>JBBGZY010000996.1:3432500-4632500 GCA_037952925.1 Lithobates clamitans | reverse complement strand
AGAACTTAAAGTACACAGAGATAATAGATTTATCTGTCAGAGCTGCTTTGTATTTATACTCACGTCTTTGTTTTGTTTAGCCTATCTATGGTTTATTTCATGAGGCAGCTCAGAAATGGATCATAGGAACATAATTCAATTTAGATGACTATGGTCTAATGGAAAAGCAATGTATTGTTTAAAAATGAGCTCTTGGAAGCACTAACCAATGAATACTTTCACCTACTTACCTTGCAGTGGAAGAAGGGCTAATATGCAAACCAGAACTTGACGCGCTCGCCAAATTTTATTCTCCAGCTCATGAGCACCTGAAAATTGACAGTATTTAGACAGCATTTACATTAAAGTGTATCTAAAGCCAAGACTTTATTTTCTTTTGGATCAGCCATTCTCAGCCATGGTTCCATGAAATCCTAGGGTTTCTACAGGGGTTGCTAGGGTTTCCTTGAGATGTGGCTGAATGACTTTCCATCTAATTCCATGAGACCTGGAAACCGTTTTAGGGGTTCCTCTGAGGTTAAAAGGTTGAGAAAGGCTTAATTTGTTTTGGATCAGTCTTTTTCAGCCATGGTTCCATGGAATCCTAGGGTTCCTCCAAAGGTTTTTAGGGTTTCCTTGAGTTGTGGCTGAATGACTTACCATCTAATTCCCAGAGACCTGAAAATTATTTTAGGGGTTCCTCTGGGGTTAAAACGTTGAGAAAGACTTATTTTGTTTTAGATCATTCATTATCAGCCAGGGTTCTATAAAACCTTATGGTTCCTCCAAAGGTTGTTAGGGGTTCCCTGAGATGTGGCTGACCGCTCATCTGATTGTGCCTTCACACCTTCACAGTTCCTGATTTAACTCTACTTGGCAAAACTAACAGCATGACACAATTATCTTTTTAGCTGTCTATAAGGGTTAAATTCTTCCTACTGACCACCAATTTATTGGGCATTTCCCCATTGACCCCTGAGGAATTGATTTTAGTATGGGGTTCTAGAAGACCTGGAAATTATTTCCATGAGGCGTTCCAATGAGGTTAAAAGGTTGAGAAAGGTTTTTCTTGTTGTAGATGAGCCATACTCAACCAGGGTTCCTCTAGAGGTTGGTAGGGGTTCCTTCCTAATTGACATTTAATTCAATCTAGTGGTGCCTGCAAAGATCCAGGGCCAACGACACATGGCAAAGTCAGCATCAATCTTTCAATCGAGGTACATTTTCTGATGACACCTGTCTCAGAATGGTGTCTGCTTAGTTCCAGGAACAACAACACCTGGCAAAGCCAGCATCTTGACCCAATGATCTTTTTAGCTGCCTGTGGCATTCTGACTATCACTGTAGGAGTTGCATTCTTCCTACTGACCACTATGGGGGATTTTCGCTATTGACCCCTGATGAAGTGATTTTAATAAGGGTTCCCCAAGACTTGAAAATGTGTTTAGGTCTTCTGTGGTTAAAAGTTTGAATGGATTATTTTGTTTTGGAACAGTCATTATCAGCCAGGGTTCTATGAAACCTTATGGTTCCTCCAAAGGTTTTTAGGGGTTCCTTGAGATGTGGCTGATTGACCTCCCATCCACACAGTTCCTGGGTAAGCTCTACTTGGCACAACCAATAGCATTACCCAAATACCTTTTTAGCTGTGTATAAGGTTGGCATTCTGAGCCAGCATCATGACATAATTATCATTTAACTGTCTGTGGCATTCTGACCATCACTGTAATGCCCCGTACACACGGTCGGACTTTGTTCGGACATTCCGACAACAAAATCCTAGGATTTTTTCCGACGGATGTTGGCTCAAACTTGTCTTGCATACACACGGTCACACAAAGTTGTCGGAAAATCTGATCATTCTGAACGTGGTGACGTAAAACACGTACGTCGGGACTATAAACGGGGCAGTGGCCAATAGCTTTCATCTCTTTATTTATTCTGAGCATGCGTGGCACTTTGTCCGTCGGATTTGTGTACACACAATTGGAATTTTTTATAATTTTATAGCCTGCTCTCAAACGTTGTCTGTCGGAAAATCCGATGGAAAATGTCCGATGGAGCCCACACACGGTCGGAATTTCCGACAACACGCTCCGATCGGACATTTTCCATCAGAAAATCCGACCGTGTGTACGGGGCATAAGAGTAGCATTCTTCCCACTGGCCACCAATTTACGGGGCATTTCCCCAATGACCCCTGATTAATTGATTTTAATCCCAAAGACCTTAAAATTAGTTCAAAGGGTCTTCTGAGGTTAAAAGGTTGAGAAAGGCTGTTTTGGCCAGAGTGATGTGGGGTAAGACCACGGATTTCTTTTGGTCTCTGTCCCTGCTCAGGAGATTCATTCTATCTATTTGTTCTGGTGACAACTGTCATCGAAGCTGAAAGTGAGGGAAAACGTAAAACTTTGGGTTGCCACTAGAGCAGAAATAAAGGGGAAATCTTCCAATGGGGATACATTTTGACAACAGCTGTCTCAGAGGGAATACGTTCCCTATCGCTTTTTTATTGTTTTTATAGAACAAGAAGTGATGGAAAATCTCCCTAATGGGGCACATATGGCAAAAAAAATCGATAGGGGTTTTACCCTTCCTACTATATCCAAAATGTAAGAATAGTTGACTTTAGATACACTTGAAGTAAAGATTACTGAATGTTAAATAAAATTTGCCAAGTGCTGGATATCTGGAAATGTCATTGTGATTTTAAAGCTGAACCTTGGCCTTACCATCAGTCTTGCACAATAGTACAGGCTTCTCTCGTGTACTGAAAAAGCTTACTCTGATTTCACTGCACACTATGAGCTTCTCACGGTGTACATTAGAAACTGCAGCAAGTCATATAGAGCCTGTCTCATTTCCAAGTTGGAGGACATCCAGCATTATCTCCCTGCCTTACTGTCCCTGACCTGCTCATTAGATTTGAGTTCTTTCAATCATGAAGGCTCAGCATTACAAATAGGCATTACCTAGGGTAGTCTGCATGCAACAATCTGCTCAGGAATGTCCACTCTCCTGCTCATCATTGAATCATGAGAGCCAACCCACTACTTGCATCAAGGATGAGGAGTTCTACGGCAGGGTGTTGTGATATTTTCAGGAAGCAATATACAGCACCCTGCCAGCACCTCTCACTAGCCATAATCTGCTTGCATTGCATATAGAAGCACAAGACCTAGTGATTATGTCAGTGATGTTGGTGTTGTTTAAAAATGGCATTAAAGATATGTGCCTGCTGTACCATGTACTTGTATGAAAAAGTATCCTGTTCTCTTTGTATTGCTTCCTTTGTGTGAAATCCTTAGTGTTCCTGCCAGTCGCTCTGCTTTCCTATTAAAATCTGACCACAATATGCATGAGAGCAAAGCTTGATTAGTTCTCTAGCTGTGCTGGAAACTCAATTTGCTCTTCTCCAATGATCATACTTGCGCTGAGATGCCCCCCTGCACAGCCATTCACTGGGAAGTTCAATGTGCTGCTGTTTTTCCTCCCCCAGCTCTCTGTTCACATCTGCATAAGGAGCTTAAAGAGTATGTGATCACTTATAAAACAGGGGCATTTATAATGTTTTTTTATATCTATACACAAATGTTTTGCCTTTCATTTCTATTTTAAACGGAATGGGTTGTTTTACAAGGTGAGGCATTACATATACTTTAATATGTTGATGAGGTGGGGGTATTGGGAGGTGGAAAGAAAAACCAGGGAAGGCAAAATGTTAGCAGAATAAACTGATTTTAAAAGGTAACATCGTTTCCCGTGGTTTGCATCTACTCTACAACACATTTCCTCACAAGTAACACATTGTTGTTCAGAATTTGTCACTAGATATAATTCTTTCTAAAAAGAAATCGCCACTGACCTAACACATTAGAATGGCATATGCTATTATCACATACTTTTTATGTATACTTTATACCGTTTCTGGACTTCAAGGTTATTGTTACAAATCAATACCATTAAATCACAGTAATTAGAAATTAAGTTACACAATAGAGTAACATAATGAGGGTATAATATATACCAGGGTCTTCACAGCCTTTTGAAATCCAGCCAAAACTTTTTCAAGTTTTTGTTTTGGATGGAGTGGGTTAGGATTAGAACATCTGTGAGGTTTTTATTGCTGTGTCCCTATTGGGGAGACACATTCATTTCCTGCCCCGGTGACACCCTGGCACGTAGTAATAACCGGACAGAGATTCTAACTTTTCTGCATTCCGTTAATTAGGTGTTTTATTGCTGTGTGTCTCTGTTAGAGAGATTTGCCCCTACTTCCAGTTCTCAGCAGGGACCCAGCCAGCTGTAAAAAAAACCTGACAGGCTCTAACTCTTCTCCAATCTATTCAAATGTTAAATAAAAATAAAAAAAGGAAAAGTTTTGGCTGAAGCTAGGATTTATTGTGTGCTGTCAAGTCAGAAGTAGATAAAGTAAACTCTTTCTAGTTTGCTGTTAGTTTGCTCTGTGCCCTTAATAAAATAATGTTTTCACCTTTTTATGCTCTTTATATCTTGGTGCTGCTGATCTCCTCCAGCCTTTTTCAACAACTCCCTGTCTACATGCACTTGCTCTAGTGTCAGCTACACATCATTGCTCTGGACTGGCTTTCTGACTAGTGTCAGTGATTGACAGTGACTGTACAAGGTGTGTTGGCATGTAGTCTCCACCAGGGGCACTGTAACAGGGTGACAAAGCAGGACCACATTTGGGACCTATTACAGGCATACCCCACTTTTCAGTACACAATTGGACCACAGCATGTATGTAAAATGAAAATGTACTTAAAGTGAAGAAATACCTTTTTACACTTCTTTGGAGTCAGGGGCGTGTGAGGGAGTGTAGTGGGGGGGTCAGGGAGTGTAGTGGGGGGGTCAGGGAGTGTAGTGGGGGGTCAGGGAGTATAGTGGGGGGGTCAGGGAGTGTAGTGGGAGGGGCAGGGAGTGTGGTGGGAGGGGGTCAGGGAGTGTAGTGGGAGGGGGTCAGGGAGTGTAGTGGGGGGGGTCAGGGAGTGTAGTGGGGGGGGGTTCAGGGAGTGTAGTGGGGGGGTCAGGGAGTGTAGTGGGAGGGGCAGGGAGTGTGTTTCCAAGTAGCAGGGGATCTGAACTATCCGGGCACCGATTACTCAGCTGAAGCTTTAGCTTGAGAGCCACTTTACATACATTCACGGGTATGTGCTTACTCGCGAGTGTATGTAAAAGAAGTGTACTTAAAGCAGAGTATGCCTTTATAGGGTTGCTACTCTATAACAGCAAGCGCCTGTATAAGGACCCATATGGTAGGGTCACCAGGTATTAACAGGGAAAGCTCAAAATGTAAAACAATTGAATTTTGAAATTATAATAGTGCCCAGTGCAAGCTTCCCCTTTAGTTACTGTAATGCAGTCAATCTGCAGGTACAGTGATAAATGTGATTTACTTTTAGGGCTTTAAAGTTTCTAAGTGCTGCAAGGGTACAAATACCGTGTGCTGGCAGCACGTTGGAAAGTCAGACCACTGCTCTTACACAGGCAGTTATCTGAGTCTCCAGCAGTCTGACACGCCCACCCTCCCCAATCAACAACACTGCTCAGGAAATGAGAGCATTGTTGATTGGCACAGTGTGCAGGGGGGCGTGTCGGACTCTCTGTGTGAGAGCAGTGGTCTGACTCTCCAACCTACTGCCAGAAAAAAAAACTCTCACTTGTCCATCATCAAATTTATGGAGGTTGAACTACACATTTTTTGGGCACTCCTTAAAGCGGAGTTCCACCCAAAAGGGGAAGCTCTGCTTGCCTGCCTTTCCCCCACCACCACATTTGGCACCTTATGGGGGGGAGCGGGTAGCTGGTTTGATAGTTCACCCCCCCCTCCTTCCCCAGCAGCCGGCCCATTCATAAAATGCAGTGCACTTTGCACATGCGCAGTAGAAAACCATCTGCCAGTTTCCCTTAGTCAAGATGGCAATGCCAGCACCCGATAGCCAATTAAAAAATCAGCTTAGGTGAGGACACCGCGGGATCCCTGGACAGGTAAGTTCCCTAATATTAAAAGTCAGCAGCTGCAGTATTTGTAGCTGCTGACTTTTATTTATTTATTTTTTTGGGGGGGGGGGGGGACCTGGAGCTCCTCTTTAACATCTATAGGACCAAAATGGAGCAATTCTGCCCCAAAGAAGCGCCTGTCGATTTTTTGAGCTGCACACAACAGGTGACAAGTGATACAAGCACTTGTGTCACTTGTCAGCGTTCATTTATTTTAACTTCAGCGTTCATTTATTTTAACAGCCAGAATAAATTATTATTCTGGCCAATGAAATGAATTAGTGCCTAAGCACTTGAAGCACCTAAACTTTAGGTGCATTTTCGAAGTTGCTTTTCTCCTACTGGGAGAAAGGTGTTCAGGAGAGCTGAGCAAACGTCCAGTGTGCACGAAGCCATAATGTCACTCCTGCATGCATGTGCAGGAGGAACGTCATCAATGGCCACCCAACAAGAAGACATCAGACCCCCAAGAAGATGACAACAAAGTGTTGGTGGGAAGCTTGAACGTCACAGAGGAACACACCCAGAGGTATGTGTGCCATTATGTGAAGGTATACTGTATATCCTTGCACTTTATGTCAAATGCTGCCCTGTTCCACTTTAAGATGTACAGAGTTATATTGTCAGGCTGACAAATCTTGGTTCATCTGAAGTGAAAGAGGAGCTGCAGGGAGAGGAGAGGGAGAATTGCTGGTGCAGCTCTTAACCTGTCTTTTTTCCAAACTCAGAATAGCCTCCATTCAGTGTGAGCCAAAGCCACAGAAGCCTCTTCCCTCAAAGCCACATACTTCCAATCCGGGAGAGAGCTGTCTGTGTTTCCACGCTAGTAACATATCCTCTACAAGTCTACATGCTAGGAGCTGACCACACCGACAAAGACGCACTGAATGATTCCCCGCAGCACTTCACATATACCCACTCTATATACATTTTGTGTTCTATCCCTAAAAGATTGCTTGTATTAGGCTTTTTGGCTCAAATCCATGCGAACAGCTTATATATGGGAATTGTATTACCTGCCAAAGGATTTGTATTTCTGTCCATCCAGTCCTGAAATATACACAGCCCCGATAGACAACATGGCCAGCCTGAAGAACTGACTTTGCACTTCTGCAGTTAAAGCGATCATGTCCCCAATATTAAAGCGTGAATTAAGGCTGCACTCCAAAATAAGCAAACATTGCCTATATACAAGAGGCATGTACTTTATATTCTTACTTGAATCTTGGCGTGCTTTCTGTATTTCTTTCTGTAATTCAATGCAAAACTTTACTTCTGTGCAGGAGCCTTCTCCAATCAGCTTCTAACCTCAGCTTGTTCAATTGAGCTTTGGTAATAAAACCTGGAAGCTGATTGGTTTCTATGCAGAAGGAGACTGATTTTGCACTCTCCAGCTTTAGTAAATAAACCCCAATGTCCCATCATTGGTGTCAGCAGATGGAAGAGTACCCCATCGTCAGTGTCAGTGGGAGGAAGCATACCCCATCGGTGGTGTCAGCAGGGGAGGGGGACAGCGACCCAATCGTTGGAGTCAGCAGGGAGAAGTGTGCCCTATCGTTGGTTTCAGCAGGAGGGAAGAGTGCCCCATCGTTGGTGTCAGTGGAGGGAGGAGGAGTGCCCCAATCGTTGGTGTCAGTGGAGGGCGGGAGGAGTGCCCCATTGTTGGTGTCAGTGGGGGGGTGGGGGTTGCTCATTGTTGGTGTCAGTCAGGGGAAAGCGTGCCCCCAATAATTGGAGTCAGCAGGGTGGGGAAGGAAAAATGCCCCATTGTTGATGTCAGCTAGGGGGAAGAGTGCCCCGATGTTGATGTCACCTGGGGAGAAAAGTGCCCCATTGTTGGTGGTGTTAGTGGGGGGGGGGTGTCCCATCGTTGGTGTCAGTGGGGGAAAGAGTGCCCCAATATTGGTGTCAGCTCGGAAGGGGGAGAGTGCCTCATCGTTGGTGTCAGTGGAGGGGGGGGGGAGTGCCCCATTGTTGGTGTCAGTGGGGGGGTGGGGGTCGATCATTGTTGGTGTCAGTCAGGGGAAAGCGTGCCCCCAATAATTGGAGTCAGCAGGGTGGGGAAGGAAAAATGCCCCATTGTTGATGTCAGCTAGATGGAAGAGTGCCCCATTGTTGATGTCAGCCGGGGAGAAAAGTGCCCCATTGTTGGTGGTGTCAGTGGGGGGGGGAGTGTCCCATCGTTGGCGTCAGTGGGGGGAAGAGTGCCCCATCATTGGTGTCAGCTCGGAAGGGGGAGAGTGCCTCATCGTTGGTGTCAGTGGGGGGAAAAGTGGAAGAGTGCCCTATTGTTGGTGTCAGCAGGGGGGAAGAGTGCTCCATCATTGGTGTCAGCTCAGGAGGGGGAGAGTGCCCCATAGTGGGTGCCAGTGGGGAGGGTGTCCCATCATTGGCGTCAGCCGTGCCCCAAGGGACAAATAAAGGCAAGCAAAGGGCCACATCCAGCCCACAGGTGACAGATTGAAAACCACTATTCTACAGCATTTATGATACATTTAAATCTGAAATCCGGGACTAAGAACTAAAGAACAAAACACACAGATTAAAAAACATAAAAGGGAACTATTTTACTTACCAAAGGATTTGTATTTCTGTTCATTCAGTTCTCAGATTTACACTGCACAGCCCTGTCTGGCAGGGCAGAGGACCAGATTTTTCTCTGCTGCAGTTAAGTAACACTTAAGCCCCGTACACACGATCCGATTATCGGACAAACGATCGTCCGGTTTTTTTTGCATGCTAATCTTACGTCGAATCTGATGAGTTTACTAAAGTCCCGAAAATTCCCGTACGACAGAATAAAAATTCGGAAGTGATGTCATGTGTTGTAATGCATTTGTATTGCATTTTCGAATAGCTGTACTGATTATACGAAAATCGTACGATCTGGCATCGTATGAAAAAAATTTCCATGCATTGTCCGATAGAATAATATCGTATAAACTGTCCTGATCGGCTCTCGAAAGCTCTGTACTAACAATCCGATTATCGTACGATCGATTCGAATGTAGCATTTTTCTTACGACTTTCGGATCGTGTGTATGGGGCGTTACAGGTCTTGTCCTTCCCCCAACCTGTGACTGGACTGTGAAAGGGAAAGCAACAAACTGATGAGGTCATCTCTCCGCCACTCTGTTCTCGCCTTCTATCAGCATGTTCCTTGATTGCACAGTAGCACTGCAACACTGCTTCTCCGTCCCCCAGTCTAAAGCTAGCCATATAAGTTAAAAACCGCTAGATTTAGAACCATTAGAAACCAACTGATTTCCCTATCCAATGCTAAGCAGTAAATATGGAGGAATCTTCACTGTTGGCTACTGTATTCACCCACAGCTACCTGATACCCAAACAGTGACTACATCTGATAAGTTGCAGTAACTAGCTGATAATTTTCTACCTGGCTCAGTCAATTTTTTAATGTCAAGCCAGGTGATACTTGCTGGGCCACCCATGGCTTGAATTTTGATCGATTTAGAAGGAATTTACTGAAATTTGAGCTGTCTGTGGTGGTTTGTTGTATCAAGAGGCCGGTATTAGGTCAAATTCTAATACACGTGTTGCATTAAAAATATATTTCATTATGTATTTATGAATACAGAGCTGCATTATGTTTTGTGTCTTATACCTGCTTGGAGTTCAGCTTTATTTCCTTTTTTTACTAAATATATAAAAATGTCATTCACTGCCATTTTTAGATCTGCCTGAAGTTCAGCTTTTAAGGTTTCTAAGTGAATCTTTGATTTTGTAATCTATAGTCAGTTTTTGAAACAAGCCTGTTAGTTATCCATTGTGGACTTAATAGACCTTTATTATTGGAGGTCCCACCAAGTCAGGTATGGAGCACTCAGTGGGTGTTCTGTCTTCCATTCCTGCAATGTCGGCACTCCAGCAATATAATGGGATGAATGCAGCTGCACCTGCTGCGGGGCAGGGAGGTCAGAAGACCAGCTTGCCTCCTCCCTTACCATCAATAAAATCCTTACTCCTCTACAGTGATCCATTGTGCTCAATAGTATATATACTTCTCCCTCCTCTTCTACTCCCCCCTCCTCTTTGTGGTTTAAAACACAAGGATCAGCCTTGCACGGGAGCTCACACACAGACCCTTCCTTCCTTCGTTTATAGGGGTACAATTGGTAATTATGTGCCCTCTGCATTTGTAATTAGAAGGAGGGGCAGGAGATGAGGGCTTAGTTTGAAGCAGCGTTTTTTTCCAGCTATACAGACAGCTAAGAATGGGAATTCTAGAGGTTGCATTGGAATATGGAAGGCGATGGACAGAGGAGACATGCTGTAAAATGCTGGTGGTGGGGTAATGGTGTCAACCACGTGGGGTTAAAGCCACCTACAGCGCAACATCCAGACATACTGAATGGTAGTAAATGTAGAGCAGCCATTCTTAACAAGGGTTCCTCCAGACTTTACTAGGTGTTCCTTGAGCATGGTTGATGACCTGCCATTTGATGGTTCTTGGACATCAATGGTCTTTTTAGCTGTCTGTAAGGGTGGGGTTCTGACTGCCACTGTAATGCCCCGTACACACGGTTGGATTTTCTGACGGAAAATGTGTGATAGGACCTTGTTGTGGGAAATTCAGACCGTGTGTAGGCTCCATCACACATTTTCCATAGGAATTTCCGACACACAAAGTTTGAGAGCTTGCTATAAAATTTTCCGACAACAAAATCCGCTGTCGGAATTTCCGATCATGTGTACACAAATCCGGCGCACAAAGTGCCACGCATGCTCAGAATAAATAAAGAGATGAAAGCTATTGGCTACTGCCCCGTTTATAGTCCCGACGTATGTGTTTTACGTCAACCGCGTTCAGAATGATCGGATTTTCTGACAACTTTGTGTGACCGTGTGTATGCAAGACAAGTTTGAGCTAACATCCGTCGGAAAAGACCTAGGATTTTGTTGTCGGAATGTCCGATCAATGTCCGACCGTGTGTACGGGGCATAAGAGTTACATTTTACCCACTGGGTGGGGGGCATTTTTTTGCACTGAGCCCCAATGAATTGATTTAAACAGGGGTCCCTTAAGACTTTAAAAGATTTTCAAGGGTACCTCTGGGGTAAAATGGTTGAGAAGCGCCACCTCCCTGAAATGAGTTTGCCACCTCCCTGAAATTAGTTTTTGCAGGATGGGATGTCTGTACAAAGTATTGGTTAATATGAAGGAGATTATACACAGATGGAACAATTACATTGTTATAAGTTTGGCCAGCTTTAGGGTCCATTCACACGTGACACTAGGGGGTGGTAAACCCAAGCTGCCTGAATGAGGGCATACAGAGCTGTAAACATGCCATGATTGTGATGCTGTGCCTTGCAACAGTGGCAAAAAATAACAGCATGTCCCTTGTGGCAGGTATCATCACTGCTGAATGCGACCCATGCTCCTTAAACGGAACCATATTGGAATCAGCTTATAAAGGTGATAATGGGTGCCTGTATGAATAGCAAAAGCTGTCCTCTCTAAGGCCTGTTTCACACAAGATTCAGATCGTATAAGAGCAGTGTGAACAGCAAGATTTAACAAAGCATTTGCAGAGCTTTCAGCAATAACTTTTTTGAAGCATAAAGTACCATTCACTCAAGTTTGTAAACGCTGAACACAGATCCTGATAGGAATTTTGTTTGCCACTTTAAGCAAGCTGCTAGAAGACTTCATCAGGCTTTTAACAAGCTTCAAGAAGTGCTAAAGCTTACTACTTGTTTAAAGTGGCAACATTTACAAACTGGTGTCGAATTGTACTTTAAAAGCTTTAGCAAAGCTTGCTGAAAGCTCTGCAAATGCTTTGTCAAAGCTTGCTATTCACACTGATCTTATACAAGCTAAAGCCTATGTGAAACAGGCCCTACTCTAAAGCCGCATACACACGAGCGGAATGTCCAACAGAAGAAATCTGAAGGAAGCTTTTCATCGTCTATTCCGATCGTGTGCATGCTTCATCGGACTTTTTTTTTTTTTCGAAAATTCTGACAGACCTAGAAATGGAACATGTTCTAAATATTTCCAATTCCTATCGGGAAAACCGCTCGTCTGTATGCTGTTCTGACGGACCAAAAACGACGCATGCTCTGAAGCAAGTACGAGACGGAAGCTATTGGCTACTGGCTATTGAACTTCCTTTTTCTAGTCACGTCGTACGTGTTGTATGTCACCACGTTCTGGACGGTCGGACTTTGGTGTGACCGTGTGTAGGCAAGACCGCTTGAGCGGAATTCCGTCAGAGTTCCGTCGGAGAAACCTTCAGAGTTTATTCCGACGGCAAAACCGGTCGTGTGTACGCGGCATAACAGATGCTTTAGGCTACGGTCAAAAAGGTGGACACTTGGTGGTTTTGTCTGAAATTAACATTAGAGGAGGGTTTGGGACTAAACATTGTCTGAAATTAATTTCCTTCTGGTCCAGAATATCTACTTTTCTGAAATCCTCTACACAAAAATAGCATTCCAAAGAATCCCTGGATAGTTCTGGATAGGTCCATACAATGTTGGTGCTCACTATCTTTCAACAGAAGTTGGCCACTAGCTAGGAAGAAGTCTAAAGTCCATTTGCAAGAAGTCAAAGAACGTATGAATCCATTGCTTGTCAACGAGAAGCTTTCTAGCATCTTTAAGGGTTTTCTGCCTACATTTCTCAAAGATTGGAATCCTTGGTTTAATTATGACTTTCCAGAACCAGTCTAGACTCAGCTACCTATTAACTTTCTTATTACCTCAAGCCCAGAGTCCTTGGAGTCATCCTATCTTCAGCTTCCCACTGCCTTTTTTTTCCACCCTTGTCTTGAAAAGTTCTATCTCTAAGCCCCTTACCCAAGGACCAACACAAGTTACTATGTTTCAGTACTTCAAAACTTGGGCATTTCTGGTTAGATTTGGTCATTTCAGTATTGCTCTCTCCTATTGCATATGCCTGAACTATGTTTTAATTTGTTTGTTGTTCAATTTCCCTTGCATTGGCAATACTATTGTTAAACATTTTTTGCAAACAAATAAAAATTGTTGAAACAAAAACATTTTTTAAATAATTTGATGTATTTTTAGATGACTTGTTGGCTAAAAGAAATCACAGTCAGTAAATCTTGATGCTGTTTAAGAATAGTCTGGTGTCTATTATAGTTTTTTTTTTTTGGTGTGTTCCATAAAAATGCTAGTCAACCATTCTCTTTTGTGTTTGTCAAAAAGAAAAAAAGCTTTGCAGCTCATTCGCCTGAATTCTTTCTGATACAGACCACCATTTAAAAAATATAAGTAAGTGCACAGGCACAGTAAACTTAGGTTTCATTGCTGCAGTAAAGCCTCAGAAATCCCAGTTTCTCAATGTGTGATACAAAGGCCGCAGAGTAAAGCCGCAGTTCCCATTGTGGCTTCTGCTGCCTTGGCTAATTCCAGCTGTACCAGAAATGGAACCAGCCGCTTGTATGTGTGGCTCGTTCATGTGTTCACCTTGTGTGGGCATGTGTTGGTCTGCCCTTTCCCAGTGATATTTGCGTTCTGCAGGCCCGGCAACTAAGAACACCCAAGTATATGGGTGTCAGTAAGGCAAATGTGGAACCAGCAATAACTGTTAGTTAGGATTACGTAAAGTACATGTAAACCCATAGAGGTTGACATTGATTACTGTGTACCATACACAGCTATCATTGTCATCTTTTTTTTTTTTTTTTTAGCATTTAATTGCTGCTGATCTCCTGCAGCCTCTTTCACGGATCTCCTATCTACATGAAATGCTCCAGGTATGGCTGCACACAGGGGCGGACTGACCATTGAGCCACTCGGGCACTGCCCGAGGGCCCTGGGCCACTAGGGGGCCAAATCAGCCTCAGTTAAACCAGGGACAGTATGTTTAAATCTGTGTTTTTTGACATCTGTCTGTGTATACTGTGTGATTTTATACTGTGTGTGTGTGTATACTGTGTGGCCCTATAATCTCTGATTGCCTGGGGGCCCCATAATCTCCTATTGCCCGGGGGCCCTATGAGTTATCAGTCCGCCCCTGGCTGCACATCAAAGCTCTAGAGCAGGGGTCTCCAAATTTTCAAAACAAAGAGCCAGATTACTGCCCCTCAAACTTCAGGGGGCCAGTGGGAGTAGAAAATGCCCCAGTATCGATTGGAGTAAGCAATATCATAGGCTTGGTGATAACTGGGAGTAAAAAAAATGACACTGGTGTCAGTGGGATCAATAGTGCCCCATAATTGGTGTCAGTGGGAAAAAATAGTGCTTCATATCAGTGGAAGGAACAGTGCCCATGGGCCAGATAAAGGCAAGCAAAGGGCCACATGTGGCTCATTGGCCGCAGTTTAGAGACCCCTGCTCTAGAGTCTAGACCGGCTCTATGATATGCCTGCACAATGTATGTTGCCAAGGTTGCTTGTAGCCTTCTTCCAGGGGTATATGTAACAGGGTGACAACACAAAAGAGCATTTGGGAAACAGGGATAGAGTGTTGTCACTCCATAACAGGAAGTGCCTGAACACAGAAATGCATAGCAGGATCACCAGATATGATTTTAATGGAAGTGCGCAATTAAAAAAAATTGAAAATTCCTTTTGAAACTGCATTTATGTGTTAAAGATTACATTAGATTTTAGTGATTGCATTTAGATCCGCTTCAAATCCAATCGTTTTGAAGGCAAGAGCAATTTCATTCTAAAATATGATAAATTGTATATACCGGTTTAATTTGAATTGGGAATACTTGGAGCAGGGTAAGCTCTAAATGTAACATTTCGGCCCCTTTCACATCTCTCCGCTGATCCCCGCTGAGCAGGTGGATGACAGGTCCTGCCCGCTATGCAGAGTGGACAAGGACGGAGCCCGCTCTAGCCTATGGGGCAGTCAGATGGAAACGGACTGCATGTCTGTTTCCATCCGATTGTCATCCGACCTGACCCGCTCTTTTTTCAGCAGATTTTGTCGGATCGGACGCCAGGTGGGTGTCAGCGGACACATCTGCTGACATGCGCCTCCCCATAGAGGTCAATGGGTGGTCCAATCGGGTCCGCCTGAAAAACAGACAGGTGGACCCGATCGGTCCGATCGTGTGAAAGAGGCCATATCATTGTATTTTTATGTTTTTATTTTATGTTGTTTCCTTGTTTGTTACCCACCAAATTTAGTAAGCAAATAAAACAGCGATAGCTCTGAAAATAAAGAAATAGCTTGCTGCATTTATCTGGTAAATATGTCTTTATGGTTTAATGAAAAAAAAGAAAAAAGGAAAATGCACAGCATAGCTAATACACAAGTAGACATTTAAAAGGACAAGTGTCTTTGCATTATTTACAGGACAAAATTAGGATCAGTACATTGTTGTTTTATTCATTTTATTTATTTTGGCCTTAAAATCTAACATGTCACTGGTTGATCTTAAAGTATATCTAACATAAACTCCTTTAACTCCTTTATTAACAACACCTCTGTTGGATATTTTTTGCTATCTATGTCTCTGTGAAGATTTCCTTTTTTGTCCTAGAAACATGGCTGCAAGTAAGACCCCTTTCACACTGGGGCGTTTTTCAGGCGTTTTTCAGGGTCTTTAGCGTTAAAAAAAGTGCCTGTAAAGCGCCTGAAAGAAGCCTCATCTGCAATCCCAATGTGAAAGCCCGAGTGCTTTCACACTGAGACCCTTTTCACACTGGGGCGTTTTTCTGGCGCTTTAGCGTTAAAAAAAGCACCTGTAAAGCGCCTGAAAGAAGCCTCATCTGCAATCCGAATGTGAAAGCCCGAGTGCTTTCACACTGGGGAGCTGCGCTGGCAGGGCGTAAAAAGAAGTCCTGCAAGCAGCTTCTTTGCAGCGCTTTCATGTTTTTTCCACCGGGCTGGGTGCGCTGATGGCCCGAGCCCTTTCACACTGCCAGCGCCCGAAAAACGCCGGAAAAATGCCCCAGTGTTAAAGGGGTCTTAAGCGGCGCTTTACCAGCGTTTTTCAGGAGCTGGCAGTGGGAAAGGGCTCGGGCTTTCACATTGGGATTGCAGATGAGGCTTCTTTCAGGCGCTTTACAGGCGCTTTTTTTAACGCTAAAGCGGCTCAAAAACGCCCCAGTGTGATGAAATTCCTCCAAATTAAGGTATACCCCCGTCCCTGGGGCATGCTGAGGGGAACGGGTAGTTGGTAGGTAGTTGTTAGTAAAACAGGTGTAACCATTTGAAGATTTCCCCTTCATTCCTGCTCTAGTGGCAACTGTAGGAATTTTTTTTTTCCAATTACTTTTTCTTCCAGTTTCCACTATAAAAAAAGAAATAGCCCAGCGCAGTTAAAAATAAAAGAAAAGCAGCAACACGTACCTTCAATTTGGTGCTGTCCCCTGCACAAAGTCCTCTCCTCCACTAAATGGTGCTCCTTTACCAGGGTGAATGGTGGCCAGCATCATTCAACCAACTATCTGTGAGCCCACACAGTCCTGGGGGGGGGGCATCACCACTACGGCCTGGGTTTAGAATATTACTACATTGAACGGTACACCATGCAGTACTGCCCACAATCGGCAGACAAGAGTGGATCTATAATGGCAGCAGACCCAACAGAAGACTGTTGGGTTTAAGTTCAAGATATGTATTTTTTTTTTAATTGGTGCAGGAGGTGCTGAGAGGGTGGGAGTTAGGTCCTTATGAAAACTGAAGATGGGCTTTAAAAAATGATGGCAGCGGACCGGACAGAAGACTGTTGAGTTTAAGTTCAAGGTATGTATGATTATTTTTTTTTTAATTGGTGCAGTCGGTGCTGAGAGGGTGGGAGTTAGGTCCTTATGAAAACTGAAGATGGGCTTTAAAAAAAAATAATGTCAGGGAAGACTGTGACCGGTCGACCCGGGGCTTATTGTATCTTGAGGATGGAAAAGCATGTACAAAGCAAAATAGCTTTTTAATCATTTTCCCATAATATCCATAATTACCAACCATTTCAATAAAGTTTCCAGGGACACATTGCGCTTGGCAGGTGCTCCTGCGCACGTCATATGTGGGACTATAGTATTTTTTTTGGCATGCTGCTCTCTTTAATAAATTCTGCATTGACTAGCACAAAGGACAAGAATCAATCAGGCATAAAATGGAAACAGCTACTGTGCGTGTCATCGTTTCCAGACAAAAAAAAAAAAAAAAACAGCAGTAAACTTGGAATTGTCCTTGTTAATTAAGGAAAGTTGGCCGTTGTTTATATTTTTCCCTTCATCTCGGCAAATTTGCACCAAGTACTCCCTAGTGAAACTTTAACCAGCGTCCACCTATGGGACTCTCCTATGATATTCCCGTTGGGGGCTGATGGGATGAATAGGTACAGTGTTTTCTGCCTGAGCCAATCAGATGCCCCAAAAGAGGTGCAACATAGACATCATTGAGTATAGGAGCTTCATTTTTGAGACCCTGAATGCCACCAAATTTTGATTTTTGCAAATGATTGGGTATTAGAGGAGAACATTAGGTTCATTGAACTTGAGCACTCAGTAAATCATCATCTTATGGCTACAGAGAGCTGGAATTAATACAGCAAACTCGAAGCTTTGAGCGTGTCTGGTATAGATGGAATGATGTAAGATGTTTTGTATGTTCCTCCAGTAAGTGGATAATAAGATCACCAGCCTTCCAGGCTTATGGAATCTAAAGTAATTTGTTTACAGGTAGACTTTCATCAGCATTGGCTAACGGCTTCAAGGAGACGGGTATGGGATGTCGGAGAAAAGTGACGGTAATTGTAAAATTAGTTTGTGACTTCGGACCATATTAAGATGAAAGAGAATTCCAGTAGAGGAAAATTGGCTAAATTACAGTGTTACAAAGTATCTGTTTACTTTATCCTGTCATAATAACTGTGTCACCAAAATAAATATTATGGAAGATTACATTTTTTTTTTTTTAATGAAAAGCAGCTGCCGGTAAAATAATCTGCGTTGATATTAACGCAGGGGGCCTCGTGTATCGTTGTCTGAATGAAGGTAGCAAATCCCATTCAGTTAGGGATGATGGTTGTAGAATTAAAGTTTAGTTTTTGTTTTGTTTGCATTTGTTTGCTCGGGATACCACAGGCAGTTTTCATTTCAGATACTGAGAGATCAGAATCGGTGGCAGTAGTGCGAAAATAACTGTCCTTTTTCATTTGCTGACAACTGGAGTTGGGCGTAGAGCTGTGTGTTAGGCCACTTTCACACGGGGGCCCTTTGTTCCAATTTTGGCTGGAGATATGCAGAAGAAAATAAGAAACTGGAAAAATGTTACATGAGGCTAGTAGACAGTGGCGGCTGGTGCTCCATTTTTTGGGGGGCAAACAACCCCCCCCCTCAGGTCAGGTCCGCACTTAACTTAACCAGGTCGTGGATTTCCTCGGCTTCTCCTCCCGGCAAATCCAGTCTTAAGACACCATTCCTGTCCTGATTGGTCGGGAGGAGAAGCTGGAAGACAATAGCGAATATTGATTTGCTAATTGGAGCCCCTCTCTGCCAATCTCTTCACTGGCTTCCCCTACCCCACCATGTAAAATTCAAAATGCTAACCATAACATACAAGGCCATTCACAACATCGCCCCCAGCTACATCACCAACCTCATCTGCAGATATCACCCAAATCGTCCCCTCCGCTCCTCCCAGGACCTCCTGCTCACTTCTTACCTCCTCCCATGCTCGCCTTCAGGACTTCTCCAGAGCCTCTCCCATCCTCTGGAACTCCCTGCCCCAGTATGTCCGATCAGCCCCAACCCTGTCCACCTTTAGGAGATCCCTGAAAACTCATTTATTCAGGGAAGCCTATCCCACACCCACCTAACAACTATCCCAGAGCCACCCCCATCAAATCATTCCCCTCATCTATTACCTTTTGTACCACCACCCCCTCCCTTTATTATTATTATTATTATTATTCAGGATTTACATAGCGCCAACAGTTTACGCAGCGCTTTACAATATTTAGAATGTAAGCTCTACGAGCAGGGCCCTCCTGTACCTTTTGTATTGAACTGTACTGTAATTGTGTTGTCCCCCCTATACATTGTAAAGCGCTGCGTAAACTGTTGGCGCTATATAAATCGCGTATAATAATTTGATGTCAAAATTAACACTGGTGTACATTTCAATAAGAGGCTGGTATGCCAAATTTATTGAAAAAGCTCCACAGAGTATACAGTTCCATAACATACAAAGAGATATACTATATCAGTGTTATTACATAAACACAATTAAAAAAGAGTTTAACCACTTGACCTCCGGAAGATTTACCTCCCTTCATGACCAGAGCATTTTTTTTGCGATACGGCACTTCCTTCCCTTAACTGACAATTGTCATGCAACACTGTACTGTACATAAATGAAATTGATGTAATTTTTCCCCCACAAATAGAGCTATCTTTTGGTGGCATTTGATATTATTTTTTTCGCTATAAATAAAAAAAGGCAGACAATTTTGAAAAAAAAAAAAAAAAAAAATATATATATATATATATATATATATATATATATATATAATATAATATATATATAATATTATAATTATATATATATATATATATATATATATATATATATATATATATATACACTGTATATATTTTTTACTTTCTGCTATAAAACATATCCAATAAAAAAAATTAAAAATCAAATTTCTAATAAATTTAGGCCAATATATATTCTGCTACATATTTTGGGTAAAAATAAAATCACAATAAGCGTATATTGATTGGTTTGCGCAAAAGTTATAGCGTCTACAAACTATGGTATATATACTGGAATTTTTATTTATTTTAATACTAGTAATGGCGGCGATCAGCCGCCATTACTAGGAGCATGGAGCATGCGATAGGGTGAGAATGCCAGCGATACATTGAAAATTGGATGAGTTTTGTCACCCTAAAGTGCATGAATTCACTTTTTAATAACGCTAGAGGAAAAAAAGTAGAACACTAATGGGGCGTACACACGGTCGGACTTTGTTCAGACATTCCGACAACAAAATCCTAGGATTTTTTCCGACGGATGTTGGCTCAAACTTGTCTTGCATACACACGGTCACACAAAGTTATCGGAAAATCCGATCATTCTGAACGCGGTGACGTAAAACACGTACGTCGGGACTATAAATGGGGCAGTGGCCAATAGCTTTCATCTCTTTATTTATTCTGATCACGCGTGGCACTTTGTCTGTCGGATTTGTGTACACACGATCGGAATTTCCGACAACGGATTTTGCTGTCGGAAAATTTTATATCCTGCTCTCCAACTTTGTGTGTCAGAAAATGCAATGGAAAATGTCCGATGGAGCCCACACACGGTCGGAATTTCCGACAACACGCTCCGATCGGACATTTTCCATCGGAAAATCCGACCGTGTGTACGGGGCATAAAAGGATTACAGAATTACATTTTTGGGCTTACATGCCCTTTAAAGGAGAAGTACAGCCAAAGCTCATTTGGCTGTATTTCTTCTGTTGATCACAGGAGTGCAGTTCATTCTGTACTCCTCTGACTCGTTTTCAGCAGATAGCAGGCTGAAGCCCGCTGTCAGTTGAAGTCACAGAGCCGATCCAGGCTGGGGAAGGATCATGACCATATGGTCGGGATCCACCCACATGCCGGGACCGGTACCCAGCTTAGCCTCTCAGTGAGCCACTGAGAGCCTGAGCCGGCCACTCCTGCCCCCTCTACAGCTTAGTACTCCAGTGAGCACGGGGGGGGGGGCGCAGAACAGAGAGCCGCCGTCTGACAGTCACCAGCTCTCTGCTCAGGGTGCTGTGAGAACTGAGCGATCGGCAGTGTTTGATCGCTCGGTTCTCAGTGTTAGAGCCGGTGGGGGACAGATGCTGCATCCAGGTAAGTATGATTAAAAAAGGATTCCCATACTTCTCTTTTAAGGATAGGGAATAAGCATACCAAAACACAATACCATATATACATATATACAGGGCTTTTTTCAGCTGAAACTTGGTGGAACTCAGTTCTACCACCTCTGACTCGGGCTCCCTGTTCAACTCTATTACATGTAAACACAGAAGTCTGGCTTCTGTGTTTAAGTGCTGCGTAAACTGTTAGCGCTATATAAATCCTGTATAATAATAATAATACAAGTGCATAATTCCCAACTGTCCCTGATTTCGAGGGATTTGGAGAAATGTCCCTCTGTCCCTCTTTCCCCCTCATTTGTCCCTCATTTTGGTCTGATCTATATAGATGTATATAAAATGCACTTTTTATCTTTCAAAAAGTGTTTCCCAGTGCGAAACCTTTCATCCAAGTTCAAAATGACTGCATTTGCACATTTTAAAAGCCAACATAAAGGAATAGTAGTGGTAAAAAAAGCCCTTGTGGATTTAATTAACTTTTTTTTTTTTGGTTAATTCTCCTTTAAGGGGGTGTGGCAGGGGACGTGTCCTATGCCCTCATACATTTGCTAGTAGGTGTCCCACATTCCCATAACAAAATGTTGGGAGGTGTGCAAGTGACAGCTTGTCTCCCAATGGCTCCAACATATCTAATCTGATCTCCTGAGTGGCTCCCACTGACTGCAGGATGGGGACAAGGGAGATGCAGGTACCCAGGTTGCAGTGCACTCTGCACTCTGAACTCCTGAACTGTGCACTCTGTGTGTAACCCCGACCCCCCCGAACTCTGTGCTCTGTGTGTAACCCCGACCCCCGAACTCTGCACTCTGTGTTTAACCCTACCCCCCTGAACTCTGCACTCTGTGTGTAACCCCAACCTCCCCCCCGAACTCTGCACTCTGTGTGTAGCCCCGACCACACTGAACATTGCACCTTGTGTGTAACCCCAACCCCCCCCCCCGAACTCTGCACTCTGTGTGTGACCCCAACCCCCCCCCCCGAACTCTGCACTCTGTGTGTAACCCCGATCCCCCCCCCCCGAACTCTGCACTCTGTACGTAATGCACTCCTGGTATTTAAGACTGTCAGGAAAGAAGCAAGTACCAGTCTCACCAATATCGCGGCCTTCCTTCGCACATGCGTGGTAGAGCGGCACTCCGCCGCATCCCTGGGCACAATACAGCTAAATGGCTAATGTATGTGTGCAATTCAGCTAAACAGCTAATGTATGTGTGCAATTCAGCGAAACGGCTAATGTATGTGTGCAATTCAGCGAAACGGCTAATGAGCGTGCGCAATTCAGCGGAACGGAACGCAATAGTGCGCGCACAACATGAGCCTCCCACTGGCCTATAAAGCCACTCTGTGCCATGACCAGAGTTTGTCTTTCAGCTCCCCGTGTGTTTCCTGCTTGTATCCTGATTCTTGATTACCTGTTGTGACCCGGATTGACCTTGACCTGCTCTGATCTCTTCCTGCATCTGACCCTCGGCTTGCCTCTCGGACTTCTCCACTTGCTTACTGTGTTTGGCCCTCGGCCTGTCTACGGATATTGCCTCCTGTCTCCAGTGATTTACCCTTGCTCCTGGACTTTGCTGTTTTCTTCAGTGCTCGACCCCTGGCTTGCTCACAGACTTTGCCTCCAGTTACCTGTGTTTAACCCTCGGCCTGTTTACGGACTTTGCTTTCAAATTCAGTACTAAGTCATCAGCCTGCTGACAGACCTGCTAACAGTCCTTTGCACCAGACAGTTTTTGCCTATCTAAAAACTCTTACTAGTCATCAGTGTTTGACCCCCGGCCTGTTGTTGGATTAGCTGTTCAACTTCCTTCTTGAGCTTCAGCATCTTCCAGTCCTGCACAGCTCTCTCCCTGCTGGTGACCTTCACGCAAGACCTGCCCAGCCTGCTGGTGACTCGTGCCTCTTTGTGCCCTCCACCCCCTGTCCCATCTTCAGGAGTGGAGTGTGCTTAGTCGCAAGAGGTTACCGTTCTCAGCATATGGGCCTCGGTGAGTACCCTTATCTGACAAAGGCTTTCCCACTGTTAGTGAAATTTAACCACACCCACTATTTGATGTGTGCCCGCGTGTCCAGCGGACTTATTGTCCGCTGGCGACCCACGACCGCGGTGTACAGAGGCAGAACGGGGAACTGCCTATATAAACAAGGCGATTCCCTGCTCTGCCAGATGACATGTCAGAGACCTTCTGTTCCCAGTGATTGGGAAATGAGCTGTCATGTTCCTGGTAGCCCACCCCCCCTACAGTTAGAACACACCCAGGGAACACACTTAAACCCTTGATCGCCCCCTAGTGTTAACCCCTTCCCTGCCAGTGTCATTTTTACATCGATCAGTGCATTTTATATCACTGATCAATGTAATAATATCACTGGTCCTCAAAAAAGTGTCATTTGGAGCCAGATTTGTCACCACAATGTTGCAGTCCTGCTAAAAATCGCAGATCGCCGCCATTACCAGTAAAAACAATAAAAAAATAAATAAAAGTCCCTAAATCTATCTAAATCTATCCCATAGTTTGTAGATGCGATAACTTTTGTGCAAACCAATCAATATACGCCTATTGTGATTTTTTTTTACCAAAAATATGTAGAAGAATATATATCGGCCTAAACTGATGAATAAATTTTTTTTTTTTTTTTTTTTTTTGGATATGTATCTAGCAGAAAGTAAAAAAAAAAATAGTTTTTTCAATATTGTCAGTTTTTTTTTGTTCATAGTGGAAAAAATAAAAACCACAGAGGTGATCAAATACCACCAAAAGAAAGCTCTATTTGTGGGAAAAAAAGAACATCAATTTTGTTTGGGTGCACGACCGCGCAATTGTCAGTTAAAGCGACGCAGTGCCGTATCACAAAAAATAGCCTGGTCATTAAAGGGGATGAGGTGGTTAAACATAAAAAAGTGCAGAAAAGTTTTGAAGACCCCTGGTATATATAGTATACTATATAGTAGAAGTATATTTTTGCATGCAGTTGTGATCGATGGCTTATTGTTTTCTTAAAGGTCTAGATTTCAGGATCCTGACCTCGGAATAGCATGCATGGTTTAATAAATTGAAGGACAGCAGCTCTCTCTCTTCAGTCATCGGCTTAAAGGAGACATTCCAGCAAGCTCAGGTAAGCCGCTGACTCCTTCCCGAGACCCCAGCAGGTCACTGCTATATGACCTAAAGCTGGAGCCTGCCGAAGCCAAATTATGAGGTATGTCTGGTATCCTGGGCATTATTTTGCTATTGTTTGCCGCGATCACACATGCACAGTATACCTTGAAAAAAAGTCATAAAATATGGCGAAACATGTTGGGTATTTTTGCGCACGTTTTCTTTTGAGCACTAAACTTTTTTTTGGTGTAGGCTGATGCAGAAAGAAATGGAAAGAATGTTAAAAAGCAAAAATAAAAAACAGAAAAGGCCTAAAAATGGCAGTTTATAAACAATGAGAGAGGAAAATTAAGAAATTAGGAGAACCGGAAATAGAATATTAATAAAACAGTAAAAAAATAGAAAAAAGTTAAAATATAAGAATATACTTCAAAACAAACACTATTGCAGGGGTAGGCAACCTTTGAGAGATGGAGATCTACCAGGTAGACATGTGCGGTTCATTTAGTTCCGCATTAATATTCGGACATATTTTTTGTTATTCTGAGATTCGGATATATCCAAATACCCAAATTACAATATGAACGAAAACAATATAACATTTTAGTTTCCGCCGATTTATCGATTTGAATGTTTCGAATCTAAAAAAAATCTGTAAATTCGAAGAAAATTAGAATATTCCGAATTAGAATTGCGAATACGAATTGAATGAATAAACCAAATTTAACGAAGCCAAATAATAATAGGGCAGTGTACAGGGGTCAGTAGTAGGTAGGGCAGTGTACAGAGGTCAGTAGTATGTAGGGTGGTGTACAGAGGTCAGTAGTATGTAGGGTAGTGTACAGAGGTCAGTAGTATGTAGGGTAGTGTACAGAGGTCAGTATTATGTAGTGCAGTGTACAGGGGTCAGTATTATGTAGGGTAGTGTACAGAGGTCAGTATTATGTAGTTCAGTGTACAGGGGTCAGTAGTATGTAGGGCAGTGTACAGGGGTCAGTAGTAGGTAGGGCAGTGTACAGGGGTCAGTAGTATGTAGGGCAGTGTACAGGGGTCAGTAGTATGTAGGGCAGTGTGCAGGAGTCAGTAGTATAAGGGCAGTGTACAGGGGTCAGTAGTATGTAGGGCAGTGTACAGGGGTCAGTATTATGTAGTGCAGTGTACAGGGGTCAGTATTATGTAGGGTAGTGTACAGAGGTCAGTATTATGTAGTGCAGTGTACAGGGGTCAGTAGTATGTAGGGCAGTGTACAGGGGTCAGTAGTATGTAGGGCAGTGTGCAGGAGTCAGTAGTATAAGGGCAGTGTACAGGGGTCAGTAGTATGTAGGGCAGTGTACAGGGGTCAGTAGTATATAGGGCAGTGTACAGGGGTCAGTAGTATGTAGGGCAGTGTACAGGGGTCAGTAGTATGTAGGGCAGTGTACAGAGGTCAGTAGTATGTAGGGCAGTGTACAGGGGTGAGTAGTAGGTAGGGCAGTGTACAGAGGTCAGTAGTATGTAGGGCAGTGTACAGGGGTCAGTAGTATGTAGGGCAGTGTACAGGGGTCAGTAGTAGGTAGGGCAGTGTACAGAGGTCAGTAGTAGGTAGGGCAGTGTACAGGGGTCAGTATTATGTAGTGCAGTGTACAGGGGTCAGTAGTATGTAGTGCAGTGTACAGGGGTCAGTATTATGTGGGGCAGTATGTAGGGCAGTGCACAGGGATCAGTTGTAGGTAGGGCAGTGTACAGGGGTCAGTAGTATGTAGGGCAGTGTACAGGGGTCAGTAGTATGTAGGGAAGTGTACAGGGGTCAGTAGTAGGTAGGGCAGTGTACAGAGGTCAGTAGTATGCAGGGCAGTATACAGCGGTCAGTATTATATAG
The DNA here is from genome assembly GCA_037952925.1 of Lithobates clamitans. Lineage (NCBI taxonomy): Eukaryota > Metazoa > Chordata > Amphibia > Anura > Ranidae > Lithobates > Lithobates clamitans. Next base: position 4,606,704 of record JBBGZY010000996.1, on the reverse strand, counting down.
GGCAGTATACAGGGGTCAGTAGTATGTAGGGCAGTTTACAGGGGTCAGTAGTAGGTAGGGCAGTGTACAGAAGTCAGTAGTATGCAGGGCAGTATACAGGGGTCAGTAGTATATAGGGCAGTGTACAGGGGTCAGTAGTATGTAGGGCAGTGTACAGAGGTCAGTAGTATGTAGGGCAGTGTACAGGAGTTAGTGGTATGTAGGGCAGTGTACAGGGGTCAGTAGTATGTAGGGCAGTGTACAGGGGTCAGTAGTATGTAGGGCAGTGTACAGAGGTCAGTAGTATGCAGGGCAGTATACAGGGATCAGTAGTATATAGGGCAGTGTACAGGGGTCAGTAGTAGGTAGGGCAGTGTACAGAGGTCAGTAGTAGGTAGGGCAATGTACAGAGGTCAATAGTAGGTAGGGCAGTGTACAGGGGTCAGTAGTACGTAGGGCAGTGTACAGGGGTCAGTAGTATGTAGGGCAGTATGTAGGGCAGTGTACAGAGGTCAGTAGTATGCAGGGCAGTATACAGGGGTCAGTAGTATATAGGGCAGTGTACAGGGGTCAGTAGTAGGTATGTAGGGCAGTGTACAGAGGTCAGTAGTAGGTAGGGCAGTGTACAGGGGTCAGTAGTAGGTAGGGCAGTGTACAGGGGTCAGTAGTAGGTAGGGCGGCGTACAGGGGACAGTAGTATGTAGAGCAGTGCACAGAGGTCAGTAGTAGGTAGGGCAGTGTACAGAGGTCAGTAGGATGTAGGGCGGCAGACAGATGTTGGTAGGATGTAGGGCGGCAGACAGATGTTGGTAGGATGTAGGGCGGCGGACAGAGGACAGAGGCTTTCCTAGCCCCGCAGCCGCATGTATGCAAGGGGTGGTACCTGCCTTTGCAACCTGGAATTGGGTAAGCGTGCGTATGTACCGCTCTGGAGCAAGGACCGAGTCGGCGGACCTGTCACCTGTCGGCGGTCGGCAGGTAGCCCGCGATCAACGGGTTGCCGACCCTCGCCCTATTGGGTACATTTATAAAAAAAAGTAGAGCTCTTTGTCCTGTAAAATTGCATGTATATTTGTTCATGTACATGTAAATGGGCGCAAAAATCGAATGTTACTGGGCTATCTTCTCTCCAGGTTGGATATTCTTCATTCATAAGATTAGCATGAATCAGGAAAATACCATGATGTAGCCACTAGATCCTAATCCTCCCGATTTACAGTTTGCTATTCATATGAATAAAGAACATCCAACCTGCAGAAAAAACAGCCTAGTAACATTTACATTGCACAGAGCGAATGTATAGGCAGTTTTGCATGATAAAAAAGTTCTGTTCCTCTTGTTGTTTTTCTTCTTTACAAATATACCCCTATGAGTATAAAATACATGGACATAAAAAGCCTAATTACGTAAAGAAATAAGGTTTTAAAATTTGTGACTAATAAAAGTAAGATTTTCATCCAGCAGGGTAGAATTGCATATCATACTCTATACAGATTAACAATGTATGGGAGCAGCTCTGTAAACTCATAGAAATTCATCATAAAAAATGATCATTTATTTATGTCTTCTGTTACATTCTGCAACATCCTTTTCAAAGCTCACTGATATGATTGTAAGGAGTCACCTGAAATTCTGTTGTGACGGAAATCTTCCTAACATCAAAGGTACAAGTCAGAGTTAGCTTTGAAATTGAAGATCACATTTTCTTTCATCTCTAATATTAATTTTATTTTCATACACTGCCACCTTGAATCTATTTCTTAAAGGGTAACTCCACTTTCGGTAGGAAAAAAAATAAAACAAATAAAAAAAATAATATAACATTTACAATTGCTACACAAGCCATATTGTAACCGAATATTATTAAAAATCACTTTTCCATTGCAATCTGCGGTAATTTTCTGTAAAATTCAATGCAATATGACCACCTGGAGGTGTTTTGTATACAGTTGGTGTGCAAAACATTTCCAAAATTGTTCTTTCCTGCTTGTGTGATTGGCTCACGGATTTTCCCAGAATTCAAGATACATGTCAAGTTAGGCATCCTCTGCAGCAGAAATTCATTTTTTGTGTGAGACACTCCCCAAGGGTTATTTACATCTAAAAAGAAGCAGATACTGCCACTTTTCTCATCAGTACACTGAGAATGCATCAGGTTATTATAATGAACCAGACCCTCACATTCAGAATTAGAGATATGGTGAAACAAACACAGAGCAAACTTCAGGGAGCAAAGGGCAAGGTAGGAATCTGCTACAAAGCTTGTTAAAATCTTTGCAATGTACATAGATCACCCAGAGGGGATATTTTTTATTTTTTTTTCTCAACAAAAGTGGGTTTACTCATTAAAGAGGAACTGCAGTCTGCTCACATAATTTGTACATTCTGAAGCTTCCCTCCAACCACTTTGCACATTATTTTATATATACTGTGATTCTGTACTTGCCAAATATGCTGTAGAAATCTCCCTCCACTGAGTCTGGCTGCAACCATTTTAACTGTGGGCAGCTGAAGCTGCTGACTGTTCACTTCCTGGATTTACACAGACACACAGAGGCACGCCTCCAGCTCTGCAGCTCTCATTAGCCCTCTTATAACTTATCCCCTTTCCCTTGCTGGCACACTCTCACAAGAGTGAGAGAGCTGTGCATGATGTCATAAGCCTAGGCTAATGACCAGACAAGAAACAGAAAGTGGGCTGTATAAGGTGTTTACTGAAAAAAATATGTTTTACTATCCAAAGTGAAAACAACAAGGGCAGAAGATTTAATAGATGGAAAGTTGAAAAAATGACTGAAGGTCCGCTTTAAAGTCCAACTCCAGGCTCAAGATCATCCCGTCTTCTTCACACTTTGTAGTTCCCCTGCACCATTTAAAGCAAATCTGTATACCTCACTTTTTGTTACTGGTGGTGCTGGTATGGTCACATGACATTACAGGTCCCCTTCACTCTCATCTGTCTACATACAGTAGCATATCTCCCAACATTTTGAGATGGGAATGAGGGACACCTACTAACAAATGTATGTAGGCATAGGACACGCCCCCTGCCACACCCCCTTAAAGGAGAATTAACCAAAAAAAAAAAGGTTAATTAAATCCCCAAGGACTTTTTTTTACCACTGCTATTCCTTTATATTGGTATTTAAAATGTACAAATGCAGCAATTTAGAATTTCGATGAAAGGTTTAGCACTGGGAAACACTTTTTGAAAGATAAAAAGTGCATTTTATATACATTTATATAGATCAGACCAAAATGAGGGACAAATGAGGGGGAAAGAGGGACAGAGGGACATTGCTCCAAATCGGGAACAGTCCCTCGAAATCAGGAAAAGTTGGGACCTATACAGTAGATCCATACATAGCTGGATTGGTAAATCAGCAGGGGGGAGAGCGCTGCAGATCAAATGAGTATAACATCCAGAACTGCTGAATTTTATCAGCTGCTACAGGTCCATTTTAATGTGTTTTACTCAAGTCAGAATTGAGCTTTAAATGCCTGTACTAATAGAGATATGTAGGCTGCCATTGCTGATCTGCTTTGATAAAAGCTGTCTATGGCTTCTCTGAACTGAAACAAGCATGCAGAAAGTGTAATTAGAGTAAACTCAGAACTCCTTGTCTGCAAACTTGTCCAAGTCAATGACCAAAGCTGGCCATACACATTAAGATTTTTCTAGCTCAGGCCCGCAGGCTGAACAAGAGAAAACTTTTGATTCCCCCATCAACATTTTACAGCTTAGATTGACAAATCTGCAGTGCCAGCTATGGTATTCTGACAGCTGGCACCCATAGCTGTCAATACCCGAACAGTGCCCGCATCTGATTAGATACATGTGCTGCGCAGCCAACAATTTTCTACCCGGCGCTTTCACTAAAAATTGATTTTGTACAGCTGGGTGGTGCCAACAGATCCACCTACAAAAAGATTCCTCCTTAAAGCGGAGTTCCGACTAAAAAAATACAATTAAAAGTCAGCAGCTACAAATACTGCAGCTGTTGATTTTTAATAATCGATCCCAGGGTCCAGTGATGCGGGGGAACAAAGCCCCGCTTCCTCTCCCCCTCCTCTCTGCAGCGCCGGCATTATCACTGTGGGCGCCCGGCTGTGGCTTCACAGCCGGGCACCCACTGCGCATGTGCGAGCCACGCTGCGTGCAATCATCTGAGACCTGTGACGTGTCCCAGATGATTGCCGAGAGGGAGGGGGTAGAGGTTATCTCCCTTCCGGCGCCGTGGTGCCCCAGGAGGAAAAAAAGAGAATTTCCACTCCCCCCCTAAAAAAATGACAATGTGGCATGTTAGGAGGTCGCCTTCACTTAAAAAAAAAAAAAGTTCCATTTTTGGGTGTAACTCCGCTTTAAGTACAAAATTGGGGGCAAACTCAATCTCATTGCCGGCCATATCAGCGTTATGGTTGCCGCCAAAGGGCCAGTTGTATTTGTAAGACTAGATATCCAGAGCACCCCCCCCCTCCTTACATCAGATGTCAAGAGACCCCCCCACTGTCAGAATTCAAGTGTCCCCCACCTTCCCTTACATCACAGTGCACCCCCCCCCCCCTTACCTTGTGTTGCTGCCAGGAAGCAGCTGGGGTGTTGCTGGGAAGCAAAATGTGCAGGGTCTGGAGGAGAACCAGAGGAGGGCTGAAGTCAGCTGCTGGAGTCTGCTGAATGCTGAAACCAGGGGAGGTGGAGAAGTGGGGGTGCTGCGGCTGCACGGAGAGGTGCAGGATCTGTTGGAGGAGTTCTGTCCTCCTCTCTGCTGCCGACTGCTGAGATATAATAAGGGCAGAGATGAGGGGGTGCTGCAGCTGAGCAGGTGCAAGGGCCACATGAAATGGCCTGGCGGGCCGGATTCAGCCCGTGGGCCTTGTCTTTGGCACAAGTGCTCAAAGAAATAAACAGAACACTTCTCAAGGCATAGTTAAAGAAAATGGGAATTGGGTTTGCATCTGTTGATAAATATGGGGGGGGGGGGGTGTTTGAAGTATATTTAAAGCCAAAACTTGTTTTTTTTTACATATATTAGCAATAAATGGGAAAAAGAAGAGAAAGAGTAAGGAAAGGTTATACCCCCCCTGTCAGATTTTTTATTTTTTTTGCCATCTGTGTCCCACTGGGGAGAATTCCCTTCACATGTTCCTTAGACACAACAGGAAAGGAGAGGGAATCTCTCCAAAGTAAAGATATTCCCCCTTAGTAACACTTTATTGGGGTGTCCCCATTGGAAGATTTCCCTTCTATTCCTGTTCTAGTGACAACTTTTGGATTTTATGATTTTTTTTTCACTTTCTGTTCTGATCACCGGGACAGATAGAGAGGGTGAACCCCCCTAGTAGGGGCACAAACGGTAATAGAAAACTTTTATTACTATATCCTAAACTCAAAAAAGAAAGTTGTGGTGGCATTCCAAATCTTCATGCCTGAAGGGACTGAGCCTTGAACCATTTGGTACCATGTCCAGCCCCATCCTGCCATAGAATTTGACAGGCTGCCTGCAGCGGGTCTGTACACTGCACTTGTCCCTCCCGGGAGCACCAAAATGGAAGGAAGGGTGCAGTAAAGCTGGACAGCCTTAGGTGCAAGGGGCATTATGGTTATAAAGGAATCAACTTGCGTGCTACTATGTGTAATTTTTTTAAAAGAAAATTTAAACCATCAACCTATGGTGAATATAATCAAAATAAGCTCAAAAAAGAAAAAATATATAATAAATGTATAGTGACCGTGAATTAACTGCAACCACTTAGTAGTGTACCCAAAAAACACTGTGTAATCAAATGTAAAAAGAAGAAATAAGAGTCTTGTGCTTATTCAAAAACGTGCCATAAATTAATATACTTAAAAAATGAACATGATAAGCAGGGCTGTTTTTAAGGCGGGGCAAAAGGGACAGCTGCCCTGGGCCCTGTCATTGTTGTGGGGCCCAAAGCAGTTGCTTCATACTTGCCAACTATCTTGGTTTAAATTCCCTCGTCCCTTGAGGTTTTAGTCCCGTGCTGTGTCCCAATATCTCAGTGTGAAGTGCTGCTACTAATGCTGCCCAGCTCTGCCCTTTTGTTGTGTACAGATGACGCACCTGCAGACCCTGTGTTTACATGGAAATTACTGGCATTCATATGTAAATAGCGGCGGATGTATATCATGCCCCCCTGAGGTCATATCCACAGTAATCTCTAGCAGCCAATCAATAAGCAGAAATCACATGCTGTAACCTCTAGCAACTAATCAGTGAGCCGTAATGTGTGCTGTAACCTCTAGCAACCAGTCAGTAAACAGTAATGATACACTGTAACCTCTGACAACCAATCGCAATAGCTGCCTGATCTGATTCAGTAAACTGATTTTGAGTCTAGCTGCTATTTATTGTATGTCTCAGAGAAGGTGGAGAGCGAAACTGCATGGGGGGGGGGGGCAAGATAAGTTTTGCCCAGGGTCCAATCAATATTAAAGACGGCCCTGATGATAAGTATCCAAAACATACAAATAGATAAAAGTGAATAAAAGACCAACTAAAGCCCAATGGCATTATGGTCAGCACACTTGACTTAAAGTGGCTGTAAACCTAGTTACACCACTTGTACCTACAGGTAAGCCTATAATAAGGCTTACCTGTAGGTACTGTGAATATCTCCTAGACCTGCACGGTTTAGGGGATATTTACCATATATACGCTTGCGCCGATGTCATCAGCGCATGCGTACTGAAGAAACGGCTCGCTCGTACCGTTTCATCGGCAGCCATGCCGTGACGTCATCACGGCTCTGGCCAATCACAGCGCCGGAGGCCGCGAACTTGGAAATAACTCCGGGAGACATGTCGCTGGTCACAGCGGTGTGTGGGTCTGCTGCAACAGCTTCGATCTAAGGTAAGTATTTCATAATGAGCTAGTATGCGATGCATACTAGCTCATTATGCCTTACACGGTTTGGGGTTTTTTTGTTTTGTTTTTTTTCGAGTTTACAACCACTTTAAAGAGTCATGGTCTTGCACACGATACGATACAAAAATCGGAAGAAAAATTAAATCCAATGAACGATTTGCCGATTTTCGGATCGTTAGTATGGTGCTTTTGACAACCGATTCCGTTTTTTCCGTCAGACAAAAGCTGGATGTACAGGCTATAAAATTTTTGTCATATGTGACCTCAATGTCCGATTTTCGTTCAATCAGTACGGTTTTCATACGAAAATAATCGTAAGCAGAAGACTACGCATGCTCAGAAACAAAAGAACACATACAAAACTAGTTAACACATTACGTCACTTCTGAAGTTGTATTCTGTAGTATGAGAATTTTCGCATGGTGAGTAACCTCTTCACTTTCGACATGAGACTAGCATGCAACAAAAAAAACGGACATTCAATAGTCCGAAAATCTGATCGTGTGAACGAGGCTTTAAACTAGCCATAAACTTGAGACGATGGTCACCTAAGATTCCTAAGAAGGAGGGTTCTGACCTCTTTCAACCTCCTAACCCCAGAAGCCAGTCAAGATTTACTTCTTGGGTTTCAGAGCTGCTAGGCTACTCTGAAAGATACATTGCTGTTCATGCAGGTGCTTTTCATGTCTAGAACATTTGAACAGAGTAGAGGGTTATTTTAAAGTGGATGTAAACCCTGGCTGAATACTATTTAGTTGGCTAAGCACTGTGTATCTGAAACAATTGTTGTGTTTTAATAAAACGCTGGCTTTCATCTTTTTTTCATCCCTTGTTGCATCTCGGTGCTGCTGAACTCCTGCGGCTGCTTTGCAGTCTCTTTTCGCATAAATAATGCTCATAATCTCTTCTCAAATCTCACCTTTGGTGCGCTTTTCTTCTGCCTTATGCACACGCAGGAAAAAATCCTCTAATGCTGCATTTTTATGCGAGTATACACGTGTACGTATGCGTATAAGTGTAAACTGATTCTATTGGCTAGAATATTCATTTATTCTAGGAAATAGAATAAATCTAGAATAAATTTACACACGCAAGTGTGCGTTTAGGCACGTTTACGGAAGTAAATTAAGCTGGAAGACCCCTCTCAGAGCGCAGGTTGGCAGCATTTTTTAATGCCCCTGAACACTGCTCTTAAAGTGGATGTAAACCCTCTGCTATACCCAGTGAAGTGAACAGCCTCAGATGATGCACAGAGATGAAACAAATCTCCCTACATAAGTTTTACATGTATATCTGCTGTCTTCATCTTGCTATGTTCTTTAGAATGTGCACATCCTGTTAGATATTTTCTCTTCCTGTTCCAGCAGTGGGTGTGGAGTCTTGGCATACACTATGTGACAGCTGATTGGAGGAAAGGCACACACCCCCCTCCTCCACATTGGCAGGGGAACGAAGATACTTGCAGAGCTGTGCTGTAAATAGATCAGCTCTCTGCTAATCTACTCTGCTAATCTGCTAATTTACCTCCCCGACCACATTTTCAGCTGCTTTTATCTCCTGTGTCGAGAGAACTTGTCAGAAGTTATCAGGCTGATAACAGAGGAACAAGCAGCAGAAAGACACTGGACTCAGGGCTTTGGAGAGAGTTAAGTAAACACTACAATGTTCTTAGGTCAAATTTCATGAATCTGGTTTACATCCAATTTAACCACTTGCCGTTCGCTGCACGCCTACGTCGGCACAATGGCAGCAGTGGGCAAATGGGTGTACCTGTAGGTGCCCTTTAATTGGCGGGGTTAGCGGGCACGCGCATGCGCTGCGTACAAGGTGACCGTGCCCGTGGGACCGGCGGACTCGATTTCAAGTCCGCCGGTCTCCCGGCGATCATGTCACGGAGGCACAGAACGGGGAAGTGCCTATGTAAACAAGGCATTTCCTCGTTCTGCCTTGTGTCATGACAGAGATCACAGCTCCCTGTCATCGGGAGCAGTGATCTCTGTCATGTGACTTGAAGCCCATCCCCCCCACAGTTAGAATCACTCCCTAGGACATACTTAACTCCTTCATCACCCCCCAGTGTTTAACCCCTTCCCTGCCAGTGTCATTTAGCCCGGGTTTACACCTATGCGAATTAGATGTGCGTTTCCGCACATCTAATTTGCATAGCAGGAGAATGTGACTGGCTCCCTATGGAGCCGGTTCACATATCTCCGGGGCGGCTGCGGAGGGCACTGCATAAAAACGCTGTGCATCTTTGGCTCAGTTTCAGGGCCGAATTCAGGCATAGAATCGGCCCTGATTCGTCCCTGAAACGGGGAACAGGGACGCACAGCGCTCCTGTGCGATCCGCAGCGCATTATAGTGTGAACCCGGGCTTACCCAGTAATCAGTGCATTTTTATAGCACTGATCGCTGTATAAATGACAATGGTCCCAAAATAGTGTCAAAAGTGTCCGATGTGTCCGCCATAATGTCGCAGTCACGATAAAAATCGCAGATCGCCGCCAATACTGGTAAAAATAAAAATTAATAATAAAAATACAATAAAACTATCGCCTATCAATATAAGCTTATTGCGATTTTTTTTTACCAAAAATATGTAGAAGAATACATATCGGCCTAAACTGAGGAAAAAAACTGTTTTTTTTATACATTTTTGGGGGATATTTATTACAGCAAAATGTAAAAATATTGTTTTTTTTTTCTAAATAGACGCTCTTTTTTTGTTTATAGCGCAAAAAATAAAAACCGCAGAGGAGATCAAATACCACCAAAAGAGAGCTCTATTTGTGGGGAAAAAGGACGTCAGTTTTGTTTGGGTGCAATGTCGTACGACCGCGCAATTGTCAGTTAAAGCGACGCAGTGCGGAATCGCAAAAAGTGCTCTGGTCAGGAAGGGGGTAAAATCTTCCGGTGCTGAAGCAGTTAAATATGTCTGTAGATGACACAATGTGCATATGTACATTCGATAACTTAGAGCTGCTATTAGAGGCTTAAAAAAAAATGCCAGACGTCCCTAGCAGCGGCATTTTTTCTGCCCGTGTGCATGAGGCCTAAACACTCCAAACATGCCTGTAAACACCCGTGTGCATGGCCACATAGGCTAATATAGAGGTGCATGTACAAGCATAAAAAAAGAAATGCTGAATAAGTGGTGTTTCCTAATGGTGACAACAGATGACAAGGGCAATGTTTTTTGTCAAAGCTTAATCGAACAAGCTGAAGTTAGAAGCTGATTGGCTACCATTCACAGCTGAACCAGATTTTGCACTCTCCAGTTTTAGAAAATCAACCCCCATGCCTGCGTAATGAGTGTAAAGCGGTCACCCCTAGTCGCCATCAGAGACTCTCAATGAGAACAATGCAGGAACGAATTTAGAAGAAAGGGATAAAGCAGTCACCCTGAAAACACTAGGGGGTGCAGCTCAAGGTTCCTGTGTGTCCCAGTCCGGCGACTCACGCTAAGGGTGCAGATATAGGTGTGTGCAGCCTATTACAATAGAGTGTGCACCCCAAAGTTTAAACACACATGCCTTTCTCTGCAGTCTTACCTGCACAGGAAAGTGAATGAATGGGAAGTGCTCTGTACTGAGAGGCTTCCTGTTCTTCACAAACTGAAGCCTAGTAATCACAGTTTACTATGCTTCAGTAAGAATGAAAACAGTGAGTGTGTTCATTTAGAAAAGGCAGGGGCCAGTAAATGACAAATTGACTAGCCCTTTACTCTACTCTCCATCCTGAAACACCCCCGCAACTACTAAGAGAAGAGGAGGGAAGCCAGCAACACTGGGGGGGGGGGGGGAGCCCGGGCAGTAGAGGGAGTCGGCACTGCACAGTGATTAGGGCGCGCACGCCTATGGGTGCAGGCTAGGGAGAGACCGTCCTGGCTCAATGTATGTAGCATAAGGCTGCATTCACACCTGAGCGTTTTGTTTTTGGGCAGAAATTTGTGCGTTTTTACTGCAAATTTTATTTTGCACAGGTCAAAAGGTCACAGGGTAAAAAGCAGAAAAATGCCTGTAATCTGCCCAAAAAAGAAGCTCATGTATTTTTTTGACCTTCAGGCGTTTTGCTTCAGGTGACAAAACGCTCAGATGTGAACAGGGGCCTTTTAAATGAATGAGATTTTGCTTGTTGGGCATTTTTCAGGCGTTTTTGATGGCATTTTACGAGCTAAAAATGCTCAGGTGTGAATGAAGCCTAAAGGAAGGAAGCCACCCCTAGTGCCGCACACCATCAGAACCTGACACGTCTCCGACACATTTCACCCTACCCACGGGGCTTAGTCATAGAGGTGGGCCATTCCATGACTAAGGCCCATGGATGGGGCGAAACCCTATAGTGACTGTCGGGTCCTGATGGTGTGCGGCACTCGGGGTTGTTGCCTTCCTTTATACTAGGAGCAGAGCATTGTCACCCTATAGCAGCTTTATACTAGGAGCAGAGCATTGTCACCTTATAGCAGCTTTATACTAGGAGCAGAGCATTGTCACCTTATAGCAGCTTTATACTAGGAACAGAGCATTGTCACCTTATAGCAGCTTTATACTAGGAGCAGAGCATTGTCACCCTATAGCAGCTTTATTCTAGGAGCAGAGCATTGTCACCCTATAGCAGCTTTATTCTAGGAGCAGAGCTTTGTCACCCTATAGCAGCTTTATTCTAGGAGCAGAGCATTGTCACCCTATAGCAGCTTTATACTAGGAGCAGCGCTTTGTCACCTTATAGCAGCTTTATACTAGGAGCAGAGCATTGTCATCTTATAGCAGCTTTATACTAGGAGCAGAGCATTGTCACCCTATAGCAGCTTTATACTAGGAGCAGAGCATTGTCACCCTATAGCAGCTTTATACAAGGAGCAGAGCATTGTCACCCTATAGCAGCTTTATACTAGGAGCAGAGCATTGTCACCCTATAGCAGCTTTATACAAGGAGCAGAGTATTGTCACCCTATAGCAGCTTTATACTAGGAGCAGAGCTTTGTCACCTTATAGCAGCTTTATACTAGGAGCAGAGCATTGTCATCTTATAGAAGCTTTATACTAGGAGCAGAGCATTGTCATCTTATAGAAGCTTTATGTTGAGTGCAGAGCATTGTCACCCTATAGCAGCTTTATACTAGGAGCAGAGCATTGTCACCTTATAGCAGCTTTATACTAGGAGCAGAGCATTGTCATCTTATAGAAGCTTTATACTAGGAGCAGAGCTTTGTCACCCAATAGCAGCTTTATACTAGGAGCAGAGCTTTGTCACCTTATAGAAGCTTTATACTAGGAGCAGAGCTTTGTCACCCTATAGCAGCTTTATACTAGGAGCAGAGCTTTGTCACCCAATAGCAGCTTTATACTAGGAGCAGAGCATTGTCATCTTATAGAAGCTTTATACTAGGAGCAGAGAATTGTCACCCTATAGCAGCTTTATACTAGGAGCAGAGCATTGTCACCCTATAGCAGCTTTATACTAGGAGCAGCGCTTTGTCACCTTATAGCAGCTTTATACTAGGAGCAGAGCTTTGTCACCCTATAGCAGCTTTATACTAGGAGCAGAGCTTTGTCACCCTATAGCAGCTTTATACTAGGAGCAGAGCTTTGTCACCCTATAGCAGCTTTATACTAGGAGCAGAGCTTTGTCACCCAATAGCAGCTTTATACTAGGAGCAGAGCTTTGTCACCTTATAGCAGCTTTATACTAGGAGCAGAGCATTGTCACCTTATAGCAGCTTTATACTAGGAGCAGAGCATTGTCACCCTATAGCAGCTTTATACTAGGAGCAGAGCTTTGTCACCCTATAGCAGCTTTATACTAGGAGCAGATCTTTGTCACCCTATAGCAGCTTTATACTAGGACCAGAGCATTGTCACCCTATAGCAGCTTTATACTAGGAGCAGCGCTTTGTCACCCAATAGCAGCTTTATACTAGGAGCAGAGCATTGTCATCTTAAAGCAGCTTTATACTAGGAGCAGAGCATTGTCATCTTATAGAAGCTTTATACTAGGAGCAGAGCATTGTCATCTTATAGAAGCTTTATGTTAAGTGCAGAGCATTGTCACCCTATAGCAGCTTTATACTAGGAGCAGAGAATTGTCACCCTATAGCAGCTTTATACTAGGAGCAGAGCATTGTCACCTTATAGCAGCTTTATACTAGGAGCAGAGCTTTGTCACCCTATAGCAGCTTTATACTAGGAGCAGAGCATTGTCACCTTATAGCAGCTTTATACTAGGAGCAGAGCATTGTCACCCTATAGCAGCTTTATACTAGGAGCAGAGCATTGTCACCCTATAGCAGCTTTATACTAGGAGCAGAGCTTTGTCACCCTATAGCAGCTTTATACTAGGAGCAGAGCATTGTCATCTTATAGAAGCTTTATATTGAGTGCAGAGCATTGTCACCCTATAGCAGCTTTATACTAGGAGCAGAGCATTGTCACCCTATAGCAGCTTTATACTAGGAGCAGAGCATTGTCACCCTATAGCAGCTTTATACTAGGAGCAGAGCATTGTCACCCTATAGCAGCTTTATACTAGGAGCAGAGCTTTGTCACCCTATAGCAGCTTTATACTAGGAGCAGAGCATTGTCACCCTATAGCAGCTTTATACTAGGAGCAGAGCATTGTCACCCTATAGCAGCTTTATACTAGGAGCAGAGCTTTGTCACCCTATAGCAGCTTTATACTAGGAGCAGAGCATTGTCACCCTATAGCAGCTTTATACTAGGAGCAGAGCTTTGTCACCCTATAGCAGCTTTATACTAGGAGCAGAGCATTGTCATCTTATAGAAGCTTTATACTAGGAGCAGAGCATTGTCATCTTATAGAAGCTTTATATTGAGTGCAGAGCATTGTCACCCTATAGCAGCTTTATATTAAGAGCAGAGCATTGTCACCTTATAGCAGCTTTATATTAAGAGCAGAGCATTGTCACCCTATAGCAGCTTTATAATAGGAGCAGAGCATTGTAATCATATAGAAGCTTTATACTAGAAGCAGAGCATTGTCACCCTATAGCAGGTTTATTCTAGGAGCAGAGCATTGTCATTTTATAGCAGCTTTATACTAGGAACATATCATTGTCACCCTATAGCAGGAAGTTCCTGGAAAACGACCTTCATGGCAGAATCACCAAGTATTATTTTAAGGACAGCTGCAGATTTAAACCAAAAATACCTTTTTGGAATGACATTAACATTATATACATTTTTTTTATTGAGTTTACATAAACTTTATAGAAAACTAAAAACACCTTTGCAAGTATATTCTATAAATGTTATATGTAGAAAAAGACCTGAGCTCATGGCTGACCACATCAACCTACGGAGATTCCAGGATGAGCGATACCCTGAACTACAAGCAATCTAATACTCTGCTCATATTACGTACCGTGTCAGGCTTAATTGAATCTTCCTAGACAAATGTTTTTGTAATGTAGGCCAAGCCTTCACCCTGGTGTCATTTCCAGCACGGCCTTGCAGGTAATCGATCAGGAAATCATATAAGCTCAATTGATGGCCTGCGGTTTCAAGGACTGTTTGGTTCAGAAAACAGATTTATTTCTATCATCTTTCTCTGTTTCCTTGATATATGAATGATGTACACCACAAAAGCTGTGACACAAAAACCACTGGAAATAGTATTAGCTCTGACTTTAGACCTCCCTCCTAAAAGAACGGTGTTGTCTACAATAACTACAGTTTTTGTTGAATATTTTCTCTCGAATAGTTACATAGCACAGCCTGACTTCCAGGGCTTTTTTCTTAGAGAATAGGGGCAGGTGCTCCCCTCTTGTGTGTCACCCCTTGTCTCTGCCCCGTACCCACCTCCAAGCACCATCCTTTGGTTTCACCTCTTACTCACCTCCCTGTACCCCCCTTTTAGAGAATAGAGAACCAAGTATCATTTTGTAATTTGTATAGTAAGTAATGTGTATAGCCAGCAACAGTATAATCCCGAACAACAAAATCCCCCACCAGCACCGATAGATCCACCCCAGCATCAATAGACCCTACAGCACCCAGAAACAATAGACCACTCCCTCAACAGTACCCCCCCCCCCAGCAAAAATTGACCCTTCCAGCATCATAAGACCCCCTCCAATAGCAATAGATCCTCCACCAGCAACAACAGATCCCCGCAGCAATAGATCCTCCGCCAGCAACAACAGATCCCCGCAGCAATAGATCCTCCGCCAGCAACAACAGATCCCCGCAGCAATAGATCCTCCGCCAGCAACAACAGATCCCCGCAGCAATAGATCCTCCGCCAGCAACAACAGATCCCCGCAGCAATAGATCCTCCGCCAGCAACAACAGATCCCTGCAGAAATAGATCCTCCAGGAACAGTAGATTCCCCAGCATCCATTATCAATAGACCCTCCAGCACCCCTTGCCATTACAGACATACAGTGCTGGAGGTGGCAGAACTGCATACCCCTTCGTCCCCGCTGAAAAAAAAGCCCTGCTTACTTCACATAGATGAATCGACTTTTGGAATATTTACTTGTATTCTCTTCCTGTCTGAGCTGAAGTGTCAGGCCGAGTATCAGGCTGTAAGTAGGATTGCTGCCTTTGCTGCAAAAACAAAAAAATACTGGTTCTTATAATCACTTTCCTATTAATAACATTGCCAACAAGTCCCAGGTGGCAACCTTAGCTGTAAAGTCATCCAATATCCCGCTGATCTCAGTGCTGGTAATAGACACCCCAAAGCTGTCATATAATAAAGTTACTGTCAGGATTACAAGAAGGAAAACTAAAGGGCCCATGCACACCACAGAGCATAGACATTGACATTGTGGTGAATTTTTGCATGACTATCGGTACTCGTGCAAATGCTCCGATACCTGAAACCCGACACTTTCAGGCTCGGTTCTTTCAGCTGTCAGCAGGATTCCCCCACTGACAGCTGAAATGTTAAAAAAAGTGTAAATGAAGTCCTCGCAATTGGAGCTGTCAAAAAAAGGAAGCCTGCCAATGTTTATCAACATTGCTTCTTTTTGTATCTTTCTGTTTGTTTATCTACAGATCAAAGGGATGAACTTTGATCTGTAGATAAAGCCAGTTTAAAGGGGTTGTAACCTAAAAAAAAAAAAAAAAGACCCTGTTCCTTTAATGTGTGTTAAACCACACAGTGCTTGTGCTATTGTATTTGTCCTTTTGTATGCTCTAAAAAATCTGGTTGATCCTGCCAGTTCCTGTGTCCCTCTCTGTAAACTGACCACGATAATCATGGCTGCTGATCCATGATACTGTGGTCAGTTTATGTGCCTTCATCATCCTACTGCTCTCCCTCTCCCCCCCCCCCCCCCTCCCTGCCTGTCAGCTCTTGTGTGTAAGCTGACAGGCTCTTTAATTTACTCTGATCAGCCTTAATTAACTCCTTATTCTTCTTCAACATTTAATTAATATTTTCCTTTTTTTTTTTTTTGTTCACTTATATTTTATAAACTATGCAGGAACTGTATGATATGAGTCTCTAAGTGTGTATATTTATCGATATATATGTATTTTCTTTGTCCTTGTTGATATGCACTAAACCAATAGTTTTTAATCATGTTTAAAAACAAATGATGGATTTTTAATATACCTCGTGTTTGTGTGATGTAAAGCACCCAAAAAGTCATAAATATCTATTTGAATACAATTTACAATATGCGGGATGTGGTGCAATAAGTGACTGGCGACTCACCCACACCCACCTCTTCTATATTAATAATTAAACTTTTCTTGTTTGCTTTGTTCGTTAATATTTTTATACCTTTAACATATATTTACACATTTCATATTGAAAAAAAAGCGCATTAAAAAAAAGCAAAAATGAAAAAAAAAAATTAAATTAAATTAAAAAAAAATTTATTTCATTTACAAAAAACTTTTTAATGCTTTGTACCATTGATGACAGCCGAATTTTAAATAAAACAGTTGCAGTAGGTATCGGTAATTGGTATCGACGAGTGATAAAAAAAAAATGTATCGGTGCATCCCTAATTGTAAGCACCTCTGTCAGTAATAAATGATTTGTGTCAACCTTCTAAATGCTATATCTGCAGGACAGCTTGTTCTATTAAAAAAAATAAATAAATGAATAAAACAGACTTATTGGCAGGATCACCAGGTAAATATAAAGAAAATGGGGGAAAAATAATGGCGCTGGAAAAACCTTACAAAATATGCTGCAACACAGAGTGAGATACACACAAATACAAATAAAAACAAATATGATTGCGTTCTATATCCTTAACTGTAGACCGTGATGATAAGTGATCAATATATCATACCTTCAATTCAAACTGGAAAAATATAAGTGTTCAGTGACGCTATGTAGAGATTCCAATCACAGTCGGTCAAACTTCAATCGACCAATCTCCAACAAATATCACCTTGTGATCAGTTCCGAAGAGTAAATGTGACTTTGCTTGCAGGCCCACCACCATAAGAAGTGTGCCAGGGCCTTTTCCTCAGTGGAGTTCCGATATCGGTCTGATCGCCGCATCTGTGGGGGGATCCTCTGGTCCGGACTTCAACAGACCAAAAACCTCCGCTGGGAGCTTGTATGGAATTCAATGCATGATGATGTAAACATGGCTCGGAGAAAAAAATCAATGGAATAGCCATAGGTAAAAACCCATTTGGTTTTTATTTAAAAATACAAATACAAACCGCCAATAAGCGTAAAAACAACAAAGGATAAAATTATGCGGCCGGCTGGCTACATTACACACGCCCGTGCTTACAAACAACAGGACGTAGCGTGCAGTGATGTCAGTATGTCGCTCCTGCCGACGGGTTTCGTCACAGGTTTGACGTCGTCATGGGGCATGACAACGTCAAACCTGTGACGAAACACGTCGGGAGTGATTGGAATCTCTACATAGCGTCACTGAACGCTTATATTTTTCCAGTTTCAATTTAAGTTATGTATTGATCACTTATCATCATGGTCTGAAGTTAAGGATATAGAGCGCAGCCATATTTGTTTTTAAATATAAAGAAAAGATAGTCTAAAAAAGAAAATGAATGCAGTCAACGCATCTAAGAATCGGTAAGCTGCTTTTGGGTTTAATACCATGCGCGCAGGATCCGCTGGTCATGGCACGGCTCCTGAAGAAGCGGCACGAGCGGGGCGTTTCTTCAGTGCGGATACAGTGAATATCTCCTTAACGGTGCAAGTTTAGGAGAAATTCATAGAAATTATAGGCTTACCTGTAGGTAAAAGTGGTAAAAGTGGTGTAACGGGGTTTACAACCACTTTAACTGCAGTAGAGAAAAATCAAGTCTCCCGCCCTGCTAGACAGGGCTATGCTGTGTGGCAGTGCTGTGTAAATCTGAGGAGCGAATGGATAAAAGTACAGCTGTCTGACTGGAGTCCAGCTTTAAGTATGTTAGTTTGCATGTCTTGTGGGACAAAACACGGGGCGCCTTGTCTTACTGTGTATAGCATCTTGTATCTCAGTAAGCTGTGATCTGAAAGATGTGGTGCCTGCATATCAGTGATAGAACTATTTATTGGCTGCTTCCTACAATGATGTTTTAGCTGTCTGCCAGGACTAGCTGCAGAAAACGGCAAGCGCTATAGTCGGGCTGAATATTTAACTCATTCTGATTCCTTTTTGCTTGGAAAGTACAAAGCTCAGTGCTGTGCCATTATTCACTGCAGTATAAACCGCCGATTAGGAATCCTGCTGGGCGTATCAGTGGTGCAGTCTATCTGAGCTCACTTTACAATGATAGCCTCTCTATTGAAGTCCAACTGGAATAACATTTCCTCCTGTGATACAACCATTAATAAACACATTGGCCTCCCAGGTATTACAAACATGAGGTCGACTCCACCGCACGCATATAGGATAGGCCTGCCAGTCACATGCACCCGGCAGCGGCTGCTCGTCGTGGACATGTGTGCGCTTTTCAAGGACGTGAGATGCCAATGTAATGCTTGCTTTATATGGGCTTTAAAAATTTAATCAAATTCAATTAAAGTATATGGGCTTTAAAAATTAGGTTCTGAACGTAAAAAAAAAAAGAATGATGTGCGTAGCCCTACTACTGTTCAGTTTTGTACAAAGTGCAAATAGCTAAGGCCCCATTCACACGTTCAGCGTTTTGGAGCTTGAAGCAAAAATTCAATTATTCTCTATGGAGTTGGTTTACATCTTCACTACGACCCCTTTCATACTGGGGCCGCAGCCGCGTTAGCGCTAAAGCACCGCTCGTTTTAGCGTCGCTTTAGCGCTGTTTAAGCAGCACTTTTCAGATGCTACCGGGGAGCTTTTAACCACTAAGGAGGGGTTAAAAGTGCCCGTGTTGCGGCGCTTTAGAAACGCTTTTTAGACGCTTTGGAAGCGCTGCACATTCATTTCAAAGGGCAGGGCGTTTTGGGAGTGCTAAATATAGCGCTCGCAAACCTCCCCAAAGATGCTGTTTGCAGGACTTTTCCTAACGTACCGCAAACGCACCGCTCCAGTGTGAAAAGCCACACTGAAATGAATAGGAGGCGGTTTTCAGGCGCTATTTGTAGCGCTAAAACGCCTGAAAACCACCTCAGTGCGAAAGGGGTCTACAAGTCACCTGAAGCCCAACACCTGAAGCTGTGTGGAGTATTTTTTAGACATCTAAATGGGCAAATTGGGGTTTTTGAAGCTTTTTTTTATTTCATAGAAATGCATTGAAACGCTTGATTTGAGCATTTTAGTGCGTTTTGTTTGCGTTTTTGAGCATTTTTCTGCTTGAACCTAGGTTCACACTGTTGCAGGATTGAAATCATGCGAGTTCAGCTGAACTGGATGGACTATTATCTTTTTTTCAGCCTTACCGACTATGTAACTATCTAACAATTTCATACCCACATGTCAGCCCGACTTCGGGGGCGATTTCAGAGACATCTGTGCGGGTTCCTGTACAGATGTCTATTGAAATCGCACCGCAGTCACCAAAAGTAGTACAGAAACTACTTTTAGGATTCGCTGTGGCATCACACCGATTCGCACTATGCTATTGTTGGCATTAGCTGCTGATTTGGCATGCGATTTGACATGTCAAATCACCTGCCAAATCGCATCAATGTGAACCTGGACTTAATGCAATAATTAAATGAAAATAAATAATAATAATAATAAAAAGAATAATAAAAAAAATAAACAATAAAATAAAAAAACCTAACCTTTAACCCTAATATTAACCCCTGACCCTAATTTTAAACTCTAACCCCGAATCCTAAACCCATAAGCCTAACCCTAACACTAATATTAACCCCTAACCCTAATCCTAACCCTAACACTAATATTAACCCCTAACCCTAATCCTAACCCTAACACTAATATTAACCCCTAACCCTAATCCTAACCCTAACACTAATATTAACCCCTAACCCTAATCCTAACCCTAACACTAATATTAACCCCTAACCCTAATCCTAACCCTAACACCAATATTAACCCTTAAACCCCAGCCTTAACTCCTATCCTAACAAAATAAACAAATAAATAAACCCCTAAGCCTAACCTTTAACCCTTAACCCCTTACAAAAAAAGTTAAGGAAAAAAAAAAAAATAAATAAAAGCTGATACCAACAAATGTTGAAACAGATGGTATTGTTCTCTATTGGCTAATTAAACAACACCAAAGCTCAAAAACGCTTTAAAAATGCTGTACAAAAACATACAAATGCTTGAAAAATGCCAGAAAAAATTCTCAAAAATGCAACGCTCAGGTTTGAATGCAGCTTAATGCCTAATACACACTTGGCCCGAATGATGGGTGACATCGGCCGGGTCCAATAAAAACCGGCTGACATTCGACCCATGTGTATGTCAGCCGCTCCGACAGAAGCCGGCCATTTGGAAAACCAGCAGCCGACCGGCCAATGGCTGAGAGCACTGACCGTCGGATCATTAGTACAGCAGCTCCGATCGGAAAAAAAACGTTTTTTTTCCTTCTGCCCATTAGTGTGTACCAGGCTTTAGGGCTTGATCATTGATCCATTCATATGCATAGATCAGGGTTTCTCAACCAAGGTTTTGTTGAACTCTAGGGTTCCTCCAGAGGTTGATAAGGGTTCCTTGAGCAATAGGCAATTTCTGCCTCTCAGATAAGTTCCCACTGGCACCATTGATCTTTTTATCTATCTGTAAGGGGGGAATTCTTCCCAATGACCACAAGTGTAAGGAAGGGCATACTGGAAAGAAATATTCTCAATTCCCCCATCAACACAGACAGTGTTAATGCGGGAATCCTTCCTGCTGGGCCATTGTCTTCTCCTGGTGGGGGGGAGCCGTCCCCGCTGGGAGAAGAGAGTGTTTATCGCTAGTGGCTATAGTAGCCGCTAGCAATAATTGGAAGAGAATCCGGCAGGCTGGTTGTACCCAAACTGAACGATCGATCAACTTGGTACATTCAGCATGCCCATTAACGGTTCACATCTCGGCAGGAACCAAACCATGTATGGCCGGCCTAAGGAGTATTCTTCCCACTCACCATCACACTAATGCATCATGAGTTTTAGATATAGTCATTTTTAGCAGGGGTTCCCTGAGACCGGAAAGTTATTTCAAGGATTCTTCTGTGTTGAAAAGGTTGAGAAAGGCTAGCATAGATCAATGTAGGTGCAACACAACCGCACAGTTGTTTTCTATGGGTCCTGTTCACTATGTTGAAGTGGGTTGCTGTGGGTTATGTAAAAATGCAGACATGCCTATACCAGCAGTGCTATCCAAAACCCAGACATTATGGCCAAATTCTAGACTGCTGTGAAGGGCAGAGTTCCAGCTTCCTACATTTTCCCACTGGGCACTGAGGAAGCCTATCCTAGTGATGGACCAGGAGGAACGTGGCGGGAGCAGCAGCAACAGCCAGGCTTTCACACTAACAGGAAGTATCAAAGCTTAGCCAATCACAACAGCTCAGGATTCAGGATAAACTTTAAACTTGGGAGCAGTTTTATGTTTTTTTATTGGCAGAGTCCTTTTAAAGTAGATCTGTTACAAATTCGGACATTCCAGCCCAATGCTGGCTATAAATGGATATAAAATGGATGGATTTCTCATCTACACAAGCAAGGTGAGTGGAGGAATCCTTCCTGCTGTGTTAGTATATTTTGGCACTGTTCAGCGCTGAAGCCGATTGGCTGCAGTCACTGATTGAATGAAAAATTTCCAACATCCCTCTCAATGAACGTCTATCGTTAGATCGACTTCTGTTGTGCAGGAACAGCCATAGATGGAACGAAATTCAGCCGATCCATGTTGAACCAGGCAAATTTTGATCCATCTATAGCCAGCTTAAGAATATGATAAAAAAAATGCATAAACTGAGGATACCTTCAGTCAAGACTACATGTCAGAACCATCTTTTTTGGGAAAAGTTTTGCCCCAACTCACCAATCTATAAAGAACCATTAATAAGGAAAAAAAGGAAAACTGGAAAGGGGCTAGGGCCAACTTTTATAGCAATAGTCACGTATATCATTTTATGCTATATCTTTGTATATATCTTTGTATATATCTTTGTATATATCTTTGTATGCACTTCCAATTTTGACTTTTGGTATTCACTGCTACCTCTGCTTCTAAACAGAATTTTGTATCATATACTCAGTCTGAATGACCAGTTACGTCAACAGACAGGCTACATATTGCTGTTTGTAGGATGCAATAAATCTATGGCTATTATACATTTTGCAAATTCACCCTCTTGTAGTCCCTGTACAGCAGAGCTCAGACCTGGAGAGAGAGAAGCAGCACAATGAGCCAGTCAGTTGTGCTACAATGCTCATGTGCTAACAAGGAAGATGCTGAAAGAAGGAGAGATCAGAGAGAAGGAGAGAGATGAGCTCATCAGTGCGCTACTTCTACTTTCATGGTTCAAACAAAGACTGGGAAAAGAACAAGACTCCCTGAGTGTTAGCTACAGCAGAGACATATCACATCTCCCACCCTGCCAGACAGGGCTGTGCTGTATGTAAATGTGGATGGAGAGAAATACAAATCCGTTGGTAGGTACAACTGCTTTTCTATATGTGATTCAACTGTGTATTTCGTTTTTTTGCCCTAAAGTCCCCAGTTTTATAGGCAGACCTAAGTATTTCATATACACTATATTACCAAAAGTATTGGGACACCTGGCTTTACACGCACGTGAACTCTAATGGCATCCCAGTCTTAGTCCGTAGGGTTCAATATTGAGTTGGCCCACCCTTTGCAGCTATAACAGCTTCAACTCTTCTGGGAAGGCTGTCCATAAGGTTTAGGAGTGTGTCTATGGGAATGTTTGACCATTCTTCCCGAAGTGCATTTGTGAGGTCAGGCATTGATGTGGACGAGAAAGTTTGGCTCGCAATCTCCACTCTAATTCATCCCAAAGGTGTTCTATCGGGTTGAAGTCAGGAATCTGTGCAGGCCAGTCAAGTTCCTCCATCCCTAAACTCACTTATCTTTAAGGACCTTGCTTTGTGCACTGGTCCAAATCATTTGGTGGAGGGGGGATTATGGTGTGGGGTTGTTTTTCAGGGGTTGGGCTTGGCCCTTTTAGTTCCAGTGAAGGGAAGTCTTAAGGCGTCAGCATACCAAAACATTTTGGACAATTTCATGCTCCCAACTTTTTGGGAACAGTTTGGGGATGGCCCCTTCCTTTTCCAACATGACTGTGCACCAGTGCACAAAGCAAGATCCATAAAGACAAGGGCGAGCGAGTTTGGGGTGAAGGAACTGACCTCAATCCAATAGAACACCTTTGGGAAGAGATAGAGCGAAGAATGTGAGCCAGGCCTTCTCGTCCACATCAGTGCCTGACCTCACAAATGCGCTTATGGAAGAATGGTCAAACATTCCCATAGACACACTCCTAAACCTTGTGGACAGCCTTTCCAGAAGAGTTGAAGCTGTTATAGCTGCAAAGGGTGGGCCAACTCAATATTGAACCCTACAGACTAAGACTGGGATTCCACTAAAGTTCATGTGCGTGTAACAGCAGGTGTCCCAATATTTTTGGTAAAATAGTGTATATTGAATACAGGGACCTGATACTTATAAAACTGCTAAAAATGTCAAGCGAGGTTAGTTTATTTCTACTTATTAATTGGGTTTATGTTATATAAACGTCTACATAACTGTGATTGCATTGCAAGAATGTTTCGTCTCCCCACCTTCGAAACAAAAGAGGAAACCTACCAAAAAAAAAAAAAGAAAAATACGTGTACGCAGTCCTGACCCCAAAAGACCTTCAAAGTAGAACATTTAGCCTTGATGTTTCCTTTTAGGAATAAAATACTTTTAAAGGCACAAAAAAAAAAATCCCATTCAAATTTCAGAATTTATCTGAATTATCCACTAGAAAGTATATTCAGAAGACGAAGCCCAGGAACAGCAGCTGGGGCACAGCTCCCTCTATTGGGGAATCTACGTTCTACGGTCCGGACTTGAGGATGACAAAGTAACGTTCACCCTATACTCTGTCCAGTTTAAATACCCAATCACGGTCCGGGGCTTAGAAACGGTATAGTACTGCTCACCCTTGGGTCTTCCCAGATCAAATACCCAATCACATTCTGGAGGTAATCTTCTAAATTTTAAACTATTCTAATTTATTTCACCCTAGTTTGGTATGTGAAGTGCATGCAGGCTGCAGTGAAAACTTAGTAAATCAGCCCCTTTGTCTTGAGCAGATTATCCCCGTGCTTAGCATGCATTTCCCCAATCCATGTTGAACAAACAAATCTCAGCATCCTCCATACAGTCTACAAAGTCGTATAGCACCTGGGTGATTAAAGTTTCTCAGCAGCAGATATTAATAGGGAATTTCATGCTTTAGGTCTCAAGCAGCTTCAAGTTTCACATTTTTGTAAGATTACTTGTTCAACGCTCTTTACATATGAGGTGCTAATGTAGATGCCAAAAGGAAGAGAGTATTTCCATTTCCTGCAGGTGATATTTACTATGTGACTGTATTTCACGTTCAGTGAATGAGTAAGTAAATAGAATGGGCTGCTATAGGAAACCTGGAGATAAAGGAAAGTAGCCTGCTCACTCTCATGAATCAGATCAATTCCTACTGTCATGTATCTGGTTAGAAAATCAACAGCACAAATTGTATTGATTACTGTTCTCAACCGTCATTTTTGTTCGTCAGCCTTATTGGTTCTTTTTTCTCCCAACTCCCTTCAATACTTGACAGTAGTCAGATTTGAACCTGTGATGGCAAATCACAGTTGACGTCGTAAAATTTTAATGTAAGCATTATGGTCAGGCTGCACAGAATAGTTCTTATATGAGACATCAATGGCCAATGAATTGGCCCTAATGTTATTTTAAAAAGACCGTGTGGTATGATTTAAAATTGATCCACGTAATTTTTAAAACATGATCTGCAAGTTTGAAAAAAAAGTGAATAGTCTATAGAGCACACCTATTCTTAAATAATAATGTCTTACTGAATGGACAATTGTTGATCAAATGGTTACAAATTGGATGGTTGGATGATTGCAACTTTTCCATAGATAAAAGGCTTACGGTGGCCTAATCTTTGCAGACAATGTCCCCTGGTGAAGACCAGGCTGGGTTAGGCTTCCCTAAGAGGAGAGAACAAGAGCTTTTTATAACACCCAGAAATCTTGAAGCTTATCAGAAAATCTGTATACCAGCCATTCTCAACCAGGGTTCCTTTTGGGGTTCATTGTTCTGTTTTTTGATTGACCTCACATCTGATGGTGCCTGCATAATTCTGGGTCATACACCACTTGGCAAAGCCAGCGGCCTATGATCTTTTTAGCTGTCTGTAATTGGGGGATCTTTCCCAATGACCACCAATGTATGGGACGTTGTTTCCACTTACCACCAACGTAAAGGACATTTCTCCCACTGACCACTAACAAATTAATTTTAGCTACTGTTCCCTGAGACCTTAAAAATATTTCAAGGGTTTCTCTGGGGTAAAATGGTGGAGAAAGGCTGCTGTGTATACAAATGGGTGTGTACTAATGCCTTTGCCGTGTAAAAAGGAGAATCAATATATCACGGATGCCAAAAGACCAAAAGCAATACAATGAAATGCGGTTGAGCAGATAGAAAAATTGCAGCAAGTTCCAAAGTGCTGTGATGCGTTTCGAGGACAAATTGATCTCTGGTTGCCCATTATACGGAGACATCTGACTGTCAGTGGGCACCTTATACTACATGGATGCCTTTCATTTCAAGTCTGAGTGATTTAACCACTTGCTGGCAATTGTTTGGCTGTTCTGACTAAAAGGTGGTTGTCAACAAGTGGTTAAAGCCACCCATGTATTGTAGCCCATACTACTGAGGAACATCATCTGTGAAATTACAAGGTCTCCCTGTAGACATACTTCCAGTTTGCAGTAGATGGCTATATGTATATTTTTCATGCAGAGAAAATCTGTACCACACTCGGACAACCAACTGCAACACAGTCCTAAACTAAATGAAGCTAAGTACCTGGTGATATTAAAACATTTGGATTTTTGTATGATCTAAAATGTGCTTAAAGTCACATAAGAAGGTTACGTATTCCAGAGATCTTGATTCAGCTTTATTAACAAGTAACAATTCCTTTGAAGCGTGAAGTGAAACGGGTTGATGAGATACTTGGACAATTCAAACCAGTGATAGAGCAGTGAATTACTAAATGTAAGACAGATGCATTATTAAGTCAAGTAGCATATAAATGTAGACTACGATGGTCAATTTTAAGATCTAAAAATATAAAATTTGTAAAATTTGGCATCATTATGGATCATGGATGGTGTGTGTATAGTATCCTTTATGGTCAATTGTAAGGTCTAAAAATATCTAATTTGTAAAATTTAGCATCATTATGGAATGTGGATGGTGTGTGTATTGTATCCTGTATGGTCAATTGTAGGATCTAAAAATATTGAATTTGTAAAATTTGGCATCATTATGGAATGTAGATGGTGTGTGTATTGTATCCTTTATGGTCAATTGTGAGATCTAAAAATATCTAACTTGTAAAACTTGGCATCATTATGGAATGTGGATGGTGTGTGTATAGTATCCTTTATGGTCAATTGTAAGATCTAAAAATATCTAACTTGTAAAATTTATCATCATATGGAATGTGGATGGTGTATGTATAGTATCCTGTATGGTCAATTATAAGATCTAAAATGATCTAATTTGTAAAATTTAGCATCATTATGGAATGTGAATGGTGTGTGTATAGTATCCTGTAGGGTGTCTTATACCTGGAGTTAGGTCAAAAAGAAAATCCATTGACATAAATAGGTGTTCAGAGACACAAACATTTATAAAAATGGTGGAGAAAGCATAAAATTGCAAAGTCAAAATAAATCCCTAAAATCTAGCTGCTCATACTTTTGAGCCTTTCCAAACTAAAACGTGCTAATCGGGCATTTTGGTATTGTACGTATTCGGAAAGTGGTTACGTGTTTAGGTAATTATTGCAACAGTCATGGTTTATGCAATACTTTCTTCATATTAATTCTGCTTTTAAGCTACCACCATCGTGCAAAACTCACATTTTCAAATATGAATATGAAACTCAAGGAAATGATTTAGGACAATTTTGGATTTATTGCTAGACCAGCTAGCCGTACGCTAAATTTGTAGGCCGCCCCAGATAAAAGATTTCATAAAAATCATTCCGCCTTGTCATTATAAATATATAATGGCTTTTTCCACCACATCTGGCTGCTAAGAAGAACTTATTTTAATAAAGAGTTTTCACTCTAGTGTGTTAGAAATAGCCGTAATGCTCAAATTTCCATTTAAGGGGTTTTCCTGTATAACCCCTATTAACAACAGACTGGTTGTGTTAAATAGGTGCTGCAATGGTTTGACTTGATTACCAGTTCCCAAGCCCAAATCTCTTAACAGGTAAAACCACAAGTGCTTAACACAATAAATCCTTTACAACTCATTTCTGTCAACCTATTCCTTTATGCTGATGAATAGGCTTCTTTTTTTTTTTCTTAAACCCTTTATTGTAAATCATCTCTTTACTTTCCAAGCTGAGCAGATTAGTAAGAATTCAAATGTTCCTTTGCAAGGATTCAACTGTTCCTCGCCTTGTTTTATTCAGGTGTTGTTTTTTTTTTTTTTTCCTATGATCCCGAAACTGGCGATGCTCTGGCAATAATCTAACGAACATATGTGGGTTTCAGGCAAAGAGAAATAAATGAGGTGTATGAACCTGTGACAACCAATCAGAATTCAGCTTTCACCCATCCGACTATGGATTACTACATTTTGCATGCCGTCATTGCCAATTCCACTGTTTTATTGAAGCTCAAAGGTGTTTTTAAAGGTAACATAAGAGAGTACAATATCAATGCACAGCATTAGCAAAATGATCATAATTTAAAAAAAAAAATGTATAAATAAATTTATATATATTCCAGTTTATATTGGCTGGACATTGCTGTTTTCGAAAAACGCGTCAGTAAAATGGCATGACATTAAGACCCCATCTCTAGACACCTTTTACTGCACGACTGGAAAAAATAGACAATGTTCCAAGTTTGTCTCAGAATAAATTAAAATTCGTTATGGAAATTTTTAAGTAAAAAAAAAAAAAAAATTAGGTTGAGCAAGTCCTGCAAACAATTTACTTTTACGAAGAAGTTCTGCAAAATTATTTTTAATAGAAAATCAGGAAATCATCAGGACAAGTCAACCCCGGTGTCTAATAATACCACTTTCTCTTTCCAGGCATGGATGACAAGTGTATGGGAATGATATAGAAAAGCACTTACTTAAAAGGGAAGACGGTGGCTATCCTCTGGAAATCAAAGCCTCTGCTTCCAATGTGGGGGGGCTAGTAGCCGCACATCACGGTCCTTGGCGCTTCCACCGGGAGATGGAACGTTTTCCAGAAAAAGTCCCCAAAATATCCTCCCAGGTTCTCACCAGCTGAAATTCTCCCAGCAAGGTTGTAGGCTTGACAGGGTAAAGAGGAGAGAGTAGAGGGGGAATAGAAGGCGCAGAGGACAAAGTAGAAGTAAAATAGGAGAAAAGAAAGAAAATACATAAAGAAAAATTTGCTCAAATCAAGGCGGTAGGCCAGTTGTAGAAATTCCTTGTAGGGGATGAGAGGTTCAGACCAGTAGATGCTGGGTTGTGCAGAGCAGCTTAAGATGTGCTACATAGCACTGTGCTTCCTCTCACTACCACTTCAAGGCAATACACTTTGCTTTGCCTATTCCTCCCCCTCCCACTACTAAGTATCACTCCTTCCGAGGCTCTCCGGTGTGAAAGGAGGGGGTCCCAGCAAGTGTGTGTGTGTGTGTGTGTGTGCATGCGTGTGTCAGACACTGCTGATGAAGAGAAGAACCATTTCAAATGTTTTTACTAACCCCTCTGCTGCTCTATGCGTCTTACCTCCCAGACTGACATCCTTTTTTGTGGCTTTGGCATTTTGCTATTTCAGGTACAATTAATGGAACAGTATTTCTTTTTAAGTTGTAGCACATTCTTTTTTTTTTTTACATTTTTTTTTAAATTTCATTTTTGAGTATACGTCTATAATTTAAAAGCTTTGCTACATTGTTTGTAGTCAACGTAAAGCAGATTGAAAACCCTTACTGAGTTTGATGTAGTTTTCCAAAACAGTGTGGTTGACTAAATTCAAATAGGCTGTCCGCTTTGCAGGGGCATGTTCCCTTAGCTTAGTGAATGTGGCGAAAATTTATTTTGCAAAGGATACCCAGGAAGGAAGGAAAATAAAAAGGACAGGGTTTTTGCCTACACATTTTTGGAAGATGCAAGTCAGTAGCACTTCATGTCAGCCACTAAGCTAAGGGAAAATACCATTGCAAAGTGTAGATTTCCTTGCAAAGTGAAAATTCCCTTGCAACATAAATGCCTTTAGTAAATCACCCACTATGTATCATACAAAATTGACATTTTTTTAAAAATAAAATACTGTCTTTAAATTTCTTGCATCCTTTATTGCTGCTGATCTCCGGCAGGCTCTTTGTGGGCACTTCCCACCAACGTGTACTCTAGTGGTGGCTGAATGTCTTTTCAAATGACATTCATTTCATAAGCTTATTTGAGGCTGTAAAGATTGAGTTTAGAGTTTAACAAGAAATAGTTTCACTCAGATTTTGTGGATGCAAAAATTGATATCAGTGGAAGGATAACAGGGCACAACGTATAATTCCAAGAGAAGTTGGACTTTGTATTTTATTTATTTACTATAATTTATGCATTGCTTTACATACTGTACATTTACATCAGGCTCCCTCATGTCTCTTACTCACATTTATACATACATATACTAGGGCCAATTTAGACAGGAGCCAATTAACCTACCAGCATGTCTTTGGAGTGTGGGAGGAAACCAGAGTACCTGGAGGAAACCCACGCAGGCACAGGGAGAACATGCAAACTCCATGGACAGCTATCCTTTCATTAATATGTTTTATTGAGTCATCTACTCTTATGATATGAGCTACCTGTAGAATTTCATTAATATGAGCAACCAGAAATATACCTCATGTGTCTTTTCTGATGCCCAGTCTGTTTTACCAAACATCTCCCACTTAAGTGACCATTCACGATGCCATGGCAGCCCCCGTCTACTAAAGTATTTTCTTTTATTGTGTCCAAAAAGGTATATTTACCACAAAAATAAATTATGTAAAAACTCCAATCCATTTCGAGGTGTCTACCATGAAATGTATAGCCCCGAAACACATTTGATCTTATATATAATGTATGTTCGGAATAAACCTATTATGTGGGTTTGAATGTTTTGGTGTTATGCTTTTTTTTTTCTACATTTACCTATCCAGATCTCAACCCAAAGTAATTGTGTAAATCCTGCTGTGTGCAGAAGCTCCCAACCTAATATTTACAGTCTCACCAACATCAAACTGTTGGGTGAAGTTCAACCAAACTTAAGGCTTGACCCTTTAACCCACTCCTTAAGTAAGCAGAGCTAGTTTCTGGACCTCTCTTTAGCCCAGCCTTTCTCAACTTTCTGAATGAACGGACTTGCCTTTCACACAATCCACCAAAGTCTGTTGAATTTGTACGTGATGACGTACGACCGGACTAAAACAAGCAAGTTCATAGCCAGTAGCCAATAGCTGCCCTAGCGTGGCTTTTTGTCCGTCGAACTAGCATACAGACGAGCAGACTTTTCGACCGGACTCGAGTTCGACGGATTGATTTAAAACATGTTTCAAATCTAAGTCCGTCCAACTTTTGAGAAAACAAAGTCCACTGGAGCCCACACAAATCGAATTGTCCGACGAAATCCCGTCCGCCGGGCAAAGTCTGCCGTAAAGTCCGCTCGTGTGTACGCGGCATTACAATGATGGTCATACAATGCCACCCGTACAGACAGCTAGAGAGATAATTGTGTCATGATGCTGATTTTGCCAAATAACAATGGCTCTGGAACAATGTAGTCACAATCAAGGTGGAGGTCAATCAGCCACAGCTTACGAAACCTATAGCAATCTCTAGAGGAACTCTAGGGTCCACAGAACCCTGGTTGAGAATGGCTGCTGTAGGCTACACTGCCTCTTCTGTTTTTGTCATATACGTACATATTAACTTAAAGCTGAGTACTAAAGGAAAGCTGAGTACTGGATTAAACTAAAGCTGAGTACTACAGAAATTGGGATTCAAAGATGTTTTAATGTTTTCTATGTAACAAGAGAAATTGTCATGCAATAAAAACAATTTTGTGTGACCGGATTTCTGCGTGTGTGGTCTGGCTAATGGTGCCCACACACGTTTCAATCTGAATATTCATTTCTGCAGTATTTTCCAGATTATATCACACCTAAGGAAAAGGGACCTGTGTGATCACATATTTCAGCTCTTTTTATTTAAATAAAAAAAAACAAGTGAAAGGAAAGATCTGAAAATGTTTGTTAGTTTTCATTGGTGTTAGACTTCATCTGATAATCAGAATTACAACATAATTAAGAGAATAAAACATGTTAGAAACACTTGATAAATGTTCTTGATGAAATAAAAAAACAACAACATTTTTTTAAATTATTGCAAGAAGACTTGTATCAAATGAGGTTTTTTTGATCTGCTCACATACAGTAAGCAAGACAAGGGCTCATTGGTTTGGATGTACCAGGACAATTGAGTTCACACATATAATTTAATTTACAGACCTTAATTTTTCTCCAAATTTACATGCAGGCCAATTTCGTTAAGGAACAACTTCATGAAAACTAGATTAGAGGGCCATTAAGTAGAGGATGTGTATGGAATATTTTGGGAAAATAAAGGAATATAATTTAGTGTCACCTTAACTGTAGTTGGGCTTTATGTTGTTTTTCACTTACCATCTAATAATCTGTTCGTTGAGTGACAAAGCTATTGTGATTTTACTGCAAAACAGACAGCCTTGTCACCCTGTTTCTGGAAGTCAAAAATTAACCTATCTACTGGCAGGATCAACAGATAATAAAATTATGTTACATAACAGAAATTTCACTGAAAGTACCTATCTCTCATACGTTGAGCCTTGTACTGCTGATCTTTCCAACTGTTCATTTTGAAAGACTAAGAAAACATAAAAGGATCTGGTTGTTAGGGTCTAATATTTAAGAAAAAACATGAAAAAACTCTTACAAAGAACCTAGCCTTTCTCAAAATGTGTAAAGTATAAGAGCTATGAACACTTTTCCTACCATTGTCCATGCGGTCAGCACTTGCTAACATGTCAGTGAGTAGAGTCACTGGGTTTTTCTGGTACAATAGTTTTTATTGAGTAAAATAATATCAAGATACAGGCTTCAGCAAAAAAGGAAAAAGCATCCAATGAGGTCTGGGCACAGAGGCCCAGGATATAGTGAGGCAAACGGAGTGGGATCGTCATCCCATAATGGAGGGGAAGGAAAGAATAAAAATAAAATGAACCTGCAAGAAAAGGGGGGGGGGTAAGGGAGGGGAAAGTGGGAAGAGAAAAAGCGCGAGACAGTAATGCCGCGTACACACGGTCGGACTTTTCGGCTACAAAAGTCCGACAGACCGTCCGACAAACTTTCAACGGACTTTTGGCGGGACTTGCGGCTGACTTTCTAACGAACGGACTTGCCTACATACAATCACACACAAAAGTACGACGGATTCATACGTGATGACGTACACCGGACTAAAATAAGGAAGTTGATAGCCAGTAGCCAATAGCTGCCCTAGCGTGGGTTTTTGTCCGTCGGACTATCATACAGATGAGCGGACTTTTCGACCGGACTCGAGTCCATCGGAAATATTTGAAGCATGTTCCAAATCTAAATCCCCGTCAGATTTTTGACCGAAAAAGTCCGCTGCAGGTCCGATGAAGCCCACACGCGGTCGAATTGTCCGCCGGATTTGGTCCGTTGGCGCCCGTCGGACTTTTGTAGACGAAAAGTCCGACCGTAGGTACGCGGCATAAGAATGAGGATGGAAGAAGAGAAGTTCAGAACTAAGCAAGCGGAGAAGGCAACAGTCAAAACAACAAAAAAGAAATGAAGGAAGAACAGAGGTGTAGACCTAAGCATGAAGAGAGGACAGAACTTGCGGGTTAGATGGTGTTCTAGAATGGTCTAGAATACCCAAGCTGGCCAAGGGCAGAGTGGGGAGAGCATAGGACCACAATGGGTTCCACACTTTGAGGGACTTAGCATGAAAATGAGTCACTGGGTTTTATATAAAAATCAATATGCTATAATGATATGCTTGGTTCTTAAAGGACTAAGAAGTCAAGAGGCATTAAACCCTAATGTCACTGGCCATGAAGTCCAAACTTTTGGTTGTCTTTAATTTAAAAAAATGGAAATGGGTAGTAATAGAAAATTGTTGACTGGGTGCTTTGCTTAGAGGGCACCTTTGCATAATCTTCAACATTTGGTAATGAGGTTTCTGCTAAAATGTACAGTGTGGACAATGGTGTGATGTGGATCAGGCAGTTAGTTCCTGTTAAGTCTGACACAGGCAACGCCTTATAAGGAGGGAATGACACTTTATACGTCTGCTGCTATAGATCTTTGGTGTTAGGTCTCCACCCTCCCTGCTTTCAAAAACCCATGTTATACACTCTGTGATCAATAAAACATACAGGTCAAAGGGGAAGTACCACTTGTTTAAAATATTTACATGTGGAAGGATTACTTTTTTTTCCCTGAGAGCTGAGAGAGATGTATCTCCACTTCTAAAGGTCGATGCCTAGCTGTGGAAATCCCGTGTCGTGACCCCTTTACTAAGTCTTAAGCTAGCCCTATACCAGTAGAATTTTGTTTGAACATTTCCATTTTTGGAACATTTGTTGGTTAGTGGGGTCAACTCAATGATTGTTTTTAACCGTAGTGACGAGACAGATCGAAGGAACTTTATAGAAATGTTTGTTTGTTTCTTATCTGAACCAATTAAATTTTAACCATGAATGCGAGTTCTGTTCTGGAAAAAGCACACATATTGTAATGCACTTATGCTAGGACAACAGAAACCTGTTTAATACGTAGCAGACCTGCTACTTGATGGAATCCCCAGAGGTATTAAACAGGTTATGTTTTTTTTTTTTTTTTAATCAAATAGTTTTTATTGAAAGTTTTGTAGGTTGTACATACAACATGCACAAAAAAAAAAAACTGAAAAAGGAGATAGATAAAATACACTAAAAGAGACAGCAGCCTTATATACCAAATCCAACCATGAGTAGCCTCCATATACATAATGACAATACCTAGTAGTTACAATCACATCAGGACTGAGTATATGTCAGTCTAAACAAGCTATTTATCCTAGAGATGTACTCTCCGCTACTCACTCCCCAATACTTGCAAGGGACAATCAAAAAAGCAATATGTTGTAATGTAAACCCTAACGAGTGTATCAGCAAGAAAAGTGCCACTGTCTCTACCAGGTAATAAAAAAGAATTATACGACCAAAATTAAAATTGGTACACAGCTGCTACTCAATTGATAATTGGGTACATACACTAAGTGACTAAGTATGTATAAGATTGTAAATACAAGAGCATGAGCCAAGTAATTTGTTATAAGCCCTGAAACATTGAAAAATCTGTAAGGATACTAGGACCAGTGGAGCTAGGCCTGGGGTT
Source organism: Lithobates clamitans (assembly GCA_037952925.1). NCBI lineage: Eukaryota > Metazoa > Chordata > Amphibia > Anura > Ranidae > Lithobates > Lithobates clamitans. Next base: position 4,571,775 of record JBBGZY010000996.1, on the reverse strand, counting down.
TGCAAACCCCATGGTTCCCATAGCTTTTCAAATCTGCGAAGGGTACCCCTTTGTTGATAGATATGATGATCTTTAAGAAGGGTAGAGTTAACATGTGTGCTTCACTCCTCAAACACTAGGGGGAAGAGGAAATAGCCACTTGGAGGCTATACATTTGCATGCCAGAAATAACAATCTAGCAAGTGGGGTTCTGACATACGGTTCAAAAGCTGCTTCATTTAAAAATCCCAGCACACATGTTAACGGTTCATTATTAAAATTCACCTGGAATGCCTTATTTATAGTTTCAATTATAAGATGCCAGTAGCAAACCAGCTTGGGGCAGTGCCAGAGCATGTGTAAGAGATCAACAGGGGAGCCCCGGCAGCATGGGCAGTCAGCACTCTCTCCATGGTTCCATTGGTGGAGCTTCATCTGGGTTCTGTATACCTTGTGGATTACAAATAATTGAAATAGGTAATTGAAATGTGTGGCATTACGGGAAACCATTAAAACCTGCTCCAGATCAGCCAGCCACGTCTCCTTGTTAAGCTCCCCAATATCTTTTTCCATACCTATCCTACCAGGAAAACAAAGGTTGACCAGGGATTTGTCCAACAACGACCTACAGAGACAGGAAATAAGACTCTTCCTATCCGGAGTGGGGCTGAGGGAGTCTATAAGAGGAGTGGGAATCAATCTCATATTGGTTGATTTGGCATTCACTGAAAAGGCGTAAGATATTTGGATTTACATCTATGAGGGAAAATGTCAAACTCCCACTGCTGGTCCTGGAAAGATCTTAGTTGATTTTGGGTAAGGTTATGAAATTTTAGAGGCTTTCAAAGAAAATTACTTTCAGAATTTCCAACAAAACTTTGAACAAAATTATTTTGGTGTTTGGCCAACTTCATAGAACTATAGTGTTAATATCTTTTTCTATCAAAGGTTAACAAGCCTGAAAGAGATATATGGAATGGTTATGGTCATGGTTCCTGTTTTAAGAAGACAGATCTGACTGAGTATTTCAGAGGCCTGGTTGGTTCATATTGGCCTTTACCATAACCTAGCTGGTTATGCTGGTCATTAACAGCTGTGCTATACAAAATTTTGCAGGTGGGGAGAGAGGAGTTTCTTCAAGAATGATAGGTTGGAGACATCGACCCATGCTTGAAAGCACCAGGATCCGCTGGACTCTACCTTGGGACTCAGCACTAGGAACTTCCTTTCTCTCAGTGAGGAATTCCTTCACCATTCTGAAACAGAAAAGGACAGAATTGGCTTATTTTGCATGAAGATGTAATTGCTCATTAACACGCCTACAAATTTTCCAGCTTTTTATTGTACACACGTTAACGTGCACCACATGAAAGAATAAGTGCATTTTCATACACAGATGCATACTTACCAAGGTCTGACGCCTGCGTCCTCCTGTGTTTATTTACATGCAGTGCCACAAGTTCTGTTTCTCCTGCCTGTGCTTTCACAGCAGAGACCAGAGACTGTGGGGCTCATCATTCTGCATCCCCTATTCCAATGATTGGGCTGCCAGTGCAACAAAATGTCCAAAAAATTTGGACATGCACCATTTTTTGAACCATAGCACATTACACCATGTGGTAATGCACTCATGTGCAGTTTCTAGTGCCTTGGGGTTCCATTGAAAATGAATGGTGCTCCAATGTGCTGACACCTGTAATTAGTGTTAAAGTGTATTGCAGCAACACACGCATTACCACAACACAACAGTGTGAATGGGCTTTAAGGGCCCATTAACATCTTTGTGGTGTGTTATCACATACATATTAAGTCAGCCTATTCAATTAATTTATGAATGATCTTTCTAAAGCACCAAATGGCACCATAAAGGGTGCATGTACTATTTCTAGCAATGCAACAAACAATGATGCACGATACTACATTACTTTGTATTGCAGCGCGCTTCAACACAGGTGCATTAAGAAAGCTGCGTTGTGGTTCCACTCAGAATGAATTGCACTGCAGAGCACCAATGTGCATAACGTGAATTACCATTATCTGGCCTAATCTGGCCTAATTCATGAAATCTACATCTGATCCCATTTAATCCCCTGTACACTTGCTGAAATAAGTGCAGCTTTGGTGCCTTTTGTTGTAGTAACAGGCATCTTTGTGTTTTTTCTTTCTCTAACCCTGTGTGATAGAAATTAATTTATTAATCACTCTTTACTCTATAAAGTAACGAATTTCAATGTATAATAGCCAAAGGGTGTCATCAGTGTGGTGTGTCTCTTCATTCCTCCCCCCTCTCCCACAATACACAATCCTTGTACACAAATGGTGGGCTGGTTTCCCCAGCAAGGGAGTCCATCCTTTATTCAGATGAAACTCATTGTGACGCCTGGCCGCCTCCTGCCAGGGCCATGAATGCTCTAATGTGGAGCTCTTTGTAAGAGGTGTTAATGGGCTATTGCTCTTTCTATTGCACTGTTGGAAAAGGATTTCCATATTAAACAAGGAATTAGTGAGGAAAGGACTGACAGGTTAAATTAGTTAGGTATTTTCAGGTGAGGACCAAAGTGATTATTAGAGGAATGACAAGCCAACCCACACAGTGTAAAAATATCTGCATGTTCTGCGAAACACCAGGAACGTTTTATATCGCACAGCTATGCATTTTTAGGACATTGTGTGCTGTTCCATATTCGCAGAAGTACAAAAGGGAAGAGGAGTGTGGTTTTCACTTATGCAAACTCATTAAAACTATCCCTTGAAAAAATACATTGTAATTTACACAAAGCGTTTCCTATGAGTGAACAGTACATAAACACACAGCCACAGGGGTTGATTTACTAAAACTGGAGAGTGCAAAATCTGGGGCAGCTCTGCATAGAAACCAATCAGCTTCCAGGTTTTATTGTCAAAGCTTAATTGAACACGCTAAAGTTAGAAGCTCATTGGCTACCATGCACAGCTGCACCAGATTTTGCACTCTTCATTTTTAGTAAATCAACCCCACATTGTTTGGTTACTCTAAAATCCAAATGCTCTCCCATACTTCACCATTGGACCATTAACATAATAGGTGGGCTCACTGACCAACCACGGAAATGGGACTGGCTGGCCAGAGCTACATTTTTAGTAGTCCGTGTTGAAACTAGCATAATAGAACATCACAGACTTTGGGAGCTTCCTGCAAGGCAAGTGAAGCAGGCACCTCTACATGTCTACGCCACATATCTACTCTACATTTATACTCTACATGTCTAGTCTACATCTCTACTGCACATGTCAATTCCACATGTCTATCCTACATGTCTACGCCACATATCTACTCTGCATGTCTAATCTAGATGTCAACTCCCCATGTCTACTCCCCATGTCTACTCTACATGTCTACTCTACATGTCCACTTTACATGTCCACTCTACATGTCTACTCTATATGTCTACTCCACATGTCTACTCTACTCTACATGTCTACTCCACATGTCTACTCTACTCTACATGTCTACTCCACATGTCTACCCTACATGTCTATTCCATATGTATATTCCACATGTCTACCCTATATGTCTATTCCACATGTCTACCCTACATGTTTATTCCACGTGTCTACCCTGCATGTCTGCTCCACATATCTATCTACACTACATTTTTTTACTCTACATGTCTAATCTACATCTCTACTGCACATATCTGCCCTACATGTTTACGTCACATATTTACTATACTGTACATGTCTAATCTAGATGTCAATTATCCATGTCTACTGCCTACTCTATGTTTCTACTCTACATGTCTACTCCACATGTCACATGTCTACTCCACATACACTATATTACCAAAAGTATTGGGACACCTATCTTTACACACACACATGAACTTCACTGGCATCCCAGCCTTAGTCCGTAGGGTTCAATATTCAATTAGCCCACCCTTTGCAGCTGTAACAGCTTCAACTCTTCTGGAAAGGCTGTCCACAAGGTTTAGGAGTATGTCTATTGGAATGTTTGACCATTCTTCTAGAAGCGCATTTGTGAGGTCAGGCACTGATGTGGACAAGAGGGCCTGGCTCGCAGCCTCCGCTCTAATTCATCCCAAAGGTTTACTAATGGGTTGAGGTCAGGATTCTGTGCAGGCCAATCAATTTTCTTCACCCTAAACTGGCTTATCCATGTCTTTATGGACCTTGCTTTGTGAACTGGTGCGCAATCATGTTGGAACAGGAAGGGGCCATCCCCAAACCGTTCCCACAAAGTTGGGAGCATGAAATTGTCCAAAATGTCTTGGTATGCTGACGCGTTAAGAGTTCTCTTCACTTACGTCAACCCTTATTGGTTGAACTAGATGGACTTGTGTCTTTTTTCAATCTGACTAACTATTTAACTATGTGATCAGTTATAATACCAGTCATTTGATGGCTTGACAGTTCATTTAAGAGAACAAGTAATAATGACAGTTACCATTCATGGCGTGTCTTGAATGTAACTGTTTTGGGAAACTATTAAATTAATGGGTTTAAGTTCTACTTAAAAGTGCATCTTGTGGAGCTGGCATCATCAGTATGAGGCCTTCTTTGTATGGATATTGTAATATGCCAGAGTAGGGGCAGGCTTCTATGGCCAGAATTTTTTTTACACCAAACAAGGGATAACAAGTGTGGTTTGGAGCGGTGCTCCATATGTTGGGTTCATAAATAAGATGACTGAAATTAAAAGCTATTTGAACATCTCTGGATTGAAGATAAATGTTGCAGCAAAAATGATTTTGTTATTTTATCTTTTAATGGGATATTCATTTTTCTTATTTATCATTTTCTCCTTGTCTCCACTGGGGAGAAAAACCCTCTCTATTTGTTATTGGGACAGAAAGTGATTGGGGATCCAAAATCTTACAGTTGGCACCAGGACAGGAGGTGAAGGAGAAAAGGTATCTTCTCTTCCTTAGGAGAGCTTTCCTTTCAGTACCTGTTGTGTCACCAGGACAGGAAAAGCGGGGCAATCTCCCCAATTTGGCACACAAAGCAAAAAAAAAAAAAGGTTCTACCCAATGGTGGCTGGTGCTCAATATCTGGGGGGGGGATGGGGGCGGTGGCAAACCCCCCCCCCCCACAGGAAACAGATGGAAATGCGGTGGTGATCAGAGGTCTCCTTACCTTAGGAAGGAGGCAGACATGGATCCTGGCTGCAGCTCCTCATTCCGGGACCATCTCTTTTCCTCCAGGCCGAACAGGAAGTGGGTCCTGACTGAGACATGATTTACCAGGAGTCCTTAGACTCCCTGGCCAATCGGGTCTTAGGAACTGCTTCCTGATTGGCCTGGAGGAGAATCTGGAAGACAATAGAGAATATTAATTTGCTATTATCACACAAGTGGGTGGGCTTGGGGAGCAGTGCTCTGCGTCCCAAAACACACCATTTTTTGAAGCCAAATAGAACCTCAGGCTCTAATCATGTGCTTCAAAACAACTCCCCGTTGCTATCTATGCGCCCGGCGCCCCGTAAGTGCTTTAGGGGGCTGGACACATGGATGGGGGGCTGGCGCCCATGCGCCCTGCATGAGGATCCGCCACTGGTTCTACCTATTCCCTACTCCATCTAAAACAGAAGTCTGGTCTTTTTATATACTTTCATTTCAGTCCTATTCTTCTTGCTCTAATCCTTGAAAAAGTAACACAGAAGGGTCTTGATATGTCCTTATGGAGAAATTAAACAATTCTAGTTATAGAAAAGACATGTGCTTAGCACATCGGCCCCTGGACCATTATATTAGAATTTTTATTGAGTCTGTCTTCAAAACTCTGGAGGCCTCTTTGACTTTTGGCAACTTTTCTTAGCTGGAAAACTTTTCAATAAAATGAAAAAAAAAATGTACTTATTTCTATTAAAACTGAACCTGTGTGTAAATAACAGCGTGTACCTCCAATGTGGGTGTCTTTTTTTAGTATTTACAATACCGTTTTGTATAGGTTCTCTATGTTTACAGACAGACTCCAGACACAAAACTGAAATCCATATATTGGAGCTTTTTTACCTTCCAAAACACTTGGAACACTTTCTGTCCATCCAGTTCTGAGATTTACACAGCTCTCCCACACATCACAGACAGGTGAATGACATCACCTATAGTTAGGGTGGACAATGGTGTCCTCCCTCCATCTTCCCTTGACATTGAAAGAGCAGCAGCAGACTGATAAGGTCATCCCTCTGTGCACTCTGCAAGCTGATTGGTTTCTATGCAGAGCTGCACCAGATTTTGCACTCCAGTTTTTGTAAATCAACCCCATTGTCTGTTGCCATCTTAGCGCTGCTGTGCATTCTGAAAGATACAACATGTCTGTTTTTTTTTTAATGTGTTGGGAGGTCCATAAAGGTCAATGGTAATTCATCAGAGCTAATGTTATGTGCATTTAGCTGTGCTGCCATTAACTTCTATGGGCAACAAGTATTACTAACCCTTGGTCAATGGCTGTTAATCCTATGCACTCCAAATTGTAAATTCAAAAGGGCCCATTTAGATCTAGGCGTGTGCATAGAGGTGCTTTTTTTTGGTAGCACTAGGCAGGTGCATTGTCATAAATCCACGTGCATTTCTTATGTGCGTTGACATGCATTTTGAACGGCTCGTGCACATGGCCATATCTGGCCTTATAACATCAATTCTGGTGTATTTCCCCCAGGGAGCCCACAGGCACTGTGTACAGCCGCCTACAGAAGTCAATGGCTGTATACGTCTGTATGTGGCTATACGACTGTATACCCAAGTACAAGCATAAACTTACGCATGTGTACAGGTGTACAGCTATGGACACAAATTTCTGCATCCAGCGTTATAAGCCTGTACACATACATGTGTTTATGCAGGTACTTGCGTATAAATAGATCTATGCATTGCGCATGTTACTGTAACTCACGTTACACGTGTTGATTATTATGGTGCCACCCATTTTGAATAGCACACCAATGCACAAGGGCAATACACATGCGTTCCAATGCATCATAGAGCATTGCAGCACACGGGCCCTAAGGGAGAGGGGCCCATAGTTCTTTCATACACTGCGCACGTTGAGGATTCCTATCAACAGGGGCTGCCTGCGCTCTCTGCTCCCCCCCAGAGGTTCCCCCTACTGCCGTCATCTTTGACATCACTGGTTGCTAGGAGTGACGGAGTCCTAGCAACCCATGACACACTTCCCGCTTATGCACAGTAGGAGGAACTTTCTCTGTAGCAGCTGTGCCCCTGGACTCTGCCCCCTGACTACCAGCTTCCACCCTGTAAGATAAGGGCAGACTCTGATCTAAAGGGGGCTCCTGATCTAACAAGGAACTCTGATCTAAGGGGGAATCTAATCTAAAGGGGGATTCTGTTTTAAGGGGTACTCTGATCTAAGTGGGATTCTGATCTAAGGGAGGGTAGTGATTTAAAGGGGGACTCCTAGACTAAGAGGAGACTTTGATCTAAGGGGGGCTCCTGATCTAAGGGGGTAATCTGATGTAAGCGAGGTACTCTGATCTGAGGGGGTAATCTGATCTAAGGGGGTAATCTGATCTAAGCGGGGGACTCTGATCTAAAGGGGTTCTGATCTTAAGAGAACTCTGACCTAAGGGGGTAATCTGATCTAAGAGGTGGATTCTGATTTAAAAGTGAACTCCTGATCTAAGGGGGGACTCGGATTTAAGCACAGACTCTGATCAAACTGTGGACTTCTGATCTAAGGGGGGGCTCCTGATCAAAGGGGGGCTCTAATCTAAGGGATGATTATGATCTAAGGAGAGATTCTGATCTAAGGGGGTACTCCTGATCTATAGGGGAATGCTGATCTAAGGGGGAACCCTAATGTAAGAGGTGAATGATCTAAGTGTAGCAAGGTCCCGGGCCTCCTTTAATCTAATGAGAACCTCCAGAGCCACGGACAGCTGACATCCTTCTGCATAGAGTGCGTTGCAAAGCATGGTGGGTGTAATGCAAGATAGATTCATGGGCGCCGGACACTTCTTGAATGCAAAGAGATTCATTTTCTCTTGAACAGAACTGTGTTTAGGGCCAGGACACCCTTAAGTAGTTGCAATGGTATTAACAGACCCCAAGACTTCTATAGGTAGACAGCCATGCAAGGAAAGGCACTCAGCCAGACACCACATCTTGTAGATCTTCACTCCACTGAGCTCCCTGTCTCTCTCACTAGACTTGCTGATCCACTGCCACTGGATCTTCTGAGCTCTTCCAACCTTCTCACTGAGTATCTTCCTCAAGCGTTACTCCTGCGTTCCTGCTGGGTCCCTAGCTTGGCACTCACAGATACTTCTCAAGCTTCACCCCACTGGCCTGCTTGATCCCTGGCTTGACATACAAGGCTGCTCTGCAAGCATCACCTCCGCTGGCTGGGTCCCTGGCTCGACACCTGCTGAAGTTTCCCAATTCTTCACCGTCCTCGGTTGGTAAGGATACTGCTCTGCTACTTGCTTCAGTTACTCACTGTGGTCCCTGGTAATAAGGTGGATGGTCCCTTAGTGGTGACAGCTTCCCCTCTACCTCCGACCATGACAGGTTATCCGGCCGGCAGAACCGTCACTTCTGGTTGGACTGCAAGCCGCAATCCCAACCCTGCGCTGCTCTCTTGCTTCTGGTTAGGCCCTCAGACAGCCTAGCAGCCAGATGTCCCTGGGATAGGTCTTAGGTTCTGGCCTATCAGCCCGGGGCAGCACAACACACAACCACCCAGACAGCCGTCCAGGTTGCACAGAACACTGATATCCACCCAAATATATAGGTTCTCGCAGCAGGCTAAGGGGCCCAAGAAAACCCCTGCCCATTGGCTGAGACACCTCATATACTCCAAATCTTTCCATGCATCGCCCTTATCTTATCTAATGTCACCAGGTACCCGGCCACTCAGAGACAGAAGAGAGAAGTGCAGCAATTCCAGACTTAGGGTGAAATCAATTGATCTCCTATCAATTGGCCAAGGCAACTATTCCTGGCAGGTAAATTTAGGAGCAACCCTGCCTAAATATCAGGGTGCTACATCAGGGAGGACTCGATCGAAAAGGGAACTCCTAAGGGGGACTTCTTTTTAAGGGGGTACACTGATGTAAGGGGGGGATCTGATGTAAGAGGGGACTCTGATGTAAAAGAAGACTCTAATATAAGGGGGGCTCTGGTGTGAATGGGGGTGCTAGGTTACATACATTCTGCTTTATTGGTATGGGGAGGGAGGTGTTAAAGAACGTACATACGTAGCATGGCTATCCCTTGTTGCCGGTCTACAGTGGGGTCCAATGTATGTTCTTGCACACAGGCTCACTGCATCAGAACACACTCCTGGATTTTGGGGACATTTTAGTGTGTTGATTGATTGCAATGCAAAGCATGTTGACAGATGGCATACCACGCGTGCATTAACGCAGGGCACAAATGTAAATGGGCCCTTAAGGATTTATTAATTCCTGAAATGAATTAATTTGTATTTTTATTTTCCTGGATTGTAATTTTGCTCTCCTAGTTGCGGATCCAGCCTAATGCCGGCCGTTTTGGCAGCTCGTTTCTAAGGGGGCTGTCCACATCTCTCAGCGCTGTGTGCGTAGCATTGCCCGGCCACCTGTACTGATCTAAAGGCAGACATGATAGGAAGTCCCCGGTGGATTCTGGGAGCTGGCCTCTTCTTGGTGTGTCCTGAATAAACATTCATTTCCTTAACCCTGCAGACGCCCGTCCACAATGACCCACTGTGCCCGTCAGATCATCCCCACAGTTCATAGATTTACTTCAGTGTCACCAGTGCGTCATGCGTTTCTCTCCAGTTTTTTCCGTGATTGTAGGCTCCTTGACCCACCGGCTTGTGTTGGTTCTGAGGACACAACCTGGCATTTTCCTCCAGGGATCCCGGCTATATTTCTGCCGTCTGGAACAGGTGTGATGGCGATGTTGACTCTCGGCCTGTTTGTAAGGTTTAAATATGTAAAAATCAGTTTGTGTGGTCAGAAGTGAGTCAGAGGGCTCTAAATTTAGACGTCTCCCTGTGATTTTCCAGCAACTGATCCTGGAGAGGGAGCTGTGTAAGCGCAAGGAGTGATGGCTGCTGACAGCTCCGGGGGAACGTATGCAAAGCAGCGTCTCGGGGATTTCACTCGGCGAACAAACGGCGGCGTTGGTTAGAAGTGCTTCTGGTGCACTCAGCCTGCTTATATGGATTGAATTTAGTCTACAGATACTTCAGTGATTTGGTCATTTAGGACGGGATTTTGTTTGCGTAAGTCCGGTTTTGCATTCCTATGCAAATCTATAGGCCAAATGCAGGTTAGAAGGGGGTCAACTGCACCTGTCAGTGAATTCAGAGTGATGCCATCAACACAAGCCCAAAGCCCTTCAACACAGGACTTTAAAGCCTTAAAGAGGAAGTAAACACATCAATTTAACAATTAAAAAAAAAAGTTACATTTCGACACGTGCCGAAAATGTAACTCTTAACCAAACTGTCAACCGTCCAATGGTTGGTGTCATAACTGATCACATGTGCAGCACCATGGCAGTTGAAGATTAAACAGAGGCCAAGATGGCAGCTTCATTGGCTGAAAACAATAGGGAGGGGGGTTTACTTCCACTTTAAAGCGGAGTTCCAGAAGTTTTTGTGTTTATTAAAAGTCAGCAGCTACAAAAAGTGTACCTGCCGACTTTTAATAAACACCCACTCACCTGTCCCACGTTCCTGTGATGCGGCCACCAGAACCCTCGGCTCCCCCCGGCGCCGGCATTGCAAGTGTGAGCACCCGGGTGTGACAGCTTGCGTCTTCACAGCCGGGTGTGCACTGCGCATGCGCGAGTCGCGCTGCACCTCCTTAGAGGCCGGGCAATCTTCTGGGACCTGTGATGTGTCCCAGAAGATTGCAAGAAGGGAGGGGGAGAGGAGAACTTTTGTTTGAGCCGCCTAGGCAGCCCGAGCAGAAGTGGGAGCTGGGTACCTGTGAAAACTAGGTACCTGCCCCCCCCCCCCCCCCCCCAAAAAAAATGACATGCCAAATGTGGCATAGAAGGGGGTAAGGAGTGCCTAAAGAGGAACTTCCACTTTTGGGTCAAACTCCACTTCAACTTCAGTCTTGCACAATTGTAGAGGATCCTCTCCTGTAATGAAAGGGTTTACTCTGATATTACTGCAGACTGTGAGCTTATCACAGTGTGCATTTGAAGCTGTAGCAAGTCTGATAGAGTCTGCCTCATTATACTATGATATTGTATGATACTGGGGGACATCAAGCATCATCTAGACCTTTCCTCACAGGACTTACTGTTTCACCCCATTTATTGGATTTTAGTTCTTTCAGTTATCACATGTGGATGTTACCTAGGGTGATCTGAATACATATGCAGGCTGCCTAGTAACAGCCACTCCTTAACCACTTCAGCCCCGGAAGGACCAGGCCATTTTTTGCGATACGGCACTGCAATGTTTTTAACTGACAATTGCGCGGTCGTGTGACGCTGTACCCCAAAAAATTGATGTCATTTTTTACCCACAAATAAAACTTTCTTTTAGTGGTATTTTATCACCTCTGCGGTTTTTATTTTTTTGCTATAAACAAAGAAAGACTGACGATTTTGAAAGAGACAACAATTTTTTTTTACTTTCTGCTATAATACATATCCAAAAAAAGATATAAAAAAAAACACATTTATTCATCACTTTAGGCCGATATACCGGTATATTCTTCTACATATTTTTGGTTAAAAAAAAAATCACAATAGGTGTATATTGATTGGCTTGCACAAAAGTTATCGCGTCTACAAACTACGGGATAGATTTAGGGACTTTTATTTTTTTTTCATTGTATTTACTGGTAATGGCGGCGATCTGCCATTTTTAGCGGGACTGCGACATTGCGGCTGACAAATCTGACCCCAAGTGACACTTTTTTGGGGACCAGTGACATTATTACATTGATCAGTGCTATAAAAATGCACTGAGCAATGTAAAAATGACACTGGCAGGGAAGGGGTTAACACTAGGGGGCGATCAAGGGGTTAACTGTGTTCTCCGGGTGTGTTCTAACTGTAGGGGGAATGGGCTTACTGGGACAACACAGAGATCACTGGGAACAGTAGATCTCTGTCATGTCATTAGGCAGAACGGGGAATCGCCTTGTTTACATAGGCAGTTCCCTGTTCTGCTTCTGTACACAGCAATCGCGGGTCGCCGGTGGACATCGAGTCCGCGGGACCCGCGCGCACGCTCCTGCGCGCCTGCTATCCCCCTTGCACAGACTGACATACAGGTACGTCAGTTCGCTCAGGAGAGCCGACCTGCCGTAGTATATCTGCGTGAGCTGGTGGGCAAGTGGTTAAAGTGAAACTAAAGTCTTTATTTTTTTTGTTAAAAATAACAAACATGTTATACCTACATGCTCTGTGCAGTGGTTTTGCACAGAGTAGACCCAATCCTCCTCTTCTCGGGTCCCTCGCCGGCGCTCCTGGCCTCTCCCTCCTGCCAAATGCCCCCACAGGATGCAGGATGCCCGAGCCAAGCCGCTGCTCTGTGTGTCCATTCAGACACGAAGCCGTGGATCGGCCCCACCCCCTCGCCCTCCTCATTGGCTCACTGACTTTGATTGACAGCAGCGGAACTCAATGACACTTCAGGCACTGAACCACAGCCAGGTCCCGCCCCCTCTCTCTCCTCATTGGCTCCCTGACTTTTATAAACAGCAGCGGGAGCCAATGACGCTTCGCTGCTGTCTCAGCTAATGAGGAGGGAAGTCCTGAACAGCCGAGTCTCTCGTGCAACATCGCTGGATTGACATGGGGCTCACGTAAGTATTAGGGGGGCTGCTGAACACAAGGCTTTTTATCTTAATGCATTTAATGTATTAAGATAAAAAACCTTCTGCCTTTACAACCCCTTAAACAGTGTATAACCCCCCCCCCCCCCACCACCACCACCACCACCACCTTTATATACATACCCTAATTTTGCTTCCTTGCAATTCCTTGCTCCTCTACTGGGATTATTAGATCTGAAGGTTTATAGGAAGGCAGAGGCAGCATGTCATGTATCACACCATATAACAAAGGTTAAACACAATATTTAAGTGTAATGCAAAATATATAGTCAGGTGATTTGGAACATTTAGGAATGGCACAATGTGGTTAAAGTGATATCACACCCTCAGTTTTTAAGCACTTTCAGCAACTGATGTAATCACTTAATGAGTATGTAGCTGCTTTATATTCAATCACTGCCTACAGTATTCACAGCGCTTCACTTTTTCCACATATTGTTATGTTGCAGCCTCATTCCAAAATGGATTAAATTCACTAGTTTCCTCAAAATTCTACAAACAATACCCCATAATGACAACTTTAAAAAAGTTTGTTTGAAATCTTTGCAAATTAATTACAAATAAAAAACGAAAAAATCACATGTACATAAGTATTCACAGCCTTTGCCATGACACTCAAAATTGAGCTCTGGTGCATCCTGTTTCCACTGATCATCCTTGAGATGTTTCTACAACTCAGTTTAAGTCCACTTGTGGTAAATTCAGTTGATTGGACATGGTTTAGAAAGGCACACACCTGTCTATATAAGGTCCCATAGTTAACAGTGCATGTCAGAGCACAAACCAAGCCATGAAGTCCAAGGAATTGTCTGTAGACCTCCAAAACAGGATTGTATTGAGGCTCAGATCTGGGAGAGGGTAGAGAAAAATGTCTGCAGCATTGAAGGTCCCAATGTGCACAGTGGACTCCATCATCCGTAAATAGAAGTTTGAAACCACCAGGATGTTGAAAGAACAACAGCAAAGTTGCTTTTATAAACTGACTATATACTATATGCATTTTAACTGTCTATACCAGCAGGTGGCACTGCAGTGTTATAGTGTGACGGTAATGTAATCACAGGAAGTATTATCTCTCTCAGTGTATGTAGTTGTATATTCCTGCTTCCTCTTCATGATAAAGACATGCTATAAGACATGTTCTGTAATCCTCCATAAAAGCAAAGCTATTGCTGCAAACAAGAATCTTCCAGCACATTATTTCAATACTCTGACCACACAGGACTCTTCCTAGAGCGGGCCAGGGATTACTTACCTTTGGAGGAATTTCCTCTCACTTTCTATTTTAGCTATGGGTCAGAAAGTGAAGGAAAATCTCCCCAATGGAACACAGATGGCAGAAAAATAAGTCATGACAGGATTTATAACTCTACTTTGCTATATATAAAAAAAAAAAGTTTTACCTTTAGTTCTTCTTTAACCGCTTTCATCTCAATAAACCCTAGCTGGAGTTGAACATCTTCAATGTGTAGTCCTTTATTTGGATGGTGGATTGCAGTAGAGAAAGAGTGGACTCCAGGGCCTTGGCACCCAACTGATTGCACTGAATCAAGAAGGATACAGGCTGGCCTGTGATTGGTGAAAAGGAGTTGAGATCTTCTTCACAGGAAAGAGTTAAAGTAGAACTAAAGGCAAAACTTTTTTTTCATTATGTGTCCATCTGTGTCCTATTGGGGACACTTTCCCTCACTTTCCCTCCTTCACACCTGTCCCATACCCAAACAGGAAGTGAGCGGAAATCATGTATAACTAAAGGCAAAAGTTTTTCAGTTTTGGATAGAGTACAGAGGGATTAGAACTAGACATGTGCAGAATGGAAAAATTTGTTTAGTTTTGGATAGCCCTTTCATGCCTAAGCCTATTTCTGACATTTGGTGTTTACAAGTTAAAATCCGTATTTTTTACTAGAAAATTACTTAGAACCCCCAAACATTATATATATTTTTTTGGCAGAGAATCTAGAGAATAAAATGGTGATTGTTGCAATATTTAAAATTGATCACTTTTATTGCTGTCACAAGGAATGTAAACATCCCTTGTGACAGTAATAGGTGGTGACAGGTACTCTTTATGGAGGGATCGGGGGTCTAAAAGACCTCCAATCCCTCCTTTGCACTTCAAAGTATACAGATCGTCGAAAACGGCGATTCTGAATACTGTATATTTTTTAAAATCCGGCACCAATGGCAGCCCAGTAAACCGGAAGTGAAGTTGTGACGTCGCTTCCGTGTTTACATTCAGGAGACTGGAACAGAGCCATTTACGGCTTCATTCCAGTCCGTAGCTAGACCCCGGAAGTGCCGGATCGGCTCCGTAGCTAGACCCCGGAAGTGCCGGATCGCGCATCGTGTTAACCGGTGGGACGGGAGGCCCGGTCAGATCGGCAGAATCCGGCGGGAGGGGGGGGATGTCCCCTCCCGCACCTCCGGAATAACAATCAAGTGGTATTTAGCCGCATCTGTTGTTATCCCTGGAAAGCCGATCGCCCGCTGTAAAAAACGGTACCGGAATGATGCCTGCAGCTGCGGGCATCATTCCGGTACCGTTTTTTACATACAACCCCCGAAAGCCGAGGCCGCATATCTGCGTACGCTCGGCGGGAAAGGGATAGATTTTTTATGTTAATATTTTTGTTTCGTTATAGAATTAGTTTCATTTGGGTTCATAATTAGTTTAGTTTTGTTTAGTTTTCGTTAAATATAATTTAGTTTTTGTTAAAATTTCTTTCGGTTATTACCCTCCCTGGCGGTATGATTATGTCAGATTTTTGCATCTCAAAGCGGTACATTGTTTTGCATAGAAATTTGGCGTTTTATATTAAAGGCCTGGAATTCTTCTTAAATCTGTCCAAACAAGAGTCTAGTAGACATCCCGAGTATGATAAAGTTTGAAACACGAAATCATAAATTATAATATAATAAATAACTATAAATTATTATAAATTATCAAAAATAATAATATAATAATAATAATAAAATGTATTCAATAATGTAATCAAAAACACTGAAATTTGCTCAGTCGCAGAATTGTCGCTGTCGTCACTTTCAGTGTCTGATGACAAATTTCCCCACGAATCACTAACGCTCAATTCTGCAAGTGATTCTTATTTACTATCGCTGTTTTCTAGCTAGTCAAAAACCGCTTTTGACATAAAGGAACGCTTTTTGGATGCCATGGACGTTCTCAAGTTTCCAGGCAGAAAGAACAGTATATATAATATAAAAGTACATGCAGGGCACTGGACAAAGCACTGGGGACAAAACTGATGTGAAATGATTGGATACAGTAATGTAACCTTGCAGATCACAGTGTACTGTATGTGTTCTGTGTTTTTTACTTTTTGAATTTGCTGCCAGGCTCCGACCCCATGCGTTGCAACGCTCACAGGGAACGGAGCCCGACGCGCAGGACATCGAGCGGAGGACAGAGCCCGCGGACACAGCGGGAGGACATTGCAGGATCCTGGGGACAAGATAAGTAACTTTGCCTGGATCCTGCGATGTGATCCCGAGTGTGGCTTGAGGTTACTGCTTTTGCTACTGAAAATTCACCCCGAACCACACTCAGGAATACCACCAGGGAGGTTAATTGTTTAACAAATTCCAAAATTTCAGAACGATTAGAATTCAATTCTGTGTGAAGAATAGCTAGTTGTTAAGCAGCGGGCTGGGAAGCCGGCCGGCCACCCGCGTCCTTAACAACCGATGACTCATCATCTGTCTGCGGGCTCACCCCCCCTTATTGAGGGCATGTGGCCTGGTATGGCTCAGGAGGGGGGGTGCTTGCTCGCCCCTCCCCTTTTCCTGACCTGCCGGGCTACATGCTTGGATAAGGGTCTGTTATAGATTTTGGGGGGGACACCATGGCATTTAAAAAAAAAATTTGTCCTCTTTTTTTTTACATTTTTTATTGCCGGGCAATGCCGGCATTCTTTTCTTTATATTCATCTGTCAGTGGGGAAGCCCGCTGACAGATGGTGACTCATGGTTGCTAAGGACGCGGGAAGCGGGCTTCCTGGCCCGCTGCATAACAGCTATTCTTCACACAGAATTCAAATCGGTCAATCGTTTTTCGACTGATCCAAATTCTAATTGTTCTGAAAAGTTGGAATTTGTTAGAAAACAAATAAACAAAAAGAATTTTAAAGGATTTTAACTAAATTTGTTGCTATTTCATTCAGAGATTCGGATACATCTAAATCTCCAAATAAACAAAAACTAATCTGAATTTGTATTAGGACCGAAACAAATTGTACATGTCTAATTAGAACGCTTGTCAGTTTTTATTGCTGTCTGCGGCCCCATTAGGGAGATTCCCCCTGTCTATTGGCCCTTTTTACCATTATCATCGAAAGTGAAAGTAAAAGAAAATCACAAATTTTGGGTTGCCTGAGAAAAGTAATAGAAGGGAAATCTTCCAAAAAAGACACTAGTTCTGGTGACCTGGGAATTCCCTTAATTTTCAGGGATTTCCTATCACTTCCTGTTTGGATATGGGACAGGAAGTGAAGGGAAATCTCCCCCAATGGGACACAGATGGTGAAAAAAAAAAAAATCTGACGGGTTATAACCTTTCCTTGCCGTATCCAAAATGGAAAAAAATGTTTTGCCTATAGTTCTACTTTTAGGGACTCCTTTGGGGGTTTACCAGAACTAGTGTCCCCATTGGAAGATTTCCCCTCTATTTCTTTTCTGAGGACTAAATTTGGGATTTTCTTTTACTTTCACCTTCAATGATGGAACCCTGGTTGAGAATGGCTTATCTACAGTATATATTTAAATACTACAGATGTCTGTGCATTTTATGTGAAAAGAAGTTTTACTTTAAAATGAAGTCCATTTGGTAGGTGGGTGTGTCCAGGAACCCTGTTCTTCTATAGTGTGGATTGCGGGATGTGTGTAGGATAAACTTTGTTGAACTCAGACTTTCTGGGAATGCTGAGATCGGGAGAAGAATTCCAGGCATGGCTGGAGAATTGCTGCAAGCAGGAGTGGGTGGCTTAGTTTAGCTGTTAGGCAGACGTACAGGTCAGACAAATATTGGAAACACAGATAAAAGGTAGTGTATACTGTAGCATAAATCACAGTCCATTTACCTAACACCAGCCATAAACATTAAACAGTTAAATTCTATGGAAACCCTAACAATGAATTTTTCTTATTTGCTTCCTTTTGGTTTGTTAAATACACCATTAAAAATGTGTTTTGTTGTATCTGTTCCATAAGTTAAAAAAAAAAAAACAGTTGATCCTGCCAGAAATCCAGCGAGCTAGTAAATTCTTGTACACTGTACAATGCAAACTATTTTAACCAAGGTCAAGTGGTTAAAGGAAATAAAAAAATAACAGACTTGCTGGGTCAGCGGGTGAAAATAAAGGAAGATAAAGCCAAAAAGTAAGGAAACTGATGCAGCTACCACATCTAAGGATTGGTAAGCTGCAATATATAAAAGTTTTTTGTTTTTTTGGGTTTAATGCCACTTTAAGGTATATATACTGTTATATGTTATATATAGACCATATTATAGACTAATGCCAGTCAACATATGAACTAAAGGAGGTGAAAAATGCTGCCCCTGACATCACCAAAGGGGTGCACATAATGTTCAATATACTGTATGTAATACTTGAGAAGACTATCAGAAACGGCATACCTTTTTTTTTTTTTCTTTTCTTTTTAACTTTACGTTCATTTTGTCTCCTACTCGTTTTCACATCATTGTGGTAGTTATCAAAAAAAAAACTTTTCCTTTATTAGTTTCTATTATTCATTTTTATTAAGCCTCTGTTCTTCCCTGTCCCATTAATTTACCCCCCCCCCCCCCCCATACCCATTCCTACCCCAACCCATTTGGTTTGTTTTATTCTAGGCCCTCTATTTCCAGTTCTACTCAGGCCCTTTTCGACCTCCATCATCTTTTCCAGATATTCCTCCGAGATTTTAAAGTTTTTCCATCTTCCCCATATTCTATTATATTTTCCTGTGTGTCCTTTATCCCTGCAACATAGGTTTTCCATTTTACTATAATAGTCTATTCGCTCGAACCACTCTCTTATGTCTGTTTTTTCTATGCTTAACCATTTTTTTGCGATCAGACCCTTTGCTGCGTTCAAAAGTGTTGGGGTTAATGTTTTCATATATTGCTTCTTTGGAGTTTTGGAATCATGGAATAGGCATGTCTGCAGACTATTAACTATCTTTTCTCCAGTTATCTCCTCTATATGGTCCAAAATTTCCTGTTAATCCTTAATTTTTGGACACTCCCACCAGATGTGTGTCATCGTTGCCCTCCGTTTGCAGTCTCTCCAGCACAGTGGGGTCAAGTACCATCTTGCCAGGAATTTGTAGTTCATTTCAATCGTTTTCATGTCCCCTGCATAGCTATATACTGCTCCAATCATCTTCTTAACTTGTAGGTCTTCTAGTATTATACCTTTTTCTTTTTCCCATTGTCCTATATAGGAGGGCTTTCCTTGTCCTTCTAGATCTGTCTATATCTCGTATATTTTGGATATTCCATTTTTCAGTGCAGTTTGCACCCCACGGAGTTTTTCTAGGGAATTTAATTCCCTTCCATCTCTGATTGGTTGAGGCAGTGTACTTATCAAATGTTTTAGTTGAAAAAATTCCCACTCACTGATCTTCCACCCATTTATTTCCTCTAATTCCTGCAGTGATTTCATCTTCCCTTTTGTAGTGATATCTTTGACTTGTGGATTCCTTATTCTAAGGCCAAAAAGTTTCTCTTTCCCTGGTATAAAATAATTAGTTCCAGTGAGTGCAATTAAAGATGAATTATATATCCAGTTTTTTTGTCGGTGTACTGAGTCCTAAGTTTTAGACTTCCGTGGTATCCATATAGTCTTGTGCAGTGTAGTTCTACTAATCATGTTTTCCATCCTCACCCACTTTTTTTCACTATTTTCATCCACCTATTCAACCATTACTGATATGATTACTGATTTATAATAGCTATTTCTGTCTGGTACTGCCAAGCCTCCGTGTTTTTTTTATTCTCACACTAGAAACGGCATACCTAATAGAGGAAATGAGGGTCAAAGAGTGAGTACATGCTTCATTTTTGGCTGGGGATATGCTGCAGAAAACAATATGAAACTCGGAAGATGTTACTTGACGCAAGTAGAGATCAGCGCTATTACCCTAATCAGTTATCCTAATAAAGACTGCTGAGGTCTGAGGGTCGCACATCATGGGCCAAAGTGTGGACACCAGGGTTATAGACCATAAAAGGCAGGCCAGGATATAGAGTCAGTGGTGCCAGATGAAGTTCTCTCTGCTTAATACAACAGAGAGCTTTATGGTTGGAGGAGAGACCATCATGTGACTTCAACACGTCACCTGACTGGACTGCCACCCTGGCTCTTTTTTTGTAGCATTCACTCCATTCATTTAATAAAGCTCTGTCAACTTCCCCAAGTCCCAAAGTAGGCGGAACTCTAAGCACATTTATAATGCACATTACTGCTCTATTAATGAATGAGATCTCTAAGCTGGCCATGCACAGTTATGCCGCGTACACATGGTCGGAATTTCCAACAACAAATGTTCGATGTGAGCTTGTTGTCGAAATTTCCGATTGTGTGTATGTGGCATTAGAATTTAAAGTGGATGTAAACCAGAAATTTTTTTTTTTATATAGCATACTGTAGAGTATAAGATTTCCTATCATTTGAGCCCAGTCTTGCCACACAGAGTTAATCCATCTCTGAGCAATCCTCTTTTATTGTTCAGTGAGAAAAATCTTGACAAACTGAGAAAAACTTTGTCAAATCCTCCCCCTTGCTGTGAGTGACAGGTGATTTACATATCTCGTGCACTAGCCTAAGACATGCATTATTGTTTAATTCCCTCCCACTACTTTCTTCAGCAGCAAGGATTGGCTGTTCCACACCTCGGCATGATTTGGCATGCTGAAGTCATGTGGTTACTTTCCTGTCTTTTCACTGGATGTTAGAGATCATAGCAGAAGTTCAGTGTTAGAAATACACAGGAGAAAATGCATATTGACAAGGGGAGTGTAGAGGTGGGCGGGGAGTCTACTGACATCACGACTCCACCCACCGAGCTCCAGACAACAGACCCACCCACAGAATATGCAGTTTTTCGGGTCTCATGACAGACAGAGGGGAGACATTTGACAGGTAAAGATACATGCAGGAGGCATGTATATCCTTATAAATAACCCCTATGGCAGTAGTTTAGAAAGGATGATATTGGGTTTACATCCACTTTAACTCGAAGGTTCCTATGGAATTTCAGAAAACCGTTCAATGACTCAAAAAAAAATTCTCGAAACAGCTAACAACTTTGTCCTATGGCCATGCCAATGTTTTGAGTTTTTGAAGTATGATTGTGCTAATGTAAAGAGGTGACGGATCAAACTTTTTCATGCATTAAAAAAAGTATGATTTTTCCTGAACGAAAACTACATTCACAAATAGAATTTTATATGTTCCCCGGGATTTGAGATGGCTGGAATCCATTGATACAATATCTCTAACCTCCTTCGTGGCTGTGGTTGTGGTGGTGGCTGGGGAGGATGGGCAGGCAGGCCATGGCTCTTACTCTCTTTTACCTTTTCCCCTAACCCCCCCTTCCCCTTTTCTTTCTCAACTCTGCTTCCTTTTTCCTTCTCTTCTCTTTATTTCTGTTATTGTCTCTAAATGCCTTATACGAGATATCAACCACCCATTCAGCTGGTGGTTTTCGGGTTGGTTACAATTTTTTGCACCTTAGTAGGCACTTGGTCATTTCTGCTTGGGATTTTCCCCTCAACTGGAGAATGCCTGCAATTTATACTATATTTTTCTCCATTATATGCAATGTTAATGCTATTCTTTATCCATGTCTTGGCCTATGTAAGCTTGCAACTATATGCTACCATTGTTGTTATTATTTATTATTTATCTGTTTGTAGCACATTCCACCTGCATTTCAGACTATGACCTGTTTCTGTATTTGACCAATACCCTTGTGCCTGTTATGGTCTTTAACCCCCGTGGAGCCGGCGCTTCTCGGCCCTTTAAGGGGTTTGGGATTCCGGGTTGCAGCTTTATGATCATGTGACTGCTGTCATGGCGGTCACATGATTGGAAAGCTCCTGAATGCCAGTAGCAATCAGCAGCTTTACGTTAGCCTCCGGGAGCGCGCAGGGCGCGTGCTTGCGGCACAACTGTATTCACATCTGTTTACGCAAACATGCGGCCGCTCCGCGCCAGGGCCCACCCACTGAGAGGCCACATATTTGCATGCGGCCAGCACCAGAATATAACTAAAGGCAAACATTTTTTTTTTAAGTCTGGATAGAGGCGAGGTGTCAATTTTTATGGCTGTCTAGGCCCCTGTTAGGGAGAGTCATCCTCTCTATTTGTTCTCTTTACCATTATCATATATTATTGAAAGTGAAAGTAAAAGAAAATCCCACATTTTGGGAATGTCCCCAGAAAGGTAATAGAGGAGAAATATTCCAAGGGGGACACTAGTTCTGGTGGCCTGGGGGTCCCCACGAGCTTCTCTTAATTTGCAGAGACTTCCTCTCACTTCCTGTTTGGCTATGGGACAGGAAGTGAAGATACATCTCCCCAATCTGACAAAGATGGCAAAATAAACCTTACAGGGATTATAACCCTCCCTACTCTATCCAAAATTAAAATAAAATTTTGCCTATAGTTCTAATTTAACCTTTTTTTTATGGAATTCTTCAATAAAAATATTTAAACAGAGTTGTGTTTGTTCAAATAAGAAACAAGAAAAAAATGATATCCTTCTCCTTTCATTTTCCTTGTGACAATGGTTGATAATGATCAATGACTGTAACCCACTCAATTGAATATTAAACAAATGTTTCCAAAATGACTGTTTTTGAATGAAATTCTAACTGTGTACTTATTTCCTTTACTTAATGGTGAAGGGTACACCAGTGACCTTTAAAATAACAACCACTTTGGAAAAAATCTGGTGAGTAGGATTTACCCTGTATTTATTCTGCATTGGTTTTAAAGCCCTCTCCCCAATTGTTTGGAGTGAGGGATCACCCGTCCACAAAGGCCAATTCCCAATCTTTCACTCACCCTGGGAAGTGCAGTTGAAAGCATGATAAGCTGATTACATTAGATCGTATTCATTTGAATTGAAGTGGCCACTTCACAAGTGATAAGGACTCCTGACAAAAGGCATAAAGTCAACACTTGTATGTTTATCCTTGACAGCTCTGATCTTCCCTGTTCCTTTATGTTCACCAGTTGCAAACTGTAAAAGGAAATAACCTGGAAAGAAAACTTAAATACAGTTGTGGATGAAAGCCAACCATTGATCATAGAGGGTGGGTGGATGATCAGAACACCCAGCAAGTACCTCCATAAACATGAATGGTCCACTGGATCTCTGTATTTTAGTTCACGTAGAGGAATGGGGGAGGGGGCATCTGCAAAAGCGGTTTATTTAGGTGGGAACAAGAGTAAGTAAGGTTCTTTGAACTGGCCGATCGCTATTCTCATAGAAGAGAGATAACAGAGCATCACCTGATCCAGCTGATAATGGCCAGATTGGGTAGACTATCAACTAATGTCTATGGGTAATACTAATTCCTAGTGCAAATTTTCAATTGAGAGCATATCATGTGATTTGCTCATGCAGGGCAATACATCTGCCCAATCACTATTCTCCTGGATGAGCCTCAACTGGTGGTGTCTGCAGACATAGACATCAGATCATCATCTGATCTAGCTGATAATGGCCGGATTGGGTAGACTATCAACATATGTCTATGGGTACCTTGAATTTATACGGCAAATTTAGATTTCAGAGCAAATCATGTTTTTTGTGCATGCAGAGCAATGCAACTACCCAGTCTCTATTTGCCTGGATGAGCCTCAACTGGTGGTGTCTGCAGACATAGACATCAGATCATCATCTGATCTAGCTGATAATGGCCGAATTGGGTAGACTATCAATTAATGTCTATGGGTACCTTTACTTTATTGTGCAGAGTTTATGTTCAGAGCATATCATATGATTTGTCTAAGCAGGAAAATTAATCTTCTCAATCACTATTCTCCTGAATGAGCTTGAACTGGTGGTGTCTGGTGACGTAGACAAGAGATCATCACCCAATCCAGCTGACAATAGCCAGATTGGTAGACTATAAACTAATGTCTATGTGATTTGTTGCTGCACCTTTCCTTTACTTTCCTAGCACTCAGTGAAGCTATTGGGAGTGAAGTAAAGTTCAGGATGTGGGGGCGCATGTTATCCCCCCTCCCCCCCCCCGGTCGGTCACCCGCAACACTTACCCCGTGTAGCGCTTCTCTCTAGGCGATGGGCGGCCGACTTCTCATGAGTCTCCTCCTCAGCATCATGGTGATGTCCTCGCTGTGCGTCTCCGCCCTCCTCTTATGGGGTAGCTTCTACTTTTGGACAATTGGGAAACGGGTCTCAGGACCCCCTTCCTGATTGGCCAGGAGGCAGAATTAGGGTGACAAGAGCGAATGTTCATTTGCTCTTGTCAGATAACTGGGTGGGCTTGAGGCGCAGTGCTCTGTGCCCCGAGCCCACCTTTTTTTGAAGCCTATTAGAGCCTCTAGCTCTAATCCTGTGCTTCAAAAGAAAAAAAAAATCCCCCATTGGAATCCATGCATCTGGCTCCCTGCATATAGATCAGGGGGTCAGATGGATGGGGGGGGCGGTGCCCGTTCACCCCCCATGGATGGGCCGCCACTGGAATAGGTATATACAGTGCCTTGAAAACCTTGAAATTTTCCACATTTTGTCTTCCCTGGAGATGACCGGGAAGCGGCAGCAGGGGGGGCACCCCTTTCGCCGCCTATAAGTGTGATCCTGTGGCGAATCTGCCACAGGGACCACTTTTATCAGACATAGAATCGCCCGCAGTACATGAAAATACCAGGGTTATGGCAGCTAGCTGCCTTAAAGTGGTTGTAAGCCCTTACCTATTACCAGTGAAGTGAACAGCCTCAGATGATACACAGAGATGAAACAAATCCTCCTACATAATTTATACCCTTTTATCTGCAGTCTTCTCTTTTCTACACCCATTCAAAGTCCAGAACTTTATTAAAGCTTGTCTGAGCATTCAAAAAAAAAAAATGGGGATGGAGAGCTGAAGTTACACTCTGTAGAGCTCAGTGAGGAGAGCTCTGAGAGCTGATTGGAGTGATAGGACACCCCCTCTTCACACAGCTCACAGGAACAGAGCTGAGGCTGTCAATCTGCTGCAGCTCCCTCTCCTGTCACCATTTTTCTCTTGGTGTCAAGGAAACTTGTCAGAAGTGATTCATGCTGGTAGCAGAGGAATGAGGCAGCGGACAGAAATGACACTTAGTGCTCTTAATTGAGACAAGTACACACTATAGAGGGGTATGCTTTGTTCATATTTCATATCTGAGGGTTACAACCAGGGCTGTCTTTAGCGCAGGGAAAAAGAGGTAGCCCCGGGCACAGTTATTGTTGTGGGGCCCAAAGCAGCTGCCCCTCTGCCCGCAAATGTGGATTTGGGAGGGCCCAAGAAAATGTTTGCAAAGGGTCCAATATATATTAATGATGACAACCACTAAAATACAATGCATGTTAACACAGAACGTAACATACATTAACATGCGTGTGTTAACACAATGCACCGAAGCAGACAGGTGTGAATTTAGCTTCATAGGAAGACAAGTTGATTTGCAGTATACGGATTTATTTATACCTAATGGTTGTCATCCTGGTAAAATAGGGAAATAAAAGGAATGGATAATCCTCGCTGCACTTGAGCAATCCCGTCAGCTGCAAAGTGTTTTCAGGACAGCCGTATCATTGCTAAACCTTCAATTTATTTTGCTACGGTGTTATTATAACATTGCGGCTCTGTCGTATAAGCAAGGACATTCATTATATTAGACAGTTCCTGTTTAAAAAACACTTCACAATTAACAAGCTGGGGCTGCAATCAGGCAAAATTGGGACCCATTTATTTTGAGAATAAATATCAGACAATTTAAACAGCTTGAACATCAGCAATGAATTGTGGCCCAAAAAAACGGCGTGCTATATAAAGACAATTCAGCTTTTTGTTACATGGGTGTAGTTCACCCCATCCTAGAAAAAAAAGAAAAATAACAAGCAGAAACAGCTGATCTTTGTTCATATTCACCCGCAAAGACTATTAAACTCAATCTCAAATATGCCTCATCTGCTAAAATATTTTTATTTGGTTTCAAGGAAAAAAGGTTGACAGACTGATAACCCCCCATATACAAGGCCTTGAAAAAGTATTCACACCCGTTAAAATTTTTCACATTTTGTCATGTTCCAACCAAAAATGTAAATGTATTTTATTGGGATTTTGGGGGAGATTTACTAAAACTGGAGAGTGCAAAATCTGGTGCAGCTCTGCATAGAAACCAATCAGCTTCCAGGTTTTATCGTCAAAGCTTAATTGAAGAAGCTGATTGGCTACCATGCACAGCTGCACCACATTCTGAGTGCTCCAGCTTTAGTAAATCAATCTCTTTATGTGATAGACCAACACAAAGTGGCACATAATTGTGAAGTGGAAGGAAAATGATAAATAGTTTTCAAATTTTCTACAAATAAATATGTGAAAAGTGTGGTGTACATTTGTATTCAGCCCCCCTGAGTCAATACCTTGTAGAACCACCTTTCACTGTAATTACAGCTGCAAGTCTTTTTGGGAATGTCTCTACCAGCTTTACACATCTAGAGAGTGACATTTTTGCCCATTTTTCTTTGCAAATAGCTCAAGCTCTGTCAGATTGGATGGAGAGCGTCTGTGAACAGCAATTTTCAGGTTTTGCCACAGATTCTCAAATGATTTAGGTCTGGACTTTGACTGGGCCATTCTAACACATGAATATGCTTTGATCTATACCATTCCATTGTAGCTCTGGCTGTATGTTTAGGGTCGTTGTCCTGCTGGAAGGTGAATCTCCACCCCAGTCTCTAGTCTTTTGCAGACTCTAACAGGTTTTCTTCTAAGATTGCCCTGTATTTGGCTCCATCCATCTTCCAATCAGCTCTGAGCAGATTTCCTGTCCCTGCTGAAGAAAAGCATCTCCATAACATGATGCTGCCACCACCATGTTTCACAGTGGGGATGGTGTGTTCAGGGTGATGTGCAGTGTTAGTTTTCCACTCCACATAGTGTTTTGCTTTTAGACCAAAAAGTTCAATTTTGGTCTCATCTGACCAGAGCACCTTCTTCCACATGTTTGCTGTGTCCCTCACATGGCTTCTCACAAACTGCAAAAAGGACTTCTTATGGCTTTCATTCAACAATGGCTTTCTTCTTGCCACCCTTCCATAAAGGCCAGATTTGTGGAGTACACAACTAATAGTTGTCCTGATGACAGATTCTCCCACCTGAGCTGTGGATCTCTGCAGCTCCTCCAGAGTTACCATGGGCCTCTTGGCTGCTTCTCTGATTAATGTTCTCCTTGCCCGGCCTGTCAGTTTAGGTGGACGGCCATGTCTTGGTAGGTTTGCAGTTGTTTGGCAAAAACTATTGGTATTTTAAGAAAACTCGCCACCACTTAAATTACCACCACTGCGCCTAGAGACAAAGACCTAACCTGAAGCTGCCACTTTTGGATGATAAGAAATGTGAACTGTATTTCAACCCTTATCAAAGAAATTAGTGATAACAGGACAAAATAGTGGCGCTAAATAAATATTTAGTAAAAGTGTTTGTTAAACCCAATATGACTGAAAATAAAAATGTAAATAAAAATGTATATTATTTCAACGTGTGACAAGTGAAAAATAAAAAAATAAAGACAAAAGATGTGTCACGAAAAAGTGTCAATAAAGTGTTCCAGTGAATTCTTATCTTCCTGTTTCATCCACCACACCAATGTGCAAGTGACTCCACTCCCCTAAGGAAACGCACTCACCAAATTCCAATGCCTACACTCTCGTGTTAGGCTAAGACGCTTTCAAACCACATAGGAAGGGTTTACAAGAGTCATCTGCCTGTCCAATGATAGCATAAGTTTTGTTATTATTTTTTATGCATTACCCAAATAGTAACTTACATACAGTAGGTGTACACACATCATTTCCTTTTTTTAAAGTAGATGTAAATGTAACCCAATGACTGAAATCTCACATAAGCTTTAACATGTTAATGCGATTTCAAAATCCATTTTCAGTATTCTAAAACTTGCAACTATGAAGGTGATCCTGCCACAAGGGTCCTTTTTTCAGGCTCTTCCTGTTATAGGGTGACAACACTTTGAATCTCTGTCCCTGTGATGTCACTGCATTGTCACTCTGTCACATGGGTTTCAACACACAAGTATGGTTGAAAGATGTCATGCAGTCATTGCTGGAGTGCATGGAGATAGGAAATGGCTGCAAAGAGGCTTCAAGAGATCAGCAGCACTGAGAAGCAATAAAAGATTTAAAAAGTACAAACCGTATTTTAATACAAAAAAATGGGTAAATGTTTATTATATATGGTGTTTTAATACACCATTAAAAAAAAATGCTGTGCAAATGTTTTCGCATTCCTCCTAATATCAGAAATAATACCTGTAATGTGTGTAATTTGTGTGAACTGTCAGGTTTGGTTTGTTGCCTTTAGCAAGTCGAATGCAGCATTTCCTAACATGCATTCCTAAGAGGAAATAGCCATAAGAACATTCAACCATAAAAGGAAGTAATATGAGGTGTAGACCTCTGCTAAGAGTATGGAGATTCCTCTGCTCACCTCTGGCAGTGTAATGAATCAGCTACTGTAAAGACTTAGGCTCCGTTCACACTTGTGCGACTTGTCATGCGACTCTTGTACATGTCACATGAACAAAGGTTCATTTTGGTGTGCCGTCATTTAACCACTTGACGGCGGGTGAGATGCACTCTTGTTCTTTTGTACCACCCCAGAACCACCACTTTTGCGTGCCCATGGAGGCGTGCATCGCTGCAATCACAGTTGTGCCGTGTTCCTAGGACACGGCGCGACCCCGATCTTGGTAAAGGGCCGATATTGCTGCTCTCAGGGCCGGTGCTACCACTAGGCAAACTAGGCAGCCGCCTAGGGCGCACTGCTGCCTAGGGCGCCCGACCACTTTTGTTCCTACTCTCTTCTCTCTGCAACAAGTAATTAAGTCTCAGCATCAGCAGGCAGCCACCGCTCCGTTCGCACATAGTGTCAGAGGCACATCGGCGGCAGAGGACTGTGTCTGTGTCCTGACTCCCGAATGAATGGAAGCAAGCAAACATTCATTGATGGGCACTGGTAGGCTGCATTGTTGGGCGCTGGTGAGGCTGCATTTGATGGGTGCTGGAGAGGCTGCATTGATGGGCGCTGGTGAGGCTGCATCTGATGGGCGCTGGTGAGGCTGAATTAATGGGCGCTAGTAGGCTGCATTGATGGGCGCTGGTGAGGCTGCATTGATGGGCGCTGGTGAGGCTGCATTAATGGGCGCTATTAGGCTGCATTGATGGGCACTGGTGAGGCTGCATTAATGGGCGCTAGTAGTCTGCATTGATGGGCACTGGTGAGGCTGAATCTGATGGGCGCTGGTGAGGCTGAATTAATGGGCGCTAGTAGGCTGCATTGATGGGCGCTGGTGAGGCTGCATTGATGGGCGCTGGTGAGGCTGCATCTGATGGGTGCTGGTGAGGCTGCATTTGATGGGCGCTGGAGAGGCTGCATTTGATGGGTGCTGGAAAGGCTGCATTAATGGGCACTGGTAGGCTGCATTAATGGGCGCTGGTAGGCTGCATTGATGGGCGCTGGTGAGGCTGCATGGATGGGCGCTGGTGAGGCTGCATGGATGGGCACTGGTGAAGCTGCATCTGATGGGCACTGGTGAGGCTGCATTAATGGGCGCTGGTGAGGCTGCATTGATGGGCGCTGGTGAGGCTGCATTGATGGGCGCTGGTGAGGCTGCATTGATGGGCGCTGGTGAGGCTGCATTGATGGTCGCTTTATTAAAAAAGTGGGGTATATATGGGCAGGGGGTGGAGTCAGGGGTGGAGCCAAGGAGGGGAGCTCGCAAAATGATGTTTCGCCTAGGGTGCCAAGAATCCTTGCACCAGCCCTGGCTGCTCTTTACCCATGTGATCGGCAGTGTCCAATCACAGCCGGTCACATGTAAACAAGTAAGTGCCGTTTATCGGCTCTCATTGGCTCACACTGACAGAGTGTGTGGTGAGGAAAGCGGATCAGCTGTATCTCCTCACAGGGGAGACCTGTACAGTACAGCCCCAGGAGTTCCGATCAGTGCCGTCCATTAGTGCCGCCAATCCGTGCCCATCAGTGACGTCAATCAGTGCCCATTAGTGATGCCAGTCAGTGCTGCCTTTCAGTGCCCATCAGTGGCTGCTCATTAGTGCCGCCCATCAGTGCTGCCTATCAGTGCTCATTAGTGCCGCCTAACATTGCCCACCAGTGCTGCCTGTCAGTGCCCATCAGTGCCACCTATCAGTGCCCATCAGTTCCGCTTATCAGTGCCCATCAGTGTGGCATATTGGTGCCTCCTCATCATTGCGGCATATTAGTGCCTCCTCATCAGTGCCACCTAATCAGTGCCCTTCAGCACCGCCTCATCAGTGCTCATAAGTGCCACCTCATCAGGTCCTATCAGTGAAGGAGAAAAATCACTTATTTACAAAATTTATTGACAGAAACTAAGAAAAACTTTTTTTTTTTAATCAACATTTTCGATCTTCTCTCTTTTTTTAGCAAAAAATAAAAAACCCAGCAGTGATTAAAGTGGAGTTCCACCCAAAAAAAAAAAAAATGTCATTAATGTGCATGAAATAAATAAAAAAAAAAAACATTTGGAGAAACTTTTTTTTTACTTACCTTTTTATGCCTGTTGCTATGCAGTCCCTAAAAATCTGCCTCCCTCATCTCCTAGGCTCCTGACGTCACTTCCCTCGGCGCCTCTGCTCGCTACTGCTCCTGGGAGATGTGAGTCATCATTTCCCAGGAGGCAGCGGGCAGCGCCGAAGGCTAGGTTGCCATAACAACGGGGCGGGCACTTCCGCCGCCACCGCCCGTTGTTATGGCAACCTGTATACTTTACAGCGCCGCAACGGCACATTACTGTGCATGTGCGAGAACGGGCGGTGCATGCTGGTCGCTCAGCTGCACCGTGTCCTGTAAGATAGTGCTTGTGGGCTTCACATGCCCACAAGCAATATGGAAAATGCCAGCAAGGCAGAATAAAAGTTATATTAGTATGGGAAATCGGCAATCGAGCGGCGATCTATATGAAACACGTGAGTAAAATAACTAAGAGTATTAAAAAAGCGATATTCATGAAAAAAAAAAATTTTAAACTGTGGGAACTCCGCTTTAAATACGACCAAAGGAAAGCTCTATTTGTGTGAAAAAAAATAGAAAAATGTCATATGAGTACAGTGTTGCATGACCGCGCAATTGTCATTCAAAGTGTGACAGTGCTGAAAGCTGAAAATTGGCCTAGGCAGGAAGGGGGTGAAAGTGCCCTGTAGGCAAGTGGTTGCCTACAGGACAAGTCACAGCCCAATCTTTTCAATGGCACTTGTTCAGATCGAATGAAAGTTTTGAAAAGGTGCCCGTACTACTTTTATGCGACTTTTGATGCAACTTAGACCCCTTGAGTGTAAAGTCGGATCATAGTCGTACTGGAAATTGTGCGAATATGGAGTTGTGCTCGTGTGAATGGACTCTTAAGGGTGGTTTCATACTGTCGGTTGGGCCAAAGCATGGGTGTAGCATAGTGTACTCTTTGATTTTCAGGTTGAGTTACCCCTGCTTTCCCATAGACTTCTATTAGATCACACGTTTTTGGTACGTTTTTGGTACGTTTTTGGTACGTTTTTGGTACGTTTTCAGAAAGCGCCCCAAAGATGCAGCATGCTTGACTTTTGGTGCGTTTTCAGAAAACACACCAAAACGTTGTAATCTGATAGAAGTCTATGGGGAAATGCAGGTATCCTGCATGAAAACCGCAGGTACACTGCGCTGCACTTGGGGTGTGGCCAAACCACATCGGGGGGCGCTGGGAAAGAGCCCTTACTGTTCTACAGACCTGATACAATGTTGCAGAGACAGAACTCCATTGTTAAGTGATCTGTAACGACTTTCAGTCCATACTGAGTTCTGTCTCTGCAACATTGTATCAATTCTTCACAGCACTTCACTCTCTGCAATAGCTGATTTATTACACTTAAAGGGTAAGTTCACCTTTACAGAAAACTCTGTGAGGTGAACTTACACAGGACCCACTCCTGTGCAGAATGGCACAGGTGGGCAAAAGGCAGTACAGGTATGTCCCCTTTAAGATGTGGCATTGTGCGCCGCGCGCCCCGTGACCATAGGGGGGCATTGTGGGCACGCCCGCTGCGTGCCCCCTGACCATAGGCGGCATTGTGGGCGTGCCCACTGCGTGCTCCGTGACCATAGGCGGCATTGTGGGTGCGCCAGCCGCGTGCTCCATGACCATTTACGTGCGCACAGGGTGTGCCTAGGCACACCCTAATCACCCCATGCGCTTTAAGATTATCGCTCTGTGTGCTGGCAGGAAGATGGGAAAGATCTCCCTTTTACCGGCTCTGCCATAAGAGAAGTGTTTACGCACTTCTCTTTCACTGTGTCGGCAGGGAGATCAATGTGGCGGGGTCATATATATGTAGACACACACACACACGTGGGTTTGAGATTTAGGTTGCACACCCTAATGCAATAGGCTGTGCACACCTATGTCCGTGACCGCGGGTCCCGCGGACTCAATGTCCCCTGGGTGCCCGCGATCGTGTCACGGAGCGGAAGAACGGGGAGATGCCTTTGTAAACAAGGCATTTCCCCGTTCTGCCTAGTGACATGACAGAGATCACAGCTCCCTGTCATCAGGAGCGTTGATCACTGTCATGTGAATGGAAGCCCACCCCCTAGGACACACTTAACCCCTTGATCGCCCCCTAGTGTTTAACCCCTTCCCTGCCAGTGTCATTTACACAGTAATCAGTGCATTTTTATAGCACTGATCAATGTATAAATGACAATGGTCCCAAAATAGTGTCAAAAGTGTCCGACATGTCCGCCATAATGTCATAGTCACGATAACAATCACAGATCACCACCATTACTAATAATAAAAAAATAATAATAAAAATGCCATAAATCTATCCCCTATTTTGTAGACGCTATAACTTTTGTGCAAACCAATCAATATACGCTTATTGTGATTTTTTTAACCAAAAATATGCAAAAGAATACATATCGGCCTAAACTGAGGAAAGAAATATTTTTTTTTATATATTTTTGGGGGATATTTATTATAGTAAAAAGTAAAAAATATTGCTTTTTTTTTCAAAATTGTCGCTCTCTTTTTGTTTATAGCACAAAAAATAAAAACCGCAGAGGTGATCAAATATCACCAAAAGAAAGCTCTATTTGTGGGAAAAAAAGGAAGTCAATTTTGTTTGGGTGCAACGTCGCACGACCGCGCAATTGTCGGTTAAAGCGACGCAGTGCCGTATCGCAAAAAGTGCTCTGGTCAGGAAGGGGGTAAATCCTTCCGGGGCTGAAGTGGTTAACCTCTCCTGAACGATTTAACTTGACAGCTACAAACCCGCATCTAAAAACATCCGTTTAGCCGCGTTTGCATGCCGCGTTTTCATGCCACGTTTGCATGCTGCGTTTGCATGCTGCGTTTAGCCGCGTTTGTGTCTACAAGCGATTGTAAAAAAAAAAAAATAATTTTTTTTTTTGTTAAAATGAAAAACGTTTGTAAACGAAACGCTGCTAAATGCGAGTTACCGCGCTTAGCAGCGTTTACAGGCATTTCAAATGCCTCTGAACATCCGTCTGAACCAATTTTTTTTGCGTTCCAAAAAATGCTTCTAAAGTGAACTGCCTAGAAATTTCTATAAATGACCCTGTGTGCATGTACTGATAAGAAAACATAGAGGAGAGTTCAGGAGCAGTTGAAAAAAAAAAAATGTCCGTTTACCAGCAGCAGTGTACATGAGACCTAAAGGTGAACTTACACTTTAACCACTTCAATACCAGGCACTTAGACACCTTCCTGCCCAGGCCAATTTTCAGCTTTCAGCACTGTCGCAATTTGAATGACAATTGCGCGGTCACACAACACTGTACCCAAACAAATTTTTTATCATTTTGTTCCCACAAATAGAGCTTTCTTTTGGTGGTATTTGATCACCTCTGCGGTTTTTATTTTTGGCGCAACAAATTAAAAAAAGACCGAAATTTTGCAAAAAAAACAAGTTTTTATTTGTTTCTGTTAAAATTTTTTGTAAATAAGTACGTTTTCTTCTTTAATGACGGGCACTGACACGGCGGCACTGATGGGCACCAATGAGGTGGCACTGATGAGGTGGCACTGACGGGCACTTATGATGGGCACTGATAGGCGGCACTGATGAGCACTGATAGGTGGCACTGATGAGCACTGATAGGTGGCACTGGTATGCAGCACTGATGGGCACTCATAGGTGGCACCGATGGGCACTCATAGGCGGCACTGATGGGCACTCATAGGTGGCATTGATGGGGAGGTATGGGTGGCACTGATAGTTGGCACAGATGGGCACGGATGGGCACTGATAGGTGGGCATTGACAGGTGGCACCAATGGACACTGATGGGTGGCACTGATGACACTGATTGTTTGCAGTAATGCCCCTAAGGGTGGCATTGCTGGGCATCACTGCAACATAATGGTGCCAATCAGTGCCCATTTGTGGGCACTGATTGGCACTGACTGGGCACACTGGGCACATGTGGATGGCCATGGGGTACATACCTGGCTATCCACATGTTGCCCCTTCCCTGGTGGTCCTAGTGGCGATCCCCGGTGGTCCAGTGTGGTGATCTGAGGGGGGCTGTGCTAAACAATCAGGGCAGACCCCCCCTGCCAGGAGAGCCGCCGATCGGCTCTCCTCTACTCGCGTCTGTCAGACGCGAGTGAGGAAGAGCCGATCAACGGCTCTTCCTATTGACATCGTGATCAGCCGTGATTGGACACGGCTGATCACGTGGTAAAGAGCCTCCGCCGGAGGCTCTTTACCAAGATCGGTGTAGCGGTGTGTCAGACTGACACACCGATCGCCGCGATGCGCGCCCCCGCGGGCGCGCGGCGGCATCTTATCCTGCTGGACGTCATATGACGCCCAGTCAGGATAACTGAACCACCACCCGGCCGTCATCTGCTATGGGCGGGCAGGAAGTGGTTAAATAGCTATTTACTATGACTGTCAGCTCCATCTAGTGGTCATAATGTATTCTTTCCCTGTTTCACTCTTTTCTTGTAAATGAAAAACATTCGAAGTGGAGAGAAAATATCCTAAAACCATTTTTCCCCCCGTCACAAAAAATAAAGGTACATGCAGTTTCACAGGATGAATAGCTCTGCTTTTAAAAAAAAAAAATAAAGACAGTTTACATTGACGAGGTCTCCCTCATATTATTTCCTTCTCTGATCGAATGTTCTTAGCCCTTAGTGTTAACGCGTTTGTTACCCCAACACTTCATATTCCTGATATGTGCCTGCTGTACCATGTTCTTGTATAAGAAAGTATCCTGTTCTCTTTGTATTGTTTACTTTATGTGAAATCCCTGGTGTTCCCACTAGTCCCTCTGCTTTCCTATTAATAACTGACCACACTAAGCAGCAGAGCACACCGTGGTCAATTCTCTAGCTATGCTGAGAACTCAGTGTACTCTCCTTCAATGATCAGACTTGTCCTGACATGCCCCTCCTGCACAGCCATTCACTGGGAAGCTCAGTGTGCTGCTGCTTCTCTTCCCCCCAGCTCCTATGCAGCTGAGAACAGAGGAAATGTGATCACTTATACAAAATGGAAAAAAGGTATTTATAATTTTTTTTTATACCTAGACACAAATGTTTTGCCTTTCATTTCTATTTTAAACTGAATTGTTTTACAAGGTGATCGATTACAATCACTTTAAACAGCTCATAGGTGACTAAATTTTTGTTCCTTCCACAATGGGTGGAAGGGAAGAAAATCGCTCGATTACCCCATCAGCACAGTCAGTGTTGAATGGGGGAAAGCCTCTCACTGCGCTATTGTGTTCTGCCAGCAGGGAGCATGAGGAGCCTTCCTGGCTGGTCACTACACAATGATTACTGCTGGTGGCTATAGCCGCCTGCAGTAATCCACTGTAAAAAATCCGACAGGCTGGTTGTACCCAAGTTGATCAATCGATCGCCTTGTGTACAACCAGCCTGCCCCGACATTGATCAAATTTTGGCTGGTTCAGCAGGGACATTTTGATCCATGTATGGCCAGCATTAGGCTAGTTTCTCTATTGGTCTAATATTCGTAAACTCTCCTGGTTGAATGGTCTTAAAGTGTTACTAAACCAACAACAGTAAAATTAGTCTGTATATGCAGTAAAGCATGCTTGTTATACTCACTGTGGAACCTAAGGGGTTAATCCTGCGCATTGTGTAAAAAGGCTGTTTGATCCTGTCTTCTCTGATCCTCCCCTCATCTACTGTCCTCAATTAATCTGCTGATAATAGAGCCTTGGATGCACTCTGCACATGCTCAGTTTGGTGCGTATTGCTCGATAATTTTATTTCTCTTGGGGGGGTGCATGTGATCAGCACAGGACCAATCAGCACTGTCCAGGGTCAGGGATCATGCAGCCTCATAGGACAGTTAGAGGAGAATGAAAACTCCCTCTACAAGTTTTTACCAGACACGGGTAGAACTCATAAGACCGCTATATACTGCTACTGAGAAAAGGTATTTAGCAGTTTATATTTACTAAAATAATTACATTTCCATGTTCTGTGTACTGTGGGAGACCAGATATAGTGAATGCAGGGTCCTGGGTTTAGTAACACTTTAAAGCGAACCTTCAGTCATTTTTTCAATTTTTCTATTAAATTTTCTGCCCTTGTTGTTTAACTTTGGATAATAATTTTTTTCTGCCAATAAATACCTTATACAGCCCACTTCCTGTTTCTTGTCTGGTAAAAAGCCTAGGCTTATGACATCATGCACAGCTCTCTCACTCTTGTGAGAGTTTGCCAGGAAGAGAGGGGGGATGAGTCATAAGAGGGCCAATGAGATCTGCAGGGCCGCAGAGCTGGAGGTGTGCCTCTAGGGTTGCCACCTTTTCTTCAAGCCAAACCTGAACACCTTAGCGGCATTTTTTTTTAAGGGGGAACTCTGTGATGTAAGGGGGTTTCTGCTTACCAATCCCCCCCCCACTTACATTAGAGTTTCCAGCATCCCCCCTTAAATTAGGGTTCCCAAAGCCACCCTTACATCAGAATCCACAGGGCACCCCTTACATCTGAGTCTCTCTTACCTTAGTGTACTCACTCGCTCAGAGGCAGGAGAGAGAATGAAGGGAGGGTGGGGGGAGACTTCAGTCACAGACATTGGATGGTGAGCTCACTCACCCGAGGACGGAGGCTCAGGTATTGCCACCTTTCATCCACGATGTATCTGCCAGTCCAGTTGCTGAGCTTCAAATTTCCAGCCCACTCATCCCTTTCCTGAGGCACAGAACGCCAGGGATTGGAGTGTGGGTGGGCAGACAGAGAGGTAGGGGTGGGAGGAGGAGGAGCAGGTCACGCGCTCTCTCCTCTCCTGTTGGTGTGTGGGGATGGGGCTCGTGCGCACCCCTACGCACTCGGCGGTTGTGGTACTCGGTTACTTGGGAAGCCACAGTCCATTATGAATATTGTGTCCGGGTTTCAGGCAGTCTGAAACCCAGACACACGATTCAAAACCCGGTGAATCCCAGACAGGTGGCAACCAGGGGCGTAACTAGAAATAGCAGGGCCCCATAGCAAAATGTTGTATGGGGCCCCCCTAAA
The DNA here is from genome assembly GCA_037952925.1 of Lithobates clamitans. NCBI lineage: Eukaryota > Metazoa > Chordata > Amphibia > Anura > Ranidae > Lithobates > Lithobates clamitans. The sequence continues at coordinate 4,534,130 of JBBGZY010000996.1, read as the reverse complement.
AACAGACCCCCCCCCCCACAACTGCCCTAGTGTCAATGCAGTGTGACCTGTGCCACATACAGCGTGACCTGTGCCCAATGCAGCGTGACCTGTGCCCAATACAGCCTGGTCTGCCTGTGCCCCATACAGCCCCACCTATGCAGAGTAAGAGGCAAGCCACCCGGATCAGCAGAGAGCAGGATTGCCTGCTGTAATAGCTTTCATTTGAATTTCCTGTCTTCCCGGGGCTCATCGTCACATAGCCCCACCTCTTGGCCCGACGCCTTTGATGACGTCACATGTCCCGCAATGGATCGGCGTTCTGTCTATCAAAGGCACCGGGCCAAAAGGTGGAGCTATGTGACGTGAGCCCCGGGAACACTGGAAGTTCTAATGAAAGCTCTTACATCGGGCAATTCAGCTCTCTGCTGATACGGACAGCTCGCCTCTTCCTCTCCTCTCTCTTCCCCTGGCTGGAAGACTGTGCCGGCGGTGCTCTTATCCTCACTGGGCCCCACTCGGCTGCGGGCCCCATAGCGCCCGCATGGGTCGCTATGGTGGTAGTTACGCTCCCCTGGCCCTATAAGTGCCTTTGTGTGTCTGTGTAAATCCAGGAAGTGAACAGGCAGCAGCTTCAGCTGCCCACAGTTAAAATGGATGCAGCCAGACTCAGTGGAGGGAGATTTCTGCAGCATAATTGGCAAGTACAGAATCGCAGTATATATAAAATAATATGCAAACTGGTTGGAGGGAAGCTTCAGAATGGCAAATATGTTTTTATTACAAATTATGTGAGCGGACTGCAGCTCCTCTTTAAGGTTATGTCGTTTAGGATTGAATGTAGAGCAATGTTACATTTGTCCTGCAGGCTACAAATAGGGGCTGAGGATTCACACATGTTACAAATATCGCGGGTATTATTTGTGACTTCTGCGCCAATGATAAAGCATTCGCACTGCAGGGTTTTATTTTTTAATAAATAGACTCCCATATCTGATGCAGTTAGAGTTTACATCTAATAATATTTTATACAATATATTGTATACAGATAAATATACCATTTCCATATATCATTCCTTTACTCTTTGTGTGTTAGTTCTGCTTCCATGTGCCTCTGCCCTTCCCTCATTAGTGTGGCTGAGTTTTCCTCTATTGCTTTCCCTCCCTTTCTTTTTTTTCGCTCGTCTTTTCCCCCCTCAGACCTTCCTACAGACACAAGCTCTCACACACACATAAGGCGTGTTGTTTTAAATGGGTCTGGGCCCAGATCAGTCTAGGGAGTGCCAGGAAACCGAAAGAGAGCGCTCCCTGATCTCGCAGTGCCTTCCACACACTCAGGGCTGGCTCTGGTTACAGTGAGGGGGCAACTGCGTCTGCTAGGGCAGCAATGGCGGTGGAATGCACTGACACACCCTTGTAGTGCCAGAGACCGGCCAGGAAAGGCTCGGGATATTTATCTCACAATCCATTTTTTGTTTATCCCAAAGCTGTTATGATTTTTTTTTTTTGCTTTGGGCTTTCCATTCCAAGGCTTCTGGTATTTGCTGAACCTTTTTTCTCTCTCACCTTTGTTCATTAAAAAAGATGTAAACCCAGTCACAACAAATTAAAAAAAAAAAAAAAAAGGCAGATAAAAATGCAAAGTAATTGATTAATAACACCTTTAACACTGAGGCGGCTTTAAAAAACACCTGAAAAGCTCACAAAATCTGCGTCCCATTAAAATGAATGGATGCTTTCACACTGGGGCGGTGCGCTGGCGGGAGCGGCGAAAAAAAAAAAAAGTAAGCAGCATCTTTGGAGCATGCTAAAAAAAAGCGCCTCAAAAACGCTCTCCATTGAAATGAACAGCAAGCTCCTGAAAATCGCCTGAAAAGCGCTTCAAAATCGCCTCAAAATGGTTTCTGGAGCAGTTCTTGAGTTACGTGTCCTTAAAAAAAAAAGAGCACCGCTAACGCCTCAAAAGCGCCTGAAAAGCGCTCAGCATTTTATGGGCAGTTTTGAAGCACCTACAGTGTGTAAGAGCTCTGAAGGTGAGGTCCCTGCACAGACACTGTCATTTAAATATATGATATTAATGATTAGGGGTGCAACGGATCAAAAAACTCACGGTTCGGATCGTTCCTCGGATCAGGAGTCACAGTTCGGATCATTTTCGGATCAACAAAAAAAACAATCTCCCCCACAGTAATATCCACAATCTCCCTATTGGCAGAGTATTGGCAGGGTATTGGCAGAGTATATTGGCAGGGTATGGCAGGGTATTGTCAGGGCATTGCAGAGTATTGTCAGGGCATTGCAGCAGGGCATTGCAGCAGGGTATTGCAGCAGGGCATTGCAGCGTATTGGCAGGGCATTGCAGAGTATTGGCACTGCTGCCATCCGATCTCTCCCCTCCACTGTACAGATCAGTACACAGAGGGGAGAGAGAGGAACCAAGTGATACAAGTGATCGCTCCATCATTCGACGTGCTAAACAGCCGCCGGGTGTACCAAGATGGCCGCCGCTCTGGAGCTAGACCAAAGCCGCGGCCTTTCCTATGGCCGAGGCCACAGAGGTGTCCCGTACGGATCAACCTCCGCGGTTCGGATCAACCTCCGCGGATCGGATCACGGATCGATGACGTTCCGTTGCACCCCTATTAACAATATTAACCACTTGCCGACCGCCGCGCACAGATGTGCGTTGGCAGAATGGCGCAGGCAGGCAAATGGACATACCTGTATGTCCCTTTAAATTTGCCGCCTATCAGGCGCGCACAGGCCACGGGAGCGTGCCCACGAGTCCCTGAAACTCGATGTTGGCTGGCAGGTCCACAATTGCGGTGTGGAGAGGTAGAACAGGCAGGTGTAAACAAGGCATTTCTACGTTCTGCCTTGTGACATGACAGGGATCTACTGCTCCCTGTCATCGGGAGCAGTGATCGCTGTCATGTCAGTGGAAGCCCATCCCCTCCACAGTTAGAACACCTCCCTAGGAAACACTTAACCCCTTGATCGCCCCCTAGTGTTTAACCCCTTCCCTGGCAGTGTCATTTACACAGTAATCAGTGCATTTTTTAGCACTGATCGCTGTATAAATGAGAATGGTCCCAAAATGGTGTCAAAAGTGTCCGATGTGTCTGCTATAATGTCGCAGTCATGATAAAAATTATAGATCGCTGCCATTACTAATAATAAAAAAAAATGAATAATAAAAATGCTATAAATCTATCCCCTATTTTGCAAACGCTATAACTTTTGCGCAAACCAATCAATATACGCTTGTTGCAATTTTTTTTACCAAAAATATGTAGAAGAATACATATCGGCCTAAACTGAGAAAAAAAAATGTTTTTTTTATATATTTTTTGGGGATATTTATTATAGCAAAAAGTAAAAAATATTGCTTTTTTTTTCAATATTGTCGCTCTTTTTTTGTTTATACCGCAAAAAAATAAAAACCGCAGAGGTGATCAAATACCACCAAAAGAAAGCTCTATTTGTGGGAAAAAAAAGATGTCAATTTTGTTTGGGTGCAACATTGTACGACTGTGCAATTGTCAGTTAAAGCGACGCAGTGCCGTATCAAAAAAAGTGCTCTGGTCAGGAAGGGGGTAAAATCTTCCGGGGCTGAAGTGGTTAACAAAGGATACAATCCATTTTGTGTGGACTAAATGCCTTTACAAACCCAATACATGGCCTGTGCAGGGAGCAGAGCTGTGGGAGGGGCCCAGCAGCCCCACCCACTACAGGCTTCCTGTAGGAAACTACAGGAGGGGGCGGAGACAAGACCAGTCACCCTGCACAAGGAGAGAGATCAGCAGTGAGCGGTCTTTATTACCAAATTTCGGGTTGACACCATAACAGGGATAGAAAGGAAATCTTCAGGGACAGTCCCTCGAAATCAGGGACAGTTGGGAGCTATGGTTGAATTATATATCAGACTGAAACCATATTATCTCTATGATGGTAATTTACATCCCTTCAAGAGATAGGCAGTCCTGAAGAAGCAGGAATCCCATGAAACGCGTCAACCTTATCTCTCGTGTTTGACCTAGGAAATATGCAGTAAATGACAACTGCTAGTATTAACATGTAAAACAAGCTGTATAGATTATGTGATTTTATAAACTTAGATTTTATATGGTTCTTTTGTGTGTTCACTGGAGTCACTGGAGGGGTATGTAAAGTCCTATATATTGCTATATACTTGAATTAAGAATGATACCCTCCACTGACACATATTTTTAACAGCAACCCCCCCCCCCCCCCCCGACACATCCAATATGTCTTATTATATAATATACTATAATTAATTCTAATATTACTATATCCAAAATGACCCTTTTGCCTTTAGTTCTACTTTAAAACATTTAAGTAATTACAATAGTTATTTTTCAATATATTTAACAGTAACAGTTTCCATAAAAAAAAAAAAATATTGGTGATTTGTGCCATTAAGGTCCTTGTTTATTCACTTCCTCTTATAGGGTGACAACTCTCTGTCTCTATCATCCAACTGCTCTACATCGTTGTCACCCAGTCACATGCTGCCCCAATAGATGGATGCTGATGCACATTGCAAAGACACACTGCACGGTTGTCACCATCAGGAAACCCACTTAGACTTGCTGTAAACAGCAAGTGGCTGGAAGGAGGCTGCAGAGGATCAGCATTGCTGAAATGTAACAAAAGATAAAAAAGAGGTGAAAACAGTATTTTGTTGAAATAAATGGTAATTGTTAATAATAAACAGTACTCAATATCAAATTAAAAGAGAAGTATGCTTTTTTTAAAATTGGAATCAGGAGTGGCTCGCTGAGAGGTTTAGCCAGGTGCCAGTCCAGGTTCCTGGGTGTATCCCAACCATATGATCGTGATCTTTCCCCAGCCTGGAGCGGCTCTGTGACGTCAGCTGACAGCGAGCTTCAGCTCGCTGTCGGCTCAAAACAGGTCACAGGAATGCAGAACGAACTGCACTTCTGTGATCCATAGGAGAGGTACAGCCAGACGAGCTTTGGCTGTATTTCTCCTTTAATAGTCTTCCAGCACACGACTAGTCCTTGCTCCCCTGGGGTCTAGCTGTCTTGTGTAAGGAACTGTTCCTGACTTCATCACACAAATAGACCTGCTTTGGATGTCAAGACTTTAGGAGCAGTTCACCGCTGGATCGTGGGGGAGGACAGTTTGCCGCCGGAGCGGAGGATTGGGTGAGTGAGGCTTTTTGGTCACCCCTTTACAAAATGAGCAGTTGACCTATTCAGGACGGGCACAGCCCCACTGCATGGGGAAAAAAATGCCAGAAGTTTAGCTTTAACCACTTGAGGACCAGCTGCCGCAATTATACTGCGGCAGGTTGGCTCCCCCTGGGCAAATAACAGTAGCTGTACGTTGGCTGCTTCAATGTAAACAGACAGATCTCCGTTCTGTCAGGAGAGAGGAGACCGATCTGCTGTTCATACTAAGTATGAACCGCGATTGGTCTCCTCCTCCAGGCAGTCCTATCCCCCCACAGTTAGGGCCCTTTCACACTGGAGCGGTTTGCAGGCTCTATTGCGCTAATAATAGCGCCTGCAAACCGACCCGAAAGTGCCGCTGCTGTCTCTCCAGTGTGAAAGCCCTCGGGGCTTTCACACTGGAGCGGTGCGCTAGCAGGACGGGAAAAAAGGTCCCGCTAGCAGCATCTTTGGAGCGGCGAAGGAACGGTGTGTATACCGCTCCTTCACCGCTCCTGTCCATTGAAATCAATGGGACAGCGCAGCTATACCGCCGGCAAAGCACCGCGCTGGTTATAAACCCTTTCTCGCCCGCTAGCGGGGGTTAAAACCGCCCCTCTAGCGGCTGAATACCGACGGTAAAGCGCCGCTTACCATAGGGGCGCTTTACCACCGACGCCTCCTCCGCCCCAGTGTGAAAAGGGCCTTAGAATCACTCCCTAGGACACACTTAACCCCTTGATCGCCCCCTAGTGTTAACGCATTCCCTGCCAGTGAGATTTATACAGTAATTAGTGGCTATTTTTAGCTCTGATCGCTGTATAAATGTCAATGGTCCCCAAAAGGAAGTATGAAAAGTATACGATCTGTCCGCCGCAATACGCAGTCCCGCTAAATATTGCAGATCACCTCCATTACTAGGAAAAAAAATTGAATAATAAAAATGCCATAAATATATCTCCTATTTTGTAGACGCTATGCCTTTTGCGAATAAAAGATGCAGCGCTAAAATCATAAGAAATTGATAAAGGTGAGAAGTATTAGTGGAAAAACACTCATGAAGGAAAACTAAGGCGGATGCCGTACAAAAATCAATTGTGAAGTGAAAAATCAAGGTGAAAAAAAAGAAAACTAAGGCGGATCCCACACAAAAATTAATTTAGTATAAATAAATCAACTAATGCATAAGGATAATAATGAAAAATCCCATCTAGCAAGAAATAAATAATTAATAAATTACCACATAAAAATTATTAATATACTAAGTGATACACCATAATAAGTGAGTTAATCTCAGATAAAAAAATCAATCAGTAAAAAATATTTCAAACAAATCATAAACACACAGAAATTATTAGAAGCAAAAAATAATTGAAAAACTCACATAAAGTCCCATTCCAGAGAAAATCAGTACAAGGAGTAATAAAACAAAATGTATAAGTCCATGAAGGGTGTGAAGGTAATGATCCAAGAGAAGATATATGAGACCAGATCCAATAGCCAAAATGGTAACACACCCAAGTGAGTATAGAGGCTCCTTACCAACTACAGATGACCACCAAAAGTGATCTCACCAGGCACAGGGAATGTTAAGGTCTCCCAGGAACCTATAAACGGCATCTGTAAAAACAGCTAGGTCAGTGGCACTCGAAAGACAAAAACAGAAATGGCTCCCATAGTGTAATCGTTCATAAAAGGTTTATTATATAAAATGAATTGCACTTACAAGAAATTCCATCCAACTTGAGCATATAACAAATGTGGATCAGCGGTGGAAAATCGCGGCATCTCCACAGGCTTCCTGTTGTTCGTTTGCTTCCCACTAGTCTCGATAGAGAGAACGTAATGACGTCAGTGTCACAGGGCCCACCCTACACGTTTCGTCACGATAGGACATTGTCTGGGGATTGGCCGAGTCCCCAGACGACGTCCTATTGTTGATTTATTTATACTTTATTAATTATTGTGTGGGATCCGTCTTAGTTTTTTTTTCTTTTATGTGAGCTTTTTCACCTTGATTTTTCACTTCACAAATGAGTGTTTTTTCACTAATACTTCTCACCTTTATCAATTTCTTATAATTTTAGCGCTGCATCTTTTAGTCACCTATATTGTACTGGAGTTTTTGTATTAGACTTTTTGGTGCTGGCTGCTCCACTTATTTTTCAATATTATTATATTTTTATTTATTTCTAGCGCAGCTTTAACCTTTTTGGGTTTCTTTATATATAACTTTTGCGAAAACTAATCAATATACGCCTATTGCGATTTTTTTTAACCAAAAATATGTAGAAGAATACATATCGGCCTAAACTGAGGAAGACGTTGTTTTTTTTATATTTTTGGGGGGGATATTTATTATAGCAAACAGTAAAAAATATTGCTTTTTTTTTCTTTGTTAAATTGTCGCTCTTTTTTTGTTTATAGCGCAAAAAATAAAAACCACAGAGGTGATCAAATACCACAAAAAAGAAAGCTCTATTTGTGGGGAAAAAAAAGGAAATCAATATTGTTTGGGTACAGTGTCGCACAACCGTGCAATTGTCAGTTAAAGCGACGCTTGGCCTGGTCATTAAGGGCAAATCCTTCCGGGGCTTAAAGGATTAGGGAAAAGTGCTATCGGTAATATTATTTTTTTTAGCAAAGAGAGGACACAAGAAATATAATTTTTTTTGTCCTTTATAAATGAGTTCATTATTTTGTTGTACTTAAATAATGATTGAAACTGAAAGCTTTCATTTCCCGGAAACATAAACTAAGTTTTGCCATTTTGGTGGAATGCATTGGAGTCAATTGGAAAGGCCAATGTATTGTATTAGAGACTGCAGTGCATTGGAGTAAATAGGGAAAAACAGGAAAAAAAGATCTGAGACATTGTAAGGGGCATTTCACACCGGGAATCTCACAGGAGCGCCCTGTGTGTTCCTGTGCGATTTGCATGCACTACTTTTGGAAACTCACGGCAACTGGATCGCATGGTACTTTTGTTCCATGTGATCCGGGGCAGGCAAACGCCTGGGGTGTCATTAACTTAATATTGATACCCACTGCAGATTGCAACTGCAGTATGTTTTAAACGAAGTACGGGAAATGCGCACGGAATGCAGGTTTCACGCACAGTGTTTCGGTGTGAATGGGCTCTTAATCTATTCTGCTAAAAAAAAAGCCCTTTCCCAAGTCTTCTGGTCATTTTTTTAAAATAAGTATACCCAACCTGCCATGCATCTATGTTACAGTGTACACTATATACACCTCCATTCCAGTGATGTAGTGTCCAGGAGCTCCCTTGTCAGCTGTAGACATCTTTGGTCTTCTTCCGGGTTGCAATCTTTGGCCATATTGATTGGTCACGTCTCTCCCGTGTCTGCCCGAGAATTAATTCATCTCAGTAGATGCCCAAATTGTACACTGAGTTACGCATGTGCAGCTCAGTGTACAGAGAGAAGGCAATTAAAGCGAAGCTCCACCCAAAAGTGGAACGTCCACTTATTTGTCTCCCCCCTCCTCCGGTGCCACATTTGGCACCTTTCGGGGGGAGCGGATACCTGTCTTTGACAGGTACCCTGCCCCCACTTCCGGGAGACTGGGCCGCAGCGAAATACGTCCGCAGCTCGGCTCCCTCCTCCTTCCTCCACTGCTGGACCAGTAGGAGAGTGCATTCGGTGCCTCGCACATGCACAGTAGGGTTCCCGGCGTGAAGCCCTAATGCTTCAATACCGGGTTCCCTTCCCAGCAATGGCAGCGGCAGCACCCGAAAGCTGATGGAAACATCAGGTAAGTGTCCCATTATTACAGGTCAGCAGCTGCAGTATGTGTAGCTGCTGGCTTTTAATTTTTGGAGGGGGGGGGCAGAATGCTGCTTTACAATAACTTAAAGGGCTCTATCACACTCGTGGTGGAGTGTAGTGCCCTCTGAAGAGCTATCCTCATTCAGATAGCTTTATCAGAGGGCATTTTCCAGGTAGCAAGAAGGCAATTATATCGCCTCCTCACCACCTGATTTAACCCTATAGGGCATCACTACTGCGCTGCAATCACGTGTATTGCACGCTGTTACGGCACAGCTCCATTGAACTCAATGGGTGAGCTTGACAACTGGTGCTGCTTATCAAACTCTGCTCCCTGAGTTAAAAATCCTATGGCATGGGCACGGCCCCATCCAACTGTTATTTTACAGTTTAGGAGGGAGATAAAACCACAGCTCAGCCACCTGTTTTTACCTCCCCTTGACTGCCTGTCAGAAAGAGACATAATGCAGAAGAGATAAAGTGTTTGGTGGCATTTAATTGTGCACTGGACTTCAAATGACTCTCCTGAGGGTTACTGCAGCTTAAATAAATTATTTGATGTTCTATTAGAAAAAAAAAATCTAACATCTTTTGAAACGTATTGCTTTGCAGTGGAGGGGCAGAGCAGAAAGCCAGTTATTGACAATCCCCATATCTCTGCAGACTGAAGACTGAGAGCAGAGCAATCAGTTCTCAGTCTAATGCTGCGTACACACGGTTGGACTTTTCGTCTACAAAAGTCCGACGGACGCCGACGGACCAAATCCGGCGGACAATCCGATCGTGTGTGGGCTTCCCCGGACTTTCAGCGGACTTTTCCAGCCACAAATCTGACGGACTTTAGATTTGGAACATGCTTAAAATCTTTACGTTGTAACCTTGCTGGACCCAGAAATCTGCTCGTCTGTATGCTAGTCCGACGCACAAAAACCCACGCCAGGGCAGCTATTGGCTACTGGCTATCAACTTCCTTATTTTAGTCCGGTGTACGTCATCACATACGAATCCGTCTGAATTTTGTGTGATCGTATGTAGGCAAGTCCGCCGCAAGTCCGCCAAAAGTTCGTCGAAAGTCTGTCGGACAGGCTGTCGGGCTTTTGTAGCCGAAAAGTCCGACCGTGTGTACGCGGCATTAGAGGCAGTGGGGGGACAGCTGCAGCTGGGATTGGTGCTTCAGCCATCTAGGTGAATATGTTTGTTTATTTTTTTTATAATCCCATACTTCTCTTTTAAGCATATGGTGAAATTATTTTATATTTATTTCAGTTACTTATATAGCGCCATCAATTTACGCAGCGCTTTACATTAACATTGTACATTCACATCAGTCCCTACCCTCAAGGAGCTTACACTCTAAGGTCCCTAACACACATTCATACATACTTGGGACATTTTAGACAGGATCCAATTAACCTACAAGCATGTCTTTGGAGTGTGGGAGGAAACCCATGCAGGCAAAGGGAAACATGCAAACTCCAGGCAGATGGTGTTGTGGTTGGGATTTGAACCAGCGGCCCTTTTTACTGCTAGATGAGAGTGCTACCCACTACACCACTGTGCCTCCCTTTTAGAGACTAATCTCGACAAACATTTCTGTGAACTCTGTAATCCCTAGTTTTTAACATTTTCAAGACCTCCAGTTTAGTGAATCCCATACAGGTTAGCAGAAGAGCTGCACCTTTACAGGATAGACTTTAACCACTTCACGCCTGCACTATAGCTGAAAGACGGCTACAGCGCGGACGCCAATTGCCAGGAGGGCGTCCCTGGACGCCCTCCTGTTTACTTCCGCAGTGCGTGCTCCCGTGGGCGCGTATCGGTGAAATTCTGTGCTGGCCGTGTCCCTTGGCTGTAAATGGCCAATCACAGCGGCCATTTACAGTGTGATCGGAGCTTCCAATGAGAGATGATCTTATATGTAAACACATGAGATCATCTCTCATTGCCGGCTCTCCCTCCTCACACAGAGACAGCGTGTGAGGAGGGAGAGCTAACGGCTGCAGCGGTGAGTGTCAGAAAAAAAAACAAAAAACTGAAAATAAAGTGATCACAGTACCTGTCAGTGCCATCTGTCCCCATTGCCATCTGTCAGTGCCATCTGTCCCCACTGCCATCTGTCCCCCAGTGCCACCTGTCAGTGCCATCTGTCCCCAGTGCCACGTATAAGTGCCATCTGTCATCAGTGCCACATATTAGTGCCATCTGTCATCGGTGCCACATATTAGTGCCATCTGTCATCAGTGCCACCTGCCAGTGTCACGTGCCATCTGTTATCAGTGTCATGTGTCATCAGTGCCATGTATCAGTGCCATCTGTTATCAGTGTCACGTGTCATCAGTGCCACATATTAGTGCCATCTGTCATCAGTGCCACATATTAGTGTCATCTGTCATCAGTTCCACGATTTAGTGCCATCTGTCATCAGTGCCACATATTAGTGCCATCTGTCATCAGTGCCACATATTAGTGCCATCTGTCATCAGTGTCACCTGTCATCAGTGCCATGTATTAGTGCCATCTGTCATCAGTGCCACATCAGTGTCACGTGTCATCAGTGCCATGTCAGTGTCACATGTCATTATCCTGGTGCTCCAGGGCCTTTAAAAGTGTAATAGGTAGTCAACTATTAGATGTGTAATTTATGCTTCTTGAACACCTGAAGGTGTTCCCTGCATGTTGGGCCTCTCTATGTGGCTAGGCTGTGAAAAAGTCCCACACATGTGGTATCGTAATACTCAGGAGGAGTAGCAGAATGTATTTTGGGGTGTCATTTGAGGTATACACATGCCATGTGAGAGAAATAACCTATTACAATGACAATTTTGTGGGGGGAAAAAAATCTTCATTTTGCAAAGAATTGTGGGAAAAAATGACAACATCAAAAACCTCACCATGCATCTTACTAAATACCTTGGAATGTCTACTTTCAAAAAAGGGGTCATTTGGGGAGTATTTGTACTTTTCTGGCTTGTTTGGGTCACAAGAAATGTAGCACCAGTACAACAGGTGTGATCAATTTTTTATGATTTGCACCACAGCTTGTAGACTCTCTAACTTTCACACGGACCAAATAATATCCAGTAATTTGGGTTATTTTTACCAAAGATATGTAGCAGTATAAATTGTGGCCAAAATTTATGAAGAAAAATTAATAATTTGCAAAATTTTATCACAGAAATGAAGAAAAGTGCGTTTTTTTTCAAAATTTTCGGTCTTTTTTCATTTATAGCGCAAAAAATAAAAGAACCCAGAGGTGATCAAATACCACCAAAAGAAAGCTCTATTTGTATGAAAAAAAGGACAAAAAAATAATCTGGGTACAGTATTACATGACCGAGTAATTTTCATTCAAAGTGTGAGAGCACTGAAAGATGAAAATTGGTCTGGGCAGGAGGGAGGTTTAAGTGCCCAGTAGGCAAGTGGTTAAAGCCCAACTCTACCTTTTAAAAGAACTTTAAAAGCTGAGATTGAGAATGTTCAAAAAAAAAAGTGCCCAGCTACAATACTCCTTTGCAGTGCTGACTCCCTCAGACTTTTCTGCACTTGATCCACCACTGGTCCTCTTCCTGTGAGCTCTGGCTGTCAAGGACATCATGTCCCCAATGAACACGTCATCATGTCGGCACACAGTACTCCCAAATTTCAAAGTGAAAACCTCAGCCAGGTGCTATGTGTGACCCCACTAGGAAGATTCACACTCTATTTGTTCTGGCAACCATTGTCATAAGAACAGAAAATTATGTAAAATCCATAATTATACAGCTGCCAATAGAATAAGAAGTGAAGGCAAATCTTCCCATGGGAATAATGTCTCATCACAGCTGTATAAGAGGTGACTTCTCCCCATTTATTACTCACTTCCGGTTGTGTCTCTAGGACAGGAAATGAAAGGAAAACTTCCCATGGGAACACCTGTTCCAGCAAAGTTGACTTTCCTTAATTTTAGATAACCTTCTTCTCACTTCCTGTTCTGTCTTCAGGGTTGGAGGTGAAGGGAAATCTCCTCAAACCAGAATTGGGTTTTCAAAGCCCATCTTGGGTGTCCAGTGTGCCCCTGTGCCCTTAGAGAAGATTGGGCTACCTCCAGGCCCACCTGCCCCCTATCTATTCATTAGAATGCATGTGCTTCCATTGTGGAGACTCTCATAGATTTACAGGAGTTAGGACTGCAGGTAATACAGGGTGCCGTTAAGTGGCTTACGCATGCATTTGCAAATGTGTGCTAACTAAACCCCTGTTTTTAACGCATACTTTTAGACAGGTTAATTCAGTTGGTAAGCAGACTGGTGGTGAGTTAAGCTGGAAATTTCTTTAGTTTTGTCTTGCATGTGTTGCCCTTCCATGTGCTTCTTGCTGTGAAGGCCAGTTATAGGTGGAGGGCAGGGGCCATTTTGTTTGTTACTGATGTAACCCGCCCACACTCCCTCTCACCTACTGACCATTTTAAATGGTGGGGCAACGTTATGCTTCACTTTCCAGGTCCCTCACTGAGGTTTCTGAGTGCGGGGGACTGGAAATTCAGCAATGCAGATGTATCTGCCCCGGCCTGGCCATGCTAGTCCCCATTTGTTGGCATCAATAACACTTCCTGAGAGGACCCCAGCACTGGACAGCCAACAGGGAGTGTCCATGTTGCTCAGGCAGTCATGTGGACACCCAAAGAAGACAAAGGCAGATGCTCCACAGCAGGCACTAATCCCCAAGCCACCATCAATGACAGGAGCCAGTTCTCTATAATAGTTGGCCACTATTATTATGTCTAGAATCAGTAGATAAAAGCTTTAAACACTCTATCCAAACAAAAAAGTTTGGCACAAAAAGTTTCCAATCACCGTTGGTGTCAGCAAATGTATGTAGATGGACCAAAAATTGTGAAAGAACTTCCAGGGTTGTGGCCAGATGATGCTCCTTATCTAAAAATATATTTGTTATATTTAAAAGTTGGTAGGTATGGGTTCCTGGCAGTTTCTGAAATCTCGGCAAGGCAATTTTTGTGGATGCCTGACTTGTCATTCTGTATCCAATGTGCTGTGAAATCTTGTGCACCCAACCAACATATATAAACAGTTTAGCAATTAGTCAACCCAGTATAGCAGACTAATTTCTCTTGGACCCGGCCCAGCAAGTCAGGAAGCTATCCATACATAAATAATCACTAACTTAGTCATTGTGTCTTAAACATTTCAGCTGATACAGGGAAATCCCGAAAACTGGGTCTGTGCCTGGAAACAGTAAAAGCGTTTGTAAGGGCTTGTTTTACCGCAAATTAAACTCTACCAAACTTTGGTTTGTTTATACAGGCAGCTTCTTTGGTGGCTTTTCAGAGCAGTATGTTTGAATGAGATCAGGGTTTCTTATCCATCTTACAGTTACAGACCCCCACAATGTGTGACCATACCCCTTCACCAGACTGTCCCAATCATCATCATCATCATCATCATCATCATCACTTATCCTATTAGGTACCAACATGGCAGGGGTAGGCAACCTTTTGAGCACAGTGTGCCGAAAAATGTTTTCAAACAAATTGAGCCTGCCGATTTTCTAACAAAAAAATGTCAACTTCACACTCTCAATCACAAAAAGGATTTTTTATAAAGTAAATGCTGTAAACTACTTTAGTAGTGAGAAATTAACATCCTGCACTCTCAGGCCTCAGATCAGCCCCAATTCATGCACCTTCACAGCTCAGATCACTGTCCCCCCTGCTCATCTGCTCCACCACTGTAACCCCCCTATTTATCTGCCCCATCACTGTAACCCCCTGTACATCTGCCCCACCACTGTACCACCCTGCTCATCGGCTCCACCAATGTTCTCCCTTTCTCATCTGCCCCCCCACTGTAACCCCCTGCACATCTGCCCCACCACTGTAACCCCTGCTCATCTGCTCCACCACTGTACCATCCTGCTCATCTGCCCCACCACTGTACCCCCCTGCTCATCTGCCCCACCACTGTACCCCCCTGCTCATCTGCCCCACCAGTGTACCCCCCTGCTCATCTGCCCCACCACTGTACCCCCCTGCTCATCTGCCCCACCACTGTACCCCCCTGCTCATCTGCTCCACCACTGTACCACCCTGCTCATCTGCCCCACCACTGTACCACCCTGCTCATCTGCCCCACCACTGTACCACCCTGCTCATCTGCCCCACCACTGTAACCCTCTGTACATCTGTCCCACTATTGTACCACCCTGCTCATCTGCCCCACCAATGTACCCCCTTTCTCATCGGCCCCACCAATGTACCCCCTTTTTATCTGCTCAACTACTGTTACCCCCTGCACATCTGCCCCACCTCTGTAACCCCCTGCACATCTGCCCCACCACTGTACTACCCTGCACATCTGCCCCACCACTGTACCACCCTGCTCTTCTGTCCCACCACTGTAACCCCCTACTCATCTGCCCCACCAATGTTCCCCTTTTATCATCTGCCCCACCACTTTACCTCCATGCTTATCTGCTCCAGCACTGAACCATCTTCTCATCTGTCCTAACACTGGACTTATCTGCTCATCTGCCCCACCACTGTAACACCCTTTCTTATCCGCCCCACGACTGTACCTCCTGCACATCTGTCCAACCTCTGTCCCCCCTGCTCTTCTGCCCCACCACTGTAAACCCCTGCTCGTGTGTTCCACCGATGTACCTCCTTTCTCCTCTGCACCCCCTGCTCATCTGTCCCACCAATGTACCTTCTTTCTCCTCTGCCCCAACACTGAACTCCCCAGTTCATCTTTCCCACCACTGTAACCCCCTTCTCATCTGGCCTAACACTGAACCCCCCTGCTCATCTGTCCCACCACTGTAACCCCCTGCTTTTCTGTCCCACTGCTGAACCCCCTTATCATCCCTCCAACCACTGTACCTCCTGCACATCTGCCCCACCACTGTACCCCCTTGCTCTTCTGTCCCACCACTGTAACCCCCCCTGCTCATCTGCCCCATCAATGTACCCCTTTTCTCATCTTCCCCACCACTGTACCTCCCTGCACATCTGTTCCACCGCCATATTCCCATGCTCTTCTGTCTCACTACTGAATCACCCTCTCATCTGTCCTAACACTGAACCCATCCGATCATCTACCGCACCACTGTAACCCGCTTTCTCATCTGCCCCATAAATTTACCTCCTGCACATCTGTCTCACCTCTGTACCCCCCTGCTCTTCTGCCCCACCTCAGTTCCCCCCTGGTCTCCTGCCCACCACTGTTCCCCCTGCTTTCCTGCCCCACCACTGTTCCCCCTTCTCTACTGCCCCACCACTGTAACCCCCTGCTCATCTGCCCCACCAATACACCTCCTTTCACATTTGCCCCACTGCTCTACCCCCCTGCTCATCTGGCCCAACACTGAACCCCCCTGCTCATCTCACCCATCACTGTACCTCCCTGCACATCTGCCCCACTGCTGTACCCTCCTGCTCTTCTGTTCCACCTCTGAACCCCTCCTGCTCATTTGCTCCACCGTTGTACCCTCTTCTCATTTATGATATGCATGATATGCAGAGTGGTAAAAGGAAGCAGAGATAAGACACATCTACCTTTCCTGGCACACTCATCCTGCTGATCCACCTCTCGCATCCAGCCCACGTGCTTGTATGTGATGTACAGTATGTGATATCACATATAAGGATCTGGAATGGATGCGCAATGATGAGCTCAGGTCAGGGGCATTTTCTGAAAGCAGTGGGCCCGTGTGAAAGGTCATCAGTTGGGCCCCCCAGCTGAGAAAAAGTGGTTGGGTGTGACTTTCATTGCGCTGAATACTGGCTGTGGCCTAAAGGGACGCAGAATGCAGGGGTTCAGTAGTAAGTGGCGCAAAGGTTCAGTAATAATTTCAGCAAAGTTCCCAGAAGCTCAACAGTAATTCCACAAACTGTCACCTGATTGTGGTTTTCTCCATCACAGTGAAATCTCTTCTTTCTGAGATTGGTAGTGGCAACCAAGCAAGTCATCATCCTCCAGATGGTGGACAGGGCTAGCAGGACTGTGATTGGCTTTAGTAGTGGCCAAGACAGTCCTCCTCCTCCTGGAAACAGAGACCGCCCCCCCCCAGCAGAACTGCACACAATCTCTTCCCCATCACAAAAGCTGATGATCGCAGCTACAGCAAAGTTAGAGAACCAAACAATATTTACCATCTTTTACAATGTGTGGGGGTGCAGTGCCTCCCCCTCAGTGCAGGAGCGGTGTGGGGAACTCTGAAATAGGAATGTTTTACTGTCTCACTGACACTTCCTTGCGCTGCTCTGCTGATGGGGAGGGGGCCGAGTGCCGGCAAAAGAGGCTTCGTGTGCGGCACCAATGCCGGGGTTTGCCTACCCCTGCAGTATGGTTTCAGCAGATGTCAATGTCTTGTTTTTACTTTTCATATGGATACAAATTATAAGACAAAAAGATGAGACTTCGCCAAAGAAACTACAATTTATACATAAAACCAGACAAATTTATTGTGGATTAATAAAACATAATTCACACATTACATGTAAAAAAAATGCAAAGGAGATCCACATTGGATAGTACAACACACAAATGCCCCTAAATGTAACTCTTGCCACTCAACCGCACATATATTTACAAGACAAACCATATTGTAAATAGACATATACAAACAGAAGAAATTTGTAGATCTCCAGATGATGAGGTGCGTGGGAGGCAGGAGATACGTCCCAACGCGTTTCACGAAGAGCTTCTTCAGGGGTTTAGAGCACTACTTATGGTAAAACATAATATGTACATATGTTTTTATCATAACTAGTGCCCTGTTGCCCTGAAGAAGCCCCTCGTGAAATGTGTTGGAACGTATCTCCTTCCTCACATGGTAGATGGTAAACAATTGTTTTCTCTAGGTTTACTTAACCAATTGCCGTCCTTAGGCTGTTTTAAAACGTCCTGGGCTTCAAGTGGTTAAAACAAGCAGCTGTAGCCATGAGCTTGGTGTCATTTTTTTCAGCCGGTGATCAACTGTTCGGTAAAAGTAATCCAGTTAGCTCTACAGCAAGGGCTGCCACAAGTGTGAATGGGCTCTACCTGTGGAAGTTTCATAACGCAATCACATGCATGAATATTACAAATGATAACTTGTTAATAGCAATGTTATCATAGAACACTCAGTGTTGTTAGAACTTCACTTATAATTCTGCTTCCTTATTTTATTTTTATTCCTCATTATGCTTCTTGATAAATTTTTTAAGCTGTATATATATATATATATATATATATATATATATATATATATATATATATATATATGTAGAGATTAAAATTCCAGTATATACTATATATATATATATATATATATATATATATATATATATATATATACTATATATATATATAGTGTATATACTGTCTATGTATACAGACACCTGCCTTTACACACACATGCATGAACTTTAATGGCATCCCAGTCTTAGTCCGTAGGATTCAATATTGAGTTGGCCCATCCTCTGCAGCTATAACAGCTTCAACTCTTCTGGGAAGGCTGTCCACAAGGTTTAAGGTTTGTCTATGGGGATGTTTAACCAATCTTCCAAAAGCGCATTTGTGAGGTCAGGCACTGATGTTGGATGGGAAGGCTTGGCTTGTAGTCTCCGCTCTAATTCACCCCAAAGGTGTTCTATGAGTTTGAGGTCAGGAGTCTGTGCAGGCCAGTCAAATTTCTCTACCCCAAACTTGCTCATCTATGTCTTTATGGACCTTGCTTTGTACACTGGTGCGCAGTCATGTTGGAACAGGAAGGGGCCATCCCCAAACTGTTCCCACAAAGTTGGGAGCATGATATTGTCCTAAATGTCTTGGCATGCTGATGCCCTAAGAGTTCCCTTTACTGGAACTAAGGGGCCAATCCCAACCCCTGAAAAACAACCCCACATCATAATCCCCCCCTCCACCAAATGATTTGGACAAGTGCACAAAGCATGGTCCGTAAAGACATGGATGAGTGAGTTTGGGGTGGAGGAACTTGACTGGCCTGCACAGAGTCCCGACCTCAACCCGATAGAACATCTTTGGGATGATTAAGGCCCCTTTCACACTAGGGCGGTTTGCAGGCGTTATTGCGCTAAAAATACCACCTGCAAACCGCCCCAAAACAGCCTCCGCTGTTTGTTCAGTGTGAAAGCCCGAGGGATTTCACACTGAAGCGGTGCGCTGGCAGGAGAAGAAAAAAATCTCCTCTCAGCCGCATCTTTGGAGCGGTGAAGGAGAGGTGTATTCACCGCTCCTAAACCGCTCCTGCCCATTGAAATCAATGGGACAGCGCGGCTATAACGCGGCAATACCGCGGCTATAGCCGCGCTATACGAGTGGTTTTAACCCTTTTTCGGCCGCCAGCGGGGGGTTAAAACCGCACCGCTAGCGGCCGAATACTGCGGCAAAACAGCGCTAAAAATAGCGCTGTTTTACCGCCGACGCCCCCTAACACCCCAGTGTGAAAGAGGCCTTAGAGCGCAGACTGCGAGCCAGACCTTCTCTCCATCATCAGTGCCTGACCTCACAAATATCTCACAAATGTGCTTCTGGAGCAATGGTCAAACATTCCCATAGACACACTCCTAAACCTTGTGGACAGCTTTCCCAGAAGAGCTGAAGCTGTTATAGCTGCAGAGGGTGGGCCAACTCAATATTGAACCCTACAGACTAAGACTGGGATGCCAGTAAATTTCATGCGCGTCTAAAGGCTGACGTCCCAATACTTTTGACAATTTTACCTGCAAAAATTTTTGTAATTCTGTTCATCCAGTCTTGCGATTCACTCTCCCATGGGAATCTCACCTTAATCTATTACAGATATTGCTTTCCCACTTAACCTGAGCTTACTAAAGGCACATTACCACATCATTAGCACTGCTTCGGATTTAAAAGTGTTATCCGGTGCAATCCTAGATTTTTTTTCCAGCCAGTGCTCAACTGCTCTCATCCAATAGAACACTGGCTCATCACACTGCAAATTCCTGGCCCCAACTCTAAATTTCAGTTCAGGAGACACATTAGGACCCGCCATTTTTGGGGTGCTTATAGTGGAACTATAGCTATTAAAACAAGTTTCTTTCACCTGGCTCCCCCCACAATTAGATTAAAATTCCAAATGTTTAAAAAGAATTTGTGAGCCTATTGGTGCTGCCCTGCATCACTTCTTTGCCCAGGCAGGAATGGTGCTGTGCCGCCGCAGCCTGTTGGGTAGAGTTGGGTCTCCTTGGGGCACCCATAAGTGCCCTAGGTCTTTTATAATCCTATAGTGTATATTAAAAAAAAAAAAAAAGTGCCCTGTGCCACTAAAGTGTTCGGGTTTGGCTTGACAAAAAGGTGGCAACCCCACTGCTGGGATGTCCACATCAGTCATCCAAGGGGGTGGTTTTCCTCTTCTTCCCCTTCTCCCTGTGGCAGGTGACCTTTAATCCTCCAAGGACCAGGGCTGATTTAATGACGTCAGCAATACTCTCTCTGCAGTCTGCTTGCTAATTTGGGCTGAATTCTGGGCTATTTTTGTTTTTTTATTTTTGACATTCATAATCTGCACTAAAAATGTTTTATCTGCAATCTTATTTAAAATATATTATGTTACATTCCTGTTATATTTCAGGTGATTTGAAAAAGAATAGCTGGCTATGTAGGTGCCAGGGTAGGGTTGTGCAGATGTTGAATTGTTTTTCTAATGTTTGCCTCTATCTGACACTGATAGCTTTTCAAAGCAGTGGAACGAAATGAAGGAATTCTTGCAGAATGTCTGAAATTAGGAATGATGGGACTATACTGCCTCCCACTGGCTGAGCTGCATGAATGATGTCTAGTGTAGATCGCCATCTGCTGGACTCTGCTGAGTACTGCTGTCCTGGATATTGAAATTTCATTAACATTAAATATCATATGAGATTGCAATGATTGGGCTGACAAATACTTTGACAAAAAAAATTCAAAAGCAATACAAATATGGAGATTGTAATAATATGGGGATTGCGTTTAAATTTTTGTAAATGTATTTGTAAGCCTAATCACTAAAATCCAATATGATCTCAGGTTTAACATGTTAATAGTTTTAACTTTGCAGTTTTGGTTAAACATTATGTGCCATGGAGGTCCTTGTTTTAGGTGTTTCCTGCTATAGGGTTATGAATCCCTGTCCTTGTTTTCCAGTTGTGCTCGTGCATTGTCACCCTGTCTCTGCATTCACCAAGTATAGAAAAGGGGGCCTGCACACTGTTCGTGGGAACCAAAACATTCAAGTCCAATATCGGCTTCAGCTCACTCTTTTCCAATAACAAGCACACAAGGATGGGTAACACGTCTAAAGTCCACAGGGAATAATGGCACATAAGTCCCAAAAAACAGTTCACATATACAGCAGCACTTGGAAGGCAGCTCCTTAGTCCTTAGAGATATAAAGAGATCTCTGCAGCAACGAGAAAACAAAACAAAGGGCGCCACTCTGGGTGCAGAAGCTGTCTAGTCCAGAGGATCTCTGCCTTCACCTTGGTCAACATCACAGGGATGATCTCCTGTGTTCCTGTTTAAAGACTAGCTTTGCTGACATCCCGTGTGGCTCCAGATCCTGCTTGCTGTTTCACTATGTTGATCCCTGACTTCTGGCTTGACTGACTATCCGTTCCAGTTACTGAACTTTGGCTATGTTTGTTCTTTTTACTTTTATTATTAAACAAGTATGATTTAACTGTACTTCTGTCTCAGTCTGATTTCATGGTTTCTGACAGAATTTTATTAAAACAACAAGCGGCAACTCACATTCAGGAGAAAAGACATACGCATGTCACACCACACAGATCAGTGTAGCCGCTACATCCAGGGGAATCCACCCCTCCAACCGTGTACCCCAGAACCCCTATGTTCCTGTAGCCCCCTTGTCTTAAATGGGGGCTACCAGTAAATTTGGCTGTGCTAGGTTGTACTGAACTTGGCTGATTTGTAGTCTTTGTGTTCATTTGGGCTTTCTCCTAAGCCTGGTGTGGCTGTGGTTCCTACTTTCTGTCAGTAGGTGGCACTATTACCTTTTGACATTAGTATGATGAGCTACAGTAAAGCTAGGCTATGGATATGCATACTTCTCTCAGCCAATCAGTAGGCGTTTCATGGCCACTGTTGCATGCTGGGAGAGAGTATACATTTTGGGGAGGTAAAGTGATCAAGTTCAGGCTAAAAGTGACTGGTGCCCATTCTTTTGTGTCCACACACACAATGCCTAGGAACCAGCACCCTAAGGTGAAATGTCAGCCCTCCCTAATGCCGGGGGTCAGGGGGGGCGATACATTCTGCTATGTTCCTTGGAGCAGGAAGCTGTCACGTGGCCATTGAATGCCAGGCCTCGCAGACTGGAAGTGACGGCAGCGCCTCAGGCAAGAAGGGGTGTGGCTAACGCATTTCAGAGCCACAAGGTCCTTTCTTAAAGCCTGAGAGAAAGAAGCTGGGCAGCTCCGAAACATGTTAGTCACACCCCTTCTTGCTCCAGGTGCTGATATCACGTCCGAATGGCGAGGCTCAGCATCTTCTTGGCCTTGGGATGGCTTCTGGCTTCCAGGAACATAGCAGTTCTGTACACGGTTGGAGTGGTGGATTCCTGGGATTTCTAACATCCCCTGGAAGCATCGGCTACACCAATCTGTGTGGTGTGACATCATGTCTGTTTTCCTGAATGTAAGTTGAAAAATGTTGTTTTAAAAAAATTCTTGTTTTTTAATGCTGCACCTAGAGTGGCGCCCTTTGTTGTGTTTTTTTCCAATAGACCGCACCCCCTGACATGTTTCACCCCAATAGGACTTATTCGGAGACCTCTTTAAATTAAACCCTATCAGGGTGAAACGCATCAATGTGGTCTATAGGAGGAGATTGAGCTGAAGCCAATCTTGGACTTTGATGACATGAATGGTGTGCAGCTTCCGTCTCTATAATTAATGATTACACAGACAGCAAGATGTGCTCCACTGGGGCTTCTTCACCTGGCAGAAGAGCCGGTGGGTGAAGTAAGTAGGGCTTTTGAGTGGTGCTTTATCTTTGCATTGTCACCCTGGCTGTCCAGTGGCTGGCTGCATTGTCACCATTAGGAAACCTGCCCTGAGAAAAGCCATGCAGCCATGACTGTGTGTTGAGAGGAAGTGGCAGCAAAGTGGCTGCAGGAGATCAACTCTCAGTATTTGTCCTGCTGACCTTTGTCAACAAGACAGTAAACAACAGGTGATCCAAAATGTTTCACCACAACAGGATGTAATGCCGAGTACACACGACCGGTTTTGCCGTCGGACTAAACTCCAAAGGTTTCTACGACGGAACTCTGATGGAATGCCATTCAAGCGGTCTTGCCTACACACGGTCACACCAAAGTCTGACCGTCCAGAACGCGGTGACGTACAACACGTATGACGGGAACAGAAAAAGGACGTTCAATAGCCAGTAGCCACTAGCTTCCGTCTCGTACTTGCTTCAGAGCATGCGTCGTTTTTGGTCCGTCGGAACAGCATACAGACAAGCGGTTTTCCCGATAGGAACTGGGTCCGGCGGAAAGATTTAGAACATGTTCCATTTCTAGGTCCGTCTGAATTTTCGAAAAAAAAGGTCCGATGAGGCCTACACACGAGCGGATTATACGATAAAAAGACTCCGTCTGACTTTTTCTATCGGACATTCCGCTCGTGTGTATGCGGCATAAGAGGAAATCTTCCAATGAGGACACCTGTTCCAGTAACAACTGTCTAATAGAGGAATTTCTTTAAAATTTTAAACACTTCCTCTCACTCATGTTGTTTCTTTGGGGCACAAAGTGAAGGAAATCTTCCTAATAGAATAGAGAAAGAAAAAATAAATAAATGGATAGGCCCTTCAACCCTTCCCTACTCTATCCTAAACAAAAAAAACAATGATTTTCTGTATGTATGCTTTAACTGAAATAAAAAAAAAATAAGGTTTCACCCTCCTGTCTATGCAGTATGGCAGGGGTGTGTGAATCAAAAAAGTTCACATGCTTGTATTTCAACACTAAATTTAGCGATTTCGCTGGAGTTCAATTTTAACTTAAAATGATGTTAACAATCTCCAGTGACGCATCTCCGCCTGGCCCATTTTTTTTTATGATATAGCATTAGCATTCTAACCAACGACACAACAAAGCTCTTAATTCACTCGCTGGTCATCTCTCGCCTCGACTACTGCAACTCCCTCCTCATTGGGTTACCTCTTCAATCCATCATGAATGCTGCTGCCAGACTCATCCGCCTTACCAATTACTCTGTCTCTGCTACCCCTCTCTGCCAATCCCTCCACTGGCTTCCGGTCAAAGAATTAAATTCAAAATTCTAACAACTACGTACAAAGCCATCCACAATTTAGCCCCCAACTACATCACTAGCCTAGTCTCTAAATACCAACCTACTCGTTCTCTTCGTTCCTCTCAAGACCTCCTGCTCTCTAGCTCCCTCATCACCTCCTCTCATATCCGCCTCCAGGACTTCTCCAAAGCCTCTCCAATCCTATGGAATGCCTTACCCCAATCTGTCCGCTTATGTCCTACTCTATTAGCTTTTAGACAATCCCTGACAACCCTTCTCTCCAGAGAAGCCTACCCTACCCACACCTAACAACTGTATTTTAATTTTCTCCATCAGCTCACCCCCCACAGTGATTACCTTTTGTTACCACTTGACCCTCCCTTCTAGATTGTAAGCTCCATGAGCAAGGCCCTCTGATCCCTCCTGTATTGAATTGTATTGTATGTGTACTGTCTGCCCTCATGTTGTAAAGCGCTGCGCAAACTGTTAGCGCTATATAAATCCTGTATAATAATAATAATAATTAGGGGCATTTTTTAGATTGGGGACACTATGGGAAGATTTGTGCTAAACATTTATAATATTTATATTATATTTTATTTGAATTATATTTCTGTTTTGGATTAGAATATTATTTAAACCAAAAGTGTTTGAAGGTGTAAATACCCTTTAGACATTTTTAAGGCGTATCTATGGTCACAATATTTCTAGCCTCCTCCTATTATTCTGAGTGATCTTAACCACTTAAGGACTGGAAGATTTGCCCCCTTAATGACCAGGCCATTTTTTCCAATACGGCACTGCGTCGCTTTAACTGACAGTTGCGCGGTTGTGCGACGCTGTACCCAAACAAAATTCCACAAATAGAGCTTTCTTTTGGTTGTTTTGGTTGTATAATAAATATCCCCCAAAAAATAAAAAAAACTAATTTCTTCATCAGTTTAGGCCAATATGTATTCTTCTACATATTTTTGGTAAAAAAAAAAAACGCAATAAGCGTATATTGATTGGTTTGCGCAAAATTTATAGCGTCCACAAAATAGGGAATAGATTTATGGCATTTTTATTATTTTTTTTTTACTAGTAATGGGGGTGATCAGCGATTTTTAGTATGACTGTGACATTGTGGCGGATAAATCGGACACTTCTGACACTTTTTTGGGACCATTGACATTTATAAAGCGATCAGTGCTACAAAAATGCAAATGACACTGGCAGGGAAGGGGTTAACACTAGGGGGCTAATAAGGGGTTAAATGTGTTCACTGGGAGGTGTTTCTAACCGTGGGGGAGGAGACTGACTGGGAGTAAAGTGAGATTGCTGTTCCTAATCACTAGGTATGCCACACGCATTGGCTCCCCTGCTGCGCCTCTGTAGCTGTTAAAGAAACCTTTGTCCAGCTACGGTGATTTGCAGGAACGAACCACATAATGATGGCAGCTGGTCGCAAGTGGTTAAAGTATATAAACGTACTTACTTAGTAGGCACTGCTGTGTCACACATTTCACAAAGCCTACTTTCTAAATGCCACAGGTGATGGGAGGAGGTGTTTCAGGAGGTGAGGTCAGTACAGGAATCACTGCTTGCAAGGTACCATGGGATATGTAGTCCTAGAAAATAAAAGTAAACAGTCAAGGAGAAGTTAAAAAGCATGCAGGGAATTCGGGAAGTTGTGAAAAGAGATGACGAGCAGAAAGGCAGCACATGAAAAGAGATTTTTCAAGTAAGCTTATTGTCAGAAATAACTATGGTTTATATTGTTATTACAATACTGATGTTATAAAATGTTAAACAGCATACAGATGAACAGTTGTTAAAAGGTGGGCCTCAAATGTAGGACTTGTCCTGATCATTAAGACAGTTGACAGAAGTAGAAAAGTTGCAAAGAAACTGAAAATCTACAAAATTTAAATTAAAATCACTTTAAGCATTGTATCTTTTCGGCCGAAACATGGTTGTTGCTGGTTTCTGTGTTCACAATGACAGCACATTTTTTTATGCAGATACAAGCCCTGTGGCACCGGCTCCTCCAACAACCCTCACCTCCAGCCAGGACTTCCCCTGGTGAATACTTGCTGCTCCTCCACAGCAGCACCTATCTCTGTACTGGGAAGGAGGGACTGGGAGAGCTTTGTACTGGGAGGGTATTGTGGGGGAAAGCTCTATACTAAGGGGGAAAGCTCTTGAGCAAACACATAGTTATAACAAATTATACAAAGACAGCTTTCCTGGGTGTCATACAATACATCAAACGTTTGCTATGTTGAAAATGTTCCCGGACAGAAAAACAGTATCTGTTTGTGCATGCATCCCATGTAAAAACTAAAACTATGAACAAACCTTTGCATGTTGTGTACAGATAGTCATTAGATGAAGATTGTTCTTTCAATTATGAGGGTTAGCATTATTACATAAAGGGGACAGAGAAGAACTAAGATATGAAATAATAGTAAATGGAGGTGAAAAGGGGGGTGGGGTGGTGAAAGGGTTTAGGTTTTTCACACGGTGAATACATAAGTAATTTTCCTAGTAGGTCAGGGGGGTGTCTTCATTCAGGGTGCATCCGCAAGCTGATCTATATATGTGTATCAGGTACCTATATTTTCTTGGTGGGAAAACCAACCATAAGGACCTTAATTACTCAAGTACTGAATACATAAGTCAGAGATCAATGATCACTTATCTATTAGTCGGGATTGGGGGAAGAGTACTTCTGTACTGGGGTGGAAGTAGGAGGAGAGCTCTGTGATGACGGGGTGTTTGGGGGAAGAGCTCTATACTAGTGGGTTGGGGGGGAGCTCTGTACTGGTGGGTTGGGGGGGAGCTCTGTACTGGTGGGTTGGGGGGAGCTCTGTACTGGTGGGTTGGGGGGAGCTCTGTACTGGTGGGTTGGGGGGGAGCTCTGTACTGGTGGGTTGGGGGGAGCTCTGTACTGGTGGGTTGGGGGGGCTCTGTACTCGTGGGTTGGGGGGAGCTCTGTACTGGTGGGTTGGGGGGAGCTCTGTACTGGTGGGTTGGGGGGGAGCTCTGTACTGGTGGGTTGGGGGGAGCTCTGTACTGGTGGGTTGGGGGGAGCTCTGTACTGGTGGGTTGGGGGGGAGCTCTGTACTGGTGGGTTGGGGGGGCTCTGTACTGGTGGGTTGGGGGGAGCTCTGTACTGGTGGGTTGGGGGGAGCTCTGTACTGGTGGGTTGGGGGGAGCTCTGTACTGGTGAGTTGGGGGGGAGCTCTGTACTGGTGGATTGGGGGGAGCTCTGTACTGGTGGGTTGGGGGGGGGGCTCTGTACTGGTGGGTTGGGGGGGAGCTCTGTACTGGTGGTTTAGGGGGGATCTCTGTACTGGTAGGTTGGGGGGGGCTCTGTACTGGTGGGTTGGGGGGAGCTCTGTACTGGTGGGTTGGGGGGGGGGCTCTGTACTGGTGGGTTGGGGGGAGCTCTGTACTGGTGGGTTGGGGGGGCTCTGTACTGGTGGGTTGGGGGGGAGCTCTGTACTGGTGGGTTGGGGGGGCTCTGTACTGGTGGGTTGGGGGGGAGCTCTGTACTGGTGGGTTGGGGGGAGCTCTGTACTGGTGGGTTGGGGGGGAGCTCTGTACTGGTGGGTTGGGGGGAGCTCTGTACTGGTGGGTTGGGGGGGCTCTGTACTGGTGGTTTGGGGGGGGGGCTCTGTACTGGTGGGTTGGGGGGGCTCTGTAATGGGGGTAGGGAGTTGGAAGGAGAGCTGTGTACTGGGGAAGGGTGGAAAACTCTGTACTGGATGTATTATGGGGTTTCGGGGGAGAGCTCTGTACTGGATGCATTCATGGGGGGGGGGGGGGGTTAAACATGGGTTACTGTCTGTCAAGTTAAATCGTTCAGGAGAGGTTGTAAAAACGTCCCATGTACATTAGGCCTAAGAAGGTAAAGCTGGTTTAACAGACGTCAGACACCAAAATTCTGCATTACCTAAACATGCACACTAGATGTCCCTGTTTCACCATTTTAGGAACTGAATATTTTCCTGGAACAGGCATAACTGCTTTACAGTATAATGGAATTGTACATAGACAATGTAGGCATTTTCTGAATTCTGAATGTGTTTTCAATTTCATGGGGAAAATTAATGAATATGGAAAAAAATATGAAGGTGTGTATTCCTTCATTTATTAGTTATACGTGTCAGCCGTGTCCCCTGTTGAATTCTTGGAACGTTCATTGTGTCTATAACTCAAAATTTGGCAAAAGAGGCATTTGAAGCATGATGTGTTTTCTACTAGTCAGTGATTTTAACCATTGTAGTCAAGGCAAACCATTCACGAATACATTTTGATCGGGTGATATGCTTCCCTTTACTCTTTGCCTTGTTATATGAAGACATTTTAGTAAACTAGTATAAACTGCTCTGTGATATGCAAGTCCACAAGGTCTAACCTAATTTCTTTTTTTTTCTTTTTTTTTTCAGCTAAATCAGCTAATTTTGATGATAAAAATATTTTAAAGTAAATCAAAAATATATATTTTTTAAATGTAGGAAACATCAGTTCGCTGATATCCCCTAGCTAGAATGAACATGGAAGGGATATGTATTATATCACTTCCATTTGGTTGTCACTTTTCCCGGCCTCTGTGGCCAGGGAAGAAGCTAATGGAGCGCAATCTGTTCTCCATTAGCTTTAGTGGAGTGCAGGTTAGATGAAAGGGGTCTATACCAACTTAAAAAAACTGTCACAACAAAATCGAAAAATACAAATAAAGTTAAAGCAGAGCTCCACCCTAAAGTGGAACTTCCACTCTTCGGATTCCCCCCCCCCCTCCGGTGCCACAATTGGCACCTTTCAGGGTGGAGGGGGGTGCAGAAACCTGTCTAATACAGGTATCTGCACCCACTTCCGGGTATAGATAGCCACAGAATATCCGCAGATGCCTACCCCCCCCCCCCCCCATTGTGTTCCTGAAAACACACCGTTCCCAAAACACAACGGGGAACCCCCTTTAAAACCCCCCTCCAAAAAATTTGAGCCGGCTCCTCCCTATGTACGTCCACATATGAACAAAAACACACACATCAGAGGCGTCTACATACGAAATTGTTATAACAGTCAAAGGAGCCGTCAACTCGGAAAGTTAAAATTCAGTTTTGTTTATTAAAAGCGATGTAATGGTAAATAGCCAGAAAAAAACAGTTGATGCGTTTCAGCCTATGCAGGCCTTAGTCATAACAGTTATTTATGACTAAGGTCTGCATAGGCTGAAATGTGTCAACTGTTTGGTTCCTGGTTATTAACCACTACATTTTTCCCCTGCGATATGTCCCCTAATTATAATAAGACTCCGCCTACAGACAAAAAAGTGTCCCTATAAATTTTTTTGACAATGTTGGCTACTATGCCATAGGGGCTTTTAAAACGTATCCTATGGAAAATTTTGGTTACCGAAGTTTATTGTCAATTCACAGGCACACGCAATTTTAAGGCTTGACATGTTTGGTATCTATTTACTTGGCACAACCTGGTCTTTTATAGTTTACCAAAACATTGGGTAATAAATTGCATGTCCTAAAATTAACTTGATTGTAAAGTCTTGTTTTTTTAAAGTTAAAACATAACAAATGTGTTATACTTTACTCCTCTGTGCATGGGTTTTGCACGGAGCAGCCCAGATCCTCCTCTTCTCAGGTCCCATTTCGGCTCCTGGTGCCTCCCTCCTGTTGAGTGCCCCCACGGCATGCAGCTTTCTATGGGGGCACCCGAGCCACGCTGCAGCTTCCTGTATCCATGCAGACATGGAACTGTGCCCTGGCCCTGCCTCCTTTCTCTCCCTATTGGCTGGCTGAATTTGACAGCAGCGGGAGCCAGTGGCACCGCACTGCTCTCTCAGCCAGTGAGGAGGGGAGTCCCGGGAGCCAAGATACTCCTGCAACATCGCTGGATCTAGATGGGGCTCAGGTAGGTAAGTATTGGGGGGGCTAAAGGGGGATGTTGCACACAGAAGGCTTTTTATCTTAATGCATGGAATGCATAGACTGCATTAAGATAAAAAACCTTCTGACTTTACAATCACTTTAAATGTACTTTTTGATGAAAATTTCTGCTTGATAAACTGTTGCGTTAATATCAGGTGACATAAAAATTCAGAAGTGACATAATGTTTTTGGAGGGGGGGGTGTAACTCATTTTCAGGCCTAAAATTTTTTTTTAAAGATGTGCACATAAAATGCAAAAGTGTCTCTGGCAGCAAAGGGGGTCAATATTTATAAAAGAAGAAAAAAACTGCACTAGAAACCAACAAATTGAGCAGCAGCTGTCAGTGGGGTATACACCAAAATAAATACAAAATAGAAAAGCCGCGCTTAGATTAATAAATAAATACTGTATTTATTGGCGTATAACACTCACTTTTTCACCATGAAAATCGGGTACAAATAGTGTGTGCGTGTTATAGGCCAATACTTCAATTTTAGCTGCCTCGGAGGGGACAGGGAGGGGGGCGGGACGAGCGCCGTCAGATTACATACAGTGAGAATCTCCTGCTTACTTGGCGGCCTCTGTAATAGGAAGTCACGTTTCCTGGGAAGTCATTGGTCCACTGTTCTGTCTATCATAGGAGATTCTCACTGTATGTAATCTGTCTGCGCTTGTCCCGCCCCCCTCCCTGTCCCCTCTAGGCTGCAGATGCGCATCGATCAGGCTGCACTGATGGCAATGGTGAGGCTGCTGCATTGATGGCAATGGTGAGGCTGCAATGATGTGGACTGATGAGGCTGCATTGATGGCACTTGTGAGGCTGCAGATGGGCATTCATCAGGCTGCATTGATGGCAATGGTGAGGCTACAGATGGGGACTGACCTAGGGCTGGGAGATTTTCTTTAAAAAAAAAATCTTCGATTCTCTTAAAAAAAACTTGATTCACGATTCGAATCAGCAAGGAGTTTTTTTTTTTTTTGGAAACCGCGCCGGTCCTGAGGCGCTGCGGGCATGAGCTTTTAGGCGAGGTCACGGCTTCGGCCTTGTCCGCGGCGTCCGGCCTCGCGGACTAGGCCGAAGCCACGGCCTCACCTAAAAACTCCTTGCCTGCAGCTCTTCAGGCCCGGCGCGGTGTCTGCGCCGGTCCGGAGGCGCTGCGGGCATGAGTTTTTAGGCGAGGCCGCGGCTTCGGCCTAGTCCGCGACGTCCGGCCGTAGCCGCGGACTAGGCCGAAGCAGCGGCCTCGCCTAAAAACTCATGCCCGCAGCGCCTCAGGACCGGCGCGGTGAAAAAAAAAATCTAAAAAAATCGATTTGCTTAAATTTTGAATCGATTTGACCTCTCAACTCGATTCAAGATTTAAATCGATTTTTTTCCCAGCCCTAGACTGACCCTTATTTTGCTTCAGAGTTCCTTATTTAAAATTTAAGTTTCTTTCCTGAAACTTCCCTCTTAAAATTAATGTGTGTGTTATACGCCTGTGCGTGTTATACGCCGATAAATACGGGTAAGTGAATAATTAAATAATATCTCTGTGAAAAAATCTCTGTGAGAAAAAATTCTAATAATATGAAACTAATAAAAGTCCCAAAAGGAGAAAAAAATATATATTTTTTTAAATTAAACTGTCCAATTAATAACATTCAGTGTTTGATTGAAGCAAGATATATTCCCAGCTGATGAATGGCATGCTAAGCCCCGGTTCACACAGGGGCGGCACAACTTGCAGGTCGCCTCAGCGAGGCGACCTGCAAACTACTTCCGAGGCGACTTGCAAAACGACTTCTGCATAGAAGTCTATGCAAGTCGCCCCCAAAGTAGTACAGGAACCTTTTTCTAAGTCGGAGCGACTTGCGTCGCTCCTATTAGAACGGTTCCGTAGCACAGAACGGGAGGCGACTTGTCAGGCGACTAGGTCGCCTGACAAGTCGCCCCTGTGTGAACCGGCACTTACCGGATAGTAAGCCAAATTGAGCAGGTGGCTTAAACCCAGCCTGGGCCTTTATGAAACCGATCACAGTAGGGTATGGCAATTTTCACTAGCGTGAAAAATTGACCCCAAAAAATATATAATATAGCGTAATACTGACATTCAATTTGTGAAAATAAAAATAAAAAGAGTGACACTCACATAGTGAGAGGAATAAATATTATATAAATCACCCAGTGTTTGAGGACAACAAATGGCACACGAAAGACCACTTAGCCAATGGCAAGTATTTGGGGCAAATCATGCGAATATGTGGATCCTTGTGAAAAGAACAGTGAATACACCAGCACCACACGGGGGGGGGGGGGGGGGGGCTGCTTACCAGATAATAAATAACAAATAATGAATCTGTTATTCTTGTGAAGTGTCAACGGAATCTACCAGTGAAGGGGTTAATGCGTGCACCAAAACCGCATAAAAAGCCTGCTTACCAGATGATAGACTTTCAATGAGCTGTGTTACTCTCTTTTTTAATAAAATAGTTGTAATGGTATCACACTATTTTGCCATTATTTAATTTTTCTTGGGAATCCCCAAAAAACATCACGAGAATCGCGGAGCCTTTGATATGCTTGAGGGGATGGATCTATATCACTCTCTCCATTAGTGGATCATCTGGTTGATAAGTTATCCTGCTCACTGAAAGTCTATCATCTGGTAAGCAGGCTTTTTATGCGGTTTTGGTGCACGCATTAACCCCTTCACTGGTAGATTCGGTTGACACTTCACAAGAATAACAGATTCATTATTTGTTATTTATTATCTGGTAAGTAGGCCCCCCCGTGTGGTGCTGGTGTGTTCACTGTTCTTTTCACGAGGATCCACATATTCGCGTGATTTGCCCCAAATACTTGCCTTTGGCTAAGTGGTCTTTCGTGTGCCATTTGTTGTCCTCAAACACTGGGTGATTTATATAATATTTATGCCTCTCACTACGTGAGTGTCACTCTTTTTATTTTTATTTTCACAAATTGTATGTCAGTATTACGCTATATTATATTTTTTTGGGGTCAATTTTTCGTGGATTCCACGCGAGTGAAAATTGCCATACCCTACTGTGACCGGTTGCATAAAGGCCCAGGCTGGGTTTAAGCCACCTGCTCGATTTGGCTTGCTATCCGGTAAGCATGCCATTCATCAGTTGGGAATATATCTTGCTTCAATCAAACACTGAATGTTATTAATTGGACAGTTTAATTTAAAAAAAAAAAAAAAAAAATTTTTTCTTCTTTTGGGACTTTTATTCCTTTCATATTATTAGAATTTTTTTCTCACAGAGATTTTTTCACGGAGATATTATTTAATTATTCACTTATTTATTTATTAATCTAAGCGCGGTCAATATTTATGTATAAAGAAAAATGTTGGTAGAGAAAAAAGTGAAGAAAAAAATTAAGACCGCGTATACCATTCTTTTCCTGACAGACTCCATGGCAGCCTACGTATGGGTTAATCCCGCCTCTCATACCTCATAGGACCCCACTCCCATAAATCTTTGCAACTAGACAGAGACCGTGTTCCTTTTTTGTCCTCCTCCTAGGACCAAGGTAGTCTTACCTTAAAAAAACAATTGTCGGTCCAGTCCTGGTGGTTTGCACGCGAAGATGACGGTTCTGGCGGTGTCCTTTTCTGGAGTCTATTTACCTTAGCTATTAGCAGGGTGGACATGGGCAAGTATTGCGATGCCTTGAAGAGCTTAATAGCCGGCCATTGGCAGGCAAGCGGCAACATGGCCATTCGTCCCAGCTATTAGCGGGAGGCCCCTTCATGAAAATGCCCTGGTCGTGCAGTATGAGCAATGGCTCCCAGTCCCAGGCCGGATCGAATCGGTACCGTGGTGGTGATGTATACTGTTTTTCCTATTACATGGCAGCCTGTATTTGTTTGTTGTCTGTCCCTGTAGCTTTCCTGGTCATGGCGGCTGGGACGCATCTGCGTTCCAGTCTGCCGCTTCTTGGCCCTTCTGCGCATGCGCGAGCCGCGATCGAAATCGAGGCTTGGTTGCACGTGCGCGGTCCGGACAAGATGGCGGCGGTCGCGCATGCGCGCGGTGTCTATGGGGCGGCGTCGTACACAGCGTGGGTTCGCTGTGAGCACGATGACATCATCCTGGGCGGCAGATTTAAATAGCTGTCAGATTCAGCTATTTCTTGGGATGCTTTCATGCTTCAGCAGCTGATTCCCCGAGCACATATCTTGACTGGTCAAGGTAAGAGTTATGCTGCACTGCCTGCCTATGGTTTCTTCCTAATTGCTAAACCATCAGTTTCTTATATACTGTCTTGATTGCTTTCAGTGTCTTGCTGGTCAGTTGTTTGCTATGGATGTGTCACCGCCCCCCAGTGGCCAACCCTTACTCGGCAGGTAGGATGGAATTCATTTTCCCTCTGCCTGTTTTTTGTTTTGGGTTTTATTGTCAGGTGCATGTTGACTCTGTTTTTTTCCCTCAGCCCTTCTAGGTCTGAACACCGTTCTTCAGCACGTGAAGCTAGTGACAAATCTAGATCACAAAACCGTCACTCTACGTCAAGCTCTAGACGTCCTAGATCATCCTCCAGACGGTCCACGTCTAGTCGCCATTCTCACCGCCATTCCAGCCGCTCTGATAAGAAGGCATGCTGGGGATGTAGAGCTCAGGTAACAGAGGGTAAATCTCTCTGTGAGCTATGCTATGCTCGAGCTGTTAAAGAACGAGGAGCTGGAGACCAACAGGTGGAGGCTCTGGTTAGAAGAGTGGTTCAAGAGTCTTTGAACAGGACAGATCCCGTTCGTACATCCAGCCCTCCTGCTGCTCCTCCACCAGTTCCTGACAGGGTTGTCCCTGAGGTTCCAGGTCCCTCTCGACGAAGTCTCTCCTTGAGTGGTTCTTCAGACAGCGAAGCGGATGTGGAAGACTCCAGTACAGGCTTCGATTTTTCCTTGGTTCCACAGATGGTTAAAGCGGTTAAAAGCGCATTGAGATGGGAGGAGCCAGTAGAAGCCCCCTCTAAACAGAGGAAGTACTTCAAACAGCTCAGGAAAGAACGCCCAAATTTCCCCTTCCTGGGTGAACTTGGGGAAATTATTTCAGATGAATGGAGTAAAGTTGAGAGGAAGAACTCACTGATTTCCAAGATAGCGAAAATGTACCCATTCAAAAGTGAGGAGGTAAAGCATCTGGAAGCTGCACCCCTCATTGATGCGGCCTTAATGAGGTTAGTGAAGCATGTCACGCTTCCTCTGGAAGACACCGTTTCTTTTAAAGATGGTTTGGAGAGGAAGATCGACACTGACCTCAAACGCATTTATATTACGGCAGGCATGGCTTGTAAACCAGCCCTGGCCCTTGCAGCTTTGTCTAAAGCTATGGAAGCATGGACGGATGATATGGATGCAGTATTGGGAAGGATCTCTGAGGAGTTGCTCAAGAACTCACCAGTACATGAGCTGAAGCTGGCATCAGCCTTTCTGGGGGAAGCATCCCTGGATATTATCCGCCTTGTGGCACGTGTCATGCTTTCCTCGGTAACGGCGAAGCGCGCCTTGTGGTTGCGCCCGTGGGTTGCAGATCCTGCCTCTAAACAGGCATGGTGTAAAATTCCCTTTGGGGGTTCCTCCCTCTTTGGGAATAAACTGGATTCTGCCATTACCCGTGCTACAGGGGGTAAATCAGGGTTCTTACCCCAGGATCGCCGCCTTTTTGGTCAGAGGAAAACTTATCCCAAACAAGATCAGGAGCGTGCGAGGGATGCACGCCGCTACAGACCTGGCCGTGATTTCAGAAAAAACTGGAGGAGAAATCAACCTTCAGGGCAGAAGTCCTCAAAGTCAGCCTCTTCTGGGGGACGTGAGGCTGCGAAGTCCTTTTGATATAGAGCCTGTCCAGACGGAGCGAGTCGGGGCTCGTTTACTCCGTTTCCAGCACGTCTGGGCAGCCTCGATTCGGGATTTCTGGACCGTCAAAACGGTCTCTTCGGGTCATACCTGGGTGTTCAGCAACCCACCCATACACCGGTTTGTTCCTACAACTCTTCCTCACATAGAAGAGAAGAAACAGGTTCTTCTGTCATATACGGACTCACTAGTAGTCCAAGGGGCCGCCATTCAAGTACCAACAGAAGAGAGATTCCTAGGGGTGTACTCCCCCCTTTTCATGGTCCTCAAAAAGAATGGGTCCTGGAGGCCGGTAATCGACCTGACTTATCTGAACTCCTTCATCAGGAAGGAAAAATTCAAGATGGAGACTCTGCTAACAATACGCCAGACGATACAACCGGGAGATTGGCTTGTCGCCATAGACCTGAAAGATGCCTACTTTCACGTGCCGATTGCACAGGAATTTCAGATGTATCTCCGATTCGCGGTAGATCAGAGGCATCTCCAATTCACATGTCTTCCATTCGGGCTTACAACATCGCCTCGAGTGTTTTCGAAGCTCTTATTGGCTGTAGTAGCATTAATCAGGGTCAAAGGTATCCGATTACACCATTACTTGGACGACCTACTTCTGCTTTCACAAGACAAGGGTCAGCTGCTGGCACATCGAGATCAGGTCATCTCTACCCTAACAGAGTTCGGTTGGCTGTTGAACAAGGAGAAGAGTCACCTAGATCCAACGCAGTCTCTAATATTCCTTGGAGCCCAATTCAACACCATGGAGAGTACCATCTCTCTGCCTTTGGAGAAAATTCCGGTGATTCGGGAAAGAATTCGTCTGGCATTATCATCACCTCTTCTCAGAGCCTCGCAATGTCTAAAGATAATAGGCACCATGGTGGCCACAGCCCCCATGGTGAAGTGGGCACAATGGAGGATGCGGCCCTTTCAGAAGGGGTTTCTCCAACAGTGGGATCCAGGGTCTCGAGACCAGCTGGTACGAGTAACCACCTCCATGCGGGAGAGTCTCCCCTGGTGGCTGCAACGGGGGAATCTTCTCAATTGCCATTCCATAGCGCCTGTCTCCTGGATCACGGTGACTACGGATGCAAGCAACAGAGGTTGGGGCGCCCTCTGTCTGACGGAGGTAGCCCAAGGCAGATGGGACTTCCCATCCCAAGGGATAGTCTCAAATATCCTGGAGCTTCGAGCTGCCTTCCGTGCTCTTCAAGCCTTTTCCCACCTGACATCAGGGGCCTCAGTTCTCCTGAGACTGGACAATACGACGGCAGTGTCTTACATCAAGAGACAGGGGGGCACCCGCAGTCTCTCGTTACTGAAAGAAGTAAGTCCGATCATGTCCTGGGCCCAGGCGAATCTGACAAATTTATCAGCTGTTTATCTCCCCGGAATTCAGAATGTCCAGGCGGACTTCCTTTCGAGGGTCACCCTGGACAACAACGAATGGTCTCTCCACACCGAAGTGTTCAACTGGGTCTTGTCTCTGGGAGCGATGCCGGAAGTAGATCTGTTTGCATCCCCTTGCAACTTCAAACTGCAGAAATATTACACGAGGTGTCGCTGTCCCCAAGCCTTCGGAGTGGATGCTCTGACGGATCAGTGGAGATTCCTCAAGGCCTACGCCTTTCCCCCGGTACCAGTCATCCTTCGGTTTCTATCAAGACTCAGGTGGGAAGAAGTCGAGGTAGTGGCGATTGTTCCTTTCTGGCCCAACAGGCCATGGTTTCCTCTCCTGGTTCAGCTCAGTTACCGGGATCTGGTCCCTCTCCCGGCCAGACCAGATCTCCTGTCGCAAGGAACATCTCTTCACCCATGCCCATCTCATCTCCATCTGATGGCTTGGTGGTTGAGAGGGGAAGGCTGGAAGCACTAGGATGTCCAAGTTCAGCGATTGCTACATTGTTGAATGCCAGAAGAGCGGGCACCAACAAAGTCTATCAAAGAATTTGGTCAAAATTCGCGGACTATGTGGCCTCCACTAATGGCTCTTGTATTGACCCAAAGATACAGGATATTCTGGGTTTTCTGCAGACAGGCCTGGATCTGTCTTTGTCGGTTAGCTCCTTACGAGTCCAAGTTTCTGCAATCTCTGCCTTCACAGGTGTATCATGGGCCAGGCACCCCCTTACGAGACAGTTCTTCAGGGGAGCAATAAGACTTAGACCTCAAAGGAGACCAAGATTTTCTAAATGGGATCTTCCTCTTGTCCTGGACTTCTTCGCAGGAAGAGAAATATGTCATGTGGACCAGTCATCTGTTAAGGAACTTTCCCTCAAAGTGGTCTTTTTAGTAGCCATAACATCGGCTAAGAGGGTTTCCGAAATCGGTTCCTTAGGATTCAAAGAACCATTCCTTACGTTCTTCCCTGACCGAGTGGTCCTGATTCCTATGTTAGGTTCAAATCTCAAAGTAACAACTGTTTTCCATGAAAATCAGGAAATTGTCCTTCCCACGTTCAAGTCTTCTGAGGGCTCTAATATTCATCCTCTAGATGTCGGAGAAGTTCTGAAGCAATACTTGGAAGCCACAGCTTCTTTTCGCCAATCTGATCACTTGTTTGTCCTCTTCCACGGTAAAAACAAGGGAAAGCGTGCTTCCTCTAGAACCATTGCAGCATGGATTGTTCAGGCCATTCAGTGGGCTTACAAGTCTAAGGGTTTGGCTCCTCCGGAGGCAGTGACCGCTCATTCTACCAGGAGCGTTTCTACATCTTGGGCAGCATCCAGGCATGTATCTCCGGAAGTGATCTGTAAAGCGGCCTCGTGGTCATCAATTAATACCTTTATGACACACTATTGTGTAGAACCTGCTTCCTTGTCTTCGGTTAATTTTGGTTTGCACGTATTATCTGTTGATGGTGCCAATTAAACCTTTTTTTCTTTAACCAGCAATTGCCCACCCAGGCGTGTATGGCTAGTTATTTCCCATACGTAGGCTGCCATGGAGTCTGTCAGGAAAACGGAAAATTTATATCAAATACTTACCGTAATTTTCCTTTCCTGATGGACTCCATGGCAGCAGGAGTTCCCTCCCATTTGCTGGAGTAGGCTAAGTTACGGAACACGGTCTCTGTCTA
The DNA here is from genome assembly GCA_037952925.1 of Lithobates clamitans. Classification (NCBI taxonomy): domain Eukaryota; kingdom Metazoa; phylum Chordata; class Amphibia; order Anura; family Ranidae; genus Lithobates; species Lithobates clamitans. The sequence goes on along the minus strand of JBBGZY010000996.1, from coordinate 4,495,005 downwards.
GTTGCAAAGATTTATGGGAGTGGGGTCCTATGAGGTATGAGAGGCGGGATTAACCCATACGTAGGCTGCCATGGAGTCCATCAGGAAAGGAAAATTACGGTAAGTATTTGATATAAATTTTCCGTTTTCTTTATCATAAGAAGGGATGGGGTGATGCTTTTACTGTTTTCAGAACAGCTTTCTCCGCAGTTCATTGATGTGCTTTGAAAGTCATTTATTAAGGATGAGGCTGCCATCTGGTGGTTAGTTCCAGTTAATGCAATGGGATTTCGCTGAGCTTTATCATGCAAGGTCTGGGTTCTAGATTCCAATTTTAACCATTCTTTCTGGTCAGAGTTTTGCCCTCATACTTTAGGCACCAATATTTAATCAGCATCAGTGTGAAAGATAAACCGATGAAACCTTCCAACTTTAACCACTTACGGACCGCCCGTCGCAGTTTTAAGTCGGCTGTTTGAAGGAGGATATCGTTGTTATGGCAGCAGCTAACTCCGGTATCCTTTTCTTCAGTGGGCGGTCTACAACAAGATAAAAGTGGTCTCTGCGGTGGATTTGCCACGAGATCACTTTTATCGGTGGCGGGAGAGGGGGCCCCCGTTCTGCTGCGATCTGGTGCCCTCCGCCGCTTACCGGAGCTGTCGGCAGCGGCAGAGGCGATCGCGTCCGGTCTCTTGCTGGGTATGGAGACGAGTGAGGGGAAGATGGCCCCCACCCATCTCCATACAATTGCAGAGAGGAAGCAACATCAAAACCTCACTTCCGCCCATAGCTCTTAAAGGGTCATTTTTTTTAAATAATTTTTTTAAATGACAAATTTATTTTTTATTTATTGTATTTTAGTGTAAATATGAGATCTGGTGTCTTTTTGACCCCAGATCTCATATTTAGGAGGACCTGTCATGCTTTTTTCTATTACAAGGGATGTTTACATTCCTTGTAATAAGAATAAAAGTGACACTTTAAAAAAAAACAAAAAAAACAGTGTAAAAATAAAAAATAAAAGGTTAAATAAGAAAAAATAATATTTTTGAAACACGCCCCGTCCCGACGATCTTGTGTGCAGAAGCGAACTCATACGTGAGTAGCGCCCGCATATGAAAACGGTGGTCAAACCACACATGTGAGGTATCGCTGCGATCGCTAGAGTGAAAGCAATAATTTTAACCCTAGACCTCCTCTGTAACTCAAAACATGCAACCTGTAGAATTTTTTAAATGTCGCCTATGGAGATTTTTAAGGGTAAAAGTTTGTCGCCATTCCACGAGCGGTCGCAATTTTGAAGCGTGACATGTTGGGTATCAATTTACTCAGCGTAACATTATCTTTCACAATATAAAAAAAAAATGGGCTATCTTTACTGTTGTCTTATTTTTTAATTCAAAAAATATATTTTTTCCAAAAAAAAAGTGCGCTTGTAAGACCGCTGCCCAAATACGGTGTGACAGAAAGTTTTGCAACGACCGACATTTTATTCTCTAGGGTGTTAGGGAAAAAAATGTATAATGTTTGGGGGTTCTAAGTAATTTTCTATAAAAAAAAACTGTTTTTAACTTGTAAACAACAAATCTCAGAAAGAGGCTCGGTCCTTAAGTGGTTAAAGAATAATTCCAGGTATGGATATTTTATACATATATTGGTCAAGCTTGGATCTACTGTATCATACCTGGCTGATCCCCCTGAAACCAGGAAATCACTAAAGTAGACACGGCTACTCCAGTGATCTCCACTTTTTTGGGGGCCCTGTGCTGAGCGGCTGGCCTTCTGCATTCTGAACACAGGAGATTGGTCGCCCAGCATGGGCACCATTCAGAGATTGCTTTGCATCATCTGCATAAATGCAAAGCACTCTCTAATTATATAGGGTGGTGATGTCACACTCTCCACCTCATCCAATCAGAGACTGAAGCCCTTTAAATGTCACTGCCTTAATAATAAGTCATATTATAAAGCATATAGCTGTGATGGTTGCTGTTCATATATAGTCAGAAGCCTAGACACTGGTCATGTGATCTCTTATAAAGAGGAAGGCCCAAGTTCCAAGATAGTTTGCTTAATTCACTTAGCTATAATGCATGTGTTTATTTCCATAAAGGTGAGCAATGTGATTGTCATTTTGACTCCAATTGTTGAAAATGATAGTTATGGAAAATAATGATTGTTATCATAGGTGTGCGTGGCCTATTGCATTAGGGTGTGGACCCCAAAGCTCAAACACACATGCATGTGTGTGTGTGTCTACATATATATGGCCCCTGCACTATGATCTCCCTGCCAGCACAGCGAAAGAGAAGTGCGTAAGCATTTCTCTTATGGCAGAGCGGATAAGAGGTAGATCTTTCCCATCTCCCCGCTTGCACAAAGAGCGATTATGCCAATGCTCAGGAGGTGATTAGGTTGTACCCAGGCACACACTGCACACCCTGTGTGCACGCTTATGATTGTTATAGCTTAAAGTACAGCTAAAGGCTCCTGTAATGGACTTAAAATTATGCTGTTGAAACTATTAGGAAAGTAGACACCATACAACTTCTTTTTTTATTATTAAGTTTGAGTTCTGTAAAAGATGTTCTGGAAGCAACCTGTAGGTGGAGCATGACACTTTAATGAGGGGGGAAGTGACGTTCTGGCCCACAGTGGAAAAAGAGTTGAGAAAGATTCACAGCATGGCAGAATAAAACTGCACTCATTTTATCATCATTCTACAGGTATGCAGAACTGTTTTAATGTCAAAAATGTATATGTAAAAGACTCATAATGGCTCCTCAATGATGGATGTTATGTTAAAGTGAGTTTATTAGCAATAGATTAATTTAAGATGTAAAAGTACTAAACTTTAAAACTAGTCAAAAGTGTTTGTATAATTGCTATTATAGGCCTAAATTAATACATGAACAACTGGATATATATATATATATGGGGGTCATTTACTATAGCGCCGCAACGCTAATTATCGTGAATTAGCGCTGATCGCGCTAATTAGTGATAAAACGGTATTCACTATAGCGCTGGTAAAAAAAATACTCCCAGAAAACAAATAGTTCCCTGAAAACAAATAGCGCCCAAACCCTTACTCTGTTAAAACCTGGAGTGTACATAGAACTAATGTTTAGAGCATGATATAATTGCCTAAATGTTACTGAAATATGCAGTATATTGTTTAAAGATAATCTGCTTTTAAACTGTGTGAAAAAATGATTTCTGCACTGAAATTTAATTGAAAAGTCTGAGAAGAGATACATTTCCCATCTCTGTACAACTAGGTGCCAGCACAACTGAGCATGCTCAGACCCGCAAACTACTCTTATTTTAGCTCCCATGGCTTTTTTACAGGGCGCTATAGTAAATACCAAAATGAGCGCTGGGTTAAAGAGCGTTTTTTGGGAGTAAAAATGAGGGTTATGTAGCCCAATGCAAGTTTCAGCCATTGATTCTAATGGTACAATTTTAACTTCCCCAAATAAATACTGAGGGCCGATCCTGGGCGGATGCGCAGGGTGCACCGCACCCAAGCGCCGCAGAGGTGGGGGAGCCGAAGCGCCAGAATGCTTCCCTCCCTCCTCCTCTCCTTGTCTGTATCACACACAGAGTGGTCTCGCTAGGCTGGGGGAGTTTATTCCTTACCCCCCGCTTGTGACCCCCCGGTGGGGGTCGGGGGGGGTCACATGCTTCAGCACGCAGCGGCTGGGAGCTTTCTCTCTCCGTCTCCTGTGTCCTCTCCCCCGCATGCTGTTGCAGCCAAGAGAGAACAGGGCGGAGGGCGGATCTGCCCATTGTCCCACCCACCTAGACACTGATGATCGAAAACTGAGCTCCCGCGGAGGCTGTGCCCAGCCCCGGATCCAGGGTCCTGCTGCCACCTCAGGGCGGGAGATCGTGGCACTCTCGGTATGGGCTGGACTGCCACTAGGCCTGTGTTGAAGTCAGGACCTGGCAGGAGGAGAGGACAGGAGGCAGAAGATCAGGCCCCCAGCAGACTACCAGGAGGAGAGGTAAGTGAGCCATTACACAGAGGCTGAGAAAAAGCCCTTAGTGGGGTGACAGTGGGGGGGGGGGGTATTTGTGGAGGGGGGGTATTTGTGGAACATGGAGGGGATTTGTGGAGTGGGGGGGGATTTGTGAATTATTGAGGGGGGAATTTGTTAATAGTGTGTCCGCTGAGACCAGTGCTGGGGGTTAATAATGCATTCGTTGAGACCAGTGCTGGGGGTTAATAGTGCATCCGCTGAGACGAGTGCTAGGGGTTAATAGTGCGACTGCTGAGACCAGTGCTGGGGGTTAATAGTGCATCTGCTGAGAAAAGTGCGGGGGGGGTTAATAGTGCATCCGCTAATTGTCACCAATGTATTTTCCATCAAAATTGGGTTTATGTGGCCTTGTTGTCAATGTTGTGTGTGTATTGTTCCTGTCTGACCATGCATTCATGGTTTGGGAGCATCTGCTGACCTTCTACTCTTTGATCTCATTGCTTAACCACTTCAGCCCCAGAAGATTTGGCTGCTGAATGACCGGGCCATTTTTTGCGATTTGTCACTGCATCGCTTTGACTGACAATTGCACGGTCGTGCGACGTTGCAACCAAACAAAATTGTTGTCCTTTTTTTCCCACAAATGAGCTTTCTTTAGGTGGTATTTGATCGCCTCTGCTGTTTTTATTTTTTGCGCTATAAACAAAAAAAGAGTGATAATTTTGAAAAAAAAGATAATATTTTGTACTTTTTGCTATAATAAATATCCCCAAATGTCACTGGCAGGGAAGTGGTTAAACACTAGGGGGCGATCAAGGGGTTAACTGTGTGTGTTTCTAACTGAAGGGGGGAAGGGACTGACCTAGAGGAAAAGACAGATCGTGGTTCCTAGCTATTAGGAACACACGATCTGTCACTCCTCACAGAACAGAACAGGGATTTGTGTGTTTACACACACACGTCCCTGTTCTGCCTCTCGTGCTCGAGATCGCTCGTGGCCGGCGGTCATCGCAACCGTCGGCCACAATCATTGGCACCCCCGCAGTGCAGCGGGCACGTGCGCGCGCCTGCTATCCCGATCCCGCGAGCCCACATATAGCTACGACGGTTCGCGCGATCATGTCCCGACCTGCTGCAGTATAATGACGGCTGCTGGTAGGCAAGCGGTTAACCATGTACACAGAAATGCAGCTCCCAGCAGAACATGGTCACCAATGTATGTGTGTGGATTGTGGGGTGGTGGTGGGTATTATAGTTTGAATATGTGCCTTTTTTAATATTATGTTGGAATGCTTTGTAAGAATGACTGCTAAGTATGTTTCTATAATCTTGCAGATAAAATGTGATGTGGGCTGGTGGGTGAGTAGTTACTATGAAATGTGTTACCAGTTATACACTGAAAGTAAAGCTGTGTCCACTCTAAGGTTTAGACAAATTTTATATTGTAAGCTCCTATGAGCAGGGCCCTTAAAACCCAATTGCTAACTGTTTTGCTAAATGTAGCATCATATATCCTGTGGAATATTTTTTATGCTAGTAAAGGGATGTAAATAATTTTGTTTCTGCTGGCAAAATAAAAGTACATTTATTACTATTATTATAATACACAATTTATATAGCGCCAACAGTTTACACAGCGCTTTACAATGTAGAGGGGAGGACAGCACAATTACAGTACAGTTTAATACAGAAGGGACAGGAGGGCCCTGCTCGTAGAGCTTACATGCTAAAGGGAGGGGGTGGTGGTACAAAAGGTAATAGATGCGGGGAACGATTTGATGGGGGGTGGCTCGGGGACAGTTGTTAGGTGGGTGTGGGATAGGCTTCCCTGAATAAGTGAGTTTCGGATCGGATGTACCGGGGCAGTGAGTTCCAGAGGATGGGAGAGGCTCTGGAGAAGTCCTGAAAGCAAGCATGAGAGGAGTTAACAAGGGAGCTAGAGAGCAGGAAGTCCTGGGAGGAGCAGAGAGGACGATTTGGGTGATATCTGCAGATGAGGTTGGTTATGTTGTTGATGGCCTTGTATGTTTAGCATTTTGACTCTTATACGGTGGGGTAGAGGAAGCCAGTGAAGGGATTGGCAGAGAGGGGCAGCAGTCACGGATCGATTACTGAGGTGTATTAGTCTAGCAGCAGCATTTATAATAGACTGAAGGGGGGATAGCCTGTGTAAGGGTAGGCCATTAAGGAGAGAGTTACAGTAGTCAAGGCAGGAAATAATTTATTGAGCTTGTTGCTTTTTCTCTTCTTTCTTCTTTTTAGTTAGTTTTGGGGGTGGTGGTTTTGGGGAAGTGCAATATCTTATACGTATAGAAATATAAGATATAATTGTGCACCAAAAAAACTAATCTCTTCAGCACACCTGTAAGTAAATGAGGTGGAGCCTTTATATATAACAGCTGTGGAGAATTGCAGGTATTCAGCTGGTGGATAGGCAGTGTTTTATGTGTCAGCCCTGGTTCGCATTGGTGCAATTTGGCATGCGATTTGACATCCCCACCCGCAATCGGGACTGACATGCGGTAATGAAATCGTGTGAGTTCAGCTGAATTTGCAGCTTAATTTGCACGATTTCCCCCCGCTGTCAGTGTGAACCATGGCTCAAACTGGGCTTTTGTCTTTGTAATTCACCTGCTGTAATCCCAGGGACACCATTTCTGTGGGTGGAGCTACAAGGAGAACTGTGAGTGCCGCCTGCCTCGTATTCGGGTTTCAACAGAGATGGCGTCTCCTCTTCGTGCACTGTCGTGAGCAACTTCATCTACTTAAAGTGGAGTTCCACCCAAAAATGGAAATTCTGCTTTAAGTGATGTGACCCCCTGACATGCCACATTTGGCATGTCATATTTTTTTTTGGGGGGGGGAGCAGATACCCTCTTTTTAGAGGCATCCAGCTCCTACTTCGTCCCGGGGCTCTACTGCACCGAAAGGAAGTTCACCTTTCCCCCCTCCCTGCAATCTTCTGGGACACGTTACAGGTCCCAGAAGATTGCCTGACCATTCAAAGCACGCAGCGCGGCTCGTGCATGCGCAGTGCGTGACCGGCTGTGAAGGCAAAGCCGGGCGCCCACAGTAAGAATGCCGGCGCCGTGGAAGGGAAGGGGAGCGGGGCATTGTACGCCCGCATCGCTGGACCATGGGACAGGTGAGTGTCCGATTATTAAAAGTCAGCAGCTACACTTTTTGTATTTTTTGATTTTTTTTTTTTTTCAGCGGAACTCTGCTTTAATGAAGAACAGCTCTGTCACTGGAGGATGAAAGAGACATTGAAGTTCCAGCAGTGATGGGTACCAGCGAACTTGAACTTGTTGAATTCATTGTGGACTACATAAGAAGTGATCAGCTGAAAGATCAAGGTATGACTTGTCTACTCATCATCAGAGACAAGATTGATGAACTGAAAGCTAACAAGGAGAGTTCACCTGTCATGGACATTGCAAATAGTCACAAAAAGACAGGTAGTAGATGAATTTGGACATTACAGTTTGGATACAAATGTTATACATTAACTGTTGTATTTATTTATGTTGAAATACATTTAGGATATACCGTATTTATCGGCGTATAACACGCACTGGTGTATAACACGCACCCCAATTTAGGAGGGAATTTTAAGGAAAAAAAAACTTTTAGGAGGGAAGTTGAAGGGAAAAAAACTTACATTTAAATGCCCATCATTGCAGCCTTGTCAGTGCAGCCTTGCCCCAGTGCAGCCTTGTCAGTGCAGCCTTGCCCCAGTGCAGCCTTGTCAGTGCAGCCTTGCCAGTGCAGCCATGTCAGTGCAGCCTTGTCAGTGCAGCCATGTCAGTGCAGCTTTGTCAGTCCAGCCTTGTCAGTGCAGCCTTGTCAGTGCAGCCTGCCCCAGTGCAGCCTTGCCCCAGTGCAGCCTTGCCCCAGTCCAGCCTTGCCCCAGTCCAGCCTTGCCCCAGTGCAGCCTTACAGCTCGCTGAGCTTCAAAATCGCCGACCGCGATTTGAAAATGGCGCCGCCGGCGCCGAAATACACAGAGCCAGTCCTCGGCTCTTCTCGGCGGCTCTCGTTCACTTTCGGCTCCACTCGGGATGGGCGTGACGGTGAGCGGAGCTATCCGAACCTAGCCGAGTACACTCGGCTAGGTTCGGGAGGCGCTCGAGTGAAGCCGAAAGTGGCCGAGAAGACCCGAGGACCGGCACTGTGTATTTCGGTGCCGGCGGCGCCATTTTCAAATCGCGGTCAGCGATTTTTTAGATCTGACAGCGGGGGATCGCTGGGGATCGGTGTATAACACGCACCTGCGATTTTCCCCTGATTTTAAGGGAAAAAAAATGCGTGTTATACGCCGATAAATACGGTATTTAGTAGGGTAGATAATTGGGGTACTATTGCATGTGATATAGGGTTTTGGGGGATAGAATGTTTGTACAGGTATGAAATTTAATAGAGTAGTGCATCCAAAGTAAAGTAGCGCATTCAACACATATATATTTTTTTATGAAAGGGGTTAAAGCCGTTTAGGACATTCCATTTCCGAACACAAAGGCAGCTACCGAACACTCCGATCAGCCGAACAAGAACCCCATACGAATAATTCTTCCCCCGAATACGAGACAAGATGCTCTGTCTTGAGGTTCAAACAGGAATCAACTCTTTTGTGTTTTGGGGGGGGACATGGACTTGAATCCAAAGTAACATTAGTTCAGGGTCCCCAGACATACACCTCTCAAAGAGTATTGTTCCCTTAAAATCCAGGGCCCATAGTCGATAGGCAAGAGGCCTGCATTCAGTCCTCTCCAAAAGCCTCTGTCCCGGCTAGGTCTGTCACACCTACCTTTGAGCATTTGCCCTTTTGATGCATATTTTGTACCTAGTTTTTATGAATACGTAGTAACATTTTTGTATTTATCCACTTTCTTTAAGAATAAACTGTATTATCCTGATTCAGGCGTTAGATCACGCGCCTTCCACCCCTTTCTTTTACTCTGCCTATTCATCACCAGTTGTCTGCGTCCGAAAGAAGGGCAATAATATGGTTATGTGTTGACTTTCATGAGTTAAATCGAAAGACTATACCAGACAGACACCCCTTACCAAGAATACAAGATTTGCTGCATAGTCTAGGAGGATTTACATGGTTCTCTATACAGGACCAGGGTAGTGCCTATCATCAGGGGTTCATGGATGAGAAGTCAAGACACATGACAGCTTTTAGTACTCCCTGGGGACTCTATGAGTGGAAGCGTATTCCATTTGGGCTATCTAATACTCCAGCAGCCTTTCAGAGGTGCATGGAAAGTGTTCTAGGGGGCATCAGAGACAAATGTTGTTCCCCATACCTGGACGACTTGCAAAGCACTTTATGAACTTTTGCAGAACCCTGACGAAGATTCTTTTAAAAAAAACTACAAAAACTAATTGAGGCAAGCAGAAGATAAAGAGTGGGAATAAAGCACAATTGCCATCCAAAACACCAATCCAGTGGACACCCAGACACCAAGCTGTTGTATCAATGTTTGTGGATATGATTACCAACCCACCAATCCTGGCATACCCTGATTTTAACTTACCCTTTGTATTGCACAACGATGCATCCAATGAAGGCCTAGGTGCTGTACTTTATCAACAAGAAGGAAAACTTAGTGTTATTGGATTTGGCTCAAGAACGTTGACTCCAGCAGAGCGTAATTACCACCTACATTCTGGTAAACTTGAATTTTTAAGCTCTCAAGTGGGCAATCTGTGACAAGTTTAGAGATTACTTGTACTATGCTCCAACATTTATAGTGTATACAGACAATAATCCATTGACATATGTCTTGAGTACCGCCAGATCAAATGCAGTGGGTCATCGTTGGGTTGTCGAGTTAGCCGATTTCCACTTTGATATTACCGTAAGTACAGGCCAGGTAAACAGAATGCAGACGCAGATACACTTTTATGATCTCCTGTAAACCTCACGGACCACCTGGGAGATTACACTGAGGCGGTACCATCTGAGGAGGTGTCAGCTTTGTGGCAAGTGAGCAAAGCCATTGTTGATGAAGAGGTTCAATGGGTGGCTTCACTGACCCTCTACTCAGCAAGTGATGTGGAAAAAGAAATGCTGAGAGGGCAGATGGTATCCCCAATGACTCAGGAGGTTGTCAGAGCTTAACAACAGGATAATATCAGTATTAAGGAAGTGGTGAAGCTTAAGGAAATCAACTGGACTCCAAAAAACAATGAAAAAAGGGCATGACCAGAGGAACCAAACATCTGATACATGAATAGAACAAGCTCATAGTTGAGGAAGGGATTCTGTACCAGCTCACTGGAAATCGGAAACAGCTGGTCCTACCAGAAAAGTTTAAACCATTGTTGTTGAAAAACCTCCATGATAACATGGGTCACATTGGTACTGACAAAGTAACCCATTTAGCACGTGAACGATTTTATTGGCCATTTATGCAGAAGTAAATTGAAGAGTATGTGCTTAAGAAGTGCAACTGTATCAAACAGAAGCATCCAAACATTCCTGAAAGAACTCCTATTGGTTCAATCACCACAAGTTCACCCTTTGAATTGGTGTTCATCGATTATCTCCACTTGGAGCAAAGCAAAGGAGGGTACGAATACATACTTGTCCTTGTGGATCATTTCACTCGCTTTGCACAAGCTCACCCAACATAGAATAAATCAGGAAAAACAGCAGAAGAGAAGATCTTTCAGGATTTCATACCACACTTTGGATATCCAGAGAAACTACATCATGATCAAGGACGAGAACTAGAGAATAATTTGTTCCAGACACTGCAACAATTGGCAGGGATTTCTAATTCAAGCACTACCCCTTACTACCCGCAAGGTAATCCAGTTGAAAGACTGAACTGTACTTTGTTGCAGATGCTTCGCACTCTGGAAGAGAAGAAGTCTGACTGGCCACAATTGTATCTCTGAGCTCTTCAGGCAGTTCCTTTGACCTCATGATTCTCATTTGCTCTGACATGCACTGTGAGCTGTAAGGTCTTATATAGACAGGTGTGTGGCTTTCCTAATCAAGTCCAATCAGTATAATCAAACACAGCTTGACTCAAATGAAGGTGTAGAACCATCTCAAGGATGATCACAAGAAATGGACAGCACCTGAGTTAAATATATGAGTGTCACAGCAAAGGGTCTGAATACTTAGGACCATGTGATATTTCATTTTTTCCTTTTTAATAAATCTGCAAAAATGTCAACAATTCTGTGTTTTTCCGTCAATATGCGGTGCTGTGTGTACATTAAAGAGGAAAAAAATGAACTTAAATGATTTTAGCAAATGGCTGCACTATAACAAAGAGTGAAAAATAAAAAATTTAAGGGGGTCTGAATACTTTCTGTCCCCTATATATATATATATATATATATATATATATATATATATTTAGATAATCTGGAGTGAAAGAACTGAAAGAGAAGTGTCTATTTCCTAGGCTCACGGAGTAGTGGTACACTTTTCGTCTGGGCACTCCCAGCATGCCTGAGTGAGATCCTATGACATTACTGAGAGATCAGGTAGCAGACCTCTAGAATTCCTCCAGTGAAAGCCTACCACACATAAACCATCTGATTATTTCACTATATTTACAGAATGCATGGAATGAATGTCTGTGACAAGTGGGCTCTGCAGGGCGTATAATTACTATCATTATATCATGTTACATATGTGTAATCCCTGTCTGTCACTTTGTCTGAAAATTGCAGAACTCCCATCAGATATAGTTGTCTGCACGTTTCAAGCTTTGCCAACCATTTTGTTAATCTCAGCAGCTTCCATTGGAAGGTTAAGATCGGCTTCCTAGAAGAGCCAGGATGGCTAAAAGCAGACCACACACACATCACCGTACAGAAATGGGGCTAATTCAGCAAGTTTTTAGATGACAAATCTTGGCTATAATATAAAAATGACACAGTTGTGTACAGTACTCCTTGAAAAGCCAAGAAATTTATTTTAGTTTATCTGGCTGCAACACCTCAACTGTAAGCTGAAATCACGCTTGCAGTGGGAGTGCCTTATCTGTATGATGATGGATGAGAGGGGGTGGTGTTTTAGGTGGGCCTATAGAACAGAGGTAGATCAAGGAAGGTGTTACAGTGGTGGTGCTCATTAGTGGTGCTGAGAAGCCGACTGGAGGTGGAGCAGTTATCGGTGATTTTCAGAACTAGAGGTTCTGGTGAAATTTTATCACCTTTTTTGGGAATGGGAGGGGTGGCCTACCAGAGCCTGTGCATTGCTTTATATGTTTTTGGTAAAATTTCTACGTATACACAATGTAGCCAAAAGTTTCTGACCATGTGACCATCTAGTAGTAAAGGTCTTGCGAGCTACCAAATCAAAGATCCCCTATCTTATAATTATTATTATTATTATACAGGATTTATATAGAGCCAACAGTTTACGTAGCGCTTTACAACTTGAGGGTAGACAGTACAAATACAATACACTTTGATACAGTAGGAATCAGATAGTATGATGACAGCTGCTAGCACTAATCACGTCCCATACTAAATTGTGAAAATCACAGATGAATAAATAAATCACGTGCTGCGCTATCCCCTTAATGATCTGCTGAACCTGCAGCAAAAAATCTAAAAAACAAAATTGTTAACTAAAGTGATGTGCCTATAAATTCCAAGAATAAAAAAAATATATATAAGGGATTGTTGTCGTCATACAGCTTACAACATCATATAGCGTGAATATACATTTCATAAAATATAAATATTGATACAAAAGTGATCCATGAAGTGCTCAGGTGCATATAGGTCCGTGATACTCTGACCATCCAGGGTCAGTTTTCAGCGTCCTTAATCTAAAGATAATAAACTTGATAGGTGACTGTGAATTTGGCGATCTGCAGCAGTAATTACACTCAGGTGTTCCCCACCACAAGGTAATGGGCGCTCACCTCAGAGCATGTGACCTCGCAATTACGTTTGGTCAGTATACGCTTTTGAATTGTCAAAACTGATTCCAGGTCAGGTTGCATGGTCCAAATATTGCTCAAAGATGTGGCATCCTCATATATAAATATCAAAAAAGAGGCTTCCATAGTGTAATAACTCTTTAAAAGATTTTATTTAATGCAAAAAAAGCCCTATTATAGGGTACTCCCATGGGTCTGGTGGAGGGGACTGGACAGCGCAGAAGGTAGCTGGTCTGTCATATGGAGTAGGAGCACACGTCTCATCCACGGCTTGGCGCTTTTAAGGCATGCTATAGAGCGGTGCACTAAAGCACCAGACCCAGATGGTGTTATTACACCATGGAAGTCTCTTTTTGATATTTATATATGAGGATGCCACATCTTTGAGCAGTATTTGGACCGTGCAACCTGACCTGAAATTTGTTTTGAAGATTCAAAAGCGTGTACTGACCAAACTTAATTGTGAGGTCACACCCTCTGAGGTGACCTCACAATAGGTTTATAGATGATGCTTCCAGGTGCAGAAAACTGTTGCCAACAATCATTCATATAGAATACGATGGAAAAATAGACACGTGAGAAGGCGATTGGTTTTTACAAAATTGCAAATCATTTCAGAACTATGGATGTTTCCTGCCAACTTTCATGCAAATCATCTTTGTTAGATGAGTGTTCAACTCAGAATGGTGGATATGTCTAGACTGCTACCTTGTCTACAGGTGGCTTTAGGTTGTCTACTGAGAATTAAATGCATTAAACTTTGCAGCACCCTTACCATTGCCAAATAGCTCCTCAAAGAGATCTTGATATGGTCCAGTGTGAACTCATTTACAGGTGTATGTTGCAATTTTAAGTACATACTATTAAATGGGCCCTCTTTTCAAATTTGTTTTTGTAAATAGCAGACCTAAAAAGATCTAATTGGTTGTTGGTCATTTTAATCTGGAAGCCCATACAAGTAAAAGTTACATTGGTCACGTAAATTAAACTCAAATGTGAACTTTACCTAAAACTGCTTGTTTTGTTTGGTGAGTTGAATTACATACTAGCTTCCAATAGCTCTCAATGCCTCCATTGGCAAGAGTTCATCATAAGGTTTTGTCTCTCCAGAACCCCCCCACATGTACATAATAAAGGTATTTCGTATGTTGTTGGATAGCCCGATTATTCGTCTATTTTACACATTACTGAGAATTCATTAGTGACACCAACATTTGGTTTTGTAATGGCCAGGGAACTGGGGGGGGGACCTGAAAAATCTGTTGGTGATAAATCACCACTGCAGTCCCAAGCGATGTAAGAGCTCAGCATTCGATTCAATGTACACCTGACAAACTAAACAAACAGATCTTGGGTGGTGACCTTTTCAATGTCCTTGTCATATGATTCCCCATATTATCACCCAAAAAGCTTTCTAAGCTTTAACAGAACAATGCATTGGACCTGAATTGAAAGTGAAAAATAGATGTAATATAGGGAATATCTAAATAGGTTAATCATTGCTAAGCGGTACCTTATAATATTAACTTTTTGTGTTAAAGTACTCCTTACATGTGACTGTCCAGTCATTCTCATCCAGGGTCCTGTGGAACCGTAGGGTTTCTCTAGCGTTGGCTAGGGGTTCTTAGAGGTTTTGCTAACTTCCCTACTGATGATACCTGCAAAGTTCCAGGTATAATGCCATTTGGCAGAGCTAGTGGCATGGCTGCAAGGGTGTCATTTTGGCATGCCTGTAAGTGGCCATTTTTCCCACTTTCTACCACCAATGTAAGGGGTATTTTTCCAATGACCTCCGATGAACTAATCTTACCAGGGGTTCCTGAGACCTGAAATTGATTTCTATGGTTTCTCTGGAGTAAAAAGGTTTAAAAAGGTTGGTCTAGGCATTCCTGTTTTGTATCCCTATTAGCTGTATATTTGAAACATCGCTCCTAACTGTCCTTGATTTTTAGGGACCGTTCCTCTTTTTTGAGCCAAATTTTTCTTTCTTATTTCTTCTCCGATGCCCCTTTTTCAGTCTGCTATATAGATCTCTATGAAAATATAATATTAAAATACCAAAAGTGATATACCGCCCTTACTTCAGAAGGTTGGGAAGTATGCCGATGTCTGAGATCACCTAAGGCACTGAAGCCTCTGACTTTTAGAGAGATTTGATATGAGATTTAGTGAAGTCACTATCATGCTGTTCTCTTTTCTTCTTGCTGGAGAGGAAGCTGTACCTGAATAACCTGTAGTACACAAATCTCCTTGCTTCTCATTTATTCATTCTATGGGTCTAAGCTATTTTCTACTCTCCTGATGATTCCTAAACATTACCCTACCAGTGATCGAGGGGCAGCTCGGACTTAGAGAAGCAAATTCCTGTCTCGATCAAGTTATTTGCCTCTGCGCAGCGATATACAGAATTAAAAACAAGACATGGTAGGTGCAGGGAGCCTACAACAAGGTAAAGTTCAACCCTCAGTGCTACACATCAGTATTTTATATGGCACCATAAAAGTTGGAGAAGGTCCATTTTATTTAATGATAACCATACAATTGGGATTTTAGATGAAGAGATCGTGGGTAAATGTCACCAATTTACAAACAGATAGCATTCCAGAGGGCACATGGGAAACAGGGCAAAGAGTTTTAGCCTAGAAGAGCCAGTAATTTTACAAACAAAATGAGTTCATGGGAAAAGACAGGGTGATGAGAACGGGAGGGTGAGATGTTTATGGAGTTGTCTGCCGAACTCGGTGAAATGGGAGAAATCTTTAAGAATAAGAATCAAGCAGTGAACACAAGATAAATAATAACAACATAAACATATGTAAAGGGAATTTAAGCTTGTTTTCCTTCTTTCTGCATTTTCAGAGAGGGGGCTCCTAATATCAAGGGTAGCTTTAATCCTCGTGAATCCATACTGGAGGGCAACATTTTGTTCATATGTGTAATGTAATCCTGCAAAATACATCTTTATTAAGAATAATATCATTATTAAAATAGTTTATAATGCAAACCCAGCAAAAGTATTAATGACACAAAAAAGAGTCATGTCAAAAGAGATAAGGGACAAAAAAAGCAAGGCTTGTTACCATAAAGGTTTTAAAACCCAACTCCAGCCTTGGGCAAAAATCAAGGAAACCAGCCTAGAGCAGCTAATTAAAAAAAAGAAAACAGATCAGATGCAATAGTCACCTCCTTTCCAGCATTGTCCTCCACACACCCACTTTCTGTGAGCCCTGGGCATCAAGACTCTGCCCCCTAACCTGGATTCACGGGAGAATCAATGGTTGTGCATCCATAGAGGGTACAGGAGTGTCGCCCCCTCTCTCCTGCACCCGTCAATCTCCAATAGGTGGATTCATGCATTGCATGAATCTATCTATTGTCGCCGCTGCCGCCCCCTATTCAGGTGTCCGGCCCCTTGTCGGGCGCCGGGCATCTGAATTACAGCAGCGGGGGTGTTTTTGGAAGTGCCTGATTAGAGCCGTCGGCTGTAATAGGCATCCTAATTAGAGCCATGGGCTCTAATAGGCTTCCAAATTGGTAAACAGCGGGCGCACTACTGTGCGTTCGCTGTTTACACAGTGTTGTGTTAGGGAATCAAATAAATCGCTTCCCTAACACTGACCCGCCTCTCAGCCAATCAGGTGCACCGGGTCTGGTTACCTGTCACCTGATTGGCTGAAGCGACAGGTGCTGTGATTGGACATGCGTCCAATCATAGCAGAAGAGGACGGGAGAAGACATCGAGGACTCGGGGGGCACAGTGGCTGCGTTTGATGGGCACAGTGGCTGCGTTTGATGGGCACAGTGGCTGCGTTTGATGGGCACAGTGGCTGCGTTTGATGGCACAGTGGCTGCATTTGATGGGCACAGTGCCTGCGTTTGATGGGCACAGTGGCGGCAATTGATGGGCACAGTAGCTGCGTTTGATGGGCACAGTGAGGCTGCAATTGATGTTTTTTGGGGGTTTTTTTTCAATTTGTTTGCTCCCCCCAAAAAATTTTGAGCACCATCCACCACTGGGGAGAATGCTGCATAGTTATATAGTTACATAGTGGGTGAGGTTGAAAAAAGACACATCAACAAAAAGAATCTATCAAGTCCAACCTATGTGTGTGATTATATGTCAGTATTACATTGTATATCCCTGTATGTTGCGGTCATTCAGGTGCTTATCTAATAGTTTTTTGAAACTATCGATGCCCCCGCTGAGACCACCGCCTGTGGAAGGGAATTCCACATCCTTGCCGCTTTTTCAGTAAAGAACCCTCTACGTAGTTTAAGGTTAAACCTCTTTTCTTGTAATTTTAATGAGTGGCCACGTGTCTTGTTAAATTTTTTATCTCTATTGTGGCGTCACCAGTACGGTATTTATAAATTGAAATCATATCCTCTCTCAAGCGTCTCTTCTCCAGAGAGAATAAGTTCAGTGCTCGCAACCTTTCTTCATAACTAATGTCCTCCAGACCCTTTATTAGCTTTTTTGCCCTTTTTTGTACTCCATTTCCAGTACATCCTTCCTGAGGACTGGTGCCCAGAACAGGACTGCATACTCCAGGTGGACCAGAATCTTGTAGGGTGGGAGAATTATCACTTTATCCCTGGAGTAAATGCTTTTTTTAATGCATGCCAATATTCTGTTTGCTTTGTTAGCAGGAGCTTGGCTTTGCATTCCATTGCTGAACCTATCATCTACTAGGACCCCCAGGTCCTTTTCCATCCTAGATTCCCCCAGAGGTTCTCCCCCCAGTGTATAGATTGCATTCATATTTTTGCCACCCAAATGCATTATTTTACATTTTTCTACATTAAACCTCATTTGCCATGTCGTTGCCCACCCTATTCATTTGTTCAGATCTTCTTGCAAGGTTTCCACATCCTGCGGAGAAGTTATTGCCCTGCTTAGCTTATCATTGTCCGCAAATACAGAGATTGAACTTTTTCCCCCATCCTCCAGGTCGTTTATGAACAAATTAAATAGGATTGGTCCCAGCACAGAACCCTGGGGGACCCCACTACCCACCCCTGACCATTGCGAGTACTCCCCATTTATCACCACCCTCTGAACTCGCCCTTGTAGCCATTTTTCAATCCATGAACTCACCCTATGGTCCATGCCAACGGACCTTATTTTGTACAGTAAACGTTTATGGGGAACTGTGTCAAGTGCTTTTGCAAAAACCAGATACACCATGTATACGGGTCTGCATAATGATGTGGCATTTAGGATCCGCTCACACCAGAGGAAGAAGAGGGTGAAAAGGAGCAGTGACATTACCGGACTAGGCTGAAGACACCTGGAAAGAAGTTGACACGTGGCTCCCTCAATTTATGTGTAAATGATTTGATTAAAGCTCAACTGTAGCCATATATATATATAAATATATATATATATATATATATATATATACAGTATCTCACAAAAGTGAAAAGTGAGTACACCCCTCACATTTTTGTAAATATTTTATTATATCTTTTCATGTGACAATACTGAAGAAATGACACTTTGCTACAATGTAAAGTAGTGAGTGTACTGCTTGCATAACAGTGTAAATTTGCTCAACACACTCAACACACAGCCATTAATTTCCATTGTTTTCCAGCACTGCCTTAACCCTCTTGGGCATGGAGTTCATCAGAGCTTCACAGGTTGTCACTGGAGTCCTCTTCCACTCCTCTATGATGACATCACGGAGCTGGTGGATATTAGAGACCTTGCGCTCCTCCACCTTCCGTTTGAGGATGCCCCACAGATGCTCAATAGGGTTTAGGTCTGGAGACATGCTTAGCCAATCCATCACCTTTACCCTAAGCTTCTTTAGCAAGGCAGTGGTTGTCTTGGAGGTGTGTTTGGGGTCCTTATCATGTTGGAATACGGCCCTGTGGCCCAGCTTCTAAGGGGGGGAACATGCTCTGCTTCAGTATGTCACAGTACATGTTGGCATTCATGGTTCCCTCAATGAACTGTAGCTCCCCAGTGCCAGTAGCACTCATGCAGCCCCAGACCATGACACTCCCAATCTAGGCTGGAGACAGGTACTCAGGTACTCTGATGGGCTGGAGACAGGTACTCGGGTACTCTGATGGGCAGGGGACAGGTACTCGGGTACTTTGATGGGCTGGGGACAGGTACTCGGGTACTATGATGGGCTGCAGATAGGTACTCGGTTAATCTGGGCTGGAGACAGGTACTCAGGTACTCTGATGGGCTGGAGACAGGTCTTCAGGTACTCTGGGCTTGAGAAAGGTACTCGGGTACTCTGATGGGCTGGGGACAGGTACTTAGGTACTCTGATGGGCTGGTGACAGGTACACGGGCACTCTGAAGGTTTGTGACAGGTACTCTGATGGGCTGGTGACAGGTACTCTGATGGGCTGGTGACAGTTACTCTGATGGGCTGGTGACAGGTCCTCTTTATTACTGGGGGCAATCAGTGTATATTGCAGGCAGTAACTAGCTGTTACTGCAATCTCCTCCTCACACAGGATTGGTGTGTGAGGAGAAGAACCCGGTAACAGCTAGGTACCGTGGCTTGTTTGCATTCTGTGACATGCTGTGATTGGACACAGCCAGTCAAGTGGTAAAGAGCCACTTTTCATTGGCTTTTTATCCTGATCGGGGATGGGCTGTGTCAGAGTGACATGCCTCATCCCCGATCGCCACTCTGCACGCCCCTGGGGGCGTGCACGAGGACAGTGCATGTGACCTGCTGTGATTGGACAATGATCGGGGATGGGCTGTGTCCCGAGGAACCAGTCCGCCCGATCGATACGCGCCCTTGGGGCGGGCGAGAGTGGCGAGAAGGGGTGGAAGTCATATGACGCCCACCCGGAGGGAGAGAGTGTTCCTGCTGGTGTCATTTTACTATGGCCCGGTAAGGAAGTGGCTATAATTGTTTCCATTTTTTATAAGTGATCACATTCCCTCCGTTCTAAGCTGCATAAGAGATTGGGGGAGGAGAAGCAGCAGCACACTGAGCCTGCCAGTTTCCAGCACAGCTAGAGACTTGACCATGGTATGTTCTCCTGCTCAGTGCGGTAAACGTTTTAATAGGAAAGCAGAAGGACTGACAGGAACACCAGGGATTTCACACAAGGGAAGTAATACAAAGAGATCAGGATACTTTCTCATACAAGTACATGGTACAGCAGGCACATATCAGGAATATGAAGTGTTGGGGTAACAAACGCTTTAACCTTCACATAGAGAAAGGCTTCTTCAAAGTAAAAGCGGAAAAAATGCAGAATAGACTCCCTCAGGAACTAGTTCTGGCCATCACAGTAGATTGGTTTAAAAAAGAGCTGGCTGCATTGATAAATGCATGAAATATAACTGGATTTTTTTTTTCCTTCATCTGGATCAACTGTGGGTATAGGATTCTATATATGGAGGGATTTTTTTGTTGAAAGAACAACAACATGTAATGTAAAGTTGTTAATAAACTGACAATACTGTATACATTATACCTATCTATGCAGAAGGTGGCGCTGTAGTATTATAGTGTATAGTTCATGTTTTCTATGACATAACAGGATGTATTGTCTATCTCAGTGCATGTACTTGTATATTCCTGCTTCCTGTTCTCTTCCTATGATAAAAGGCATGTAATATATTTTTACATAAAAGTAAAGCCGTTTGCTGTATCCAAGAAGCTTCCAAGGCATGATTTCAATTCTCATCTAATAGGTTATGGGCCCAGGCAACCAGGCATTGGAGAGGATACCCCAGTGCACCACCAGCGTACCACCCAGCAGGCATCCAGACACTGGAAAGAATTCTATAGTGAATCAGTGAGTACTGTATGCAAGCTACTGAAACATGGCAAGCGCTTCAGATGTGAAGTTTGCAATTGCAAACCGAACAGTGCCAATTACCAGCTGTGGAAGTTTAAACTTGAAATGCTTTTGAACAAGGATGACTTGTGGCAAGTAATGAATACAGACAGACCCACTAACAGAAAGACGGAGGAATGGAACAGGAAAAATAGGCAGGCAAAAGCAATTATAAGCCTACTAGTGGAAGATGACCAGCTTATCCACATAAGAACAGAGAAAACGGCCAAAGGTATCTGGACTTCATTACAGAAACTGCATGAGCGTTCAAGTCTAAACAGAAAGTTATTTCTACTAAGAAAGCTTTACAAGATGAGACTAGAAGAAGGCCAGCAAATGTGTGACCACATGAATGCTATGCTAGAGATCATAGAGCAGCTACGCACCAACAGAGAGGACATCAAAGATAATCATATTGTTGCCCTGCTCCTCTGCAGCCTTCCAGAGACATATACTGCTCTTATTAATGCTTTAGAAACCAGACCTGAGCAGGAGCTGACACTAGCTAGCATATGTCAAAGGGAAATTAATTGATGAAAATGATAGAAGAAAAGAAAATACGCACCATGATGACAAAGCTTTTCAGATATACAAAGGCATAAACCACAACAAAGAAAGCAGAGCTTGTTTTCGCTGTAAAAGGATCAGTCACCTAAAAAAGGACTGTTCTATCTGGAAAGCCAAGCAATGAAAGCTAGAGCTATCCACAAAAGAAAGAGTCAAAGCAGCCACAAAGGAAACTGCAGACACATCATAGAGTGGCACCTTTAAAGTACCATAGAGTGGCAAGCCACACGGCTGGTGCATAGACTCAGGAGTGACAAGCCACATGACTAGTGATGAGACCTACTTCACAAACATGAATTACAGTGCAAAAGACAAAGTTTTTCTAGCAAACGGGAAAAGCATCACCTCCGAAGGTAAAGGCCAGGGCTTCTTAAACTGCAATACACCACAAGGCAAGCAGAGTATCCTTGTAAAGAAAGTGCTGTATGTTCCAGAACTAGAAGGCAGTCTTCTATCAGTGAAAGGTCTTGCAGACAATGGTCTCACAGTTAAGTTCCAGGGTGATGAATGCACAATTCACAATAACAAGCGATTCCTCACAAAAGAAAAACTGGATGATCACCTATACAGGCTCATCACCACAGACCAGTAAGCCAATATAGTTTCTAATGACCTACACATTAAATGTGTTAACTTAAGCACAGGCGGCTGGGGCACAGAAGTCCAGAAGCTTTACATGACATTATAAAAAGAGGTTTATAAGAAGATTTAACAATAGCACCTTGCAAAGTGCTTATGAAATGCAAGTGCTGTATTGAAGCAAAAGACACGCGTACTCCCCTTCCACAGACATCTCAAAGAAAAACTACCAACCCCCTGCAGCTCATACACAGTGACGTATGCGGTCCAATGTAAAACTGCCACGTCAGGCAGGAACAGATATCTACTGATCTTCATTGATGATTATTCGGGGTACACAACTACTTATCTGATGAAACACAAGAATGAAACATTAGAGAAACTTCAAGAGTTTGTTGCCACGTCTAGCAACAAATTCCAATGCAAACCAGGAATAAAAATGCACAGACAATGGGGGAAAATACATAAGCAAAGAAGTAGCCCCATACCTGAGACAAGGAATAGTACAATAGACCATACCATACACTTCTGAACAAAACGGTGTAGCAGAAAGGAAAAATTGCACTCTTGTAGAAATGGCCAGATGCATGTTGTCGGATGCCAACCTACTTCACAAGTACTGGGGAACAGAACAGACTACCCTCAAGAGCTATTAAAAGTACTCCATTCGAAATGTGGCATGGATCAAAGCCTAGCATATTGCACATCAGAATTTGAATGTAAAGCAAATGCCTATATTCCAAGTGAAAAGAAATCCAAGCTGGACAACAGAGCCATGGAGGGCATTCTAGTAGGCTACAGCAAGCAAACTAAGGGTTACAGAATCCTACACCCAAAGACTGATAAAGTGACAATAAGCCATAGTGTTTATTTTGACGAGAGCCCATCACAAGAAACACAGATCCCTGAAAGCTGTGAAGTGAATATGCCATTGCCAAGCAAACCAGGAGTCAGAACTCAGTGGTGGAAGGTGGAACTCACATCACCTAAATCAAGTTCCCCACCAGATCCTGCCTGAAGTCAGAAGATCCACTCGGACTACAAAGGGGGTACCACCCCGCAAGCTGTCATTCACTGTCAAAACACACAGCGTACTTGAACCAACATCCTAGGAAGACATAGACAAACTGCCAAAACGTGAAGCCAATAAATGGAGAAAAGCAGCAGAAGAAGAATTAAAGTCACTTCAAGAAAATAAAATCTTGACACTCACAGAGCTCCCTCCTAACATCAAAACTATAGGAAGTAAGTGGACTTTCAAAATAAAGTCAGACGCAGAAGGGAATATCCTCGAATACAAAGCCAGACTAGTTGCCAAGGGTTACTCTCAGAAATTTGGTGAAGATTACAATGAAACATTCGCTCCCGTCGTAAAACACTCCACCATCAGAGCACTTCTTAGCGTTGCACCAGGGAAGGGCATGCAAGTCAAACACCTAGACGGTAAAACTGCTTTCCTATATG
The DNA here is from genome assembly GCA_037952925.1 of Lithobates clamitans. NCBI lineage: Eukaryota > Metazoa > Chordata > Amphibia > Anura > Ranidae > Lithobates > Lithobates clamitans. Next base: position 4,471,679 of record JBBGZY010000996.1, on the reverse strand, counting down.
GAGACATTAAGAAAGATCTCTACATGGAGCAAGCACCAGGGTTTGAGCAAGGAGACTACCTTGTGTGTAAACTTCAGAAGAGCATCTACACAGTCTTAAGCAATCTGCAAGGATGTGGAATGAGAAAGTGAACAAATACTTACTAAAGAGGGATTCTCAAGAAGTAAACCAGACCACTGTCTCTACTCCAGGAATCAAGACATCCTTATCTATCTGATGACATTATAGCCTGTTTTGAACAAGAGGGAGATTACAATCAGTTCACAAGTTGAAAGAAAATTTTTAAATCAAAGAGCTAGGGAACATTAGCTACTATCTGGGAATCCAAATAGAGAGAAAAGAAGATGGAAGTTATCTTCTCAAACAATCTCAGAAAATCTCGGAAATCTTGGAACAATTCCATATGCAAGATGCAAATGAAGTGAAAACTCCTATGGAACCAGGCTATCAAAAGAGCAATGAAGCAGAAAACTTGCTACCCAACAATGACATGTATCGCCGAGAAATTGATAAGCTGCTATATGTTGCCACTGTGACAAGACCAGAGAGAGCCGCAGCAGTGGGCATACTATGCAGGAAAGTCTCAGCTCCCTGTCAGCGTGACTGGAAGTGTCAGGTCACCTGAATCCAGGTGACAGATGCACCTCATTGGGGTCAGGAGTGCACCGCAAGCTAGTGGACCCTAAACCTGACTGCTGTGGATAGAGCTCTAGGTGATTCAGGAGAGCAGGTATTCTGGAGCACCAACACGGAGCACACTTGGAGCTAGAGCATTAGATTTCCCAGGGCCCAGAATCTAACAGCCAGCGGGTGTTCACCAGAGGCCCCTAGTGGTGGGGATAGATTTCCCTGCAGTCTGGCTCCAGGTCACAACCCCCAGGGCCTCCCAGCTCACGCTCACAGTTGACTACAGGAAGGTAGAGTGGAAGCAGGAGACTGCGACAACAAAGGATAGTTAGGAGATAGCCAAAGGTCGGGGCAACAAGCAGGTAAGGATAGTCAAGGAATACGCCAAGGTCGGGGTATGAAGCAGACAAGGACAGTTAAGAACAAGCCAAGATTGGTAACTAGAATCAGACGTAGAACACACAGCAAGGAGCACACAGAAGCCAAACACACAATATTGATCAGCAGGGCTGGCTTGCAGTGCACAGGGTAATATAGTGTTTCCTGATAGGGGCTGTGGTGGAACGATGCTTTGAGGAGAGATTACTCAAGCAGCCAGGTGAAGGGCGACTGGCCTCTTGAGCTGAACACATGGAGAGGTAAGCTGACAGACAAACATGACTGCGGATCCATGACAGGAAGGTAGTAAAAAGAGTGATGCAGTACCTCAAAGGAACAATTCAGATGAAGTTACGGTTACCAGCAACATCAAATCCAAAACTGGTCGGATATGTGGATGTTGATTGGGCCGGGGACTGCGCAGACCGCAAATCCACAAGTGGATTCATCTTCCAGTATGAGGAAGGAACCATAAGTTGGTCTAGTCAAAAGCAAGTACCTGTCACTCTATCTTCAACTGAAGCAGAGTACATTGCAGCACCACACACATGTCAAGAAGCAATATGGATTTGTCAACTTTTTGTGGACACTGGGATAGACAAGTCAAAATAAGTTCACGTTTTTGAAGACAAACAGGGTTGTATAAAGCTTACACAATCAGAAAGGGTCAATCCTAGGACCAAACACATCAACATCAAGTATTACCTACTGAGGGACAATCAAGAGCAATGTTGACATTGCTATGTTATTGACATTCAATACTGCCCGCCAGAGGAGAGGACTGCTGATGCACTCACCTAGCCTTTGTTGAAGGAACATCATAGGTATCACCAGAAGAAGCTGAATATAATTTGACAAAGCACATGCTGTTGAGAAGGGGTGTTGGAAGAACAACATGTAATGTAAAGTTGTTAATAAACTGACAACGCTGTATACATTATATCTATCTATGCAGCAGGTGACGCTGTAGTATTATAGTGTATAGTTCATGTTTTCTATGATATAACAGGATGTATTGTCTATCTCAGTACATGTACTTGTATATTCCTGCTTCCTGTTCTCTTCCTGTTCTAAGATAAAAGGCATGTAATATATTTCTCCATAAAAGTAAAGATGTTTGCTGTGTCCAAGTAGCTTCCAAAGCATGATTTCAATACTCAGCTAATATTTTTTCTATTGGTTGAACTAGGGAATATCTGATTGCCTCCTGGGGATCAGGAAGGAATTTTTCCCCACTGGAACAAAATGAAATTATGCCTTATAGGGTTTTTTGCCTTCCTGTAGAGCAGGGGTCTTCAAACTTTCTATACAAAGGGACAGTTTACTGTCCTTCAGGCTTTCGGGTGTAGTGAAAATGCCCTGGTGTCAGTGGAAGTAAGCAATGCCCCATCCTTGGTTCTATCCCATTGTTGGTATGCAAAGGAGGAATGGTGCCCCATCATTGGTGTCTTTAAGAGGAAAGGTGCCCCATCCTTGGTTCTAGTGGGAGGAATAATATCCCATTGTTGGTATGCAAAGGAGGAATGGTGCCCCATCATTGGTGTCTTTAAGAGGAAAGGTGCCCCATCCTTGGTGTCTTTGAGAGGAATGGTGCCCTATCGTTGTTGTGGGAGGAATTGTGTCCCTTCATTGGTGTCCGTGAGAGGAATAGTGCCCCATCTTTGGTGTCTTTGAGAGGAATGGTGCTCCATCATCAGTGTCTGTAGGAAGAATGGCATCCAATCGTTGTTTGTTGGAGAAATTGTGCCCCATCATTGGTGTCTGTGGGAGAAATGATGCCCCATCATTGGTTCCTGTGGGAGGAATGATGCCCCATCATTGGTGTCCATGGATTAAATGGTCCTCCAAGGGCCAAGTAAGTGCAAGCGAATGGCCACATCAGGCTCGCAGGCCGCAATTTGGAGACCACTGCTCTAGATCAGCTGTGGGTATAGGGAAGGGTTCTGTATATTAGGGATTTCTATTTTTTTCTACTGGTTGAGCTAGATAGATCTGTGTCCCTTTTCAACCTGACTAACTATGTAACTATGTGCAAACAATCGTGCGCCCCCAACACTGTGACAGCGCTGGCACAATCATTGCGACAGCCAATCACAGTGATCACATGACCGGGAGTTACATTTTCTTAAAGGGCCAATGGGGGCTGGTGGGAGGGGGTTAACATTAGGTTTGTTTTAACTTTTTATTGCATGCCATTTCTGCCCCAGCAGATTGTTAAAACATATTCGAAGGTCCTGATATCAGACTGCTTCTGTAGCATCTGGCTTAATGATAATATTTTTCGTACACTCACATCGACATGGAGATAAACAACAGCCTGCCCATTCCAAGCAAATTCCTGACAGCCTGTGAAGGGGTTAAATTTTTGGTGTTATTAGGGGAGTGAACGGCTTGCTCTAAGGTAGCATTATATACAAGTTCTTTACCAATCCACCAGTGTTATTAGGGAAGAAAGCAGATCTTTTATACAGAGGCATTTTATCAATTCCCCCTGGCGTTCAGGCTGCAGTAAATATCCTGATCGGGAACTAAGTGCATTCATAGCCGCTCTTCAGCTACACACAGCTTATGAATAGTAATTTGTTTACTGCAGTTGCCAGTTAAATTTCTTGCACAGGTCTCGGATTTTTTTTTATTTGCCTTGTCTTAACTAATAAAAGCCCTCTGTGCGTGTATGGGCTCACAGGAGGTGATCCCGCTCTCCGCACTCATATAAAATGATGCCATTTAAACTTTTGTGTGTCTCATCACATGTCTGCTTTGAATGGCCGGCTGTGCTGCAAGCTCCTTTCACCGCAGAACGCCGTAGAACTACAATACCCAGCATGCTGGTTGGCAGCCTATGCCAAAAATCATAATGGCATGTGCTGCACAAAACAGGAGATTTTAAATTGGATGTAAACCTTATTACTAAATTGTCATCTAAGCATTAACATATTATTTTGTTTCGAACATCATTTTTAATTTTGTAAACTAGTGGCAAATCTTTTTTCTCATGTTGGATACACACTATTAGATTTTCTGCAGATTTGTGTCTTCAGATTTCCCAAAACCATATAATATGAGGTCAAACCTTAATGCCTCGTACACACGATCGGACTTTCCACCAACAAAACCGTGGAATTTTATCTGAAGGGTGTTGGCACAAACTTGTCTTGCATACACACGGTCACACAATTGTTGGCCAACAATTACGAACGTAGTGACGTACTACGTGGTTTTTCAGCTCTTTAGCGCCACCCTTTGGGCTGCTCCTTCTGCTAATTTCGTGTTAGTAGAAGTTTGATGAGTGTTGATTCGCGCTTTTCTTTTCGCGTTTTTCATTTAGCGCTTTTCAGTTCGTGCTTTTCATTTTGTGCTTTTCAGTTTGTTTCTGAATGGCCGTATGTCAACCAGACATGTTGCGGAATCGGAGGAGATAACGTGTTATTTATTATTGGCCTTGGAGTTATTGCTTTGACATTATTTTTTTGGTTGAATAATGATTAGATTTGGTATATTTTCTACATATTTGGATGCATAGAATGCACTTCTTGGTTAAGTTCTATTGGCAGATAGTATGTCTAATTTTTTTTTTTTTTTAATGCACAATAAAAAAAATTGGGGGAATAATAATGGGCTATGTGTTTTACTTCAAATGACAGTTTGGGAGTAGGCAGTTACATTTAAAAAAATACAATGTAAAATTGACAAGAAACACCAACATAGTTGTATCTTTGTTCTTAAAAACTACGGGATAATGGTGTTGTGGTAACTTGGCCAAATAAAAAAAAAGAAAAAACATAATAATATTATTCTTGATATCACTAGAAAAAAAAAAGCCAACAACCTTACATCCAACGTTTCCCGTCGGAAAGTCCGATCGTGTGTACGGGCCTTAAGAGTTTCAATTTGTATGCAATCAGGCAGGCCCTTGGTTTTGGTAAATCTGAAGACAAAAATCTGCAGAAAATCTAATACACACGGTCGGATTTTCCGCCGGAAAATGTCGATCGAGCTTGTTGTCGGAAATTCCGACTGTGTGTAGGCTCCATCGGACATTTTCCATCGGAATTTCCGACAACAAAAATTTGAGAGCTGCTTCTCAAATTTTCCGACAACAAAATCCGTTGTCGGAACTTCCGATCGTGTGTACACAATTCCAACGCACAAAATTCCACGCATGCTCGGAATCAAGCAGAAGAGCCGCACTGGCTATTGAACTTCATTTTTCTCGGCTCGTCGTATGTGTTGTACGTCACCGCGTTCTTGACGTTCGGAATTTCCGACAACATTTGTGTGACCGTGTGTATGCAAGACAAGTTTGAGCCAACATTCGTCGGAAATAAATCCATGATTTTGTGGTTCGGAATGTCCGATCGTGTGTACGCGGCATTAAGCCTCATAAACATGGTACGATTGTTGGCCAACCGAGGGTTTGAATTTTGTCAGAAGGGCGTGTGCCAGGATCTTGTCTTGCATACTAACATTACACAATTGTCATCCCACAAACACAAACGTAGTGACGTACTAAGAGGAATTTCAGCTCTTGAGCGCCATCCTTTGGGCCTTCTGCTAATTTCATGTTTGGTGAGCATTGATTCCGAGTATGCGTGTTTGTACTTTCTACTTTTGTGTGATGGATATCTGTACTGACCATACGAAAATCTGAGGTCAAACCGTTGTCCACCAAAAATTTACCAGCCTGTCATCCAACATTTATAAAATACAAAAACTGTGCTAAAAAAGGAAGTAAATGTCCAAAAAGACTTTATCTATGGGCATCTAGAGGCACAAAAGGTCTTCAAAACACCTTGGTGAGTACATAAAAAGTAGGATAAGGTGCCCGACCATGTGGTTATAAAATGCGCTAAACAACATTTGTTGCCGAAAGTTGGACAACAATTGTCAAAAGGAGAGTACCAAACGGTAAGATTTTAGGACAACACTCTGTCAACAGACAATCCTCTGCCAACAATAGTGCCGTGTGTACGAGGCTTTAGGGAGGGTCACGCTGTCTGCCAGTAGGTTTGGCACTTACCCCATCTAGGTGGCGGTCATCAGGAAGCGGCTCCTGTGTCCTCTCCTCCATCACGGCAGCTTCTCCCACCTCCTAGAAGTCCAATAGGATCACCAGTCCTTTCAGCCAATCGGGAGGAGGATCAGTGTTACAATAGCGAATATTCATTCTGCGCCCCGAGCCCACCCTATTTTGAAGCCTATTAGAACCTCTGGAATCCATACATCCGGCGACGCATAGATAGGGGGTGGCGGTGCCCGTGCGCCCTTAATGAATGGGGCCACCCTAGAGGAAATCCTTCTAAAGCAAGGGAATTTCCTGGTTGCCACCAGAACTAGTGTCCCCATTGGAAGATTTCTCTTCAGTTCCTGGTCTGGTGACAACCAAAAATTTGGGATTTTCTTAAAATTTCTTTCTTGGTGATAACAGTCAACAAGACAAATAAGTCTGCATTCACACTACAGCGTTTTAAATTGCGGGCAGATTTGCCGCGGATCAGCCTGCGACTGGATAGCGCCGAGGTAAGAATGACAAAACGTGGGACTCGCATTCGAGATGCCATTTATTTGAATGACACCTCAAATTGCAGTGCGGGTCTGCCGTGATTATCGCACGATAAAACGCACTAAATCACGGCAACCCGCATCGCGGGACGCATGTCGCCCAAAAGTAGCTACTGAACTATTTTTGGGCAACATGCGTCCCCCGATGCGGGTTTACAGATGAGTTTGTGTGAATGCAGCCTAAAGGGGGGCAGGTGTTCTAATTCCTCTCAAGTCTTAAACTAAAAAAAAGTTTTGCCTTTAGTTACTTTAGGTCTGCAGCTTCTATTTAAATCATAACTGATGATCCCGCCATGAAGGTCTGTTTTTCGGCACTTCTTGTTCTTGGGATGGGATGACAACACTGTCCCAATTACCCTAATTGGGTACCGGTGGTCACCATGTACACAGGCAGAATGGTGGTCTGCCTATGTAAACAAGGCAATTCGCCGTTCTGTCAGTATGGAAGACATTGATTTTGTTTTCCTGCAAAGCAGGTACAGGGATCTATGCCTTCCCTTAGTAAAAGCACCTCCCCCACAGTGGGAAAACACTTGTTAGGCACACATTTAACCCTTTGATTGCCCTAGATGTTGTCCCGTTCCCATTGTCATGAGTACAGTGACAGTGCATATTTTTAGTACTGATCACTGTATTAGTGTCACTGGTTCCCACAAAGTGTCACTTAGTGTCCGATTTGTCCACCATAGTATCACAGTCCCACTATGATTTGCTGATTGCTGCCGTTACTAGTAAAAAAAAACATATTTCCCCGGATTTAATTTTAAAAATCTGGTCACCTTACCATATAGATGTATATAAAATTCACTTTTTATCTATCAAAAAGTGTTTTCCAGTGCTAAACCTTTCATCTGATTTCTAAATTGCTGCATTTTTTGAAGTCCAAAAGCCCTCGTGGGTTTAACCAACTTGCCTTTTTGTATAATTCTCGTTTAAGGGGGTGTGGCAGAGGGTGTGTCTTATGCCTGCATACTTTGGTTGATAGGTGTCCCTCATTCCCATCTCAAAAAGTTGAGAGGTATGGGTGATCAGTGTTCTTTTAGCTCCAGGCTGAGGCCTGGGGGCTGTGTGTGAAGCAGCAGCTGAAGGTTAGGCCCGTGGCCTAGCCACACGTGTAGAGGCTCAGCCTGAGGGGAGCCTGATCGTTGCAGAGGTTCAGCCGGACGGTGAACCGAGTATTGCCAGAGGTGAAGGAGAAGCAGTTGCCACATAGGACAACCACTCCTGTTACCAGAGGCAAGTGATAAAGGGGAAACCGTCACCAGTAAGGGACAACTACTGTTATCAGAGGCCAGGTTCGTGAAGTCTGAAGAAGTACCAGAGCAGCCTTTTTCTCTAGCCAGGGACGGTGAACAAGTTGGATAAGCTTCAGCGTTCAAGTCAGGGACCCAGACGGTGAGCACGGGGGACACTTGAAGAGGATTCAGCGGGTTAGCCGAGAGCCAAGCCAGGGACCCAGAGGGTTAGCGTGGGATCCAACGGGCGACTGGCATCTGAAAGTCTGGTGAGAAGACTGGGAGCTCAGTGAGAAAATCTGGAGGCTGTGAGATGGAGGCCAGGTCCTACACAACGTGGATACCAAGTCTGGTATTTGTACAGATCTGTGTTGAAGTCAACCTACAAGTTCAGTTGCCATAAGAGACAGCAGTTCTACAAATACAGTGCTCCAATCAGCTTAAAGGCCCTCAACCTGTATAGCTGTCTGTCTATTTTGTCTCGGAATCTGCCAATTGCATCTGTCTAAGGGTGTTCAGGCCCTAACCCTTTCTCCCCCAGTTCTTGTTAAGAGACAATAAATCTCTTTTGCTCGCTTCAAAAAATTGACTGGCGCCCAATCATTCTATCTTGCATGAGACCCACTGTGCCTAGTAACCCCCTCTACAAAGAAGGATGTCAGCTCTCCCTGACTCTGGAGGTCACTATTAGGCCTCTAGGGGTCGGGGGCCCTTGCTACATGCGCAATAATTTATTCTAGTAGCTAGAATACACAAATGCTCTAGCCTATAGTATGAGTTTATGCAAACACACGTCTCAACGCCATATGCCTGTAAATGGGCATTAAAACAAGTGTAGAGGCATTTTTTATGTCAACTTCTGGCAGCATAAATTCATATGCCCGCATGCAGGAAGCCTTAATATAGGCTGCAAGTGACAGTTTCAACACCCATTTCATAGGCATGATCCACTGTTGTTACCATGAAAAATCCATGTAGGAGGGCATGTAGGCAGGAAGTATCTGCCAAGGCCACAGGAGATTAGCATTGTTGCATTTCAGTACTTGAGATGCTAAAAAGGATAAGAAAAAGGAGAAAACAGTCAGTTCTGTAAAAAAAAGCCTGAAATTTATGATACACAGCTGTAGGCAGGTGCAGTATATTTTCTCCACTGCAGGTGGTGCTTGACTGCAGTGGCACTGCAGTTGAAAGGGAAGTCAAGAGGGACATGGTTCCTTCAGAGTTTCCTGGTTCACTGGGGAAACTATCCGATTGGATGCTGCCACCCCATGTGACTGGTAGCCATCTTGGGTCAGGCAGGGCAAATTTAATTCTGGGCTCCCAGGCTTGGCGTGCATTCTGCATGTGGGTAGTGTAGGAACAGGTCACCCGTCTGACAGGGACAGTGATAACGTTAGGGAGAGGTTCCTGACAAGTAGGTAAAGAGCAAGGACGCTCTATTCTTACTGAAAGACTTTCTGTTTGGGCAGACCAGCCAGGTCAGATTCTATCCCTCGAGACAAATGCTGTCGGAGCATAGAAGACCTGCTGCCACCCTGTTCTCTGCACCATCCTGAGAGTTTACCCAGTCAGGTTGTCATTCCGATTGGTTGTGTTGTTTGGACTTTTACTACAATACAGTTCTGTTATAGCATCTGGTCTTCTTATGTTTAATACCGCTGCACCATGCTGCACCTCCTGACATATTGGTCCAAGTTAACCTTGTCTCTGGAATACAAACATGGCCAGATCTAATATATCAGACCGGGGGTGCAGTGAAAAAAAGTGGGCATAATGTCAACATTGTGCGAGTCACTGGCATTCTGTCACAGATGCAGGGAACCAGTAGTCCCCTGTTCACTTGAAGCGCTTCTGTACCACTAGTCACGACCCAGAAGTAATGTTTGACTGATACAGTAGATCAGAGCCAATGCGGGAGTAAATGGGGAAGTAGTATGTATTGGACTGTTATTAGATTAAAGTATAACTAAAGGCAAACTTTTTTTTAACTTTTTGAATGCAAAGAGATTTATTGTCTCTTGAACAGAACTGTGGGAGAGAGGGTTAGGGCCAGGACACCCTTAGGCAGATACAACGGTAATTGGCAAACTCCGAGAATTCTATAGGCAGACAGCTATACAGGGGAAGGCCTCCAGCCGGACACCGTTTCTGTATAGGTACGACCGCTGTCTTCTATGGCAACAATCTTGTAGCAGTTACTACCAGTAGTTGTACTCAACTATTGGCAACACAAACAGTGTTGAGCACTGAGATACTTTGTTCATGAATACAATCGTAATTCAATTGATTTTTTTTAAAATTGATATTATGAGATTATGTGATCAATAATCTATGATTGTAAGTTACAATTGTATCTTAACTCAAATCAGGCTGAAAAAAATAAATAAATATATAGCGCAGGGCTAGCATGACTAGGGGGGACAGGGGAATCAACCAAAGAGAGGGTTATGCCGCGTACACACGGTCGGACTTTACGGCAGACTTTACGACGGACTTTCTGAATGAACGGACTTGTCTACACACAATCCACCAAAGTCCGTCCAATTCGTACCTGATGACGTACGACCGGACTAAAACAAGGAAGTTCATAGCCAGGAGCCAATAGCTGCCCTAGCGTGGCTTTTTGTCCGTTGAACTAGCATACAGACGAGTGGACTTTTCGACCGGACTCGATTTCGAAACCCTCTGCTGGCATTTCCCTTCCCCTGCCGCCTGCAGCATTTTGATGCCAGTTGGTGAGTTAACTGGTAAGTTAAACTAAGAGGTATCTGCAGAATGTTGAGGTTGTCCCCCAGCCGATGCGGAGCGGCTGGGGACCGTGTAAGTAGTTACGCAGATACTGAAGTGGATACTTGATACTTGATACTTGGCGCCTCCAAAGATTGGCAACCTTATGTTTATTGTTATGTTTATTATATTATTATTTTTGTTCCTGTTTTAAGGAATGTTTGTTTTATTTGTTTATTGGTTAATAAACGACTGTTACGACCAATTTTTACTCCAAAGTGGTGTCATGGTGGTTATTGCAGTAATTAGGGTAAAAGGGTCAGGGACAGGTCAGCGGTCTTTATTTATGTGGGTGCTGATTTGTGGTGCCTTAGTCAAGCAGTGTGAAGTGCTGCGCTGCTGTACAGTGGCATGCGATCTTGTACGGTGTGCTGCAATAAAATGCATTATGATGTCTGCTTAAAATCACAGCCTGCTGAAGTGTACAAAACGTTGGTCATCGCACATAGCTTGAATTAGAAGTGATCGGAGAAGAAATCGGTAATTTATCAAAGCCTGTATGATTATACCATTAAGTTTGGGACATCATTGACAAGTCTTGCACTCTCAAATTTTTTATCATCACATGATGTAGAATGGACTCTCTATCACCTTGTAATAAAAATCAACATTGCATTGGCTGATTGTGATTGTATCCTCAATGTATTAGTGAGATCTGGTGACAACATACTGTAACGTGTCTTTTTAAAGTGATTGTAAAGCTTCATTTTTTTTCCTTAAAATAAAAAAAAATGTAATACTTACCTGCCTCGTGCAATGGTTTTGCACAGAGCAGCCCTGATCCTCCTTCTCTGGGGTCCCCCGCCGGCGCTCTTACCTCCTTCACCTCTTCAAGTGCCCCCATAGCAAGCCAGCTGCTGAGAGGGCACACATGTGGGCGGACTCCTGATCTGGGACAACACAGCTTGGTCACACCCTCCGCTCTCCACTTACAGGATTTGATTGACAGCAGCAGGAGCCAATGCCTCGGTGTCCTGTGAACGTCCAGGAAGGGTGGAGAGCAATGTTGGGGGGGGGGAGGTTGGGCTGGTGGGGGTAAAAAGGTATTGGAAGTTTTTTTTTACCTTAATGCAGAGAATACAATAAGGTAAGAAACCTTTTGAGTTTGGAACCCAACTGGACTTTCAGTTTACTGTAAATCAGCTAAATATATTCCATACACTCCAATCAGCAAAGCTCCATTTTCCTGCTAACTGGAGAGCTCTAGTTTTGACTCAGAAGGCAGTGTGACAAACCTTTACAGAGAGACCTCTGCTTCCATACAGAGAGAAGGGGTCCTTTTCTGCATCATGCTGGAAGGAGATGAGTTTTTCTACACAGGCTGTTGCTTCTTTCCAAAGAAAGCAAACTGTGAGACTTTGCACATCTTTCATGATTGACCTGGAATGTATTTTGCTGATTTAAACTAAAAGGTAATTTAGGGTTTAATTAGCACGCAAAAGGTGGAAATGTAACCAACAGCAACCACGTAAATGCAGGTTTTCCACCTCTTATTACCTAGCCCTGCCATTCTTTTAAGTGCATCTTTACACCAAGGGAAGAAGAGTAAGGAACTTGGGGTAGGGACTTCCTGATTGCGTGACCAGTGTATTTGGCTGTCTTTGTGATCACATGATCAGGGGCCCATCCAGCCAGCTTCCGATCATGACTGTCTATGACAGCTTGGTCACTGTGCTGGGAGCGCACTTTAAGTGCATACTCGCCCAGAAACCTCAACTATCCATTGACAGATATGTGCAGCATGTGGACATTAGGGCCACTCTCTTTTGACCTGCACAAGATGTGCTTGGCAAGATATTAAACAGTCACTCCACCTATAACATAGATTTTCGTTTTTGATAGATGCTGAAGAGTTAAACCACTGACAATTTTACCTGTAGCAGATTGCATGGCTAAGATCCCTGCATTCATGTTCCTGGGTCTGCACACTGGCTGCGGCAAGTATGAGTGACCACCCTTTCAGATTTTTTTTGCTTTACTTTGTATTATAGAGAATACAAATGGAGGGTCTGTAACATGCAAAGGTGAGCAGGGACACCCCCATGACACCCAGGCGGAGAAAAGAAACGGGTCTGGAAATGAAAGCAGGGCAAACATTGCAGTTGGTGTATCCAAGACAAATAAGAAGTCAGGGGCTGTCCACCAGCCCCAACCTAGAACTGAAACACCACTTTTAGGTGAATGGTCCCTTTAAGGAGAATGGCAAAAGTACAGATATTGCCAACAACAACCAATGGAACAACACTTCTCAACCAAATAATTATTTTCACAAGCTTTACCAAAACATATCGCAGATCCTTATCTACTTCTGTTCTCTAGGTCAGGGGTCTGTAAACTTTCTAAACAAAGAAATCATTCAGACTTTAGAGGGGCCAGACTTTGGCCAGTAGGAGTAGAAAATGTCCTCTAGTTGGCAACAGTGCCATATCATTGGTGTCAGTGAGAGGAATAATGCCCCATCATTGATGTCCATTGGAGAAATAGTGCTCCATCATTGGTGTCAGTGGGAGGAATAGTGCCCCATTATTGGTGTCAGGGAGAGGAATAGGCAGGGGCGGCCCATCCATTAGGGGAGCGTGGGCGCCCCCTCTCTCATGCCATGCCCTATATGCATAATGGATAGATTCATGCGTCCAGCCCCTTTCAGCACCGGGCGCATGAATTACAGTGGCAGGGGATTTTTTTGAAGCACCCTAATAAGAGCCATAAGCTCTAATAGGCTTCAAAATTGGGTGGGCTCTGGGCGCAATCCTCAATCTGGCGACTCAGAAGCGGATGTGAGACCCGTTTTCCGATTGGCCGAAAAGAGGAGACTCCCGACTGGCCGCCGAGGAGGAGGGAGGAAACGGAAGCCGCCCCCGTGGAGAGCAGGAGAACGGGAGGCCGCCGATCAGGAGAAGCTGCCAGTGATGGAGAGCGGACGGAGGTCTGCTAAGCTCCTGCCGCCCTTCCCAGCGACACCTGCCATGACTGCACTGGCCCGAAGGTGGGACAGAGGAGCCCGTTAAAAATGGCGAGGAGGGGGTTGTGCGGATCATATCACGGCGGTGGTTAAGATAGGCGGCTGGTATCACTTCCACATGAAAGCCGACAGATGGCTTTACTGAAGTACTCACACTGGAGTGTGTAAAAACACATCCGCAGAACAGTTAAAGATCTGAATTCCCAGCAAGTGGCTGGGGATTCAGATTTTACGCAGCCACCTTATGGTTGCACCGGCACTGGACAGGGAGCATGTTAGGACTACATAACACTGTATTAGGACTGTAGAACACCTCCCTCTCTTCTCCATAACACAGGAGGTGTTTTGTATTCCGCAGAGATAGCAGGAAACAGTGCTATCTGATAACAGTCAAGAAGCAGTCTGCTGTTGGCTGATCTCAACAAGCTGGTCCAGACTCTGCAGGGACCCCAACAAAAATGTTGGGATCCACCCAGATGCCTGACTGGCAGTTGGCTCAGCCTCTCAGCATGGCACTGAGAGCTGGAGCCAGTCACTTCTGTCCCTTCCACCGTCCTGCCCTCCAGTGAGCACTGGAGCAGCAGAAGAGAGAGCTATGACTGACAGTTACCAATCTCTCCTTAGTGAAGACTGAGAACTGAGCGATCAGTGTTCATGTGATCACTCAGTGCTTGGTCTTAGAGGTGGTGGGGGAGAACTGCAGCATGATGCTGCAGCCACATACACTATATTGTCAAAATTATTGGGACGTCTGCCTTTACAAGCACATGAACATTAATTGCATCCCAGTCTTAGCTTGTAGGGTTTTATATTGAGTTGGCCCACCCTTTGCAGCTATAACAGCTTCAACTATTCTGGGAAGGCTGTCCACAAGGTTTAGGAGTGTGTCTATGGGAATGTTTGACCATCCTTCCAGAAGCGCGTTTGTAAAAGTCAGGCACTGATGTTGGACAAGAAGGCCTAGCTCGCAGTCTCTGCTCTAATTCATCCCAAAGATGTTCTATCGGGTTTCCGTCACGACTCTGTGCAGGCCAGTGAAGTTCCTTCACCCCAAACTCGCTTATCCATGTCTTTATGGACCTTGCTTTGTGCACTGGTGCACAGTCAAAGTTGGGAGCATGAAATTGTCCAAAATGTCTTGGTATGCTGACACCTTAAGAGTTCCCTTCAGTGGAACTAAGGGCCAAGCCCAAGCCCTGAAAAACAACCCGCACCATAATCCCCCCTCTACCAAATGATTTGGAGCATACTCCTGTAGCAATGTGGACGACAATTATAAAGTACAGTGTTCCTCCGGTATTTCTATGCATTGCATGTCCCTCTAGTGCTCAGTGTTATCAATTGACATCATATTAGTGAGCCAATGCTAAAGGGATTGTGGGATGAGTAGTTCTGCAGACTGATAATTGCTTCGCATGACCCTGTGCCTGGACTAAAGCCGAAGCCCTGCCCTGCGCTCTCTTCCTCATGGGCCTGACGTGAGACGGACCTCTCCGTGCATGGGTCACGGCCTACTACGCGGTGTAAACATTCCAGCCCGGATGAGAATGGCCTAGCACTGCAGGCTGTTCGTCTGACACCCACCCAGCACCACTTTGGTCGCCTGCCAAAATGGGTTCTACGCTTCTCATCGGGAGATCGGAACGGCGGACCCGCTGCATGTGTGTCGCTTTAGGGCCTGCTGTCCAGAAGGCATTAAATCGGCCTGGTCGTTGGTGAGAGGGCAATCGCCCACCTTTACAAATCCTTTCTTATGGTTTCACTGGGATACTTTGCACAGACATCTTTACCTGAGGAACACTTTACTGAATCTATCTTTAACACTGTGCATAGACACCTTTAACTTCTACCATTTCAAGAAATCTTATCACTTGCTATTGCACCTTATTGGATACAATTAACAAGCTCCTACATGCCGGTGAAGACCATCAGATCTGCAACAGGGACATTGCTGTCATTATCGCTTATACCATTGCCACTAAGTCTGACCTTTCACTAGGGTTTAAGGTTTCTTCTGACATCCGATCCGCTCTGCTAAATCCAGACGGATGGATGTCCTATTTTCCATCCGCCTGGCGGATCGGGTTGGATGAAAACGGACAGTCGGTCAATTTTCATCCGATCCCCCCATAGAGGAGAGCGGAGATCTGACAGGTCCATTTCAGACGGACTTGTCATCCACCGGCTCAGCGGGGATCACCGGAGCGATCCCTGCTGAGCAAGCGGATGGTTGAATACGGATCTGCACAAGTGAAAGGGGCCCTAGAAGTGTTCAGTATAACCAGTTAACCTTGTTTATCCTTTCAGGTGCAAGCTGTAATCCATTGTACGTGTGTATATAATAGGGGTGCAACGGATCAAAAAACTCACGGTTCGGATCATTTTCGGATCAACAAAAAAAAAAATCTCCCCCACAGTAATATCCACAATCTCCCTATTGGCAGAGTATTGCAGGGTATTGGCGGGTATATTGGCAGGGTATTGCGTATATTGGCGGGAGTATTGTCAGGGCATGGCAGAGTATTGTCAGGGCATGGCAGAGTATTGTCAGGGCATGGCAGAGTATTGGCAGGGCATTGCAGAGTATTGGCAGGGCATTGCAGCAGGGCATTGCAGAGTATTGTCAGGGCATTGCAGAGTATTGTCAGGGCATTGCAGAGTAGTGGCACTGTTGCCATCCAATATCTCCCCTCCACTGTACAGATCAGTACACAGAGGGAAGAGAGGAACTCTGACATGACGCCGGTTTGTTACAAGTGATCGCTCCATCATTCGACGTGCTAAACGGCCGCCGGGTGTACCAAGATGGCCGCCGCTCCGGAGCTAGGCCAAAGCCACGGCCTTTCCTATGGCCGAGGCCACAGAGGTGTCCCGTACGGATCAACCTCCGCGGATCGGATCAACCTCCGCAGATCGGATCAACCTCCGCGGATCGGATCAACCTCCGCGGATCGGATCACGGATCGATGACGATCCGTTGCACCCCTAGTATATAATAGACTGTTTACCTGCAAATACCTTGACTTGTGTTATTGGGAGGAATTCCTCTATTACCTCCTTTCTGTGACAATATCTTCTTTGAACTGTCCTAGTAAACGTTATCAGAATACAAACGCATAGAGTTGTCTGATTCATTGCTTTGAAGTGGTGCAAAGATGTCTGAACCCAGAGTGTCAGGTGAGTTGGAATGTTTTATTAGGTCACGGCAGTGCAGATGAGCAGGTAAATCCAAGCAGCCTCTTAGGGGGTCGTACTACACCAGAAGAGTTGAAGCTGTTATAGCTGCAAAGGGGGGGCCAACTGGATATTTAACCCTATGAACTAAGATTGGGATGTCATTAAAGTGGGAGTAAACTTCCTTTACTGTCTTTTACCTTTTTACCTTTTAGGTAAGCCTATATTAAGGCTGCCTATATTAAGGCTTACCTATAGGTAGTGTAAACATCTCCTAACCATGCACCGTTTAGGAGATATTTAAATTACATGCAGCTAGTGAATTCACTGGCGCATGTGCTCTGAAGGAATGGCCAACCGTGCCGTTCTTTCAGAACCCTGTGCTGTGAACGGCAGCTTCTGCTCGCATGCTCCAGCCAGTCACAGAGCCAGAGCCCGCGAACCCGGAACCAAGACGGGTGAAGATGGGAGCCCCTGCAGCGCTGACATTGCGACGCTGGAACAGCTTTGTGTTAAGGTAAGTTTCACATAATGTGCTAGTATGCGATGCATACTAGCACATTATGACTTTACCTTGCAAGGGGGAAAAAAAATAACGTCTAGCGGTATACAACTGCTTTAAAGATAATTTGCGTGTAAAGGCAGGTGTCACAATACTTTTGACAATATAGTGTAGGCTAAGGTGAGTATGGATTTTTATTATTTTGACATCCTACACTTCTCCTTTAAAGCTAATCATGAAGTAGTATGCCCCATACACACGGTTGGATTTTCCGACGGAAAATATTTGATAGGAGCTTGTTGTCGGAAATTCCGACCGTGTGTGGGCTCCATCGGACATTTTCCATCGGAATTTCTGTCACACAAAATTTGAGATCTGGTTCTCAAATTTTCTGAAAACAAAATCCGTTGTCGGAAATTCCGATCGTGTGTACACAATTCTGACGCACAAAGTTCCACGCATGCTCGGAATCAAGCAGAAGAGCCGCACTGGCTATTGAACTTCATTTTTCTCGGCTCGCCGTACATGTTGTACGTCACCGCATTCTTGACGTTCAGAATTTCCGACCAACTTTGTGTGACCGTGTGTATGAAAGACAAGTTTGAGCCAACATCCGTCGGAAAAAAAAAACACGGATTTTGTTGTTGGAAAATCCTATCTTGTGTACAGGGCATTAGAATTTTTTTTTTACATTTTTTGTTTTATAAACGTTCATTCAACTTTCTATCTGTTAGTGGCAGACAAATCGACATCTGTTTTGGACCACAGTGATGAGAAAATTCGAACGAGCAGGATGGAAACTTTTTCTCGAATGAATGAATTTCTAATGCCGCGTACACACGATCGGGATTTTGGTTGGAAAAAGATATGACGGCTTTTCCGACGGGATTCCGCTCAAGCTTGCCTTGCATACACACGGTCACACAAAAGTTTGCTGAAATTTCAACCGTCAAGAACGCGGTGGCGTACAACACGACGAGCCGAGAAAATGAAGTGCAATGCTTCCGAGCATGCGTCGAATTGTTTCTGAGCATGCAGCGTAGGAATTTTGCGCGTCGGAATTGCTACAGACGATCGCATTTTCGAATAGGAACTTTTTCCGCCCGAAAAATTGAGAACCTGGTCTCAATCTTTTGCTGGCTGGAATTCGGCCAGCAAAAGTGCGATGGAGCATACACACGGTCGCATTTTCCCGACCAAAAGCTCTCATCTGTCTTTTGCTGGCCGAATTTCCAATCGTGTGTATGCGGAATAATGTCCCGTACACACGGTCGGATTTTCCAACGGAAAATTTGCGATCGGATCGTGTTGTCGGAAATTCCGACCGTGTGTGGGCTCCATCGGACTTTTTCCATCGGATTTTCCGACACACAAAGTTTGAGAGCAGGCTATAAAATTTTCCGACAACAAATTCCGTTGTCAGAAATTCCGATCGTGTGTACACAAATCTGACGCACAAAGTGCCACGCATGCTCAGAATAAATAAAGAGATGAAAGCTATTGGCCACTGCCCCGTTTATAGTCCCGACGTACGTGTTTTACGTCACCGCGTTCAGAACGATCGGATTTTCCGACAACTTTGTGTGACCGTGTGTATGCAAGACAAGTTTGAGCCAACATCCGTCGGAAAAAATCCATGGATATTGTTGTCGGAATGTCCGATCAATGTCCGACCGTGTGTACGGGGCATGACAGTGTATTTTCAATTGGAGAAAGTCCTTCTATTCCAAAATCGATTGTTAAAAGCAAGTGAGATTTTAAAGTACTTTCAAACGACCTTCGCCAAGTCATCAAATGTACTGTGAATTTTTGTGCGAACAAATATATTCGCACGAACGTTTATTCAAAAATCTACTAATGTATGGCCGAATTTAGGCGACATACTTTATATTTTATTGAAATTGAACGGAATATATTTTATTGAAACCAGAGTGTATTTTTTTAGTGTCACTTTAAGGCCATATAAGCATTTATTTTGGAAACTGACAAATCAAATGAATCACAGACCTGCAAAGTAAACCACGTCTCGGCTTTCTATAGCATACACCGAAAGAATGTCATAACACAAAAATTAAACAGACCGGAGACTGTCCCTTTAAGAGACTAATCCCTCTTCCATCTAACAGCTTCATCAGTCGGCTAAGTGGCGCCTAAGATTTAGAAGGGAGCTTCTCAGTCCCCTGATATTTGAAGTGTGGAAAGCCAGGTCCTCTCTCTAGCCTGGCACTCTGCCCTGAATTTTTTTTTTTTTTCTCTCTTTAAAGAAGAAACCTCTCTTTCAATGTGCACACATACAGGAGGAGTACAGAGACACAATACAATGAACCATATATCTCCCCCCCTCCACCCCCCCCCCCCAAAAAAAAACCCCTCTGCTGGCATTTCCCTTCCCCTGCCGCCTGCAGCATTTTGACTAGCAGCGCCTATTGAAAGGCATTCACCCATTCAAGACCTTCCATTTTTTTTTTTTTATTGGATACTACTTTAAATGCGCGGTGTCCTCAATGAGGGTATCGTGATGTGAGCGTGAGGTTTGTACAGGATATCGGTCTATCTAAATGTAGTTTTTATATCCTGGGGGAGGAATTAGGGCTTAACCCATTCTCGGAAAAGTAAACTACAGCCGGAATTTGCATGGGAAGACAAGTAAGCGAGCGGGACAAAAAATGTATTGCAGCATAGACCCATAGAAAATGAATTCCAGCAGGTGAATCATTCATAAAGATCCCCATCTGTAAGGTCATAGAGGCCATTTACAAATGTGGAAAGTAGTCTATTCTTGTACATTAGTGTGTATTTCACTGCACAGCTATTCACGGGGAAGACCAGTGTGCTGCTGCTTCTCCTCCCCCAGCTCTCTAATGCCCCGTACACACGGTCGGATTTTCCGATGGAAAATGTCCGATCGGAGCGTGTTGTCGGAAATTCCGACCGTGTGTGGGCTCCATCGGACATTTTCCATCGGATTTTCCGACACATAAAGTTGGAGAGCAGGAGATAACATTTTCCGACAACAAAATCTGTTGTCGGATATTCCGATCGTGTGTACACAAATCTGACGGACAAAGTGCCACGCATGCTCAGAATAAATAAAGAGATGAAAGCTATTGGCCACTGCCCTGTTTATAGTCCCGACGTACGTGTTTTACGTCACTGCGTTTAGAACGATCGGATTTTCCGACAACTTTGTGCGACCGTGTGTAGACAAAACAAGTTTGAGCCAACATCCGTCGGAAAAAATCCTAGGATTTTGTTGTCGGAATGTCCGAACAAAGTCCGACCGTGTGTACGCCCTATTACATTTGTATGCAACTGAGAACAGAGGTTATGTGTTCACTTATAACAAAGGCATAGGTGTGCGCAGCCTATTGCATTAGGGTGTGCACCCCAAAGCTCAAACATACTCACCGGCTGAAGTTCAAACCAAGCATCAGAATGGGGAAGAAAGGGGATTTAAGGGACTTTGAATAAGGCATGGGTATTGGTGCCAGACGGGTTGGTCTGAGTATTTCAAAAATATGCAGATCTGCTGAGATATTCATACACAACCATCTCTAGGGTTTACAGAGAATGGTCTGAAAAAGGGAAAATATCCAGTGAGCGGCAGTTGTGTGGACATAAATGCCTTGTTGATGTCAGAGGAGAATGGGCAGACTGGTTTGAGTTAGAAAAGCAACAGTAACTCAATTAACGACTCGATACAACCAAGGTATGCAGAATACCATCCCTGAACGCACAATGCATCGAACCTTAAAGCAGATGGGCTACAGCAGCAGAAGACCACACCAAGTGCCACTCTTGTCAGCTAAGAACAGGAAACTGAGACTACAATTCACACAGGCTCACCAAAATTGGACAATAGAAGATTGGAAAAAACATTGCCTGGTCTGATGAGTCTTGATTTCAGCTGCGACATTCAGATGGTCGGGTCAGAATTTGGCATAAACAACATGAAAGCGCATGGATCCATCCTGCCTTGTATCAAAGGTTCAGGCTGGTGGTGGTGTAATGGTGTGGGGGATATTTTCTTGGCACACTTTGGGCCCCTTAGTACCAATTAAGCATTGTTTAAACGCCACAGCCTACCTGAGTATTGTTGCTGACCATGTCCATCCCTTTATACAGTATTTTTTGCTCCATAAGACACAACTGACCATAAGACGCACCTAAGTTTTAGAGGAGGGAAATAAGAAAAAATATTCTGAACCAAGTGGTGTACTAAAATATTTACCAGTGCCCATTAAAAGCAGCCTGACCCGTGCCCATGAAATGCAGCCTTACCAGTCCCATGAAATGCAGCCTGACCTGTGCCCATGAAATGCAGCCTGACCTGTGCCCATGAAATGCAGCCTGACCTGTGCCCATGAAATGCAGCCTGACCTGTGCCCATGAAATGCAGCCTGACCTGTGCCCATGAAATGCAGCCTTACCAGTCCCATGAAATGCAGCCTGACCTGTGCCTGGCAAGGACGTCATCACATCCGCCTGTCACAGACTAAAGACAGGGCAGGCCGCTACGGCCGTACTCCATTCTTCTGTCTGTGACAGGCTCAGTATTTATACTGGTCAGTATTTGCTCCCTAAGAGGCACAGACATTTCCCCCCATTTTTTAGGAGGAAGACAGTGCGTCTTATGGAGCAAAAAATACAGTAACTACAGTGTAGCCATCTTCTGATTGCTACTTCCAGCAGGATAACGGGACAACTCTGTGAATGTCCTTGAGTGGCCCAGCCAGAGCCCAGACTTGAACCCGATTGAACATCTCTGGAGAGATCTGAAAATGGCTGTGGAAAGGTCCTGCAAAGAAAAATGGGAGAAACTGCCCAAAAATAGGTGTGCCAAGCTTGTAGCATTATACTCAAAAAGACTTGAGGCTGTAATTGGTGCCAAAGGTGCTTCAACAAAGTATTGAGCAAAGGCTGTGAATACTTATGTACATGTGATTTTTTTCGTTTTTTATTTGTAATAAAATTGCAAAGATTTCAAACAAACTTCTTTTTCGTTGTCATTATGGGGTATTGTTTGTAGAATTTTGAGGAAAATAATGAATTTAATCAATTTTGGAATAAGGTTGTAACATAACAAAATGTGGAAAGTGGAATGTGGAAGTGCTGTGAATACTTTCTGGGTGCATTGTATATATATATATATATACACATGCACACTCTTATAAATAAATGTAAACAAGCATTTTAAAGTGTAATAAAACATGGACAGTGTCAGTACCGTGTCAGTAGGGCAGTGGACAGGTTCAGCAGGGTAGAGATTGGTGTCAGTAGGAAGGTGGATGTTTTCAGTCAGTAGAGCAGTTGACGTGTCAGTAGGACAGTGGATGATGTGAAACAGTAGATCAGTTTGGAATGGACACAGGAGTGATCAGTTCCAATCACTCATTGTGTTCATTCAGAAAAAGGAAGTGACTGGTAAATGACATATTACCTGCCCCTTCCCTTGCTCTCCATCTTGAAACATTCCCCGCAGCAGTGGGAGAGGAGAGGAGTGAAGCTGGCAATGCTACGGGGGGGGGGGGGTACACGGCAGCAGGGGGAATCTGCACCATACTGGGTGATTAGGGTGTACCCAGGCACATTCAGCACACCCCGTGCGCACGCTTATAAACAAAGGGGAAAAAAGGTATTTATAATGTTTTTTATGTGTACACAATTGTTTTGTCTTTCATTTCTATTTTAAACTGAATGGGTTATTTTACAAGTTAAAGGTTTACATATTCAGGCATCCCCCGAGTTACAAACATCCGACTTACATGCAACTCATACTTAAGAACCGTGACCTCGTGGTGTGCTCACCGCATGCAGCCACCTACTGTCCAGCGGACCTGTCAGCAATTATCACTGCATGGCCAGTTAACCCTTCTCTATGCTATCCAAAAGTTAAAGTTCCAACTTACATACAAATTCAACTCAAAGTTGAATCAAAGTAACTAAAGTTTTGTGGGGAAAAAAGTAGCAAATAAAGAAAAAATATTAAAGTATATACAATTTGCGACACAAGTCATATTGTAATTGAAAGTTATTAAAATGACCTTTCCTTTTCAATATGCAGCAGCTGTAATTTTCTGAAAATGCAATGCAATATGGCTACCTGGAGGTGCTCTGTACACAGAATGTATACAGATCGCCCCCCCAGAAACCTCAATTCCTGCTTGTGTGATTGGCTCACCGATTTTCCCAGAAGTCTACACAAGTCAGATTTCAGGCATCCCCTGCAACAAAAATATAATTTTTGGTGAAACCCTCCCAATAGCAAATCACGTCTAAAGGGATGCAGGTCCAGCAGCTTTCCTCATTAGAGCCCTGCAGGAGCAGCAGCTGATTGATAATTATGAAACCACTCCCATTAGATTCATTTTCCCACATGGACACACACAGGGATTTCTTCAGAATAAAAAAAGGCAGGAATCTGCAACAAATCTGTTAAAATCTCTGCAATGTACATAGATCACCCAGAGGGGAATGTTTTTTTTTCTTAACAAAAGTGGAGTTACGCTTTAAGAACAAACCTACAGACATTATCTTGTTTGTAACCCGGGGACTGTCTGTACTTTGGACACAAAAAGGAAAAAAATGCAGACAGGTAGGAAACCCTATTGGTCTCTTCTGTATGGACCCTTGCCTGTTAGGGTTTGTGGGTGATAACCTTGGCTCCTCCCATAGATGTAGAGCAGTAAAGAATAGTGACAGGAAATGTGTTATTCCAAGGAGCCAGGTGAAAATAATGGATACAAGGCCTGAAAAGGGAAAACAAATGCAGCTACCTCATCGAAAGACTGGCAAGCTGCAATTAAATATTTGATCTTTAGTATGGGAATGCTTTAACAGTGTACCAGATGTCATAATTTTGTAATATTAAATGTAACAATAATTTACAATACATAATGCATACCTCCCAACCTTTTGAGATGGGAATGAGGGACACCTATCAGCAAAAGTATGCAGGCATAGGACACACCCCCTGCCACGCCCCCTTAAAGGAGAATTGTACAAAAAAACAAGATTGGTTAAACCCACAAGTGCTTTTTTTACCACTAATATTCCTTTATATTGGCTTTTGAAATCTACAAATGCAGCAATTTAGAAATCAGATGAAAGGTTTAGCACTGGGAAACACTTTTTGATAGATAAAAAGTGCATTTTATATACATCTATACAGATCAGATCAAAATGAGGGACAAATGAGGAGGAATGAGGGACAGAGGAACATTGCTCCAAATCAGGGAAGTCCCTCCAAATCAGGGACAGTTGGGAGCTATGCATAATGGGGCAAGGGCACTACCTGCATGGAGTTTGCATGTTCTCCCTGTGCTTGCGTAGGTTCCTCCGGGTACTTCAGTTTCCTTCCACACTCCAAAGACTGTAGGTTAATTGGCCTTAGCATAGATATTCCTACTGAGCGTGCCCAAGATAGCTGCCTTGCCCTCTGTCCCAAAGACAGATAAAGCCGTTTGAGCCCCCCCCCCCCCCCCCCCCCCCAAGGAGAAATGTGCTATAGAAATTTTTTAAAGTCCCATACACTAAAAAAAATGCAATTTTGGGGGGGTCATGGCTGTAGCCTTTGGATAAAACTGGGACTTCCACTCCATTGGAGGTAAAAAGAGACCAACATGTGGTTCAACTTGTCAGCAACCAAGCAAAGCTGATGTTGGGTGGAGATGGTCTTTAAAGAGGTGGCATGCGTGAGACAAATGTCTAATCCAGAGAAGGGGCTGTGACAAGAGGTGCCTGAGGAAAGTCAAAAGTGAAAAATGGGAGTAAACTCCAGAGGTGATTAGAAAAACACATGGACAAGTAAAGCAGTAAGAGGAGAAATGTTACAATGTGTGAAATTTAATTGGATTCCCGGAAAAAAAAAAAAAAAAGTCCATGCATTGAAACCTTCCAGAAAATGAGCATGATGTCTTGACATTGGTACATGTGTGTGATCGGTGAATGCAGAGGTAAACAAACCAGGAGAACAGGTGAAGGGATGCAGGCTCCCAGCTGTCAGGTATCACTCACAATAATACAGAAGCTCTTCAGTGGTACGGAACTGGGATCAGTCACAGCGGGTCTCATACACAATGCTAGACTGTATGCGAAAATCAGGAACATATTTTACTGCAATAGACAATCAAGTATAGAAAATATTATTATTAGCAGAACAGCCGGGAAATAAAATGTTATGAGTTTGACTCTTAAAATTTGGGCTTTTTGTGCCGTACTTATATTCCGAGATGTTCTTGGAAACTGGATGTGCCTCTCCGTGACTCCTCGGTCTTCTGCGCAGTCCTCTGCTCAGCTACCATTGGTCACTCAGTAGTGATGGAGGGACAGGACTGCAGACAATGCTAACTTAAAAAGAAATTTCAGTCCCCTTGAATTTGGCTTGCATTTCCCCCTCCTGCACCTCCATCGTTATTATGGCACATACGCAGATGTGCTAAAGGGGTCTACCCGGCCTTCAGGCCCTGACAGTACCCCTTCGGCACATGTGCACGTGCGCAGTAGATTTCACACAAATGTGCAAACACAATGAAGTTGGAGGGATGACTTCGGGTCTCAACTGCATGTGTAGGCAAAAAATTGCAGAGGTGCTGATGCCTCCTACCTCCTCCCTCTCTTACAATTTGTAGGCAGGTGCAGTCTACTTTCTCTACTGCAAGTGGTGCTATCCGCAGGGGCACTGCAGCTGGAGAGGAAGTCAGGAGGAACATGGTTCCTCTATTGTTTTCTGGGTCACTAGGGAAGCAATCCAGTTGGATGCTGCTGCCCCATGTGACTCTGGTGACCATCTTGGATCTGGCAGAGCCTTTTTAAAAGAGAAGTATGTTTTTTTTTTTCAAGAATCATACTTACCTAGGTGGATGCAGCATCAGTCCGATGCTGCAAGTGTTCCCCGGTGCCTCTAACACTGAAACCGAGCAATTGAACAACTCCGTTTGCTCAGATCCCAGGGCTCCCTGAGCAGAGAGCTGGTGACTGTCAGTCACCGGCTCTCTGCTCTGCCCCCCCCCTACGCTCACTGGAGGGCTGGCCTGTGGAGGGGGTGGGAGTGGCCAGCTCAGGCTCTCAGCAGCTCACTGAGAGGCTGAGCAGGGTGCTGGTCTAGGCATGTGAATGGATCCCGACTCCATTATCACGATCTAGCCCAAGCCTGGACCGGCTCTGTAACGTCAAACGGGTCACAGGAGTGTGGAACTAACTGCACTCCTGTGATCCCCAAGAGAAGTACAGCCAAAGCTCGTTTGCTTTTCCTTTAAGACCCTGACTCCCAGGTATTGCGCACTTTTGGCGAGTTGATAGAGTAGGGACAGGTACCCCGCCTGTTAGGGACTGTTCTAGTGCTAGAGAAAAGTTCCTAACGAGGGGGGAAAGCATAGGATCTCTTCTGGACACCTTCCCAATTGGGCATGAGATGGCCAGGCCGTGTTCTGTCCCCTCAACAGATGCTGTCAGTCTGGCTGGAATATGCTCCTTCACGTTGTTGAAAACTGGGAGTGCACCCAGCTGGGTAGCTTACCCACCGGGTTTGCTGTGAACTGTTACACATTACCTCAATACAAGTTTTACGTTACACTCGGCTGTGTGAATTATTGCCGCCGCACACTCTGCACCTCACATACAAACAGGACACATATATGTAAATATTTTTATTTTTTTTAACTGTAATTACTTTGTGTTGCAAAGAAGCACTTCCACGTTTCTCATCTAGATGCGAATGACATTTTCCTCCTGCATATGCGCAGATGTGCCTCAGGGCTTCGGGTCCTGCATTAGCCCTGCTGCATACAGGCGGGCTTCTCTGACCACAGTGCACACACATATGCAAGGACAGCTGTTGGGAATATCCCTGACCTTCACCATCTTTGCACATGTCTCAGGCTCTGGCAGCACCCGAATGTTGGACAGAGCTCCTTGGCACATCTGTGCGTCTGTGCCATCTATGGCGGTGCTGGATGAGGGGGACGAGTCAGCTGAAAGATGGACTGAACGTCCACTTTAAATTATAACAATAATAATTGTATATTCAGATGTGAGAGAAGGTCCACTTTAAAGTGCATTTCCACTTCTGCAGCCAGATTTGGATAACACCTACCTTATATCTGTTACATGTTCTCATTCACCTAGCATCACGTAAAAAAAAAAGGATTGCTGCTTTCTGATAACTCCACCACGGAAAAAAAAAAACCTACTTAGTTTTCTTCATGTATGAGAGGCTGGGAAGCTGTGTTTGCCATAATTAAAGCTGAAGTTTAGCTAATAAGACAAATTTTTTTCCTCTACAGTTTTAGTTACATTACTTACCTGTAATAAAGTACCGTATATACTCGAGTATAAGCCGACCCAAATATAAGCAGAGGCACCTAATTTTACAACAAAAAACTGGGAAAACTTATTGACTCAAGTATAAGCCATGGGTGGGAAATGCAGCAGCTACTGGTAAATTTTCAGGATGCAATGAGGCACGGACAACACAGAGGCTGCCGGCGTCACTGTGCCCATCAATGCAGCTTCACTGCCCATCATTGCAGCCTTACCGTACCCGTCATTGTAGCCTCACTGTGCCCATTACCGCAGCCTCACCATGCCCATCATTGCAACCTTACCGTGCCCATCATTCTAGCCTCACTGTGCCCATCACCGCAGCCTCACCATGCCCATCATTGCAGCCTTACCATGCCCATCATTGTAGCCTCACTGTGCCCATCACCGCAGCCTCACCATGCCCATCATTGCAGCCTTACCGTGCCCATTATTGTAGCCTCACTGTACCCATCACCGCAGCCCTATCATGCCCATCGTTGTAGTCTCACGCCCATAATTGCTGCCTCATTGTGCCTGTCATTGCAGCCTCACCAGTAGTGACTGTGCCCATTCATGCAGTCTCAGCAGCAGTCAGTACATGGATTGCATCTCCCGCTGTATCTCGGAGCTCAGTCTGAAATGTTCAGCTGCGCTGTGACAAAAGTCCCATCCTCTTCCTAGACCAGCTCGTGTGATAGACGCAGTGTTCTGTTTATCACACGAGCTGGTCTAGGAGGAGGGCGGGACTTTTGTCACAGTGCGGCCGAAAATTTCAGAGTCGGCTCCGAGACAAAGCGGTCTCCCGCTGTGTAAGGGAGGGAGAGAGGGGAGCGCTGCAGCCACAGTTCAATGCAGCCCCAGGACAAGTAGCCTAATGCCCGTATCCCTGCCCTCACTCGAGTATAAGCCGAGGGGGGGGGGTTCAGCATTAAAAATGTGCTGAAAAACTCAGCTTATAGTTGTGTATATACGGTATGTCCTGGATGTGCTGGCTGCAGGCTTCTGTAGAAATCTTCACTGCAGGGCTGCCCTGTCCTCTTCCTGCTGCTGAACTTCTGTTGATGTGGGAGTTTGCAATTTCAAGTCTCCAGGTTTAGCTGCATTAAAGGTAATGCAACAGGGACACGCCCCCACCTGCCCTCTCCTCCAATGAGAAATGTTCAATTCCACTGCCTGTAACATGATCTGTAAACAGAGAGAGAATCCTGCGACTGATCGGACTCTCCTCCATTCACAGATCATGTTACAGGTCGTGTAATCAAAAACTTTTTCTCAATGGAGGAGGGGGCGTGTCCGCATCCCATCATCCTAAAGCTGGGTATGCACTAGTAGAATTTTATTCAACATTTTTCATTGTAAAAATGTTGTAAGCACGTTTGTTCATTTTTCGAATCATTAATGGGGTCAAAGCAAGGTTTGCTTTCGACCATAGTGACGTGAAAATTAGCAGGATGGAAATTTTGTCTCGACTGTACGTGTTTTTGACAGTGTTTGTGGTTTTTGTTCGGTAAAGTCCATTCATTCCAAAATTGAATGTTGAAAGCAAACAAAACCTTGAACTACTTTGGAATGGAAATCAAATGCACTAACATTTTTCATTCCAAAGAAAAATTCTCCTAGAGTATAACAAGCTTTAGTGCAGCTGAGACCGGAAACCTGAAGCTATTAACCCTCACAGCGCCAGAAGTTCAGAGACAGGAAGAGGACAGGGCAGCCCTGTAATGAAAGTAGCCTGCACATCGAGGGACATCCTTCATTACAGGTACATGTAACTAAAGCTGTAGAGGAAAAAAATAGTCTTTTATCTAAAACTTCAGCTTTAACCTTTACTGTGCTGGTAGATCTCATCATCAGTTGTTAACTAGCTTTGAACGCTGTCCTAACAAAGGGTAAAAGATTTAGTAAGAAATATTTGAATTTTTTAGGCATGTTGTATGAGTGCAGAAAACAGAACAACTTGGAAGTCCACAGCTCTCATCTTGGCTGAAACCAAAGACAGAATAAAGGCAATGATTCACGCCAAAATGGAAGCAATTCGCTCAGATAAAGTTGTTCAATTTGAATGCTTATGGCACCCTTGGGTAGCACACTATCTGCCTTCTGATTTTGATGACTCTGTTGCCTTGGTGATTGATTATTGATTGATTATTTTGCCCTGTCATCAATACCACTGCACTTTGGGAGCCACGGTGCTCCTCAGAGACTCTCCTCTTATTTTCCTACTCCTTCATTCCCTTTCCTATACCTATATTTCTCTCCTTCTTTCCTCTATCTCCTTCCTCGCTTTTTATTCCCCACCCGTACCCTCTTTTTAAGTTTTGAGCCTGTTCAACCACATCTGACTCCCCTTTATGGCAGACATTGCATAATGTTTGCCTCACCCATTACTTTATAATCTAGTGCAGCCTTTCTCAACCTTTTCAACACATAGGAACCCTTGAAATAGTTCTCCAGTCTCGAGGAACCCCTGCTAAAAATTAGAAATCTACAACTCATGATACATTAGTGTGATGGCCAATGAGAGGAATGGTCCTTACACTTGTGGTCATTGGGAAGAATTACCTCCTTACAGATAGCTAAAAAGATCAATGGTGTCAGTTAGAACTTATCTGAGAGGCAGAAATTGCCCACTGCTGAAGGAATCCCGAGCAACCTCTGGAGGAACCCTGGTTGAGAATCATTGATCTAGTGATATCTAAATACTTCTTATGCGGTGTTCTTCAAATACTTTGATATGCTTTTTCTCTTGCTCCAAGGCCTAACGGTCCCATATACTGTTTGCATCATAACTGTGTTGTCGATTTTTTTATTTATTTTTGCTGCTTCTTTACTGTTATCATTGAACCCCTGCTCCTGTTGGGGTTCCGTAATGTGCTTACCGTTAATTATTTGCTTGCTTTGCTCATCAGACTTGACTCAGATGCTATATCTGAACATGTTTGTGTTGACGTCTCGTGTTCTATACTTTCAATAAACACATTTGGCAAGAAATTAGTCCTAAAGGAAATTGTACAGATAGTATTGTACAATCAGATTGTATACTATATGGACAACCTTAAGAAAGCAAAATCCATTGTCCATCCTCTGTTTTTTGTCAATCTCGGCTTCTCTATTATGTCCAAACAAATGTAAGTATGTTTGTAAATACCAAAGTTCCTTTTCTGCCTTTGTAACCTGCCATGCCTCCTTTGTTCATTGTGTGAAAGAGCTACTTGTTGGACATGGAGCAACGGACGCTCATCAGATTTCAAAGATACTCACGGCGGGGTAAAGTTGCAAAAGTGTATGTTAACATGGGCCAATAATGGTCAGGCTTGATGCCACAAAGTAAGTGCTGAGCGTAAAAAGAAACTAAATATAACCAGTAAGAAATCTGAAAGCCCTACATGTTACAACCCGATTGTACAATCTTCTTTAGATCTGCCAACAACTATGCAGTACAAGGGACTGTCTGACTGGATGAAGATTGTTTGGATTGTTAAAGCTTAACTTCAGGAAATGTTAAAAGCCTCCCTTGAAGTGTAGCTCCCTACCCCTGCACTACAAGGGTTAGATGCATTTTTATGCTGAGGGTACTGTTAAAGGGAACATCTGCTGTTTTCTATGGCTTACCATCATTTGCCTTCTCCCCCATTACATAATCAGATATTAGTTAGTTTTTTTCTTATAGGGTAAGGTACCTTTTCTGTGGAACCAGGACCTACATTTCCAGCTCCTCCACCCACCCAAAGCCTGAGATACCAATGTCACACATTCTAGGAGGCATCAGGGCGATCCCTTCTGCATCGCGTCACCAGGGGGGGCGGCTGAAAAGACAGGAAGAGATATCCGGCCCCCTGATGAGGTCAGATAACAAGATGGTGGACTGTGACACAGTGCGCATAGACTGAAGAGGGGCAGCCTACACCAGACAATGCTGGATTCACTGGGCGTGCATGTTTTTTGTGGACAACCCAGAGGACAAGGTAAGAGGAGAGGGGAGAACGATTTTGTAGAGCATCCCCTAAAGAGCTGCTGTTGAATGTTGATCCTATTTCCCATCTACACTTCCTCCCTTGGCAGCACTGGACTTGGACAAAAATTTGGCCCTGGACTTCATCCAGACTGGTCCACTTTAAATCAAGTGGGCCAGTCTGGATGAAGACCAGGGAGTGAGAGAGTGACAGGGGGGAGTGAGGGGGGGGGGTGAGGGAAAGGCGGTGAGAGGGGGTGGATGAGAGAGAGAGGGGGTGAGTATAAGAGAGAGGGAGTGAGTGTAGGACCCCTTTCACACTGAGGCGTTTTTCAGGCGCTTTTGGGCTAAAAATAGTGCATGTAAAGCCCCTAAAAAACGTCTCCCCTGCAGCACTAGTGTGAGAGCATGAGTGCTTTCACACTGGGGTGCTGCGCTGGCAAGACGTTAAAAAAGTCCTGTAAGCAGCATCTTTGGAGCAGTGGAGGAGCGGTGTATACATGGCTCCTTTACCGCTCTTGCCCATTAAAATGACTGGGCATCGTTGTCGATGCACCTGCAAAGCGCTTCGGCAGCGGCGCTACACGGGTGCATTTAACCCTTTATTTGGCTGCTAGCAGGGGTTAAAAGTGCCCAGCTAGCGACTGAATAGTGCCGCTAAAACTAGCGGCGTTTTACTGTCAACACCCGCCTGCCCAAGTGTGAAAGCAGCCTAAGAGTCAGGGAATGAATGAGAGAGAGGGGGTGATAGAGAGGAGGGGGCAGAGAGGGGGCTGAGAGACAGGGGGGGGCTGAGAGACGGGGGGGGCTGAGAGACACAGGGGAGGGCTGAGAGACACAAGGGGGTTGAAAGACATAGGGGAGCTCAGAGACAGAGGGGGCTGGGAGACAGAGGGGGGTCTACAAGACGCGGGAGGGGCGCCTGATAGATAGAGGGGGGCTGAGAGACAGAGGGGGCTGAGAGACAATGAGAGGGGCTGAGAGACAGAGGGGAGG
This sequence comes from Lithobates clamitans, assembly GCA_037952925.1. Classification (NCBI taxonomy): domain Eukaryota; kingdom Metazoa; phylum Chordata; class Amphibia; order Anura; family Ranidae; genus Lithobates; species Lithobates clamitans. The sequence continues at coordinate 4,439,202 of JBBGZY010000996.1, read as the reverse complement.
GCGGCTGAGAGACAGAGGGGGTGGCTGAGAGACAGAGGGGGGACTGAGAGACAGAGGAGGGGGCTGGGAGACAGAGGGGGGGACTGAGAGACAGGGGGGCTCTCGTTGCTCTGCTCCTTCCAGCGGCTCCTTGGCAGCCTCCGCTTCCCGCATGTTCTCTTCCTCCGGGCCCCCAGTCAGCCTGTCCTCTGGCCCGGGCCGCATGGTTCTTGGAGCAGAGAGGAGGTGGAGGAATCGAGGTTCTGGAAGCGCTGGGGTGGCCTCGCCCGCTCCTGTTCGCCTCTTTGATGGTCAGGAAGGGGGTGGAGCTCTTCTCCCTCCTGGGCTCTCACATCTAACTGCCCTCCTTGCTGGCCACCTTCCCAGAATCCCCGCCGCTGTTTGCTGCCACGCTCCCGCTGCTGCCGAACTCTGCATAAAAAACAGCCCACTGAGCCATCGGCCCACCGGGAAACTCCTGGTAGTCCCGATGGCCAGTACATGCCTGTCCCTTGGTCACTTGATAAACTCCCATGGCTTCCTGTAGCAGCTCTGTGCTGACGACACACAAATATATCTTTCTACCCCTCACCTCACTCTCTCAGGCTCCTCTCGCATTACTAACTGACATATCAGCATGGATGTCACACCACTTTCTCAAACTCAATCTTTCTAAAACTGAGCTCATAATATTCTCCCCTGCCCGTGTCCCCTTCCCTGACTTCTCCAACAAGATCAATAATATAACCACCAGGCGTAGAACTTTTATGAGGTTAGGATCCAAGTCTCCTGGTTTAGAAGGTTAAAGTATAGGCCTGCAGTGGCCCAGTTTTTCCTCAAGATGGTGATGCAGCTCTAGAGAATAAAATTGGACTTGGCATCCCTTTAATATAAGTATGGAGATTAAATTATATTGTCTGATAAATAGGGATAGAAGTCAGATCTACATATCACCGACAATATCTACCTGTAAGGAAAGGCAGAAGAAGATCGGCAGGCGTTATGAACAAATATTCTAGGAAGTATGCTGTTAACAGCTTCTTCATTGTCTGATGATGTAAGAACTTTTGAATTTCTTCTCATTACATCTACATTTTTTTCAAAGATGCATATTCACAGTCTAGGATGGCATTAAGCACTGCAGACTTTACTTAAACCCTAGTAGAGCTTGGGCAAAACACAAATGGAGTCATTCCTCAGCAGCTTTAGATTTTGATAGAGCATGAAAAATATGTAAATTCCCCCCCCAAAAAAAAGTTACCCCGCAATGTTCTAATACTCATCTTTGTGGTAGTCCATGTCTCCTACATCATCTCCATTCCAATGCCGCAGCTTCCATTAGACTCTTCAGCATTTAACATGTCTGGGAGTGTTGCATATCTGTTCCCCCTGCTGCATGCTGCAGTTCCATTCTGCACCTAGTGGTGGAGACAGACATCTGATTCTCATGCCAACACCCTACCTCATTGACAACCTGCCTCACTATAGGACTAAGCAATGACATAGGTGTCAGAGGATGGAACCACTTTGCATAGTGGGAGAGACAGACATCTGACTCTTATGATGACACCCTACCTTATTGACAACCTATCTCACTATAGGACTAAGCAGTGACAAACGGGTCTGAGTGGGGAGACAGGGAGACAGGCATTATACACTTATGCTGACAACCTACCTCATTGACCCCCTACCTCACTATTGGACCAAACAGTGACATAGGGGTCAGAGGATGGTACCACTGCACATAGTGGAGGGGACAGGTGTATCACCTCTCTGACACCCTCTAGAGGAATAGACGGGGTAGCATTTCACCCCAGTGCTGAGTCTGTTGCTAAAATGGACCAAAAAAAGGAAATGGGGCGCCAGTCCTTTTTTTCTTTTTAAAGTTTTATTGCAGAACAGTTAAGGAGTTGAGGGTTAGGGGTCTAAGATACTGTAGCAGATCACTTACAGACTTCCCTGATCCATGTCCAGCTTAACAGTGTCAGAACCTTTAAGCCAACCCGACAACACTGTAAGCATGTTCCCAAATTTCAGTACATCCTCCAAGTTAGTCACCAGGCCCTTCTGAGAGACCAGTCTTCTTTCTGGCTCTCTCCAGCATGGAAACTCCCCTGGGTCTCCTCCTTGGCACAGCTTCCCCCAGACCAGGCAGGACAGCTTCAGGACCACTTCAGCACACATTAGGCCCTAAACCAGGCTACTGGGTTTACAGCAGAGCTCCATCCAGCAGCACCTCCCTAGCCTCAGCCCAGGGAAAGAGAGAGAAAGAGAGCACGTGGCATGCCCCAGATATTTATATCTTCCCCCAGCATGCACCACTGGCATAAACCCTCCTACGGGATTGGCTGAAAGAAATATAAATATTCATTAATTAGTTTTGTTTGTGAAATCTCATATTATGGCCAGTAATATCAGTGACATCTACTGGCAACAATGAGAAATCACAAGCTATTTTAAGAAGGATCTTTTCATTTTCCAGTCGTTAGTGGGGTCAAATTGTTGTTCATTTTTGACCATAGTTTAGAAATTTGAAGAAGCAGGATGGGTAATGTTTCTCGAATGAATGAATTTTCTAGCAGCGTATGGGAAATTAAATTTTTTACCAAATCGAATGTTAAAAGAAAACAAGATTTTGAAGCACTTTCGAATGACATTTGGCAAGTCATCAAATGTACTGAGAATTTTTGTATAAATGGTCATTTAAAAATCCACTAGTACAGAGTCCTGTTGTGTCTCTAATGCCGCGTACACACGAGCGAACTTTACGGCAGACTTTGCCCGGCGGACGGGATTTCGTCAGACAATTCGATCGTGTGTGGGCTCCAGCGGACTTTGTTTTCTCAAAAGTTGGACGGACTTAGATTTGAAACATGTTTTAAATCAATCCGTCCAAATCGAGTCCGGTCGAAAAGTCCGCTCGTCTGTATGCTAGTTCGACGGACAAAAAACCACGCTAGGGCAGCTATTGGCTACTGGCTATGAACTTCCTTGTTTTAGTCCGGTCGTACGTCATCACGTACGAATTCGACGGACTTTGGTGGATTGTGTGTAGGCAAGTCCGTTCATTAAGAAAGTCCGTTGTAAAGTACGTCAAAAAGTCCGCCGGGCAAAGTCTGCCGTAAAGTCCACTCGTGTGTACGCGGCATAAGACAGGACATGAAGGGGAATCTCCCCAATAGGACACAATGAAAAATAACATTGAATGGTTTTAACGATTTATAATACTAATCTAGAACTAAAAAGAGATGCTGCAGAGATGACACTTTTTCCATTCATATGAAATGGAATTACATTCACTATGTAACTATGTCTGCCTTTGCTACCTGACAGGCTTTTTCCTGGTATTACTTTCCCACTGCTTGCTCATTCCAAAGTTCCAGGGAAGAACTAGATTTGGGCCCCTCTTAAAGCGGATCTTCACTGCCTCTGAGCACCACAAACCAAAAACACTATTCAATACATTTTTAATATTAAAACCAACCCCCCCCCCCCCCATCCATCCATATCTCTATACTTTATTTTATTGGGAAATCCTCTATTGTACAGCCCACTATTGGTGCGAAATATGAATCTTAGATAACATTTTCGAAAGAAAATTCTTTCGAAATTCGACCTATGTATGGCCTGCCTTACATTGAAAATATTCCTGATCACAAAATGCATGATATAGGCTCAAACCCTTCACTCGGTTTAACTAAAAGAAAAAAAACAGTTTTGATAGGTGCTGGGCTTTAAAACTCTATAAACTCTCTTTAAAACTATGTGGATATTGAACACCAGTAACTTTTGCTATTTAACTGGTAGATGATCCCTGGACTCTTAACATTTCTACTACTTCCTACCCATTTTCTCCTCTCCTCAACTCTCCTCTCCTTTTCTCTTCCTTTCTCTCCCATTTCCACCCATAATTATTTATCCTCTCTTCCAGTCCTCTTCCATCTCTCTCATCTCTTCCCTCTTTTCTTTCTCACCATCTCCTTAAACCCTTCTCTTCTCCCCTACCTCCCCTTTCCCAATTCCCACCCCTACCTAACCCCAATTCCCTATCCACCCAACTTCTCCCTCCTACCCTACTACTGACTTTACAGAACCCACACTTAACTACCATTCAGTAGAGGGGGCGTGTTTTATGAATTGATGTATTCTGTGATGTAAGGTCGAGAAGTGATTCTCGATCCTTTACTGTTTTTCTTTTGTAAGATATAAAAAAATAATAAAGAAATAAAAAAAAAAACTACCATTCAGTAGCATTTCCCACTGTCCACTGCACCATTAGTTTGCCCTTCAAATTCAACCCAACCACCCCAACGCTTCAGCCACACACCTACACCTTCTTCCTCTACAACCCTACTAACATCAAAGGTTAATCTGTTATACTGCATTTTACGCTACAATATGTATTTGTCTGTACAATGTATTATATCTCCCATTTCTAGACTTTTAGCAATTTCATAAAATGTTTGTGAAATTAAAATCCAACATGGGTAATGGTAGCAAATTGGGGATAGATTGGGCTTAAATGTTCTTTATATCATCTTCTTGTATCTTCTTATATCATCCAAGGGTCAACAGGACAGGAGGGTGTGACGGCCCTGTGAGTCACTCAGACGCTACATCATTGTACAAGCTAGCATTGTCAGGTTAATTGTCATAGTCATAGTCAGGTTAACAGAGAGAGCCTGCTGATGGGAGGAGAGAGCCGCGTGAGCAGAGTGATACTCCAGTACTGTCAAACCAGAAGGCTGGAGGTGGGTTGGTGGCCACCTGTATTGCCTACCTGCAGTGGATAAATGTAAGGTCACTGATTGCCAGGGGTTGCCGGGAATCACAAGACTTGCTGAACAAAATTAAATATTCTTGACCATGTAAGACAGGTCATGTGTATTTAGGTAGCTGTGTAATTAGCTGTCGAAAATAGAATACTCTCCAGAGAAGCAAGGGACTATGTAATGGCACCACAGACAAATAAGCTCCAAAGGGTCGTAGTCACTTGCTTCCTTGGAGGGTATACTGTTTTCAGTTTGATTTTGGGATGAAGGCACTCCTACAATTCCACCATAATTCTATACCTTTGTATTTAGCTGTTGAGCTGGAGTTCTGCTTTGACATCATACTAGAGAGTATCTAGCTGTACAAATAATTTATGTGTATAGCACAGTTTAAAGAGTATTGTGGTCTGAATGTTGTAATCTACAGCACAGAAAACAGATTGTGGTGAATCCGCAGGATGTAATACACATCACAGGGTAATGAATGCATCGGTACAATGCAACAATCCTGAATATGTAGCATACAGCATGACATACAGAGTACAACTGCTTAGAGTATGTAACATTGCAATTGTACAGAATATGGCAGTCTGGAATATCCAATGTACAAAGTGGCACGCAGTGGTCCACAGTATGTAACACATAGAAGAGCATACAAAGTACAGCAGCCTGGGGAATTCAATGTACAGCACAATATATATAGTGCAGAAGTGTCCATAATGTAATATACAGTGACAACCTTTGTAAGTCAGAGGAACCCCTAAAATAATTTTCAGGTCTCAGGGAACCCTTACGAACGCCAATTAATTGGAGGTCAGTAGGAAAAATGTCCCTGCACTGGGCCCAGAGCAGTCCAGGGTATAAAACGCAGGGCTGGGACAAGGGGTGGGCCGGAGGAACGGCTGCCCTGGGCACTGTGGTATCATGTGATGTTCGGGGGAACCTCTAGGAGATTGGGGGAGGGGATTTATGTTGGGGGGGGCAGGGGGCAGTAGGAGGATAATTGTTCTAGGAGGGGAAATTTGGGGAGGTATGCTAAGAGTGGGGATTTGTGTTGAGAGTGGAGATGAGGGAAGAGAATTTGTGCTAGGATGAGGGATTTGGAGGGGTTGTGCTAGAAATGTAGTATGCGGGGGGGGGGGGGATTTGTGCTAGAAGCGAAAATTTTATTTGGAGGGGTATTGTGCTGGTAGGGTTGATTGGGGGGCATTTGTGCTAGGAGGGGGAATTTAGAGGGGGGATTTGTGCAACGATGGGGGACTGGGAGAGGGCAATTTGTGCTGGTAGGGGGGATTTGGAGTGGGGAGGGGGGAAGGATTTGTTCTTGGAGGGGATATTTGAGGGGTAGAGGATTTGTGCTGGAAAAGGGGGATTTTTTTTGGGGGGGGGGGGATTGTGCTGGGAGCATATGTGGAATGAGAGGATTTGAGTTAAGCATGCAGGTTAGTATTCAATTTTTTGGGTGGAGGGGATTTTTTCTGATACATAATGCTCATACGTCTTGGGGGGGTGCAATTTGGCATGTTTGTCCTGGGCTCTAGATGATTTATTATGTAATGTACAGCACAGTTTACAGTCTGAAGCATGCAACAGCATACTGGGTGCAGCCATCTGGAGTACGTAATGCACAGCACAGCAGTAGAGGGCAGTAGTCTACATTATGTAATGCATATCATAGCTTACAAAAAACAGTTATCTAGAGAATTAAATGTAAAGACAAAGCCTAAAGAGTACAGTGGCCCGCATTATGCTACATAGGGCATTGTGAACTACTGATGAAAAACTCAGGGGGCAGTTCCAGGCTTGTGGGTATGACATCCAGAGTACACAGTTTCTCAGCAGTATGGCATGTGTGGCCATGCTGAGTTGGTTTACATTGGGGGGGGGGGTCAGCAACCAGTAGATCGTGGCTAGGTGACTGGTAGATCACAGTCTGGGCTTGCTGACCCACCATTCCAGAGCATTAGACAGAGTGCAATGCAGAGGGACTAGTTGGAGTTTTAGTAGGGAGCAAGAGACACATAAGCCGATGCCTCCTCTGTAGTGTTGACTGCTGTCCCATATGGAGTGATACCAACTGCACTTCATCTCTTATCCCAGCTAGCGGTCTCCAGGGTGGTGCCAGCAGCAGGAAAGAAGAGATCTTCAGGTCAGTGTGAAGGAATACACTGGGCATAATAGTATAGGGCTGCTTTCACACTGATGTGCTGCGGTTTACCCACACCGCGGGTGCAGTGCAGTGTACCTGCAGCTTTCCTGCGGGTTTGCTGCGCTTAGTCGCTTACTCATAGACTTCTATTATATCCTGCGGGTGCGGTGCACTTTCTGAAAGCACACCACACCTGCAGTATACAATAGAAGTCTATGGCTAAGCGCAGCTAACCCAGGAAAGTATAGATCTGAACTTTGGAAATGCATTGCAATTTAGGGTATAAGTTCACCACCTTGGTCATTGAGAGGTAAGTATTGATATCTAGCAGTTTTTTTAACGTTCGTAGCACAACCACCATACCTGTATTATATTACCAACCCTTTAGCAGCAAGTCTCCCGCCTCCCTGAATGACCACATTTATTGGCTGAGGACATACATACCGTGCTTATTGGTCCTGAGGATGTCAGTTGCTTCATACTGTCACATACACAAAAGCAGTATTTTTGTAGCTCTTTAGCATCCGTGTTACAATGTGCTTCACACACCTATTATAACTGGCGTACGTAGACGTCCTTCCCCTTTGATCCCTTGGAATTCGCTCTCCTTGCCCACCAGAGGGGCTTTGCGTTGCTTTACAGACGTACCCTACGTGTCAAAGGGCTATTTGTTTTATTGTAGCGTGTTAAAACGAATTATGGTGGCTAGACTGGGATATAATCAATTTCTCAATAAAATAAATCCTTTACCCTCTCTCAAGCCTTTGCCTTTAACCTATTAAATCTGCTGCAGTTTTTAACTGTTTTCTTTGTGAGAGTCTTTGATGTAAGACCCCCATAGTTTTATAGTGAGCAGACCTGGTGCTATCTAAATGGCTTATTACACTGGCCGACTATTGTCTGTGGGGAGCAGCTCTGCTTTTTCCAGTCTCTCACTTGCAAATTAAAAAAAAAAAAAAGAAGAAAGGTTGAGTCTTCTTTAATAAGAAGCTGCAAAGGTTATTTCTTTACTTGCAGGCTTTACTTACCAATCACACATCACAGAAATGTAGCCAGCCTGATGAAAGTGTATGGAAACCTGTATAATGAAACATACCACTGATATATATATATATATTTTTTTTTTTTTTGATCTGTTCCATAAGTGTAAAAATATAGATGTTGGCCCTGCCGGGAATCTCGTCAGCTAAAACTTTCTGTACTCTCTACTTGTGCTGCAGTCTTATCAGTTACATTGTTCTCAGTCATCTCGAAGGACTACAGAACCCCACCCCTCTACGAAAGAGAAGGGGTAGTTTTCTGTAGTGTTGTGCTAGGGTGACAACGCTGCTTCATAAAATACAGTACAGCAAGTGAGTGTTGCCACCCTATAACAGAGGGAGGTTTCAGTCTTGTCCTAGGGCAGTGATGGTGAACCTTGGCACCCCAGATGTTTTGGAACTACATTTCCCTTGATGCCCATGCACTCTGCAGTGTAGTTGAGTATCATGGGAAATGTAGTTCCAAAACATCTGGGGTGCCAAGGTTCGCCATCACTGCCCTAGGGTGACACGCTTCTTCATAGACATGTACGGCAAGTGAGCGTTGTCCCTAGAACTGGGGGAAGTTTTGGTAGTCCTGTCCTAGGAATACAACACTGCTTTATAGATACAGTATTGCGACAGAGGGTTGTCGCCCTAGAACAGGGGGAGGTTTCAGTAGTCTTGTCCTAGGGCAGTGATGGTGAACTTTGGCACCCCAGATGTTTTGGAACTACATTTCCCATGATGCTCATGCACTCTGCAGTGTAGTTGAGCATCATGGGAAATGTAGTTCCAAAACATCTGGGGTGCCAAGATTCACCATCACTGTGCTAGGGTGACAACCCTGCTTCATAGACACATACGGGAAGTGAGCGTTGTCCCTAGAACAGGGGGAAGTTTCCGTAGTCCTGTCCTAGGAATACAACACTGCTTCATAGATACAGTATGGCAAGTGAGGGTTGTCACCTTAGAACAGGGGGAGGTTTCAATAATCCTGTCCTTGGGTGAAGACAGTAAGTGTTGTCACTCTGGAGCAGGGGGAGGTTTCAGTAGCCCTGTCCTAGGGTGACAACACTGTTTCATAGATACAGTAGGAAGAGTCAGCATTGTTGCCCTGGAAGAGGGAGAAGTTTCGGTAGTCCTGTCCTAGGGTTACAACACTGCTTCATAGATACAGTATGGTGAATGAGGTTGTCACCCTGTAACAGGATGAAGTTTCGGTAGTCCTGTCCTAGGGTGACAACACTGCTTCATAGATACAGTATGGCGAGTGAGGTTGTCACCCTGGAACAGAAGGAAGTTTCGGTAGTCCTGTCCTAGGGTGACAACACTGCTTCATAGATACAGTATGGCGAGTGAGGTTGTCACCCTGGAACAGGAGGAAGTTTCAGTAGTCCTGTCCTAGGGTGACAACACTGCCTTATAGATACAGTATGGCGAGTAAGGTTGTCACCCTGGAACAGGATGAAGTTTCGGTAGTCCTGTCCTAGGGTGACAACACTGCTTCATAGATACAGAATGGAGAGTGAGCATTGTTGCCCTGGAACAGGGGGAAGTTTCAGTAGTCCTGTCCTAGGGTGACAACACTGCTTCATAGATACAGTGCAGCGAGTGAGCATTGTCACCATAGAACAGGGGGGTTCAGTAGTCCTGTTATCGGTGACAACACTGCTTGATAGATACAGTACTGCGAGTGAGCATTGTCACCCTAGAAGAGGAAGGGTGTTACTTGCAGATTCACCAGGTGCAAATAAAGAAAATAAAGACCTTGAACAACAGTCCATTGTCACATATGTAATATTTTGCAGCTTATGTCTAAAAGCCAGTAAGCTGCAATATATTACATTCTCTTCTTGGGTTTAGAGATGCTTTACATACTGGTTTCATCCTGGCTATCTACATCACATAACCATGGTATGATTTCTAAAGCAAAATAACCTTTATTTAGCATACCTAGCTGAGCATGCCTGAACAAGGAAAAAAAAAAAAAGTTAGCTCCCCTTTTCTGTTCTATGTGCAGTCATTCAACATGCCTTACGAAAGGGGAGGGGTGCACACATAATTTTATACGGCGTCTGGAACTCCACGTTCTCATTGCATGGCAAACACTTTAATTGGTTGTGATTAGCGATTTCAATTAATTCCATTAAAACAATATCCTTATTTTTGTAATTAGATGGGAACTCATCATAGGAGAATATTGTTACACTTTGTTCGCCGTTAATTAATAATGGTTAAAAAGAAGAGGCAGCCTCTAGAATGATATAATCCCTCTCTCAGTAAAAAAAAAAACTCCTTTTACTCTTCAGCCAAATAAACAAAGCCTGATGTTAATGATGCCATTTCGCTCGTTATGAATTAGAGGTATGCCGAACAGTCGTATTAAATAAAGGACACCAAGAATTCTTATTTGAACCACTGTATATTTATTTTCTCCTAAATCATCTTGCGTGACTTCCTTTTGTATTTATACCTGTCACGTGAAAAAGGAGCTTTCAAGTATAGCTGACCAATAGCTTTTGCAATTATAACCACATTTGCTTTTGTCTTTTTTTGCATTTCTTACCTGCAATCCTTACAAATAAATAAATATACAAAGATAATCAAATCTGCTTGCTAAAAATTCTACCCATAGTACATCAAAAAAAAAAAAAGAAAAGATACCACTCTGTTATAAAACATCTAAACTTTTTGCTGTTATTTATATTTCTCAATTAGTTTATTATATTAAAATACCTAGATAGATCTGCATATAAGTTTCAGATTAATTTTGTGTCGTGGATCAGATTTACCATTGGCCGCTACAGGAAAACGTGTGGGGTGTAAGTACGGCACTGAAGAACATGGTGGCATTGCAGGGGTTAAGTTAAAGGAGCAGCGCGAGACAGATTTGAAGTCTGGTCCATATCTTATATACTAAAAATACCCTTTGAAAATAAAATACAGCTAGCATCAGTAAAGAGAAAATTACATCAGTATTACATAAAAAAATCTATTTATTTACAAAAGCTGGTGACTTGGATTTAGATTCCCTTTTTTCTGTTTTGTTCTTATGGTTTTTTTTTTTTATTTATGTTAAAAAGCTATATTACATATAAAAATAAAACATCTGATTGGAGGTGCTTAGTTCCGGATGCTTTTATCAAGCTTTAAAAATAATATACATAGCAATAATACAATAATAATAATATGAATAATTATAGTTATCAACAGTGCAAGGTCGGGGAAGATAACACTTTCTATCATCTTAATACTTCATAAACTGATTAATATCCCAACAGAAAAAAAAAATATTAATTTATGGCAATAATTCCTCTTTTTTTTTTGTTTTGTCTGTCCCTGTCTGGCCTCTTCAAGAATACCTTATTCTGTGACTTCATTGCAAGTACAGAAAGGGTTAAGGGAGTCCACTCCCCCCACCTCCAAAGTTTTTTCTGCTGTCAACCAGCCCAAACTGTGGTTGTATTCACTATCCAGTTCCCCAGTGTCAATGGCAAAAAAAAAAAAAAAAAGCACCAGGTTACTTGTCCTTCAGAAGTGCAAGGTTTAACCAGTGACCCATTCAACCCTCAAGTCTTTTTCACTGATGAGCAGCAGTTAACACGAGCACTTACACTCTGATAATATTGGATACTGGAAAGGGATCCAGGTGCAGAACCTCTGCCTTGACCATCCCTGGCAGTGCCACCTCAGGAAAATTTTGGTGACGGACTTGTGGGGTCTGCAGTACATGCCCTCTGGCATGGAGCAAGACTTTTCTGAAAAGCATTGTCCTTCTTTGATGAACCTTGGCCAAAACCTGACCCCCAAGTCCTTCCAAGTGTATAATACCGGACAGTAAGTATAAGCCCACAACCACTGTAAGAACTTTCTCCTGGCTTTCTTCCCCATCTTGATCCTTCCACCATAAGGTGCCTCACTGAGGTCCATCTTCTTCAAGTCCACCGGCATAGCGCCAGGGTTTTTAGTTTTTGTCAGAGAGTCGTGGGTGGATGTATTAACGAGGTTAGGCAACACCACCGCCATGAAATTGGGGTCAAAGTTGCTGCCAAGTTTCTTCCTCAGTGTCCTCTCATCCAGGTCCTGCTCCTTTGGGTCCTGCTCTGGGTCAGGCTGCTCAATGACGGGCAAGACGGGCAACTCTCCGCTGGGAGAGGGTCTGAACCTGAGAAACGGTTGGCAGGACCCCTGATGGTGAACTAAAACCAAACAGGAGCAAAGCAAAACCGCCTGAGGGAGATTGATCCTCTTCATGATGTTAAACCCCCTTCAAAGACAAACAAGGTTCTCCCACCCCCCCTCCCACGTGGTTTAATCAAACGACTTTTAGATGTCAAAAAGAAAAAAAAAAAAATTATAGTAATCCAGAAGGGAGGGTATCAGAACGTAGGCGAGCGCATGAGTTTTAGCAAACACTTTTTTCAACCAAACTAATTGCTTTAAATTCTCTCCTTGGCCTGTGTAGCGGAGCTCAGAAATAGACACAAAGTCCGGAGAAGATGCTTTAAATAGATCAGCGGTGTGTGACACACACACACAGATGGATATACTGTATGTGATCTGCAGCCTGGTGGAGCCAGGAAGTTTCTCACAGAGAAGTAGCTGTGTCTGTCAGTAGGGTGAACCACACAAGGAAGGCAAAGATTTTTAATTTGCCCCTTCCTCCAAGTTTTCGGTTGCCCCCCTCTTTCTTATTCCTGTGCAGGAGCTGGCTCGCAGGATATAAAAATTCACAGAGGAATAGGCTCCATCCCCATGGTGACATCCAGGACAACTTGTCTAGACTCTGCAATACAGTCTGCTCCGAGACAGGAGCCAATGGTTTAAAAATAATTAAAATTAATCCTTTCAATTGGGGAAAATTATAGGCAGAGATGTAGGCTGGTAGCTTATCCAAAACATTGAGTTTCCAAGCGTCTCAAATCTTGGTGTGCAGCAACTAAAAATATATATATATATATATATATTAAAATCCTGAAAAAAGTAGAGATCCTTAAAGTAAAAAAATTGAATTGCCCTTGCGATTTAGACAGTTCCAAAGTCCCTGTAGACCTGCACAGGCGATAGACTTCATCCTCAAGGATGTTTTCACTTTCTCCCTCCTAATTTTAAAGGAATCCTTTTTTCGAAAGAAGGCTGTTGCATGGAGATTTGCTCATCCAGGGAGAGTTCGAGTTTTGTCCCAATTCCTCTGGCTCCAGCCTTTTGTATGGAGGGGTAGCAAGTCCCTTTTTTTCTTTTTCTTTTTTTAAAGGCAAATGAAAAGACACAGAGAGCAGCGAGACAGCAAACACATGGAGCTGTGTGTGTGTGCAGGGCAAAGCTCTTTTCTTTCTCCTCTGGCTGGGAAAGAATGTTTTTTGGGTGCAAATGAGATGTTGCTTCTTGGGAGGCACACTGGTAAGCCTCCTTTTTCTGTATGACAATATATGTGGGTGCAGAGATAAAAAGACACTTTGTGGTATCACATTGCTAAAATGAATGATATATCCAGATGTCCTTCACAGTTCAGGCATGGTCTACACCAGTCTGGATGGCCCCAGGGGTCTGGTGTCTGTCCCTCTGCAATGGCCAGATGGGAGCTGGTGAGTAGCAGGTTGCAATGCAGAAGGTACCAGGAGAATGGTCAACAAGTGTGATGTCCACCGTGATGCCTCTGCTTTGGGGTCGGATCTCCAAGGCAGGTGCTTTTCAGGGTTCCTCTCTTCTGAAACCTGCTTGTCACCCTTCTCTAGGCAGAGCTTGCAGTAGAATGACCCTCTCCTTGTGCTACTCACTCCTTAATGTGCTCTGCTCTCCACTCCAATGCAAGTTAAATATCTCCCCCTGATGGTGTGAATAGTTAGCTGACACTACCCACTGCAGTCACTCCCCCCCCCAAACACACACTCTCACACACTCCCTGACAGCCTCTCCACAACAACCCTTCACCAACCTTCCCCCTCCTTTCCTAAATCCTAACCAATTGAGAGTGTGCCTGCTGGGTCCTAAACCTCCCCGACCCCAGGATATCTATCCTTAACCCATATAGTGACTAGGAAAAAAGAATATTTTTCCTTATTGAATATCCCTCAAAATTTAATTCATATAGATTGTGTTTAAGTTTAATATGCCTGTTGATTAGGAAGAACATTTATATGTAATAGAAAACAAATATATATTTTTTTTAAGTAAGGCTAATAGTGCCAATCTTATTGGAAAATAAAGAAAATTAGGTAAAATTTTAATTTTTTTATATTTATTAAATATTAATTTATTAAAGCACAGGGACAAGAGTTTTGTTAATCAATTTCTTATTTCTATGCGGCATGCTGTAGAGTTTTTACACATTCTAACAAGAGTTTCATAACCTTTGCAAGTTGCTATTGTCCTGTATTTTTCTATTTGAACCACCTTGTAATGATGAAATACTGGTATTATATGTTGATTTATATTGATTTATATATCTCTTATACCTGTATGTATTTTATATGCTTGGATTCTGCATGCCCCAACCTTACTTTTATGAAAGTTTTTTCTTTATTTAAATTTAAATATTGCTTCTTAATAGATATTTTTAGATAATGATATGAACTGGAGTTTTATTAGGTCAGCGGATTCTGCAATTTGCTATTTTTTAAATAATATTCTATAATTAGATTATTCTTAAAAAATGTAAATATATAAATATATATTTTCAAATATATATATATATCTATATATATATATATATAGATATATCTATATATCTATCTATATATATATCTATATATATATAGATAGATATATATATAGATATATTATATATATCTATCTATATATATATATAGATCTATAGATATATATTATATAGATATAGATATATATATATATATATATATATATATATATATATATATATATATATATATATCTATATAGATATAGATATATATATATATATATATATATATATATATATATATATAGATATATATATATATATAGATATATATATATATATATATATATATATATATATAGATATATATATATATTATATAATAATCCTGGGCTTGTGGAATAACGTACAAAAAAATTCACATTTAGTGGGGTAAAAAAAAAAAAAAGCATTGCAATCTGTATGTTTTATGTTATTCTTCATGGATTTCCATCCATCCTCCATCAGCACATCCCCCACAGTTATTACCTCTAGTATCTCTTGACCTTCCCTCTTAGATTGTAAGCTCTAAGGAGCAGGGCCCTCTGATTCCTACTGTATTAAACTGTATTGTATTTGTACTGTCTACTCTCAAGTTGTAAAGCTCTGTGTAAACTGTTGGCGCTGTATAAATCCTGCATAATAAAAAATAATAATGGATTTCCCCTAAATTTAATGTATTAATATTATTTTATTATTATACAGGCTTTATATAGGACCGATATTTCTTGCAGCACTTTACAAAATAAAGGGAGATGGTACAGTTACAATACAGTTCAAGGTAAAAGAGCTAGGGGGGCCCTGCTTCTGAGCGCCTACAATCTAAAAATTGGTATATTATATATTGCTAATTTTGTTAAAGTAGGTAGATTCCTTATAATGATAAACTGATACATAAGCAGAAAATAAATATTTATCTGTAGTCTTGATATTTACCCCTAGATAATAAATTGGCATGATGGGCACCTTCACACCCCAGAGGTGGCAGGTTCATTATCATTTAGGCTTTTCCAATATAAAGGTGACGTAGGAACTTTGAGTCAATAGCTGCCTTGGTATTGTGGAGGTGGAAGAGGTTCTGTAATATGAGGCATCAGATGCCTTTAGCTGTAAATGTGGAAATCATATTAAAGTATACGGCAAGGGCTGCCGCCACCTTACAGAGGTGACATATGTACTATATACTATATCAGAATGTACAATTCTATATTGGTAGCTTGTAATACATTACAAATAATACATTTTATTTATAATGCCTTTTTCATCAAAAGATCTCAAAGTGCTACAAGTTAGAAGCTTGTGAACTATTATATCAGGCAGTGACTTCCTCCTCACAACATAGGTGAAAGCAGCAACACAAGAGAGAAAAAAAAATCTAAACTCCAGGAAAATTTAAAAAGCACAATTTAATAATATGCATGCAATTGAAAATCATTAAATGTATTTTTTTAACTACAGCTAGCATAAGTACCTAAACCTGTCTTTATATCAACTTCCTTTCATTTTAACTGCAGCTAGCATAAGTACCTAAATCTGTCTTTATATCAGCTTCCTGTAATCCTCTGTACAGCAGCATACTCACTAGCAGAGGGAAGGTCAGAACTCCGAACAAATCAGAGCTTTAGTGCATTTGATAGCATTCTCACGCTAGCACTGTGAACATGCTGTCAGTAAAAGGAGATGGTGTTGCGCTCACCAGTAAGCGGCTCAGTTGTCCAATCAGCATGCCGAAGAGCCGGTCCTTGACCAAGCTGTTTGATTTAGCTACCCTGGATCTCAGGATTTGACTTATAGTGTGGCAGGGGTGCCTGGAATAAAAAGATGAATAACTCTTTTGGCAGTCCAGACAAGTCATGTATGCACTGCAGCTGTCAAGATGTTTTCCTGGAGTTCTTCTTTAAGGTAATGATCATAACTCTTAATTTAGAGTATTATTACACGTTCCAGTTCATCTGAGAAGTTATGACCAATCTGTCGCAGAAAGGTTCTCTTGCCATTGTACTATCTTTTAATGTGCAGTAGATGGCGCTCTTGTTACTGCTGACCATGTCCAGGATCAGTCCTAAAATCACAGCAATGAGCTGAGGACCAGAGACAATCCAGCTCATGTATTCATCTCCAGATTTCTCCAGCTCATGTATTAATCACACACATCGGATCGTTGTGGCTGATTTTCCTAAAAAAAAAATGCATTGCATTCGCATTTTTTTCTGCGACCATTACATGCTGATGTGGTTCATACAGCCCACTGCTTGGATGGGACTTCACTGTGAATTTTTTTAATAATATTTAAGAGAACCTGTGCTGTACCCATGCAGGGCAGAGCAACAGCTGCCTTCCTTCACACCTCTACACCCTTCCCTTACATTTACGCCTTTGGCATGGGCAGAAATGGGCCACTTTCAGCTCCCCTTCATGACCAGGCCGTTTTTTGCGATACGGCCCTGCGTTACTTTGACTGACAATTGAGCGGTCATGCGACGCTGTCCCCAAATAAAATTGATGTCCTTTTTTCCCCACAAATAGAGCTTTCTTTTGGGGGTATTTGATCACCTCTGGGTTTTTTATTATTTGCGCTATAAAGCAAAAAAAAAAAAAAAAAGACCATATATTTAAAAAAAAAAAAAAAATATTTTTTACTTTCTACTATAAAACATATCCCAAAACAAAATGAAAAAAATCTAATTCCTTCATTAATTTAGGTCAATATGTATTCTGCTACATGTTTTTGGTAAAAAATCCTAATAAGCGTATATTGGTTTGTGCAAAAGTTATAGCGTCTACATACTATGGGATATTTTTATTTATTTATTTTTTACTAGTAATGGCGGCGATCAGCGACATATAGCGGGACTGCAATATTGCGGCAAACATTTTGACACTAACTGACACTTTTGACACATTTTGGGAACCAGTGACACTAAGACCTGATTCACACCTATGCAGGTTGCAGTGTACATATTGCAGGTGCATTTTGCATTTTTCACACTTTTGATCCATTGAAGTCTATGGAACCAAAAAGTCCCTGGCCCTTTGCATAAAATGTACAGATGTGAACTACATCCATAGGAAATCATGATAAATGGACTGTAGTGTGTTTCTACAAAACTGAAAATGCACTAAAAAATGCATAGGTGTTAACCAGGCCTGACACAGTGATTAGTGCGAAAAAAAAAAGCACTGTCACTGTACTAATGACACTGGCTGAGAAGGGGTTAACAGGGCGATCAAAGGGTTAAATGTGCGCCTAGCCATTGTTTATGGGAACTATGGGAGGTGCTTTTACAAGGGGAAGAGATGGAATTTGTTCCCTGCTTTGCAGGAAGATGGGATCCATCCCTTCCCTCCTGTCAGAACACCAATCTGCCTTGTTTACATAAGCAGATTGCCATACTGCATCCTTGCCTGATGATCAGTGGGAGCCCACTGTACTCACTGATCGGCTAGCGATGTGTGTAAACACAGCAGGAGCGAGCCGCCGGTGGCGCACATGCGCTCCCTCTGCCCGAAAGAGTCAGATCATGTATATATACGTGACCCGGCGCAGAGGTGCCACCCTGTAGCAGTAAAGCTACTATAGGGCGGACCTTAAGTGTTTAAAGCAAAACTTGGCAAAGCTATAGATTTTTAAACATTTACATATTCTTAAAGCTGAACTCCGGGATAATTATTGTCTAAATACATGAGTCATGTGTATTCTTCCTTGTATCTTGGTGTGCTCTGTGTATTCCTTCCAGATCTGTGCAGTAATCTAGTGTGAAACTTTCCCTCTGTGCAGGAGCTTCCTGTAATAAAGACCGGTCACTGCTGCTCTCTCTCCTTGTGCAGGGTGACTGATCTTGTCTCCGCCCCCTCCTGTGGTTTTCTGCAGGCAGCCTGTAGTGGGTGGAGCTGCTTGGTCTCTTCTATAGCTCTGCTTTCTGCACAGGCCATGTGGAGCTCAATAGTGATATCACTGCTGACTTTACAAGGTAATATCTGAGTTTCAAAGGCATTTGGTGCAAACAATATGTGGTCATTGAGGACTATATTAACTATTATATTATTTAAATAAAAGATTTGTGCCTGAAGTTCAGTTTTAAAGTGACCCCGTCACAATACTAAAGCTTGTAGATTAGGACACTAGTAGATTTCCAAACGCACAATCCTACAAATATTCTGAGTAGTACGTTGATGGCTTGATAAATGTCATTTGAAAATACTTCAAAATTAATTTTTTTCTTGAAGTGGTTGTAACCCTAAAGAAAAAACGATCCTGTTCCTTTAAAGCATAATATACAGCAGCATAGTGTTTGTGCGGTGTCATTTGCCCATTTCTATGCTGTAATATTCCTGGTTGATCCTGCCTGTTCCTGTGTCCCCCATAGTCTGATGATACCTTGGTCAGTTTACGTGCCTCCGTCAGCGCGCTGCTCTCCTCTCTCCCCCCTCCTCCCTGCCTGTCAGCTCGGGAGTCTGTGTGTGGGCCATCTCCTCCTGTCGCTGTGGCTGTAAAATCACTAATCACGAATCCTGGAATCCCCTCTGGTACAGAAAGATATACTGTGCAGAATCTGTTTTAGAAATTATGCAGCAAAATACCTTATTTCCAAACACCGCTGTGCGCTCACGTGACCTCCCGCCGCTCTCCTCCTCCCTCCTGGCTGACCTTAATGGGGAATCTCAGTCCCTCCCACTGTAGTCCTCAGATCGGGGAAGGAGAGTGTCGGGCGGTCACGTGACCGCACAGCGGCGGTGTAAAAAAGGTATTTTGCTGCATCATTTTTAAAACACACAGATACTGCACAGTAAATCTTTCTGTAACAGAGGGGATTCCAGGATTTGTGAGTAATGACTTTACAACCACTTTAACATTCAGTTTTGGAATGAATGGAGTTTGCAGAAGTAAAACCACATTCGCTGTTAGAAATTCTTTTGTTTAAGAAAATTTTTCCATCCTACTCTTTCAAATGTTCTCATCACTGCAAAAAGTGAATATTGATTTGACCCCACTAACAATTTGAGAAATAAACAAATGTTCTGAAGATGAATATTTTTAGGGAAATTCTGCTAGTGTATGGCCAGCTTGAACCTGGTCAGGTTAACCACCAGGTTGCTCACTCCATCAGTTGTCCTTGGACCAATAGGTGGTAAACTTGTGCTTGGTTGACAGTGATTGTCATTTCTGTACCTTGCACCAACACAGCCACTGTACATAAGAATGTGCAAGCGCCATTCTTCTTAGCTCCGGGTATAGTGCACTAGATTTGAATTCACAGTATGTGCAGAATTAGAGCTGATAAAGTGTCAAACTTGGCTTTGAATGCAGATTGTCAGCTCACCACTAGGACCCCTTTCACACTGGGGAGTTTTTCAAGCGCTTTGGCGTTAAAAAATCAATGAATGCTTTTTACACTGGGACGTTGTGCTGGCATGCAACATCTTTGGAGCATGCTTGAAGAGCTAAAAAAAGCACCTCAAAAACGCCCCTCTCCATGAAAATTAATGGGAAGCGCCTGAAAAGCACCTGAAAAGCTCTTCAAAAACGCCTCAAAATGTTTTTTGGAGCAGTTTTGGAGTCACATGTCATTTACAGAAAGGCAAATGCCTAAAAGAAAAAGCGCTGCAAAAACGCTGTAAAAGCACCCAGCCTTTTATGGGCACTTTAGAAGCGCCTCCGTGTAAAAGGGCTCTAAAAGGCTTATGAATTGACAGGTTCACTAAACAGCTGTAACGCCTCAATTTAATATAAAATAAAATTTAAAAAATCAGCACAAGGAACAGTACTTACATTGCATGAGAAGTATCCCGTGATCAATGGGAAAATTAAACTGTTACTCTGACCCAAAATATTTCCCTCGCATCAGTTTTGGTATGTCAGGCATTTCCTGGTTCTGCTTTTAATGTTAAAAGAGACGTTTGGGAATTTTTTTTTTTTTTCAGAAATAATACTTACCTAGGTGGACGCTACATCTGTCCCCGTTGGCTCTAATGCCCCGTACACACGGTCGGACTTTGTTCGGACATTCCAACAACAAAATCCATGGATTTTTTTCCGACGGATGTTGGCTCAAACTTGTCTTGCATACACACGGTCACACAAAGTTGTCGGAAAATCCGATCATTCTGAACGCGGTGACGTAAAACACGTATGTTGGGACTATAAACGGGGCAGTGGCCAATAGCTTTCATCTCTTTATTTATTCTGAGCATGCGTGGCACTTTGTCTGTCGGAATTGTCTACACACGATTCGAATTTCCGACAACGGATTTTGTTGTCGGAAAATTTTATATCCTGCTCTCAAACTTTGTGTGTCAGAAAATCCGATGGAAAATGTGTGATGGAGCCTACACACGGTCGGAATTTCCGACAACAAGGTCCTATCACACCTTTTCCGTCTGAAAATCCGACCGTGTGTACGGGGCATAAGACTGAGAACCAAGCAAACACCGGCAATCACTTAGTTCTCAGTACTCAGAGCTGGTGACTGTTAGTCAGTGGCTCTCTGCTCTGCCCCACCCTGAGCTCACTGGAGCACTGGGCTGTGAAGGGGGTGGGAGTGGCTGGCTCAGGCTCTCAGCCGCTCGCTGAGAGCCTGAGCCGGGTGCTAGTCCAGGCATCTGGATGGATCCCGACCATATGGTCATGTTCTTTCTCCAGCCTGGACCGGCTCTGTGAGTTCAGCCGAGATTGGGCTTCAGTCCGCTGTCTGCTGAAAACGGGTCACAGGACGAGCTTTGTCTGTACTTCTCCTTTAAAGTGCACAAATATACTCCTCACATACCACATTTTTTAAAACTGTATCTCTTATTATGAAAAAGGTGTTCTTGAGCTACAATCAAGTGATTGTGTTCGGGCCTGAGAGAAATACTCTGGATGAATGAAGTCATCATTCTGCTGCAGGCAAGAGTAAAGCATCTCTTCATTCGCCCATCTCCCAAGATCAGTTAGCAATGTAAGTTCTTGGCAGCTCATGAGAGGTAACAGCAGGGTGGCTGATCTGTGTAAAACAACATGTGTACTCATATTCAAGAACAACAACTCTATCATAATTGACATCAGGGGTTTCCAAACCTTTTAAACAAAGGGCCAGTTCCTACTGTCCTTCAGGCTTATGGGGGCTGTACTGTGGCCAGTGGGAGTAGAAAATAGACCGGTGTTTGTGGGAACAAACTGCCATGACACCAAATAAATGAAGTAATGCAAAGACAGCTCACAATAAACCTGGTGGGAAAACAACCCAACTGAGAACACTCATGAGTCCTAACAGCATGTAGAGAGCAGGTTTTAGCTGAACTGACAGTGCCTGTTAGGAGGGGCAGAGTGCGGCCTGGCTGTCTCGTGCCCAAGTGGGAAGATGTCCAGAGAAGGTGCAAACCATATGCTTTCCCTCCTTGTCAGGAACCTTCCCCTGTTGCTAGTTCTGTCCCTAACAGGTGGGTCATCTGTCCCTAAGCTACCCACTCACAAAATGCAAACCAGACTCTGCCTGACCCAAGATGGCTGCTAGAGTCACATGGGGTGGCAGCATCCAATGGCCCAGTTTTCCTAGAGATCCAGGAAACCATAGAGAAACCATGTTCCTTTTGACTTCCTCTCCAATTGCAATGCCACTGTGGAGAGCGCCACCTACAATGGAGAAAGTTGACTGCACCCGCCTACAAACTTTTGGGGAGACCCTAAAAGCTGTAACTGAGGTCGTAACACTTATTCCACTAAACCACCCTTTTAGCTCCTCTCAGAAAATCTATCGCCAACTACACTGGTAAGTGAACTCTGTCTGACCTTACCAATACCTTACCTGTTTAACTACCTGGTCCCCCCTTCAACCCGGTCATGCAGGCCCTGCATCCATATTTGCCTTTCCTGGTCCGGACCCATCTTTACATCCTGCAGACTGCTGAACTCTGTACACTATACTACAGTATACTTTCATACTAGTGAGAAATGTTTTGGAGAATTTAGCATTCGTTCCATTCAATGAATGAGCCCAGCTGTAAATCTTTTAAAAACATAATTGTAGCACGTATTATTACTAATAGGTAAATGATGCATTATATTTAGGCTGGATTTCTTATAGTGAACTATCCACCCAAAAAAAAAACCTTTACTCACAGTTGTGCAACTGAAATTTAGTTCTAGCACACTGAGATACTATAGGAAAATCGACTAAAATCATTAAAACATTCTTGGTACAGACACTAGGGACCATTAAATGCTAAAAAAAAAAAAGATGCAGATCAAATAAGACTTCTCTTCTCATAGAGACTAATAAAAATACTCAGCGTTGGTGGCCCAAATATTTCTTATTTGTTGGCTAATTTCAGCATCTATAAATAATTTTGTTTTAAAAAAGCATTTTTTTTTATTTTTCATCTGTACCACAGCACAAAGAAATGTATTTATTGTTCTAGCAGGCACATTTTTACAGCATTTATATCAGTTACACAGTTTCAGAAAATTGGCAGGAATAACAGGGTTCCAGTGTAAAAATTGTGGCAATTACTTTTTACTGTGTACACCTTGTGCGGCTGAACACCTGTACTGCACGGCTGCTGCAGCGTATAGAAGTATTTTCATACGTTTAATGACTTAGCTCTGCTTTCTTAAATGTGTTTTGGTGAATGCGCACACTTGTTTTTTTTTTTTTTGGTCGGAGGGGGGGATAATATAATGAGATTTTTCTTCTAGCCTAAACCAGGATACCTGTTGATGTCTCAGACAGATGATACTGGGTTTTTGAGTGTAAACCTGCTAAACATGAACTATTGGAATTACTAATTTCTATAGGGCAAGCTGTTCCACGCAAGTCTTGTTCCCAGTTCCATACTTAATTCCAGTGGATGAGAAGGCAAAACAAGGTTTGTGCACCAAACACACCACTGGAGGATTTCTGATTCATCACCCTGACTTGTCAAAAGGATTTTTGGTCCTACTCAACCTTCAGTAAACCACCACATATCATTCTTTCTGAGGTCCGTACCCAAGGACAATATATCAGCCCCACTGTTGGCTTGTAATAATTCTGTTGCCAGAACAAGGTTTTTTTTTTCGGCAGTTGGCCGTGTTGAGCCGCAACATGTGGAAGACTTGGTAGAGTGGATGACCAAGCCGTCCTCATCCTTCTCATCCTCTCTCACCCAGGCTCAGGGTACTTTGTCTGGCAAAGCAGCTGCCAACACGGCCTCTTCCCTCGGCTCAATGGCATCAGTGACTCCTTCCCTAGCCCCACCATGTCCTCCTGAGGAGTCCCCCAAACTGTTTGACCTCAGTGTTGGGTACATGCTCCAGGAGGATGCCCAGCATTTTGAAGGCTCCGGTGATGGTATGAAGCTAGAGGAAGGCAGTAACGTGAGCCCAGAGAGAGGGGGTGCCCAAGAAGGACAGCAATCTGGCAGTCATGTTCCCCCAGCTGCAGCATACTGCCAGCTTTGCTCCAGTGATGAGGAGGGAGGGGATTATGAGGTCACTGACTCCACGTGGGTGCCTGATAGTAGAGAGGAGGAGGAGGCACATCTCCAACGAGGCAGGATGCCCTCCAGGGGCCAGTTTAAGGGCAGCACACTGACTGCAACACACTGCAGAGCTCCGCATGTGCAGGGCACTAATGAGGCGGCACTGATGGGCACTGATGGGCACTGATGGGTGGCAGTAATGGGCACTGATGGGTGGCAATAATGGGCACAGATTGCTTACACTGATGGCAGCATTGCTAGGTGGCACTGATTGGCACCACTGGTGGGCATTGATAGGTGGCACTTGTGGGCATTGATAGGTGGCACTTGTGGGCATTGATAGGTGGCACTTGTGGGCATTTATAGGTGGCACTTGTGGGCATTCATAGGTGGCACTGCTGGGCACTGGCAGGGGGCAATGACAGATGGCACTGGTAGGCTCAGATGAGGCATATGTGCCTCCTTCCTCTTCGGGACCGATGTCCCTTTAACATAAGCCGGTGATCGGCTTTTTTTTCTCCTCACGCTGTCAGCGTGAGGAGAAAACAAAACCGATTACCGAGCTTTTGTTTACATCATGTGATCAGCTGTCATTGGCTGAAGCTGATCACATGGTAAGGGGCTGGGATCGGCCCCTTACTCGGATCTGTGATCATCCGAGTCTCCGTGACTCGGTGATCACAGCGCCCGCACCGAGCGCCCTGCAGGGTGCGCGCGGTGCGCGTGCACAGGGAAGAACGTACCATGACAGCCTCCCAGAAATTGAGGTCCGCGCTGTGGCCGTCATTCGGCTATGGCCTGGACCTCAAGTGGTTAATGTTGCTGTAGGCCTCTTGGCAGCCTCCCTGACCAGTTTTCTTCTTGTCTTTTCATCAATTTTGGAGGGACGTCCAGTTCTTGGTAATGTCAGTTGTGCCATATTTTCTCCACTTGATGATGACTGTCTTCACTGTGTTCCATGGTATATCTAATGCCTTGGAAATTATTTTGTACCCTTCTCCTGACTTATACCTTTTAACATGAGATCCCTCTGATGCTTTGGAAGCTCTCTGCAGACCATGACTTTTGCTGTAGGATGCGACTAAAAAAAAGTCAGGAAAGACCTACTAGAACAGCTGAACTTTATTTGGGGTTAATTCGAGGCACTTTAAATGATGGCAGGTGTGCACTGAATCCTATTTAACATCAGTTTAAATGTGATTGCTTAATTCTGAACATGGCTACATCCCCACTAATGCAACCATATTATTTTATTTTTTTATTTTTACTTCCCCTCCCAAAAGATTTCAGTTTGTTGTACAGTTTATAGGTCACTTTAAAGGTGGAAAGAGTTCTGAAACGATTTATCTTTGTCTCATTTCTTTATATCAAAGAAACATGACATTTTAACAGGGGTGTGTATACTTTTTATATCCACTGTATGTGAGTGTGATGAATGGAATATCTATGTGTTCCCTCAAAGGGACTACAGTGAGTGTGAAAGTGATGTGTGTGAATGTACCCACAATCCAAAAATTTGTGGTAAACAAACAAATGATAAAATACACTCCTTGAGGGGTACTCAAGAAAACCCCCAAGCCACAACCAATGTATATATACAGTATCTCACAAAAGTGAGTACACCCCTCACATTTTTGTAAATATTTTATTATATCTTTTCACGTGACAACACTGAAGAAATTAAACTTTGATACAATGTAAAGCAGTGAGTGTACAGCTTGTATAACAGTGTAAATTTGCTGTCCCCTCAAAATACCTCAAAATACAGCCATTAATGTCTATGGCAACAAAAGTGAGTACACCCCTAAGTGAAAATGTTCAAATTGGGCCCAAAGTGTCAATATTTTGTGTGGCCAC
This sequence comes from Lithobates clamitans, assembly GCA_037952925.1. Classification (NCBI taxonomy): domain Eukaryota; kingdom Metazoa; phylum Chordata; class Amphibia; order Anura; family Ranidae; genus Lithobates; species Lithobates clamitans. The sequence goes on along the minus strand of JBBGZY010000996.1, from coordinate 4,413,309 downwards.
CATTATTTTCCAGCACTGTCTTAACCCTCTTGGGCATAGAGTTCACCAGAGCTTCACAGGTTGCCACTGAAGTCCTCTTCCACTCCTCCATGACGACATCACAGAGCTGGTGGACGTTAGAAACCTTGCGCTCCTCTACCTTCCATTTGAGGATGCCCCACAGATACTCAATAGGGTTTAGGTCTGGAAACATGCTGGACCAGTGCATCACCTTTACCCTCAGATTCTTTAGCAAGGCAGTGGTCATCTTGGAGGTGTGTTTGGGGTCGTTATTATGTTAGCATAATGCCCTGATGCCCAGTCTCTGAAGGGAGGGGATCATGTTCAGCTTCAGTATGTCACAGTACATGTTGGCATTCATGGTCCCCTCAATGAACTGTAGCTCCCCAGTGCCGGCAGCATTCATGCAACCCCAGACCATGACACTCTCACCACCATGCTTGACTGTAGGCAAGACACACTTGACTTTGTACTTCTCACCTGGTTGCCACCACACACGCTTGACACCATCTGAACCAAATAAGTTTTTCTTGGTCTCATCAGACCACAGGACATGGTTCCAGTAATCTACGTCCTTAGTCTGCTTGTCTTCAGCAAACTGTTTGCGGCTTTCTTGTGCATCATCTTTAGAAGAGGCTTCCTTCTGGGAAGACAGCCATGCAGACCAATTTGATGCAGTGTGCGGCGTATGATCTGTGCACTGACAGGCTGACCCCCACCCCTTCAACCTCTGCAGCAATGCTGGCAGCACACATACATCTATTTTCCAAAGACACTCTCTGAATATGACGCTGAGCACGTGCACTTAACTTTTTTGGTCGACCATGGCGAGGCCTGTTCTGAGTGGAACCTGTCCTGTTAAAACGCTGTATGGTCTTAGCCACTGTGCTGCAGCTCAGTTTCAGGGTTTTGGCGATCTTCTTATAGCCTAGGCCATCTTTATGTAAAGCAACAATTTTTTTTTCAGATCCTCAGAGAGTTCTTTGTCATGAGGTGCCATGTTGAACTTCCAGTGACCAGTATGGGAGAGTGAGAGTGATAAGACCAAATTTAACACACCTGCTCCCCATTCACACCTGAAACCTGAAACCTGAAACGAGTCACATGACACCGGTGAGGAAAAATGACTAATTGGGCCCAATTAGAACATTTTCACTAAGGGGTGTACTCACTTTTGTTGCCAGCAGTTTAGACATTAATGGCTGTGTGTTGAGTTATTTTGAGGGGACAGCAAATTTACACTGTTATACAAGCTGTACACTCACTACTTTACATTGTAGCAAAGTGTCATTTCTTCAGTGTTGTCACATGAACAGATATAATAAAATATTTACAAAAATATGAGGGGTGTACTCACTTTTGTGAGATACTGTATATATATATATATATATATATATATATATATATATATATAGATAGATATATAAAAATCATGTAATGACCCCCCTATTACCTGAAGTGTATAGTGCATAAAAGGAATTGTGAGTGAAGTCCCTTCTTTCCTTTCTTCTGTATCATATAATAGGGATGGAGGTCTGCTATTAGTGGTCGTGCCAGGTCACATTCTCTTTTAGCTATACAAGCCCATGGGGACAAGTGGTAGTTCTACCATAGGTGCGATGTAGACTTTTTGTTCTTTGGTTCTCTTGGGTAGAACTGTTTTTTATGTTTAATCTGTTTATTGAGTGAGGTTTTGAAAACAGTATTTGTATACAATGTATACAATACAACAAAGTATACAATGCAACAGAACAGATAAGAAAAATGCATAAGTACAGAAGTATAGCACATATCCAATAATTCCATATATCTGATTAGAATCATGAGAAGAAGAAGGATATTCAAAGTCATACATGTGGGAAACCACATATTTTTAATATTCAGTAGCCCAACAGTGTATCAGATATGAGTCTAAAGGAGGGATGACCCCTCTCAAAAATGTCTCCTGAGTAGTGAGTGCATAATAGGACAGGAGTCACATTGACTGAGTAGGAATGAGAAGCATAGATAGATATGGAAGACAAGGGGTAAGGGGAAGAAGAAAAAAGAGTAAGGAAAGTAAAAAAAACAGAGGGAAGCAATTTGGAAATCCCGATAGAAGCCAAACCCGTCTGAAATGAAGGATGTGAAGAACTGTTTTTTTATAACATAAATTCTATGCTTATATTTTTTTTATAAAATTGATATATGCTCCTTTGTTGTCCACTAAGCATGCTGGAGAGGAGGGTGTTAACTGTAAAACAAAAAAAAAAACAAAAAAAACAGTAGCACTTTCCAAGCTATTTGGTCTGGCAGGGTTGGTTGAATAACAAAAACAGCTATACAGAATCACAAATATTTTTGCAAGTTAAACAAATCAGATACAATATATCTGTTTGTTCAGCTATGTGTGTAGCTGTTTGACCAGTGTTCAGCTTCACCCGTAATCTCAGTCAAAATTGATCTAAAATGGCCCAAGGACTAAAATGAAGGCATCTACCGTGTTTCCCCGAAAGTAAGACATCCCCTGAAAATAAGGCCTACTTCCAGTTTTGCCTCTCGTTGTAATATAAGGCATCTCCCCGATAATAAGACCTCCCCGATAATAAGGCATCCCCTGATAATAAGACCTCCCCGATAATAAGGCATTCCCCCGATAATAAGACCTCCCCGATAATAAGGCATCCCCCGATAATAAGACCTCCCCGATAATAAGGCATCCCCCCGATAATAAGACCTCCCCGATAATAAGGCATCCCCCCGATAATAAGACCTCCCCGATAATAAGGCATCCCCCGAACAAAAGGCATCCCCCGAACATAAGGCATCCACACGATAATAAGGCGTCTGATTCTGGACCGTAGCGGCAGGTGCCGCCGCGCAGCTCACTGATTGGCCGCAGCTGTTCAGGCAGTGCGAGGTCTCTTTAAATCAGTGAGCTGCGGCGGGCTCTCTGGATGACAAGTGACGTCCTTGATGTTGCGCAGGGGAACGTCGCCCGTCAGAGAGCCCGCGCTGCCGCTGCCAGGCACAGGAGTCGGGCACATTGTGTGGAATCTCGCCGCCACAGGGGTGACTGAGGTGAGGGGGGATGTCTGGTGAAGGTGGGAGGGGGGAGAGACTAAACTGTCCACTGGCACAGGGGTGGGGGGAGGGGGACTTAAAATGACACATGGTGGATTTGAGGGGGGGGTATCAAATCGGCACAGGAGGATCAGAAGGGGGGGAATCAAAATGGCACAGGAGGTACTAAAATGGTAATTCCCTCCCCCCCTCTGATCCTCCTGTGCCATTTTTATTGATTCCCCCCTCTGATCCCCCTTGTGTCATTTTAAGTGATCTCCCCATTTCAAACCCCCCCTCTGATCCAGTGTGTCACTTTGGGGGGTGACTGCTTTTCTGCTGAAGGGTCTAAAGTACAAGAAATACTGGTAAACAGTGCTGGTATTCTTCTTCATTGAAAAATAAGACATCCCCTGAAAATAAGACCTAGCGCATCTTTGGGAGCAAAAATTAATATAAGACACTGTCTTATTTTCGGGGAAACAGGGTAGCAGGGCCAGTGCATATCCTTGAAAGTCTTCTTCAGTGACCCTGAATCCAAAGGTGTTCTGATATGGCAAAAATGGACTGCTAGCAGCAGCGTTGAGAGTTACTACCCCATCCTGCACTTGTCTATTGGCTCTTGAAGCCATCTATAACTCCGATGTGGGAGGAGGTGGGATGGTTCTTCACCCTGGAATAGGAGATTTGGAGAAGGTTCAAAGGTGGGTAGATACAATTCAAAGAAAAAAGACAGGAGGTCCAAAGGTACATAATTATAAATACTGGGATTGATCTAGTTTGTAAAGAAGACATCTTCCAAGGTCATTATGAATCCTTGGAAAATTGTATGTTTATTTCTCCACAAAGGGAACATCATGTGGAAGAAAGATGATTTTAGAATACGATGACCATTGTGGAAGTTGACCATTACAGAAATAGAGGATAATAGAGCTGGTTGCATTGCTAGTTCATTAAAATTTGTTTCCCTCTAGCATCCAAAGAGACTATAGTGACCCAGGGAGTTTTGATTTGCCTTCCTCTGGACCAAAACTACCGGATATTATGAGAGGCTGAAGTTGACCAACAGTTTATTTTCAACCTGGCTAATTGTGTAGCTATGAAATAAAGAATGACATGCTCCTTTGCTTGTTCAGGTTTCTAAATTTCAGAAGGAACACTAGGTGTGTAAAAGATTGTGATGATGTTTAAACCCTATGGACCCAATATCTACCTAACAGCACTCCACCTACACCCAACACTTGATGTAGTCCACTTTTCATAAGCTAGACAATTTGCAGTTATACGTACAGGCAGTCCCCAGGCTATGAACAAGAAAGGTTCTGTAGGTTTTTCTTAAGGAGGAACTGCAGTCTGCTCACATAATTTGTAATAAAGACACCTTTGCCATTCTGAAGCTTCCCTCCAACCACTTTGCATATTATTTTATATATACTGTGATTCTGTACTTGCCAAATATGCTGCAGAAATCTCCCTCCACTGAGTCTGGCTGCAGCCATTTTAACTGTTGGCAGCTGAAGCTGCTGCCTGTTTACTTCCGGGATTTACATAGAGGCACGCCTCCAGCTCTGTAGCTTTCATTGGCCCTGTTATGACTCACCCTCCCTCCATTCCTGGCAAACTCTCACAAGAGTGAGAGAGAGCTGTGCATGATGTCATTAAGCCTAGGCTAATGACCAGACAAGAAACAGGAAGTAAGTTATTTACTGGCAGAAAAAAATGTTTTACTATCCAAAGTTAAAACAACAAAGGGCAGTCGAGTATTGTACGAGAATAACTGTGTTGTACAGTTTTGTGGTACTTTTTTATATATTGTAATGTGATTTGATGAAATAAAAGAGATAATAAAAAAAAAAAAAACAAGGACAGAAAGATTTAATAGATGGAAAATTAAAAAAAAAAATACTGAAGGTCCACTTTAAGTAGAATTTGTATGTAAGTTGGAACAGGTACATTCAGGTAACTCCAGCCCAAAAAAATATTTTTACGTTTTGGAAAGCATGGGGAAGGGTTAATTGGCCATGCAGTGATGTGGGATTGCTGACAGGTCTGCCGGACAGTAGGTGGGATCATGCGATGAGCACTAAGATGGCCACCTGGCGGACCAGCATGAGTCAAGCTGCCTTCCTTAAGTATAAGTTGTATGTAAGTCGGATGTTTGTAACTCTGGGATTGCCTGTATTATCAGAGGTACGGTAATTGTGACACAAGTATAGATAGGACAAATTTGTACCTCCAAGAACAAATGAACATTTTTGTATTTCCCTTCACTTTTTGTCTCAGTGACAATGGTTACCGGGACAAAGAGTGTAATCTCCCCAGAGGGAATTTCTGCAAAAAATAAAAAATAAATAAACTTGACAGAGGGTTTAACCCTTTCCTAACCTGTACAAACCAAAAAAAAAGTTTTTCAGTTACATACACGTAAGGATTTAACCCATAAGACTGGTAGACAGTGTTGACTTACCCCTCTTCCTATTGAATACATGTAAATTGTGTTTGCCATGACCCGCACCCCTCCAAACCTTTCTGTAGGGTTAAAGTAAAAGAAAGCAGAGTGAATAAGACCCCCGGGGTTATGTGTTCAGTGTTGTGTGTTTAATTCAATCTCCACCTTCTTTTTGTTTTCCCAGGTCCTTGCTGTTACTTCTGCATGTACAGGGTTTAAAAACCCCAAGATGCCGTGCTTTCTCTTTATGGCGGTACAGCTAGAAGTAAATACCTACCACCTCCAGAAACTTGTTTAGTTTAAAGGTGAACTCTAATGCCCCGTACACACGGTCGGATTTTCCGATGGAAAATGTGTGATAGGACCTTGTTGTCGGAAATTCCGACCGTGTGTAGGCTCCATTACACATTTTCCATCAGATTTTCTGACACACAAAGTTGGACAGCAGGAGATAAAATTTTCCAACAACAAAATGCATTGTCGGAAATTCCGATCGTGTGTACACAAATCCAACGGACAAAGTGCCACGCATGCTCAAAATAAATAAAGAGATCAAAGCTATTGGCCACTGCCACTGTTTATAGTCCCGACGTACATGTTTTACGTCACCGCGTTTAGAACGATCGGATTTTCCGACAACTTTGTGTGACCGTGTGTATGCAAGACAAGTTTGAGCCAACATCTGTCGGAAAAAATCCTAGGATTTTGTTGTCGGAATGTCCGAACAAAGTCCGACCGTGTGTACGCCCTATAAGTGTTAAAAAACTTTTGCATCTGCGAGGAGCAGAGAGGAGGGGGTAGAGAGCTGCAGTTACACTGTGTGAGAGCTGATTGGAGGGAAAGCACAACCCCACCCCCCCTCCACACAGCAAACAGGAGCGAAAGAAGGATTCAGAGCTGTGTTCTGAATAGATAAGCTGTGTGCTGAGCTCTCCTCCCCCATCACAAATTTATCTTATGTGTCGGGAAAACTTGTCAGAAGTGAGAAATGCTGATAACAGAGGAATGAAGCACCAGAGAGAAACAACACTTAGAGCTTTGGGGAGAGACAAGTAAACGGATATATGTGCTTTCTTCAGATTTCAAGACTGAGGCTTACAACCACTTTAAATGAAATTGCAGCAGAGAAAGATCAGGTCTTCTATGCTGCCAAACACAACAGTTCTGTTTGGAAGAGCAGTGTAAAATTCAGAAATCGATGGACAAATACACATGTTTTGCTGATGAAGCACTCTCCAGAATAGGTTGCTAGATAAGCTAGGTAAATTTAGTTCTTTTTAGATACACTGTAATCAGTGGAGCAGTTTGTGATTGCTTTGGGCTGAAACCTGCAGGTTGCATGTTTGATGCTTTCCCCTGTCTTCTGGAGGATTCCAGAATATAGTGCGTTGAGAAGAGGCAAATCAGCAGCATGAATATTTAGATAGAGTCAGCCAATCCCTGGGAGTTGGTGCCAAGAAGGTGGCCGGGGGAGTGCATAGTTTGTAGCCTGAAGCGGCCCTGTTCTTGTCCAGGAGGAGAGGTTCCCAGCCTGAAGTGCTGCTGTCCTTCTGGGCAGCCCAGCTGAAAATTCTACCTGTGCTCATTGAGGTCCCAGCTGTGGCAGAGCTGTCCTGCTAAAATTTTAAGCCCTGGTTCACACTGAATGTGGTTTTGAAATCGTGCAACTTCACTTGAAATCGTACAATTTCAAAGCTGCATGTCAGTGCGACTTCCGGTGCGACTTGTCTGTCATCTGTGTGATTTCATGCACAGATGTTTATGCAAGTCACACCTGATATCGCCAAAAATAGTGCAGTACTTTTTCATATCGGTGCAGCACTGATTTGAACGGTTCCATTGCCGATGATAGGGTGCGACTTGTCATGCGATTTTGACCTGTCAAATTGCATGACAAGTCGCACTGATGTGAACAGTGGCTTAAGCTTCGGAAGGGATTTCACACACAGTATGGAACATCCATTGAGGAATTGTCCATCTGACATCAGAAGGAATTATCCAAATGTCCAGGAACATTGTGAGTATAGACCTGAGTGAAGGATCCTAGTGACCGTTGCTGCTGCTAACTCTGACATGTCAGTACTAGTGCTTGCCTGACCTGTAACATTTCTGAATCTGTCTCGGCAGTGGTGTATCCAGGGTATAGCACATATGGCAAGTGCCACGGGCACCATATGAGGGGGGCGCTCGTGAGTGGTTCTTCTTCCCAGGGCCAGATTATAGACTCTACACACAATTAACGGCCGGCCACCAGCCGCTACATTGCCTTGCAGTCTTGCCAGACAGCTGAATTATAGGCCCAAGACAGTGAGCCGGCCCAGGGCGGCGGCCGCCGCTACATACATCGCCTTGCAGAGAACGATGCGCTGCATAGCCTCTGTACTAGTGCACTGAGGCTGAGCGCGCTCCTCCCCTTGACGTCCTGGGTGGCATTACGTCATCCAGAGGCTGACCCAAGAGGCTGGTGGGAAAGGAGTCTGGGCGGTGCAAGGAGGGGGAAGCGCCGTATAAGAACAAGTAAGCTCTGCCTCTGCATGGGGCTGGGGTAATCGGGCAGATAAGTGCAGCTCAGTGCACTGGCTCTGGCTAAAGTGGGTTAACTGTTTGGGAGGGAGGGCAGGCCTTCTAGGCCTATCACTACCAGTGCTCATTAGTGCAGATCATCAGTGGCAGTGCCACCTATCAGTACCAGTGTCACCTATAAGTGCAAAATTCAGTGCCACCTATCAGTGCAAGTGTCACCTATCAGTGCAGCTCATCAGTGCCACCTGTCAGTGCCAATGTCACCTATCACTGCCACCTATCAGTGCAGCTCATCAGTGCCACCTGTCAGGGCCAGTGTCACCTATCAGAGCAGCTCATCAGTGCCACCTATCAGTGCAGCTTATCAGTGCCAGTGTTACCTATCAGTGCCAGTGTTACCTATCAGTGCAACCTATCAGTGCAGCTCATCAGTACAGCTCATCACTGCCAGTGTCACCTATCAGTGCGACTTATCAGTGCCACCTGTCAGCGCCAGTGTCACCTATTAGTGCCCATCAGTGCAGCTCATCAGTGCTGCCTATCAGTGTTACTCCTGCCTCATCAGTGCTGCCTTATCAGTGCCCATAAATGCTGCAAATCAGTGCCCATCAGTGCTGCCTATCAGTGCAGCTCATCAGTGCCAATCCATAATTTGTTAATTGAAAGATTAAAGAGCTTGACTTGCAGTTTTGCTAGCTGTTTTTTTTGTTAAGGTCATCTGAAAGATGGGTTTCAAATGTTTTCACATGGGCGCAGTTTTAGTGCTTGCTATAGGTGCTATTTTCACTAGATATGCCTCTGTGTCTCAGTGCCCTCCACTTCTTTTTTTTTGGGCCTTTGCTAGAGGAACTGTCCTGAGAAGTAGCAACATAGTGAAGAGTGAACGCAATTTATTGTTCAGTGGTCATGGAGTATCCCACAGCCCCCTCTGCTATAGCCAAGCTATTCAGCAATACATTTCAGGCTGGGTTCACACCATTGCGAATTGCATGTGGGTTCTCTGCATCCAATTCGCAATAGCAGGAGATTGTGACCGGCTTTCTATGGAGCCGGTTCACATATCTCCGCTGCGGCTCCGGTGTGAAATGCACAGGAGCCCTGTGCGTCTTTTGGTCCATTTCAGGTCCGAATTCAGCCAAAAATTCGGACTGAAATCGGACCTGAAACGGTGAACGGGGGACGCACTGGACTCCTGCTGGGAGCCGCATGCAGCGATGGTGTGAACCCAGCCTCAAAAAGTCAACACCCAGACTGTTTTATGAGCCAGAAGCATAACTGTTGCTGTGTGCCTGACTGCAATTGCACTAATCTGGGAAAGGAACCTGGTACAAATCAGCGGGCTTTTACCAGGCTGAGCGCTACATCAGGTAAAACAGTTCTCATATGTTCTGTATATTTATCTGTTTGCCTCAAGAACAGCCTTTAAAAAGGTATCAACACATAATTTGCAATAATTATTTTTTAATAATATTTCCTGTAATGTATTCGTTGAGCCAAACCATGCTAAAAGATTGATGATAGTGATAGAATTTTAAGGATGGGAGCTGACTTTGCAGTCTGGTTTGGCAAACAATTTAATTCCTTATAGATGGTGGCATATTTTTAGAAACGGAATAGTCTTTAACTCCTTCAGATCCGCGCTATAGCCGAATGAGGGCTACAGCGCGGATCTGCTTTGCCGGGAGGGCGCCAATCGACGCTCTCCCCTTTGCAAGCTGGCCACGCCCCCCTGCAGGGAGACTCAGGTGATCACAGATCGGAGTAAGGGGTTGATCCCGACCCCTTACCACCAGTGTTAATTTAGTTGACTAAAACAACTAAAACATTTTAGTCTACTAAAATGACTAAAACATTTTAGTCGACTAAATAAATACTATTTTAGTCGACTAAAATACGACTAAAGCTAAAACAATTGAGATGACTAAAATACGACTAAAACTAAAAGCCATTTTAGTCAAAAGACTAAAATGAGACTAAAACTAAAATGCCATTTTAGTCAAAAGACTATGACTAAAACTAAATTGCAATTACTGAAATGTACTGGAGATTTTAGTCGACTAAAACGTAGGACATTTTAGTCGACTAAAATGCACTGGAGATTTAGTCGACTAAATACGACTAAAACTAAAACAATTGCAGAAGACTAAAATGGGACTAAAATTAAAATGCCATTTTAGTCCTAAGACTAAAATTAACACTGCTTACCACGTGATCAGCTGTCAGCCAATGACAGCTGATCATGTGATGTAGGCAGCGGATCAGTAATCTTCTGTTGAAGGGACATCAGGCCCGAGCAGAGAGAAGCAACGCCGCCTCATATGTACCCACAGTGCCCTCCAATCAGTGCCCACCAGTACATCAGTGCCACCTATCAATGCCCACGAGTGCCACCTATCAATGCCCACCAGTGGTGCCAATTAGTGCCACCTAGCAGTGCTGCCTATCAGTGTTGCCTACCAGTGCCTATTAGTGCCCATCAGTGCCAGCTATCAGTGCCACCCATCAGTGCCACCTATTAGTGCCCTTCAGTGCCATCTATCAACGCCCTTCAGTACCACCTCTCAGTGCCCACCAGTGCCACCTCATCAGTGCCCATCAGTGCCACCTTATTAGTGCCCATCAGTGTTGCCTTATCAGTGCCCATCAATGCAGCCTATCGGTGCCCATCAGTGCAGCCTCATCAGCGCACATCAATGAAGGAGAAAAATTACCTGTTTGCAAAATTTATTAACAAAATATAAAACGGTTTTGTATTTTTTTTTTTTTTTTTATTTGCTTATCTTTTCACTTTTTTAACAAAACATAAAAAACCCAGAGGTGATCAAATACCACCAAAAGAAAGCTCTATTTATGGGAAAAAAATGATAAAAATGTCATTTGGGTACAGTGTTGTATGACCGCACAATTGTCATTCAAAGTGTGACAGCGCTAAAAGCGGAAAATTGGTCTGGGCAGGAGGGGGGTTTAGGTGCCCAGTAAGCAAGCGGTTAAAGCGCGTCTTTTCCCTTATGATAAGAGCAGAGACTTTACTAGCTCTGGGTCAGTGCTTGCAGGTCAGTGGATTACATAATATAGCAGCCTTATTTTAAGTAACTCATAATCTCTTTTAGCCACCGTACATTTTAATAACCTGCCGTGACTTTCATGGTAAGGCAAATGAAAACACACAAGAAAATTTTTGTTGTCACTCTTTTTACGGACTGTGGTTACATTTACTGGCATTTGGCAACTGTAAGTGAGTCATTAGTATACCAGCTAATTTCGGTGTTGGTTGGGGGGGGGAGTTAAATGCAACCCTTGCTTTGGAGGAGCAGAAAGATCTTGTAGGGTGAATGAATGGCAGGACAGAGGCTGTTTTCAGCTCGGAGAAAAGGGCCTGTTACAAGGCTCGATTCAGGTCATTGTGGAACACCCAGACTTACAGCTTAATGGGCCACTTCACATCTATGGACTGACTTGACACAGCAAGTTACAGTTTGTGGAGCGTGTAAAACTCAAAATATATATAGAAGCATTTGTAAGTTTATGATGCTGTGAGTGATTCACTGAGCTTTTTAAATGCCCCCCCGAGAACAGGCTGGGCTACGCGTAGCTTTTTATTGGCTGTTGGTTGTTCAACTTGACGAACTACACGGTCCTATCCAGTACATGACAACAGTGAATGCTCTCGCCTCCAGGTTGTGGGTACAGAGAGGAAGTATGAGCAAAACAACCAGCCCTGTTGTCTTATCGTTGAAGTCATATTCTAACACTTATCTCAGACTTGCCACCATGATAAAGCAGGTAAACTGTTGCATTTCTCTCTATGGCCCTTTTAATGTATACCCTTCTTTAACAGCATTAAAGTTCACCTTTGTAATAAATGTCACTGTCAGGGGCATGTCAGCAGTCGTCGGGTGAATCTGCGTGCACGTAGGTCCTCAAGGATCATTTCCAAGCATATTCAGCCAAAATCCCCACCAGGGGGCGCCGGAGCGCTCCCGCGAATGCCCGTACGCGCGTTCGCGGGTACGCGCGCGCGCCCGTGCGCGCGCCCGTTCGCGCTAGCGCCGTTTGGCGCCAAAGGGCCTTTAAAAGGGTGACAGGTGCTCATGTTAGCTGCTGTTCGTCTGCAGCTCTGCACCTGAAAGTTCCTGAATCTGCCTGCTTGTTGTTTAATATTGACCCGGCTACGTCTGACCATTCTCCAGTCTCCTATCCGACCCGGCTTGTCTGACCTTGTTTCTTCTGCTACCCGTTGCTGAACTCCTGCCTGTCTGACTACCCTTGGATCATCCCTTCTGTTGATATCCTGCCTGATCTCCTGCCAAATACGGACTGTCTGACCTTGCTTGCCTGTGTCCTGTCACGCTGTTCCAGCCTGCCTGTTTGCATCCAGCTGCTGTCTACGCATCCGGCTACCAGCCTACCTACCGGCCTGCACCAGTTACCTGCATCCACAGCTCAGCCATCCCTGAGGGACTTCATTCCAGTTCCGGTGTCTGCTTCTGCTGGAACCCGCATCAGGCCCTCCTACCCACTGTGCTCAGGAGACCACTGTTCCCACTTCCAGCGGCTCCTGAACCAGCGCTTAAGAGAGGTCTCCTTCTACCAGTCAGGCTCAACTACCAGGTCCATTACAGTACGAACAGCCATGACTGAGCCTGCAGGAGAGACCTCTCCCATTCAGGAGATCTGTACACACTTGGCGGCCCTCACCCAAGCAGTAAAGACGCTACAAGACAGTTATAACAGACTGGAAGGGCAAGTGTTAAACCTCAGTGGTTCCGGTGGTGTGGCCGCTGCACCCGCAGCTGCTCCAGTACAGGCTGCTGCATCTCCCTCAGTGGTCATGCTCCCATCAGAACCAAGAGTACCTGTTCCTGATAAATTTTCCGGTGACCGAACTAAGTTTGTGGCTTTCCGCAGCGCTTGTCAACTTTACTTTGGACTACAGCCACGGACTTTTTCTTTGGAAGCCACCAAAGTGGGGTTTGTTGTATCCCTCCTGCAGGGGGAACCCCAGACCTGGGCCCATCGCTTGATTGAATCCAACGCCATACAGGTTCAGACCCTACCTGCCTTTTTTGAAGCCATGGCCCAGCTTTATGAGGATCCTCAGCGGGCTGCCACCGCTGAGGCAGCTTTGATCGCGCTCCAGCAAGGCCGTAGACCGGCCGAGGACTATGTCATGGACTTTCGACGCTGGAGCGCGGATACTCAATGGAATAATGCAGCCCTACGCCACCAGTTCCGCATGGGGTTATCTGAGGGTCTTAAGGATGAGCTTGCCCGAGTAGGAATGCCTGACACCTTAGAAGAGCTCATTACCATCACTATCCAGATTGACCGACGCCTTCGTGAGCGCCGCTCTGAACGATCTGTCCAACAAACTCGGCCTATGTGGATGACTGCCAGAGCTCCGCTGCCTGCCTCTCGGTATCTACCTTCTGCCGGGCCAAGTCCAATCAACCAGGCAACTGATGCCCCTGAACCCATGCAACTTGGACTTATGCGTACCACTCTGACCCCTGAAGAACGGGCACGCAGGCGCCAACTAAACCTTTGCCTTTATTGTGGCGGAACGGGCCACTACGTGAACAACTGCCCAGTGAAGATCCGTAAGTGTTTTTCTTCAGCTCCAACCAGTTTGTCTGCTTTAACAGCCAATGCCACTCAACTTGTGCTCCCTCTCTCATTACAGCTCCAGGGAAGAACAATTCAAGTCAACGCCATTGTTGATTCCGGGGCATGTAGCTGTTTTGTTGACTCCACCTTTGCCACACAGCAAGAACTTCCGCTAAAAGACAAGACACACAGACTTTCAATTTTTCTGGCCGATGGGTCCCGTATAAAGTCCGGGCAGGTCTCTCAAGAAACCCTTCCACTATCTGCTATCTGTTCATCCCAGCACCGAGAGATCTTAATCTTGGACGTCATCTCATCACCTCTTTTCCCAATCATTTTGGGTATGCCCTGGCTTCAAGCCCACAATCCTCTTGTTAATTGGGCCACGGGCGAGATCAAGTTTCAGTCACCCTATTGTCAAAGACATTGCCTACCTGAACCTGTTAATCCTGCTACTACCCTACTATGTATGGACACTGACCCAGATCTGCTTCAAAACGTACCAGAGGTCTATCAGGACTTTGCAGATGTTTTCAGCAAGAAGGGAGCAGATTCCCTGCCACCCCATCGCCTCTATGACTGTCCAATTGAATTGCTTCCTGGAGCTGAGATCCCTTTTGGGCGCATCTTTCCTCTGTCCGAAAAGGAACAAGAGGCGCTCAAGGTTTACATCAATGAAAACCTAGAGAAAGGCTTCATTCGACAGTCCACTTCACCAGCAGGAGCGGGAATATTTTTTGTCTCCAAGAAAGATCATACGCTCCGCCCTTGCGTGGATTATCGGGAATTAAACAAGGTTACGGTCAAGAACCGTTATCCGTTGCCCCTAATACCAGAACTGTTTCAAAAATTACGGACCGCCATTATCTTCACCAAATTAGACCTGAGAGGGGCCTATAACCTGGTCCGCATTCGGGCCGGGGATGAATGGAAGACGGCTTTCCGGACCCGTTTCGGGCACTACGAATATTTGGTCATGCCCTTCGGCCTTTGCAATGCTCCTGCCACATTTCAGCATCTGGTCAACGATGTGTTTAAAGACTTCCTGGACATCTTCTTAATTGTTTACCTGGACGATATCCTTATCTTCTCCAGCTCACTTGAGCAACACAGGGAACATGTCCGTAAAGTCCTAGCACGACTCCGCTTGCACAGATTGTACGCCAAAGCGGAGAAGTGCGAATTTGAACAAGAAGAGATCCAGTTTCTGGGGTTGGTCATCTCCCCAACCGGTATTAAAATGGATCCCCAGAAGGTGTCTGCTGTATTAGAATGGCCAGCACCCATGGACAAGAAAGGTGTACAACGCTTTGTTGGCTTTGCAAACTTTTACAGGAAGTTTATCAGGGGGTTCTCTAACATCATCTCCCCTATTACACAGCTAACCAAGCAGAATCTTCGTTTCCACTGGAACCAGGAGGCCCAGGAGGCCTTTGAAGAATTAAAAAGGCGTTTCACGTCAGCTCCGATTCTTAGCCATCCAGACCCATCTTTGCCTTTTATTCTAGAGGTTGATGCTTCCGAAGTAGCTGTGGGTGCTATTATTTCCCAACGTCAGGCAACAAAGATCTGATGCATCCTGTTGGGTACTTCTCTAGAAAACTTTCGCCAGCTGAGCGGAACTATGATGTGGGGGATCGGGAGTTACTTGCCATCAAGACTGCCTTGGAAGAATGGAGATACTTGCTTGAAGGTGCAGTCCATCCAGTACTAATTTATACAGATCACAAAAATCTGGAGTATCTAAGATCTGCTAAAAGACTAAAACCCAGACAGGCCCGTTGGGCCCTATTTTTCACACGATTTTGCTTCCACATCACCTACCGGCCGGGATCCAAGAATACAAAACCAGACGCTTTGTCACGCATGTTTGATAATCCTAAGGACTCTTCTGTCCCTGACACTATTTTGCCGGCAAACAATTTTCTTCTCCTTCAGACAGATTTGCTATCCATGATTAGAGAAGCATCCCCAGAACCTTCAAGTCTTCAGGAGTCTTTCTTAACACCTCGAGATGGACTATTATGGAGGGGAAGTCAAATCTTCATGCCAGAGAACGTTAGAGTCAAGGTACTGACGCTTTTGCATGACCATCCACTTGCAGGACATTTTGGGGTCCGTAAGACCCTTGAGCTGGTGCAGCGCACCTTTTGGTGGCCTAATTTAAAGGAATTTTGCAAGAAATATGTCAACTCCTGCTCTGTCTGCATCCAGAACAAAACCCCCAGGAACAGAGCGTGGGGTCTACTAAGACCATTGCCTATACCAGATAGGCCTTGGAGAATGATAGCAATGGACTTTATAGTCGAACTGCCACATTCGGAGGGGTGTTCGGCGATCTTTGTGGTCGTCGACCGGCTATCCAAAATGGCCCACTTTGTGCCCCTAAAAGGAACACCTTCTGCTGTAGAGACAGCCCGTGTGTTCATTAAGGAAATCGTTAGATTACACGGGATTCCCGCAAATATAGTGTCTGATAGGGGGGTGCAGTTTACTTCACGTTTTTGGAGAGCCCTTTGTGAAAGCTTGAAGATTGAACTAGCCCTGTCCTCAGCATACCATCCCCAAACAAATGGGCAAACTGAAAGGACAAATCAAACTCTGGAGCAATACATTAGGTGTTTTACATCTTTTGTGCAAGATGATTGGGTATCCTTGCTGCCACTTGCAGAATTTGCGTACAATAACGCCAGTCACTCTGCCACCGGTCAATCTCCTTTCTTTGCCAATTATGGGTTTCATGCATCTTTTTTACCAGATTGTCTTTCAGAATCTGCAGTTCCAGCGGTCCAGGACACAGTGCAGTTCTTCAGTCGTAATAATCGGATCTTGCAGGAGGCGGTATCCAAAGCGCAAGCGGATAATAAGAGGTTCTTTGATGAGAAAAGAAGGGGAGATCTAAACCTCCAACCTGGCGACAAGGTATGGCTGTCCACTAATAATATCAGATTGTCATGTCCTTCCAAGAAACTTGCCCCAAAATTTATTGGACCTTTCCCTGTGAAAAGGAAAATTAACGAAGTATCGTATGAACTATGCTTACCTGATTCACTTAAGATACATCCTGTATTTCACGTATCACTCTTAAAGCCTGCTGTAGATGATCCTTTTCCTGATAGGGGCACCAGGGTCCCTGAACCAGTTCTGGTGGACGGCAATGAAGAATATGAAGTGGAATCCATCCTTGACTGCAGGAAGAGGTCTGGGCAAGTACAGTTTTTAATTAAGTGGAAAGGGTATGGTCCGGAGAACAACTCATGGGAACCTGACTGTAATATTCATGCCAAACGTTTAATTCATGCATACTTCTCTACCCATCCTGAAAAAAAGGCGCATCTGGGCATCCGGAGGCTGCCCGTTGGGGGGGGGCAATGTCAGGGGCATGTCAGCAGTCGTCGGGTGAATCTGCGTGCACGTAGGTCCTCAAGGATCATTTCCAAGCATATTCAGCCAAAATCCCCACCAGGGGGCGCCGGAGCGCTCCCGCGACTGCCCGTACGCGCGTTCGCGGGTACGCGCGCGCGCCCGTGCGCGCGCCCGTTCGCGCTAGCGCCGTTTGGCGCCAAAGGGCCTTTAAAAGGGTGACAGGTGCTCATGTTAGCTGCTGTTCGTCTGCAGCTCTGCACCTGAAAGTTCCTGAATCTGCCTGCTTGTTGTTTAATATTGACCCGGCTACGTCTGACCATTCTCCAGTCTCCTATCCGACCCGGCTTGTCTGACCTTGTTTCTTCTGCTACCCGTTGCTGAACTCCTGCCTGTCTGACTACCCTTGGATCATCCCTTCTGTTGATATCCTGCCTGATCTCCTGCCAAATACGGACTGTCTGACCTTGCTTGCCTGTGTCCTGTCACGCTGTTCCAGCCTGCCTGTTTGCATCCAGCTGCTGTCTACGCATCCGGCTACCAGCCTACCTACCGGCCTGCACCAGTTACCTGCATCCACAGCTCAGCCATCCCTGAGGGACTTCATTCCAGTTCCGGTGTCTGCTTCTGCTGGAACCCGCATCAGGCCCTCCTACCCACTGTGCTCAGGAGACCACTGTTCCCACTTCCAGCGGCTCCTGAACCAGCGCTTAAGAGAGGTCTCCTTCTACCAGTCAGGCTCAACTACCAGGTCCATTACAGTCACTATGTAGTCAAGATGCCCCAACCCTTAATATCACTAGGTAGCTTAAAAATGTGGAGTTTAAAGTGGAACTTCAGTCTCCCAATCAACATTGATTATTTTTAATCCCTACGTTGCTAGCATTAAAGTGAAACTTAAGATTCCCAATCAACATTGATTAATGCTAGCAACGTAGGGATTAAAAATAATCAATGTTGATTGGGAGACTGAAGTTCCACTTTAATGCTAGCAATGTAGGGATTAAAAATAAAGTGGAACTTCAGATTCCCAATCATCATCCACCATAATCGTGGATTATTTTTAAACCACGTTGCTAGCATTAAAGTGGAACTTCAGTCATTTTTTCAACTTTCCATCTAGTAGCCTCCCCGGCGGTTTTCCCGAGTGTGGCTCGGGGTTAAATTTCAGCACCATTAGCGGTAACCCTAAGCCACACTCAGGATTACATCTTAGGATCCTGGTGCAGTATACTTACCTTGTCCCCAGGATCCTGCGATGTCCCCCCGCTGTGTCCGTGGGCTCTGTCCTCCTCCCGAAGCCTCTCTGTGCCGGGCTCTGTTCTCTGCAATTGTCGCAACGCGCGGGGGGCGGAGCCTGGCGGCAAATTCAAAAAGTGAAAATTCATAACACATACAGTACACTGTAATCTTACAGATTACAGTACTGTATGAAATTATTTCACATCCCTTTTGTTCCTAGTGCTTTGTCCAGTGCCCTGCATGCAGTTTTATATGATATATACTGTTCTTTCTGCCTGGAAACTGGAGATTGTCCATAGCAACCAAAAAGTGTCCCTTTACGTCAAAAGTGGTTTTAGACCAGCTAGAAAACAGCGATAGTAAATTAGAACACTTGCAGAATTGAGCGATAGTGATTTGTGGAGAAATGTATTTTATTATTATTTTTTATAATTATTTATATTTATTTATTATATTATAATTTATGATTTTGTGTTTCAAACTTCATCATACCCGGGATATCTACTAGACTCTTGGTGGACAGATATAAGTGTGTTATTGCTAAGAATTACAGGCCTACAATATAAAACGCCAAATTTCTATGCAAAATAATTGTATCGCTAGTGGCGCAGGCTCCTCCTGCGCCACTAGCTACCTGCAGATCACCTAACCTCTCCCAATGCCTTCCAGCTCCTATAGTGCCATAATGGCCCGCAGTACTCCTCAACATCTCACCGTGCCCCCAGGCCCCCTAGGACCCCTTAATCCCCACAGTGTCTGTCAAGCTCCCACAGTAACCCCTAGACCTTCCCGGTACTCCTACAGTAGCTTGCTGAAGAGCCCCCAGTCCCCCACTGTGTCTCTATAAGTGTCCTGCAATGTCCCTCAGTCCCTGAAGTGCCCTACAGTCTCCTACATTGCTCCTGCAAAACCCCCAGCCCCCTTCAAAGAGCCCATACTCCACAGTTGCCCCCAGCTCCTTCCAGAAACCTCATTCCTACAGGACCATCAAGTTTTCTGAAAAGTCATCTAACTGCCTTCACACCCCCATCCCCCCACAATGACACCCAGCTCCATCCAGAGCCTTCCAGTATTTCAATACGTTTACAGTACAATTTTATTTTTTACTTTTAGGGTACAGAAGATTTTGTAAGAATTTACTGGGCCCTGGTCTCAATAAGATTGAAAGCCACTGTCTCAGTGCTCTTCACCAACCTCTCTTTGCAACGACTCACATACTATGATGGACCTTACAATTAGACATAAGGTCAAACCTGCTTCTTTCCTCAAATGAGAATTTAACACGGACACCATGACCAGCTTGTACATTACCAGGTAATCCCAAGAAGTAACCCAAAAGAAAGTACAAAAAAAGGAAAGCCCCCACTGTGCACATAGGTTTGTTGGCAAAGATCACTTGAATTTGGGTGCCGAATCTAATGTGGAACCTGGCACATGTCCCAACCTCTGCCATAGAGCGTCATTTTGACTCTCTGTGTGTTGCATTTATTGACTTTATTAGCAGCTAGCCTGGCTCCTTCAAGGCTTATGCATACCCAGTGCATTCTCCCTACCCTGTTGCACCAACTCTGAGCTCAGCCATAGCAGAAAGGGGGGGGGGGCAGGTTAACGCCGTGCATGCCCTGTTCTTGTATGACATCATCTGCCTAGGCATGAAACCAGGAAGTAACTGAAGAAATGTGAAAAAAAAAGGTTTAACACAGTAAATAGATGGGGAAGTATATCATATTTATTTAAAGAGGAACTGCAGTCTGCTTACATAATGTGTAATAAAAATATCTTTGCCATTCTGAAGCTCCCATCCAACCACTTTTCATATTATTTTAAATATACTGTGTTTCTGTACTTGCCAATTATGCTGCAGAAATCTCCCTCCACTGAGTCTGGCTGCAGCCATTTTAACTGTGGGCAGCTTAAGCTGCTGCCTGTTCACTTCCTGGATTTACACAGACACACAGAGGCACACCTCCTGCTCTGCAGCCCTGCAGCCCTCATTGGCCCTCTTATGACTCATCCACCCTCCTTTCCTGGCAAACTCTCATGAGAGAGAAAGCTCTGCATGATGTCATAAGCCCATACCTCCCAACATTTTAGGATGAGAATGAGGGACACCTACTAGCAAACGTATATAGGCATAGGACACGCCCCCTGCCACACCCCCTTAAAGTAGAATTAACCAAAACAAAAGGTTAATTCAATCCACAAGTCCTGTTTTTTTATCACTACTATTCCTTTATATTGGCTTTTAAAATTTACAAATGCAACAATTTAGAATTTGGATGAAAGGTTTAGCACTGGGAAACACTTTTGGAAAGATAAAAAGTGCATTTTATATACAACTATATAGATCAGACCAAAATGAGGGACAAATGAACGAGGGACAGAGGGACAGTCCCTCGAAATCAGGGACAGTCCCTCGAAATCAGGGACAGTTGGGAGCTATGTAAGCCTAGGCTTTTTACAGACAAGAAATAGGAAGTTGGCTGTATAAGGTATTTACTGGCAGAATTTTCTTTTTTTTACTATCCAAGGTTAAAACAACAAGGGCAGAAGATTTAACCTCCCTGGCGGTATGATTATTTGGGGGCCAAGATTTCCATAGTTTGTATGGTTATGGCTTTAGCTTTATTCTTCATGTGATAAACCTTCCGGGATGAGTGTGTGAAATTTGCTGCACTATTTAAAGTGGAGTTCCACCCAAAAATGAAACTTCCACTTTTTGGAATCCCCCCCCCCCTCCGGTGTCACATTTGGCACCCTTTAGGGGGGGAGGAGGGAGCAGATACCTGTCTTATACAAGTATTTGCTCCCACTTCCTGGCATAGATCACTGCGGCGTTCGTGGTGATCTACGCCAATTCCATGGCCTACTTTGTCCTCCCCCGCTGTCTTCTGGGAGACAGAAGACAGCAGGGACCGGTAAGGACGCGCAGCGCAACTCGCACATGCACAGTAGGGAACCAGGAAGTGAAGCCACACGGCTTCACTTCCTGATTCCCACACCGAGGATGGCGGCGGCAGCAGCCGAGAGCCGACGGACAGATCGGCTTCGGCTTCCGACATTGCGGGCTCCCTGGACAGGTAAGTGTCCACATATTAAAAGTCAGCAGCTGCAGGATTTGTAGCTGCTGGCTTTTAATATTTTTTTTTTCAGTGGACCTCCGCTTTAAAGTGATTGTAAAAAACTATTTTTTTTAACTGAATGTATTCTCTGCATTAAGTTAAATAAAAACCCACTATCTGTCCTCGCCAATCGCTAAACACTTACCTAAGTACTGTCACAGATCCAGCTCTGTCCTGGGTGCAGCACCATTCTCCTCTCTTCCTGGTCTCACAGGAGACACTGAGGACAGTAGAGCCATGGGCTCCTGCTGCTGTCAGTCAAATTACTTTGAGGAGTGAGTGGGGGCGTGGCTTACCAGCTCTGTGTGTGTCTATGGATGCACACAGCTCGGTTTGGAAGCGCACCTACACAGATGTCTCCGTAGCACATGGCTTGTTAAGGGGGCTTCCGAAGGACGAAGGAGGGCCACCAAAGATGAGGTAAGGGACCAACCTGTCTTTGCACAGGACAGGTTAGTGTAACATCTTTTTTTAATTGTAGCAAAAAAATATTCTTTAGTATAACTTTAAAGCTCGGTTCACACTAGGGCGACCTGTCAGGCGACGTAGTCCCATGACAAGTCGCGCCCCCATTTAGTGCAATGGAACCATTCTAATCGGAGCAACTCAAGTCTCTCCGACTTAGAAAAAGGTTCCTGCACTACTTAGGGGCGACTTCGGAGTGACTTGGATTTATTTCTATTAAAGAAGTCGTATGCAAGCTGCAATGAAGTCGTGCTGGGCGGCACGATTTTAAAGTCGGGCGAATTTGAAGCCATGCTGAAATTACACAGGCATTTCTTCAAGTCGCGTGGCAAAGTCGCACGACTTTTAGGTCATACAAGGGTGAAAGGGGCCTTAGCCTTGTTCACACTGAAGGCAGGTTTGAAATCGTGCGAGATTTCAGCTGAACTCGCACAATTTCAAACCGCTGTTTCAGTGCGAGTTTGGGGGTGATTTGAAAGTAGTTCCTGCACATCAGTGTGACTTCGCAAAGTCGGCGTCGCACCGATTGGGACAGTGCCATTGCTGGTAATAGGCTGCGATTTGGCATGCGATTTGACATGTCAAATCAAATCAAATCGTGCCAATGTGAACGGGGGCTGAGTGTGATTACATGCATTCCTGGATAGAAAATCACATGTGCGGTGGACTACTATTAATTGTTAATTGCTGTTGTAAATGTTTTGTATTTTGTTTACACATAGGCCCATTGCACACTGGGTGTTTAGCTTCTGTGTACAGGTGCACCATCTAGCTCCACTGACGGAAGCCAATAAAACACTATTAAGATGGTTTACTAAGGGGAAATAGACTCTTAACTTTGAAAGTGCAGTTGTGCTGTGCAAGAAAATTATTACCAAAGTTTAGTGAACATGGTGAAGCTTAATTTTGCAAAGAAAACCCTGTTGCATGCAAGAAAAAAAAAACAGAGGCTGACAGCTGCTGTAGCTAGCTAGACGGTGCACCAGGTGGTACTAACTTTTAGGGCAAAATACGCTCAGGGACAAATGCCCAGAATTTAAGGACTAGTACCACCCATTGCACCGTCTAGCCACAGCAGCCTCTCATAGGGGTTTGCAGGCTGCCAACAGGAAGGCCAGACGGTGCACCTGTGCCTTCCACCCGCTCTTGTGTACACACTAACATTAACAGCATTATGATGCAGTGAGTAAGGCTCAGTTACTATAGGAGACAGCCTATCCTACAAAGTACAGATGTGCTGGTTCACTTTAACCACTTCAATACCAGGCACTTAGACACCTTCCTGCCCAGGCCAATTTTCAGCACTGTCCCAATTTGAATGACAATTGCGCGGTCATGCTACACTGTACCCAAACAATTTTTTTATCATTTTGTTCCCACAAATAGAGCTTTCTTTTGGTGGTATTTGATCACCTCTGCGGTTTTCATTTATCAATGACGGGCACTGATATGGCTGCACTGATGGGCACCGATGAGGTGGCACCGATGAGGTGGCACTGACAGGCACTGATGGGTGGCACTGATGGGCACTGATAGGTGGCACTGGTATGCGGCACTGATGGGCACTCATAGGTGGCACCGATGGGCACTCATAGGCGGCACTGATGTGCACTCATAGGTGGCATTGATGGGCACTCATAGGTGGCATTGATGGTTACTTATGGGTGGCACTGATAGTTGGCACAGATGGGCACGGATGGGCACTGATAGGTGGGCACGGATGGGCACTGACAGGTGGCACCGATGGACACTGATGGGTGGCACTGATGACACTGGTCGTTTGCAGTAATGCCCCTAAGGGTGGCATTGCTGGGCATTACTGCAACATAATGGTGCCAATCAGTGCCCATTTGTGGGCACTGATTGGGCACACTGGGCACGTGTGGATGGCCATGGGGTACATACCTGGCTATCCACATGTTGCCCCTTCCCTGGTGGTCCTAGTGGCAATCCCTGGTGGTCCAGTGTGGTGATCTGAGGGGGGGCTGCGCTGATAAATAATCAGCGCAGACCCCCCCTGCCAGGAGAACCGCCAATCGGCTCTCCTCTACTCGCGTCTGTCAGACGCGAGTGAGGAAGAGCTGATCAACGGCTCTTCCTATTGACAGCGTGATCAGCCGTGATTGGACACGGCTGATCACGTGGTAAAGAGCCTCTGCCGGAGGCTCTTTACCAAGTTTGGTGTAGCAGTGTGTCAGACTGACACACTGATCCACCGATCGCTGCGATGCGCGCCCCCGGGCGCACGGCGGCATGTTATCCTGCTGAACGTCATATGACGCCCAGTCAGGATAACTGAACCACTTCCCAGACGCTATAGGGCACGCGGGAAGTGGTTAAAGGCTCTTTTTCTGTGTCTGCCTTATCTCACCTTTTTGTCTAAAGCCACGTACACACGCGCGGACTGTCCAACAGAAAAAGTCAGACGGAAGCTTTTCATCGTATATATACCGATCGTGTGTAGGCCTCTTCGGACTTTTTTTTTTTTAAATCTGACGGACCTAGAAATGGAACATGTTCTGAATCAGGAAAACAGATCGTCTGTATGCTTTTCCGACGGACCAAAAAGACGCATGCACTGAAGCAAGTACGAGACGGAAGCTATTGGCTACTGGCTATTGAACTTCCTTTTTCTAGTTCCGTCGTAAGTGTTGTACGTCACCGCGTTCTGGACGGTCGCACTTTGGGTTGACCGTGTGTAGGCAAGACCGCTTGAATGGAATTCCGTCACAGTTCTGTCGGAGAAACCGTCGGAGTTTATTACGACGGCTAAACCGCTCATGTGTACATAAGGAGTATACCTGTCTGCTGATCGTTACTGTTTTTGACTAAGGGTGTCTTGTACCCATCCCCTCTCTCCAGCATTTTTCCTGTTGTGAGAAATAAACTTCTCTCTGTTCATGCATAAAAGTGGAACCCAATTTTCTATCTTTTTTATCACCCATCACGCCTAGTAACCTGCACCCTAAGGAAGTATGTTGGCCCTCCCTGCCTCTGGGGGTCACCACCAGGCTCCCGGAAAGTTGGGGTAGGCACTACATACTTTTAAAAGTCCTAAATATCTTGGGAGTTGCCTATTGCCCTGAACTCTGGTTGATGGCTGAGCTGGCCATACTCTATACAATTTGTATTTGTATAATCTCTAGTTACACCAGCATCTGGATGTGTTCTTATTTTCATGTTGAACTCTAGAAAAAAAAGTTTAAAAAGTTTTAGAACTATGCTTGTGTGAATCTTGTCTTATCCTCCGATCCAGGCAACTCTGTTGGTACAGTTCTATGCCTCCTTGTAGACCACATTGGTTTTGAGTAATACAGCCTGGTCTAATGCAGCGTACACACGGGCGGACTTTTTGACGGACTAGGTCTGGCGGACCTTTCCACTGACTTTCCGACGGACTTTCCAAATGAACGGACTTGCCTACACACGATCAACCAAAGTCCGACGGATTCGTACGTGATGACGTACGACCGGACTAAAATAAGGAAGTTCATAGCCAGAAGCCAATAGCTGCCCTAGCGTCGGTTTTTGTCCATCGGACTAGCATACAGACGAGCGGACTTTTTGACCAGACTCGAGTCCGCCGGAAAGATTTGAAACATGTTCCATTTCTAGGTCCTTTGAACTTTTGGGAAAAAAAAGTCCGCTGGAGCCCACACACGATCGAATTATGCGACGGACTCCGGTCCATAGGACCAAGTCTGCTGTAAAGTCCGCTCGTGTGTACGCGACATAAGGGTGGCCATACACACAACTATCTGTTAGTACAATCTCAATTAACTTTAGCAATATTATGTAACATGAGGACAAACCTAAATCATTCAATAAATTAGTGTCAAATCAGGAAAACTATCATACTACATAAAATGACGGTAGATTGTATACCCATAGTGCATGAACAGCCATACCCATATTCCCACATGCTCACTATGATCCTCAGAGAATAGGAAATTACATGTGCCCAGAATCACCTTACATTTTTTTTGGACAACTATTCTGCAATGCAGCACCCACGATTTATTGTCCAGGAAGCACACTCCCTGGAAGTTTTTAAAAACAGACTTTAGACACATATGTTCACCCCAGTTTATTGCAATACCTAACAAATCCTTCTCTTCAACACCAGGTTGATAAGCACTTTGAGTTCTTATAGAAAGTGCTATAGAAAAAGTATCATTATTATTATTATTATTATTATTATTATTATTATTATTATTATTATTATTGCTACCATTGTTATAATTATTATTATTGCTATAATTATTATGATTATTATTATTAATATTATGACAATTATTGTTATTATTATTTAATATTATTATTAATAATCTTGTTCTTATTATTGTTATTAATATAATTATTGCAATTATTATTACTATTATTATTATTATTATTATTATTATTACTACAATTGTTATTATTATTGTATTAATAATAATAATAATAATAATAATAATAATTATTATTATTATTATTATTTTTATAATTATTATTACAATTACTGTTATTATTTATATTCTTCTTCTTCTTCTTCTTCTTCTTTTTATTATTATTATTGTTATTAATATTATTATTGCAATTATTATTATTATTATTATTACAATTGTTATTATTATTAATAAGCCTATTATTATTTCCCTGTCATTAGTTGTGACCATGTCACATGGGCTTCTGGTAGAAACTACAAGTGGCTGTGTCAACCCACCCTAAACCTTCACTGAAGTGCAGCTAGATAGGAAGTGACTGTCAAAAGGCAGCAGGAAAACAGCAGCAATAAGATGCAACAATGTTTGAAAAAGAAAAACAAAGAGGTATTTTAATTTTAAAAAAAAGTCAATTGTTTAACCTACACAGTGCTTAAGTAAACTAAATATTGTTTATTTAAGGTTTATATTTACTGTACTAAGTAGCGATGTGTGTCATAGGAAATGACTCGGTTGCCCGGTTGGTTAGGTCTAGAAGCAGAAAGATTAGATGTAGTTCTGCTCTCATACCACAGGGGGGCTGCTGATTCATTCCCCAGCATGTCCTGCGCTGTGCCATTATACATACTCATGCAGACCGAGGCTCCAGCCTGTTTACTGGCGCTAAACAATTATTATGAAGCCAGGCAGTGATAATGAATACGTTCCCTTGGAAACAGCACCAATAATAGGCGCCAATTCTTGGATAAGCAAAATAAAAGCCAGCGTGGTTTTGTGAGTTATATTTGTCACCCTCAGTGAGTGTAATGAAATCTCAGCATATGTTTATGCCTGGGTGTTATATGATTGCACAAATGCAAGCAATTTTCCTTGTTTGAAAACACAATGAGTAATGTTTATTTTTACTATTAAAATAATAAAATGACTTTGTGACATTTAACATCCCACTACTTTAAGGGCTCATTCACACTTACGTATGAGGCCGACTACGTTTTCCTATGGGAGACTCAGCCCTGGATGCAGACTGTCTACCAACCATTTGCAGGTAATCGTTGCATGTTTGATTACGTGCGATTTGCTGCGGTTGCAGCTATTCGCAGGAAACCCTGCTGTGTCTCCCGCAGGAAGTCATCGTTGGCCCCATATGCAAGTGTGAATGTTGCCTAAAAATGAGGATAGGTCCCCATCCCCTGTCATATAAATATAATATAGAAGAAACAACAATCTCTGTTTCCATATCAATGTATTAGGGCTCATTTACACTTGCTTCGGATTCTACGCACATTAATAGTTAGTTTACACTTGCTTCAAAACAAGGCTTCGGACAGGCTTTGTTAAAGCTCTCTGAACACTAGTCAAAGCTCCTGTCACTAAATAAAATGGTTAGCTTATAGTCCTGTTTATACCCTGCTTTTGCTTTGCTTTGCTTCGGCTTCCCTTTAAAAAACATACCCCATGTAGTTTTAGTGGTGCTTAAAAGCGTCTTTAAAGCCTCCATAGAAGTCTATGGCAAAGCTCACTTGAAGCCCCACTGAAGCCCCACCGAAGCCTCATCGAAGCCCCACGAACCCTCACCGAAGCCCCACCAAAGGCTCATCGAAGCTCCACTAAAGCCTCATCAAAGCCTCATCAGAGCCTCACCAAAGCCCCATCGAAGCTCCACCAAGGCCTCATCAAAGCCTCATCGAAGCACCAAGCAAAATCAAGGTTTAAACAGGACTGTAAGCTAACCATTTTATTTAGTGACAGGAGCCTTGACTGGCGTTCAGAGAGCTTTAACAAAGCGTGTCCAAAGCCTTGTTTTGAAGCAAGTGTAAATTAGCCCTTAGGGACACGCAAGTTGCTTTTACATGGGCCACTAGGCTAAGAGGTAACCATGTTTGTTTTAATGTAAAGGCTTACCTAAATTCTTATAAATGCAAGATTCCTGAAGAGTCTTTATATGATGATTATGACATCCAGATGTTTTTACCTTCACTGACAGTTACATAATTCAGCACAGACCTCTAGGTAATAAGCACAAAGGTGTATATTGAAACTATATAGCCCAAGGGCATGAAATGAACCAGGGTTCCCACAATATATTCACCCCCCCCCCAACAAAACCCCTTTCTTATCAAGTACATGATATGACCAAATGTACAGTATGTCAACACCTATCCAAAATATTGAGTTCAGCTGTTTTCAGTGAAAGGTGCTGTTAATGTACTCTGGTATGACAGTTTTAATAGATACCAAATCCAGTTACTCTGTAATGCACATGCTTCATAAAGAAAGAAATTCCATAACCTTCCGTGACTGAGCCCAGTCCTCCTTCATTAGTGTCTCACACGCTCCCCCTCCCAGGCCCTGCAGCTCACAGTGGGAGGTTTCAGCAAAAGAGCCAGTGCTGTCCATCCGTAAAGCAGTGGGCAGGACTATGTGTGGCCAGATCCTCATTGATAAACTACAGGCTTGTGAATCAGCAGTGACAATGCTTATATCCACAACCTTTACAACATCTCATCCCACGGTAGTGCAAGCATGCACAAACTACATAAGAGTGGCAGCTATGCTCTGGATTTAGGACCAGGTGGACTTCATGGACAGGATCAACAGCTATTTGTCGGCTCTTGAAT
Source organism: Lithobates clamitans (assembly GCA_037952925.1). NCBI lineage: Eukaryota > Metazoa > Chordata > Amphibia > Anura > Ranidae > Lithobates > Lithobates clamitans. Next base: position 4,384,454 of record JBBGZY010000996.1, on the reverse strand, counting down.
GGGGACTAAGTGTCAGGAAATGGTTCACCTGCTAGTGGCACTGTGGCTCCCAGACCTATAGGTTGCAGTTCAGGTGTCCACCAGCAGGTGTCTCTCAGCAGCCAGAAGCTCATGGTAATCAGGCATCACTTGATGCTGGTTGCAGGAAGTGTATTTAAGCCCTGACTGTGCTTTTCCTCTTTGCCTTGGTGTTTGTTCCATGTGCCCCCAACCTGTGTTCCTGGATCCTGATCCTGAACCCTGACCCTGCAGCATGATCCCTTACCTGCCTGCTTGTTCTTTCTCCTGTTTACCCTCTCCCTGTCCAAGCTTGCTCCGATCTCCCCCTGCCTGATCTCCCATGTATGACCCTGGCTCTGATACTGACTACACGTCTCATATCCTGCTGCTATCAGTATATACTTGGTTTAGGCAGTTGTTCATTGTGTGTTCACTCACTTATTAGATTCTCTGGTTTGATTCATACAGTTCTGGTTTATTGGAGGTGTGTTTATATTTCTGTTATCCGCTTATTCTTAATAAATTAAATTATTTTACATTTTACTTGTGCCTGGTTATCTCTGTAAAAGTCCACACATTTCTGGTCACACCTGTTTCTGACACTAAGAGAAAACTGTAAGTACAGATTGTTTTATCACGGGTACGTCATAGTTTTTGTTTTGGGGTTTTTCAATATGTCTGTTATTAAAGAATGCAGATAAAGATAACAAATGTATTAATACTGAAAAATGTAATAAGAATACTTAGCTATAGATGCTTTTCGACAAGGAGTCCCCCATATTCGGCTTGGCATGCTGATTAAACTAAGCGTGTGCAATAAGCCGCCCTAGTATGGACTAGTTTATTACAAGTTTTGGCTGTAGTATATACAGGACCAATGGAGAATAGCCAATTGTAACTCTTATGCCCTGTACACACGATCGGACATTGATCGGACATTCCGACAACAAAATCCATGGATTTTTTCCGTCGGATGTTGGCTCAAACTTGTTTTGCATACAAACGGTCGCACAAAGTTGTTGGAAAATCCGAACGTTCTGAACGCGGAGACGTAAAACACGTACATCGGGACTATAAACAGGGCAGTAGCCAATAGCTTTCATCTCTTAATTTATTCTGAGCATGCATGGCACTTTGTGCATCAGAATTGTCCACACACGGTCGGAATTTACGCAAACGGATTTTGTTGTCGGAAAATTTTATAGCCTGCTCTCAAACTTTGTGTGTCGGAAATTCCGATGGAAGAAGTCCGATGGAGCCCACACACGGTCAGAATTTCTGACAACAAGCTCCAACCGCATATATACCGTCGGAAAGTCCGACCGTGTGTACAGGGCATTAGGGAAGTAGTATTACATTTTAAGGAAGATAGCACACATTCCTGAAAGGGCTTGGTCATTTGGTCAGTTTGTAATTACATTCCTATAGTCTGAAGCCATTTAAGGTAAAACCATCCTTATATGGCCCCTTAAGCAGGCTTAAGATACATTCTTAGATATTGGTGAGCCAAAAATAATAAGGACATATGAAATTTACCCATCACAAATGCAATTTTTTAATGAGAGGCCATAGTTCTACTTTATTGCTACAACATACAAAGACATTTTAGACAATTGTGCGCTTCCAGTCTTGTGGCAACGATTTGGGGAAGGTCCTTTTCTGTTTCAGTATGACTGTTCCACTGTGTACAAAGCTATCTCCATAAAGTCATGTAGACAATAACCCCAAACTTCACTGCTCACAAGTGCTCATTCATTCCTTTCATTTGTGGGCATGCTGGGTGCAGAACCCTGGAGCCCACGTCCACTCAGTGTTAACACCTAGTGTCAAGGAAAGAGTCCACACTTCATCCAATAGAGTTTATGAGACATTACATGCTGCATACTTCCACCTATAGACTGTTCCACTAAGGAGACATGGTTTAAAGAGTTTGGTGTGGAGGAATTTGAGTGGCCTGCACAGAGCCCTGACTTCCACCCTATTAAACATATTTTTTTTGATAATTTGGAGGGTCAGTTGCAGACCAAGTCTTTTCATCCTTCTCAGTACCTGACCTCACAAATGCTCTTTCAACTGATTGGGCAAATGGGTGGGGCAATTCCATATTAATGCCCATATTTTTGAAATGTGATATTCAGTATTCATCTACATATGCAATACTTGTATGTCCAATATTTCTCAACCTGCACCCAACAGTGTACCTACATAAACTAGCACTGAGGTAGAATCACAGAAAGACACCGCAAGCAATAAAGTCAATGTACATGGGAAATCATCCATAATGGAGGTTTCCTACATCTCTCTGAACTTCAGTTCTTGAGTCTGCATATTTGCTGGAATTATTTATGTTAAATTATGAAGAATTTCACTTTTTTCATTATTTGTTGCATGTCAGTGCTGCTGATCTCCTATGGCTTTTATGCATCCACTTGCTGTGTACATTCACTCTTGTGATGCTGCAAGTAATTACTGTCCTTAGTCCTCCCAATAATGTCCTCAGTCCCCCTCAAAAATGTCCTCAGTCCCCCCCCCCATTAATATCCTCAGTAACCTTATTACTGTCCTCAGGCCCCCATTACTGTCCTCAGTCCCCCTTCACAGAGCCCTTTTACTGTCCTCAGCTTTCCCCTCCACCACCCATTGCTGTCCTCAGTCCCCCCCAGCACCCCATTACTGTCCTCAGCTCCCCCCCCAGCACCTCATTATTGTCCTTAGCTCCCCTCGCCCCTACAGTGCCCCATTACTGTCCTCAGCCCCCTCCCCCCAGCGCCCCATTTCTGTCCTCAGTTCCCCCCTTCCATTACTGTCTTCAGCTCCCCCCTGCTCCCCATTATTGTCTTCAGCTCCCCCCTTACAGTGCCCCATTACTGTCCTCAGGTTCCCCTCACCCCCAGCGCCCCACTGCTGTCCAGAGCTCCCCCATCACAGCACCCCATTACCATCCTCAGCTCACCCCCTTCTCCCATTGCTGTCCTCAGCTCCCCCACTTCACCCCCTCATTGCTCCTCCTCCTGTCTTACCTTACATAGACAGTCTGGCGGGCTGGAGACACAGTGGGTCTGGACAGAGGGTGGGAGCTGCAAGCTGGCGATTGGTTGCTAGGACCACCCTGCATTCAAACAACCAATCATCAGCTGTTAACTAAGGCAGCCCCACCCTCTATCCTGAGCTGTCCTGCCTCCTGCAGACAGCTTTCTCTTAAGAGAATGACAATGGCGCAGCGGCTTGTAAATGGCAAGACGGGTGTCACCCCTCTGGCAGGTGTCACCCGAGTGCGATCTGCACCCCCCCCCCCCCCCCCGCATCACCATAAAGACGCCTCTGGCTGTAGTCACTTAGCTGAAGTGGCTGATCAATGTATTCTGACCTCGACAGGTGCCACTCTCAATATACAATGTCCCAAGGGGGATGCAGGAATCTGTTACTTTTTTCTATTCCGGTGGCCAGTTTTAGGTCACTTGTAATCTCCACCGGAAGCTTGTGTGACAGAGTGACAATGGAGGAGCAAAACTGGGGGATGAGAACAGAGATTTGTCATCCTATAACAGGAAGTGCTTGTACAAAGACCTTGTTATAGCTATTCCTGAGTTCAACTTTAGAAAAATTAAGCCATTAGGAGATACCATTTTTCTTACCTGTTTGAAATGCAGTAGAGGTGTTCCTAAGCACACCCACAGTGGGCTCCTCAGGGATGTTCTCACAGACGCCATTCAGATTGCCTTCCAAGTTGTAAGCTTCCTGAGAAGGTACAGATACTAAGACAGAACTTTCACAGGCTTCAGGAAGCTGACATAACCACCTTATGTGCGACAAGCTCCCTGCATTCTAGATGCCAGGCATGTACTGGCCATCAGTACTACCGGGAGATTCCCGGTGGGCCGATGGCTCAGTGGGCCAGTCCTCTCTGACAGTGAGTGATCGCAATTTCACTCCTGTCAGGAGGAGCAGCTTCCGTCATATGATGGAGAGAGCATTAGGTGTTATGCTCCCTCCAGCCTGCACGGGGAGATATACCAACGGCAGACTTTCCTTCCTCTCTCCCCTTATCACTTGTTATCACATGACTGGAGAGAGGAACGAGAAGCTGCCTTCAAAACTGTGAGTACATGTGGGAGGGGGAGGACACTCTGATGTGAAGGGGACTGCTGATGGGTGCTCTCTGATGTGAAGTGCTTCTGATGGTGACACACTGATGTGAAGTGGGCTGCGGGTGGGGACTCTGATGTGAAGGGCTTCTGATGGGGACACACTGATATGAAGGGGACTCTGATGTGAAGGGCTTCTGATGGGGACACACTGATGTGAAGGGGACTGCTGATGGGGACTCTGATGTGAAGGGGACTGCTGGTGGGGACTCTGATGTGAAGGGGACTGCTGGTGGGGACTCTGATGTGAAGGGGACTGCTGGTGGGGACTCTGATGTGAAGTGGGCTGCTGATTGTGACTCTGATGTGAAGAGAGCTACTGATTGGGACACTCTGATGTAAGGGGGACGCTGTTGGGGACACTCTGATGTAAGGGGGACGCTGTTGGGGACACTCTGATGTAAGGGGGACACTGTTGGGGACACTCTGATGCAAGGGGGACGCTGTTGGGGACACTCTGAAGTAAGGGGGACGCTGTTGGGGACACTCAAAATTAAAGTGGGCCGGTCATGAGGAAGTCCAGGGCCAAATTTTTGTCCCAGTCCAGCCCTGCTAGATGCAATGGACTATGTTTAAGGAAATTGAGTAAGCATAATGGTATTTCAGTGTTTTCTGGATAATATTAGCTGTTCCGTATTTAAGGCAAAGTGAGGGTGAGGTGAAATTTGAGAAATTTGAGGGAGCAGCACCTCTCTACAAAGTTAGAGCTCTTCAAAGATGGAGGTCACCCAAACTGAGTAGTCCATAATAAATGAGCTCCATTGCTGATTCTTTGTTTCATTGATTCTGGCCATATCTGATTTTTCACACAGTAAGCAATCAAACTCAGGTAATTGTGCCACTTCTGAGTCTCTAAACCAGTTCATTGTTTTCATTCAAGGTGGAGATCGGTAGGCCCCCCAAAATATGTTTGCTGTGTGTTGTCCTTTTTGTGGTCATTTACTGAACCAATAAATCATTCTTGGAATCTTGGATCATTTGGTTGGAGTTTTTGTGGTGCAACTGTCCTTAATTTTGGCTGGAATTGCTCTTTAAGCAACAGTAACCCATACTAGAAACTTTAAAAGGCGGTGTTAGTAGATTAGACAAGTGATTAATACTCTTGTTGCATAAGATTCTACAGGAACCTTTAGCAATAGAATGGATAGTCAATAAAACAGAGCCACACAAGATCCTTCAAGGAAGATGAGCAATCAGCCGCCGTCCCCAGAGAGCTTATCTCGGTTTCGCTTGAATATGGATCTTGCATCATCGTGTTTGTGAAAACACACAATCTGCCTCCTTCTTAACCCCTGAATTTCTATCCTATGACATCAACTTTGAACCCCAGCCAGAAATTGGACACACAGCTGGCGGCTGATGCTGACTGCATTACAGCCACATTCTCGCCTGCAGCCGTCACTCCCGGAGGACATGACTTAGCTGTTAGCCCAGCAGACAATGACAGGGTGCCCAACACTTGCATCGTGTACTACAACCTAGCAGTATGACGTAGGCTGTGTCTTATGATCGTGTTTACTAGCAACATCCTAACAAATGGTCACAAAAAAAAACAATGAAAAGTGTTGAAATTGTCAAGAAAACACACAAACAACATTATACAATATGAAATAAGCTGGGTTATTGTATAATGTACAGCGACTATTAAAATAAATGAATTACTTTGCCAAATGCAATCTAGATGTGTCAGGTACATGTGCTCTGATTGAGACCTATCTGACTACCTGACATCCATTTGGCAAATTTTACCTTTAGAAACAGTATAATATTTAAAATTCTCTGGTTTTGGACACCAGACTGAACCTCTGGCCATTGTCAGTCACAAAAGAGAAATGCTCCCACTTTTAGTTACAATTAGAATGTAAGCTTTTGTGACCAGGGTGTCTATTGTATTTAACACAAGAAAGATTAACTTCAATATACACTTTTGAACTTATCTTTTAAAACTCAAGAAATCAAGAAATCTATGTTTTTTTTTTTCCTCAAGCGGATGTATAGTGTACAATAAGTGAATAAAAACAAAATATTCTGGGCAGCAGAGTGGTGTAGTGGTTAGGACTTTCACCTAGCAGCAAAAAGAGTTGCTGGTTCGTAATCCTGACCACTACGCCATCTGCCTGGAGTTTGCATGTTCTCCCTGTGCCTGCATGGGTTTCCTCCAGGTACTCCAGTTTCCTCCCACACTCTAAAGACATGCTAGTAGGTTAATTGGCTCTTGTCTAAATTGGCCCTAGTATATGTATGAATGTGTGTTGGGGACCTGTAAGCTCCTTGAGGGTGGGAACTGATGTGACTGTACAATGTATATGTAAAGCGCTGCGTAAATTGACGGTGCTATATAAGTACCTGAAATAGATACAAATATTCACATTTCTTATTAATTAATTTAAATGATCTAATTAAGTTATTCATTTAATTTCTTTTGTAATACTAAACTTATTGCACATTAACCTTCTGTTTTCCCAATTGTAACCCTTTGTAGAGAGTGAATGTCTGGTACTCCAGGGTTGCAGAAAGCTGGTTTCCCTCTTTACTGTGACAGACCTAAATAGCAGGATCTCAGATTGTACCCACAGCCGAATGATCTGAATTTTCTGATTTGCATGTACTGAAGTCAGAGAGCCAGGTAATTAGTATTCTTAGATAAGCAATAGCAGCCTCCATATTTATTTAATTGCAAATTTTCTTTAAGGCTGGGTTCACATGCGGCGTGGGACACAGCAGGGGGTTCGGTGCGTCCCCGTTCACCGTTTCAGGTCTGAATTAGGTCCACATTTTTGCCTGAATTTGGACCTGAAATGGAGCCAAAGACGCACAGGACCCTTCTGCTGTGCGCTCCGCAGTCGCCACGGAGATTTGTGAACCGGCTCCATTGAGAGCCGGTCACGTTCTCCTGTCATGCAAATTGGATGTGGGGGAAACCCATATCCATTTCGCATAAGTGTGATCCCAGCCTAAAGCCTAAATGTGGGTTTGGGACCACTTCCTAAGTTTTCCCTGTCCCCCATTGGAGCACACTCACACGCACTAAAAAATCCTTACACCTAGCTTTTTGTTCCAGGTTTCTTTGGTCTGTTAACAGGTCCTCTTTGCTTCTTGGCCTTTTGGCTAAGATCAAGTGTAGTAACAAGTGTAGTAACAGGTCCTCTTTGCCCTCTTCTTCCTCGGATGGTGGGCAGATCCTAAGGGCTCGTTTACACCTCTAAAAAAGCACTCCACGGTAGATCACCTTTAAGAGGGCCTCATTCACTTGGCAGCTATACTGCTCACCAAATGCAACAGGGTGTATAATTTTGCCATGGCTGCTAAGCAAACTATTGCGACTGAGGCATGCTGTAGACATATAATGACGTTATGCTGTTCTCTGCTGCATTCTCTTATAAATCCAGGGAAAGGGGCAGAACCTTATGCTATGCTGCCATATATATGTGTTCAGCTTTGCTGTGTTGTAGTGGGAGTGCGCTCAGTTGCACACAGTAGTGTGACCTAGCTGTCACAGACAGACCCCTGTCACCTAGCATCAATCAATCGAAAGCTGGTAGGACATGATCACTGTAACAATCAAACACAGTAATCGTGAAGCCTATATAATGCCTCCAGCATCAGTCTCTAAAAAGGGCCAGTTCCTGGAGGTTAGAAGAGGTTAAATAATGCTGGGTTTCATTCAACTAGAAATTGGAGCAACGCAGGATTGGTGACCAGGTGAGTCTTGAGGGACAACGCTGGATAACAGCCAGGCAGCATTTTTACAAGAGACTGCAGTGATATTTTCATTCTTTGCCCCAACATGAATTAGACTTTAAGATATTAACATTAGAGGTATCCTTGTTGATTTTATTTTGCTGCCAAAGTTTTATATGGTGGATACCATGCTTCTATAAAAATAGGATTACTCTAGTCCCTCATTTAAAAAAAAGTACATATTTATGGTAAACTACAATAAAATAAATGTACAGATAAATAATAATATATGCATGTTAATGCTATCATCAAAAATAATAAAATGTGTGAAATTGGCCTTTCCTCTGTTCCCATTACTCGTGTTTTTTGTCTGCAATGTATTGTTTCTCCTCTCTGATGTTCTAAACACCAGGGTTTGATTTGATAAGATTTTCAGAGCAATTAAATGCAGCTGCTCCCCCACATGGTGAGAGGGCAGCCGGGTTTACTGAACAGCATGGCTCCCCGGCACTGGCAGACTCCTCACGTAACCACTCCACCACCGGCATACAGAGACCAGGACAATCAGATAGGAGAGGCAGCCGCCATCCTCCCCCCTGACGGTCATTCCGTGTCATGAGAAACAAATAGTAAAAGAGGATTGCATACTACTATGAATGAAAAGGAGGAGATAGTTACTTTTAATTAACAGAATACTTGAATACTTGGTTCATTCTTTTTTTTTTTTTTTTTTTAATAGCCATATTTGTCTAGTCTTCAGATAATACAAGGGCTGTATCAGAGGTAGTACAAAAGTGGGCATAATTTGTTTCATAACTTATATAGATTGTACATATTTCTTCAGCTCTTCGTTTATAGTAACTCCTCTTCTTTGCAGGTAAATACTGAATTCCAAGCAGAAGCAACGTGCCATCATTTAGTTATTGGCAAAGGAGAGGTGCAAGTTGTCCAACATCCACGCAAGGCTACAGAATGTTTACGGAGATTACATCTTTGACAAGAGTCACCAATGACAAGACATTGCTCTCTTCGATGGTGTCATCTCTGTAAACATTCCCAACCCTTTGTGGATATTGAATGGCCTACACCCCCCCTCCTTCATCAAGAGCTCAATGATGCCACATTGCTTCTACTTGAAATCCAGTGTTTACCTACAATAAAAAAAAAAAAACTGAAACAAAAGCTAAGAGTTACTATGGGAAATTTGAATGATGGGCGGAATGTAGCTGTGATATTATCACACCTGCTTAGAAAGCCGGTGGGCTGTATGATATGCACTTGATATTTTTATGCTTTGTGAGTACCCGTTTGGTTTAATTAAAAAAGTTTGTTTTAACTGTACTTCACTATGGGATTTCCTTGTTTGTCCCTTAATATGTGGTTGTGGCATGGAGGCATTTTCTGTGGGAAGCGATCTAGTGACCATATGAGGCAAAGAATGAGAGAGGCCTCAGGTATAATCAGATGTGGGTAGGAAGGCTGGAGCAATTCATCCATGTGGGCCAAACCTTTCGTTTAAAATGCTGCCAGACTTTATATGTCTGGTAAGTTGTTTTATAATTGCAAGGTGGCTGGTGCACATTTGTATGTGTGAAGATTTTTCTACCTTTTTTCGCTTTTTGGTTTTCGGTTTTCAGTTCATGGTGGACTTTTATAGGTTTAACCGTTATCTGGACTTCATTACTCTTTAAGATGTATAACATGAACAGTGTAATACTTCTTTTCTGGGACTATTATAATTTTCAATGACTGATATAAGTTAATCAAAAAGTTACGCCCATTTTTTTTTTTTATTATTACTTTCGGTCAGCCCTTGTATAATACGTCTCTTGTACTAAAAGCCTGTAAAGAAGTGTCTTTATTGCCCATCGCAACCACCCACATACCAGCCACATTTTGCTGGTGGATCTATTATTACTGCTATTATACAGGATTTTTATAGCACCTATAGCTTGCACAGAGGGTTAGGAGAATGTGCAAATCGATACAAAAGGATTAGGAGGACCTTTCAAGTTATATAAAGGGCAATAACTGTGAATTGATGGACAAAGTAAATGTTCAGTTGTTAGGTGGAGGCATGATGGGTTTCCCTAAAGAAAAATGTTTTCAGGGATCAACGAACAGAGTAGGAGATAACTGGACAAATTGGGGTAGAGAATTTCAGAGGAAGGAAGAGACTATGCAGAAGTCCTGGAGATTTAATAATGAAGGAGCTAGAGAGCAGGAGGTGGGAGAAGTGGACATTTAGGGTGATATTTTGACATGAGGTTGGTTATATAGCTCACAAGAGAGCTGTGTATAGTTTTGTATCTTGTTAATATGTTGAAATTTGTACATTGGGCAATCAGAAACCAGTGGTGGAATTGATGGGATGGGGCGGCAGATGATAAATGGGTTGGTAAGGTGGATAAGTCTGACAACAGCATTTATCATAGACTGAAGGCAGATAGCTTGTGTAGAGTAGGCCAATGAGGATGGAGTTGCGATATTCAAGGCAAGAAATAATGAGGGAATGAATCTGTAGCTTTGTGGTGTCATTGGTTAAGAAGTGGCATATTTTGGAAGTGTTATGGAGGAATCAGACCAATAATGGAATAGCTGCAATCAGGGGCGTAACTAGAAATGGCAGGGCCCCATAGCAAAATGTTGTATGGGGCCCCCCTGCAAACAGCCCCCCCCCCCCCCACAGCTGCCCTAGTGTCAATGCAGCGTGACCTGTGCCACATACAGCGTGACCTGTGCCCAATGCAGCATGACCTGTGCCCAATACAGCGTGACCTGTGCCCAATACAGCGTGACCTGTGCCCAATACAGCCCTATGCAGAGGAAGAGGCAAGGCACCCGGATCAGCAGAGAGCGGGATTGCCCGCTGTAATAGCTTTCATTTGAATTTCCCGTCTTCCCGGGGCTCATCGTCACATAGGCCCACCTCTTGGCCCGACGCCTTTGATGACGTCACATTTCTCGCATTGGATCGGCGTTCTGTCTATCAAAGGCACCGGGCCAAAAGGTGGAGCTATGTGACGTGAGCCTCGGGAACACTGGAACTTCTAATGAAAGCTCTTACATCGGGCATTTCAGCTCTCTGCGGATACGGACAGCTCGCCTCTTCCTTTCCTCTCTCTTCCCCTGGCTGGGAGACTTTGCTGGCGGTGCTCTTAACCTCACTGGGCCCTACTCGGCTGCGGGCCCCATAGCGCTTGCATGGGTCGCTATGGTGGTAGTTACGCCCCTGGCTGCAATGTAGTTATTGTTCAAATCCGGAGTAAAGAATAGTGGAGCCGTTTCCAGAGGATTCCAGTCCTTAAAAGAAGTAACCTAGTTGGCTACTTTGGGCAACAGTTCCCAAAACAACCAAGGTTGGCTTCAAACCAGTGCACTGCGTTAACGCGTGTTATGAATGGCAACCCAACATACCTTACAAACAAACCCCAACATACGTGTATTCAGCCCATCACAATAAAAAGATGGGAACATCTATGCGTTGTGGTGCGCCGTATTAAATGTTCAATTTTACGTAAACAGTGGTGGCTTAGCAGCCCATTCAAATTGAATGGGCTGCCTTAATGTAATGCAAGACAACATGGGAAATAACACACAATAAACTTTTTTCATCACCACATATTGTGTGCATAGCGTGCCACTGAGGGTCCCTTTCTCAGGCGATGTTGACCTTGAGGTTCTGGTGATAAACATTTGGACTATGTTTGTAACTGCTTCTTCTGTCAGTTCACCTTAGCACCTGCTTCTACCAAAGGTGTATAGCTGAAAGGAGTGCCTGCCTCCTATTGATTCTATTATGCACATTGACACACGTGTGGTAATGCACCATAGACGTGCAGAATGGAAACATTTTTTTTTTTGATAGATTCTTTATGTTACTAATTTTGTTTAGTTGATTCCATTCGTAATTCATTTCATTTTGTTTTGTTTTATTTATTAATTTTCTAATGAATTCCACATTTTTGGAACTATTCGAATTCGGAAAAAATGATATACCAATTTGAATTCTGTGTGAAGAATAGCTGGTTGTTAGGGAGCAGGCCGGGAACCTGGCCCCCAGTTTCCTTAACAACCGATAACTCATCAGCTGTCAGTGGGCTTCCTGGGTACCCCCTCCCCTGTATTTACCTGTCATTCAGCTGTGTCCCTGGATGGGACCAGTGGTGTTCAGTGGGCAACCTTTTTTTTTTTTTTTTTGCATTTGGGTCAGCGTTTTTATGTTTTTTTTAAATAAAGGACTTGTCATAAACTGGTGTTGAGTTTTTAATAACTTTTTTTTTGGTGAATGAGTAGGGGTACTATGTACCCCATGCTCATTTAAGTGGGGGGGGGCAGGATTTGGGGGCCCCCTTGTTAAATTCCCCCTTGTCCCCCCCCCCCCTTTCCTGGCCTGCATGTCTGCATGCTCAGATAAGGGTTTGTTATAGATTTTGGGGAGGAACCCCACGCTGTTTTTTTTTTTTCTTTTGCCGGCAATTCTGTTTACATTCAGCTGTCAGTGGAGAAGCCGAGTCATCTGTTGTTAATGACATGGCAGCCGGCTACCTGGCCCACTTCTTAACAGGCAACTATTCTTTACACAGATTTCAAATCGGTCGATCATTTTTCGACCAATCCAAATTCGAATCATTCCAAAAAATTGGAATTCGTTAGAAAATGAATAAACACAACTAATTTTAGTGAAATTCATTACTATTGTCATTCGGAAATTCGGATACGTCCAAATCTCCGCATACCTAAAAATTTGTCCGAATTTAGATTCGAACCAAAACGAATTACACTACAAAGCACCGGTCTGGCTCAAAAATTACAGTGTAACTAATACAAATCAGTAATCTTGGACTAGCATCAAATCCAAACACCACTTCCCAAATACCTTGGAGGAAAAGAATAATATTGTGCCAGGGGTCTTTAACTGCTTGCCACCCACACACCGTCAAATGACGACGGGGCAGTACGGCTCTCGTTCATATGATGGCATCCCAGAACGGCCGCTCTCGTGTGCCCATGGGGGCATGCAGCGCGGTGATCGCGGCCACGCCGTGTTGCTACGATACAGAGCGACCCTGATCTCTGTAAAGAGCCACGTCCGTGGCTCTTTAACCATGTGATCGGATGTGTCCAATCACAGCCGGTCACTTGTAAACACGGAGATGCCGGTAATAGGCTCTCCTCGCCTCACACTGACAGAGTGTGTGGCGAGGAGAGCCGATCAGCGGCATCTCCACACAGGGGGACATCTAGGAATGTACCGGTAATTAGGGCACTGATCATCAGTGCCCTGATTACAATAAAGCAATACAGTGTCACCAATCAGTGCCCACCATTGCCCACCAATGCCAGCAATCAGTGCCCACCAGTGGTAGCAATCAGTGCCCACCACTGCCCACAAGTGCCACCAATCAGTGCCCATTAGCGATGCCAGTCAGTGCTGCCCATCAATGCCCATCACTGCTTTCGATTAATGCCCATCAGTGTCGCCCATCAGTGCCACCCATCAATACACATCAGTGCCTATCCGTGTCGCCTATCAGTGCCGCCTATCAGTGCTCATCAGTGCCACCTATCAGTGCCCATAAGTGCGGCATATTAGTGCCTCCTCATCAGTGCCACCTCATCAGTGCCCATAAGTGCCTCCTCATCAGTGCCCATAAGTGCCACCTCATCAATGCCCACCATTTCAGCCTTTCAGTGCTGCCTCATCAGCGCACATCAGTGAAGGCGATAAATTGCTTAGTTACAAAATTTACTGACAGAAAAAAGTAAAAAACTTTTCTTTTTCAAAACTTTTGGTCTTTTTTTTTTTTGTAGAACAATCAAAAAACCCAGCAGTGATTAAATACCACAAAAAGAAAGCTCTATTTGTGTGAAAAAAAAATGATAAACAATTGGTTTGGGTACAGTGTAGCAATTGTCATTCAAAGTGCTGAAAGCTGAAAAATGGCTTGGGCAGGAAGGGGGTGTAAGTTCCCGGTAGGCAAGTGGTTAAAGGTGTCAATATATTTGAATCAAACATACAGTATATAAAATAAATGAAACAATCTTTTAATATTATTGTCTTAAAATTTTGTGAACAGTATACAGACATTCAAAATACAGATCATACTGTTTAATATGATACTCCCATGTGCCCATGCAGACGTACATGATGTATGGACGTAGACATAGACATACGGCATATTGAATCGTATGTACCGTATTTTGAATGACAAGATACTGTTCCCCATTGTACACAATTTTAGACCAATAGTAATAAAAGACGTTTATTAATTTTATATGCATTTTATTCTTTGCATTGATATCCTCTAAGTCCAGTGACACAATATTCTTTTCCTCCAAACAATACAGTTGCAGCAATGCCAGATAGTGGGGAAATAATGATGTAGGGTACATGGAAAGTGTATTGTGTGCAATTTTTGTAAGTATTCAACTTGGAAAGCAAAAAGATCTTTTGTTCAAACTATCTTTCTTAGACAATCAAAATCCTCTTTTTCAGTCACCACTTAGGTTACTTAGGTTAATAATACACAAGTATTATTATTAGACGAAAACTACTGTTTAAACGAAAATCATTCCATCTGTTATCGTAAGAGAAAAATTTTCGTGTTTGTCCCCTCTGATAATTTTGTACGAAAACTGTGTGTTAACGATCAGATTATCGTATGATCGCTTCAAAAGCGGTATTTTTTGTATGATATTCTGATCGTGTGTACGGGGCTTAAAGCTAGGTTCACATGTGTGTGTGTGGTTCCCACTGTGGATCTGCACCTATTCCGCAGCTGCAACCACTTGCACAGAAAAATGCGCTGGATGCATGCAGGTGCCCTTAATCCTAATTAATGCTGCACACACTGGAAACCGCACCACACTGAGAACCGCACTACACTTGCCGTTCCTGTGCGGGCTGCGATTCCAAAAATGGTGCAGGGACCTTTTTCCTGCGTTTCAGGAGGCACGGCAGCAGATTTAAATGGATAGGATACCTTGTCCGTGCAAAACACGCCTTTTATAAGGTGACAACAGAGTCTTTGTTTCCCCGCAGTGCTCCTGCAGTGTCACCCTTCTAATTGAGACTACAAATGGTCATCTTAACACATGCTGATCACTGAGATCCCTGCCCTGGGGAAGGCCATGCAGCCAACACTGGAGTGCAAGGTAGACAGGATGTGGTTGCAAAGGGGCTGCAGGAGATCAGCAGCCTGAGATGCAACAAAGGATGAAAAATAGGTGGAAAATACACTATATTACCAAAAGTATTGAGACGCCTGCCTTTACACGCACATGAACTTTAATGGCATCCCAGTCTTAGCCTGTAGGATTCAATATAAAGTTGGCCCACCCTTTGCAGCTATAATAGTTTCAACTCTTCTGGGAAGGCTGTCCACAAGGTTTAGGAGTGTGTTTATGGGAAAGTTTGACCATTCGTCCAGAAGCACATTTGTGAGGACAGTCATTGATGTGAGACGAGAAGGCCTGGCTCGCAGTCTCTGCTCTAATTCATCCCAAATGTGTTCTATTGGGTTGAGGTCAGGACTCTGTGCAGGCCAGTCAAGTTCCTCCACCCCAAACTCGCTCATCCATGTCTTTATGGACCTTCCTTTGTGCACTGGTCCAAATCAATTGGCAGGGGGGGTTATGGTGTGGGGTTGTTTTTCAGGGGTTAGGCTTAGCCCCTTGCTTCCAGTGAAAGGAACTCTTAAGGTGTCAGCATACCAAGATTTTTTGGACAATTTCATGCTCCCAACTTTGTGGGAACAGTTTGGGGATGGCCCCTTCGTTTGCCAACATGACTGCGCACCAGTGCACAAAGCAAGGTTCATAAAGACATGGATGAGTGAGTTTGAGGTGGAGGAACTTGACTGGCCTGACCTCAACCCAATGGAACACCTTTGGGAGACTGTGAGCCAGGCCTTCTTGTCCAACATCAGTGCCTGACCTCACAAATGCTCTTCTGGAAGAATGGTCAAACATTCCCATAGACACACTCCTAAACCTTGTGGACAGCCTTCCCAGAAGAGTTGAAGCTGTTATAGCTGCAAAGGGTGGGCCAACTCAATATTGAACCCTACGGACTAAGACTGGGATGCCATTAAAGTTCATGTGCGTGTAAAGGCAGGCGTCCCAATACTTTTGGTAATATAGTGTACATTTCATCATTAAAAACATGTCAATCGTTTATTAAACCATGTAACCTGAATCGGTCATTCACTTAGGGTTTACATCTAATTTATCACTAGCTGTGCAGCCGCAGCCAAGAACTAAAGACAATATGAAGAAAATAAAACATTGTTTAAACCATAATTTAAGCTACATAAAACATCCTTACACTTGTTCAAAAAATGGAAAGATAATTTTTTGTGAACCCCTGGATGTGATGCAGAAGAGCTATTCCCAAACACACCCACTGCATGTGACTTTCTGTTACTGAGATGCATAAAGCTTGTTGCAAAATGCTTCTCAAAGTCAACAATCAGATCCACAAAGATCCCCGAGACGACGTCAGTTTATGACGAAACACGCGCAGGGAGGTTGACGTGTTGACGTCATCGCACTGTACTCAGTGGACGGGTGTTCGCAAGCCGGTCGGCTGTTTTTTTGTCTTGATCGTTACAACTTCACTTCTGTAAGTGCAATTTTAAAAGTTTTACTAAACCTTTGGTACGTTTTACACTATCTTGCTTTTCTGGGTAACGCCTGATCTAGCCCTCTGGTGGTTTGATGTTCGAGTCTTCCTGATCGTTTGGTGCACAGTTCCATTTGCAATTCCTGTGGACATTCAACATCCCCCTGGATAGAGGCTCTGGCTGGGTATTTTAGCTGCAGGCTCATACAAGCTTGCCTTTTGGTAAGCGCGCATTCTATGTGGTGGAGGTGCACTGTCTTTGAGAGGTGTATAACACAACAATTTGCACTGATGTGTTTTTTATGGACTATCTATTATTTTTTTTCATTATCATTCGTACACATGTTGCTGTGTGTTGTAGTTTACATATATTCACTGTTTTGTATTAGTCAATATTTTTACTTGTGTTATTTTATTTATTTTTATTTTTATTTTTTTAGCGCTGCTACATTGAATTTCAGATCCACAAATGTCTTCAGAATGTAAATGTTAGTTTTGCAAAAAATACAATTTCAAATTGATTATTTATACATTTGTTACTAATCAAGTTGATACAGGTTCCTCTTTCATATTTACAGTAGTTGAGACTTTGAAATGTTGTGTGTGTGCTAAAAAACAATCTGTATTTTTATAGTGTATTTTTGTAGAAAAAAATGTGTTCTGCTATAACGGGACGCAACAAATCAAATGTAAGTTCTTCTAATTAAATTGTTAAAGAAAATTAATTTAATTAGGTTTTTTTTTTAAAAAAAAATCTATATAATTTTAGGGAGATCTTTCACAACAGGTCTGTCAGATCTGAAATGTGTATTTGAATAAGCTGCAAAATGAGTTTGGCCGTCTGCAGCACAAAATGGAAGGCAGCGCCTGGCACTGAAAGGGTTTGAGAATTTGAACAGGTTTAATGGAGCATAGAAAGGGCAGTGACACACGAGTCCACATTTATTGTTCATTGATGTCTTTTATTGTGCAGTCATCAAGGAATCCATCAGCAAGAGTGTAACACCTTAGTGTAAAGGGTGTGGAGACAAAAAGCCTGTACAGCCGACCGATCATTTCCATGGACCCTGGTACATCCCTCACTGCCCTGAGATGACCCCCACTCCATGTTTCCCAGGCTCTGCTAAACCACATACTGACCCAGAACCCGCATGGTGGGTGTCGGCAGGCAGAGTGAAGGGAGATCAAATCTCCCCTTGCTAGTATGAACCCAGAGGATTTGGTCACTTCTTGTTTCTGTTGTCACTTTCTTGTGGTCCCTTGTGTGTCCCAGGCAAGAAGCTAATGAAGGTTGGCCTGCACTCCATTAGCGTGGGTAGAGTGCAGGGGAGACATTGGTGGTCCAATAATCTCATAGACCCCCTGGTGTCTCATTAAAGAGAAACTGTCAGAGTAAAAATGCTGTCACATAAAGGGTTATTGGTTGGTTCCCTATTTTATAGCAATAAAGATAAGCAAAAAATATTTAAAAAGTGTTAAAACACCCAAATACCCTGTTTCCCCGAAAATAAGACCTAGCGTGATTGTCGATGATGGCTGCAATATAAGCCCTACCCCCCAAATAAGCCCTAGTTAAAGTTCTTGTAGGTCTTATTTTCAGGGTAGGGCTTATTTTCGGGGAGACAGGGTAGGGCTTATTTGGGGGGTATGGCTTATATTGCAGCCATTACTGACAGTCATGCTAGGTCTTATTTTTGGGGAAACAGGGTACCTAAAAAATTCCCCCACAAAATTTGCACTACAAATTCTGGATGGACCCTCTGGACACCGCTAAACCCTTCCCAGCAAACTATGCAATAAAAAACAGGGATATTTGATTCACACATATTGCAATAAACATTTAAGCCAGCTGACTGCGTCAAAGTAATCCCCAAAGCCAACATGGGGCATAAAAACCCAAGGGAGTTGCTCTCCCCTTCTTGATGTCTTTATGCCCCATGTTGGCATTGTGTCCACCGTAGCATTTGTAGTGGCAAGGCAGTGTAGGACTGGCCGTAAGAGGGTTTACTTTGACGCAGTCGGCTGACTTAAACATGTATTGCAATGTGTGAACCAAATATCCCTGTTTTTCATTGCATAGTTTGCAGGGAAGGGTGTAGCAGTGTCCAGCGGGTCCATCCAGAATTTGTAGATAGACATCTGCAATTGATTTAGTTTTAATCGTATTTAGTAGACTAAAATCTCCAGTAACCCCCCCCGTTGGAGGATGGTTGGCCGAACATCAAAGACGCTCTGCCCCCCGAGCCCACCCTTTTTTAAAGCCTATTAGAGCCTCTGGCTCTAATCACGTGCTCCAAACCACCACCCCCATTGGAATCCATGCATCTGGCGCCCTGCATATAGATTAAGGGGCCCGGACGCATGGATAGGGGGGGGGGCGTGCTCCCCTAATGGATGCGCCGCCACTGGTTACATTGTAATGCATTATTTAAGCATTTCTCTAGAATTTCCAAACTCATTATATACTCCTGGAATAAAAAATCTAATATTATTAATATTTATGATATTAAAGCAGTTGTAAATCGCATAAAAAAAAGCACATTATGACAGACTTACCTGAAAATGAAGCCCTCCAGTGGCGCGCTGTCACCACTGAATCACTTCCATCTTCACCTTTCTTTATTCCGGGACGTCACTGTTTACATCTTGGCTGTGAAAGAAGGCACGGGTATGCCATTCCTTCAGAGCGCATACGCTGGTGATGTCCCCGGCTGCATCTAAAGTAAATATCTCCTAAACGCTGCATGTTTAGGAGATATTTACTGTACCTATAGGTAAGCCTTATTGAAGGCTTACCTATAGGTAAAAATCATGCAAGGGAGTTTACTCCCACTTTAAAGTTTGAATAAACTACACAGACTCTCTAAATGGTGGTCTGAGGAGGCCTGTAATTCTGCACAGTGCTCTGGACGGTGGTCTGAGAGGCCTGTAATGCTGCACAGTACTCTGGATGGTGATCTGAGTGGAGGCCTGTAATGCTGCACAGTACTCTGGATGGTGGTCTGAGAAGGCCTGTAATGCTGCATATGGCTCTGGGTGGTCTGAGGAGGCCTGTAATACTACGCAGTGCTCTGGATTTTCTGAGGAGGCCTGTACTATGCAGTGCTCTCTCGACAGTGGTCTGAAGAGGCCCGTAATACACAGTGCTCTGGTCCTCTGGACAGTCGGAACTGTCGGGACTCGGGAGGCCTGTAATGCACACAGTGCTCTGAATGGTCATCTGAGAATGCCTGTAATGCTACACAGTGCTCTGGGCGGTCTGAGGAGGCCTGTTATACACAGTGCTCTGGACAGTCATGAATTGGGACTCTCGGTAGGCCTGTAATGTATAGTGCTCTGGATGGTCTGAGGAGACCTGAAATGCTG
Organism: Lithobates clamitans; assembly: GCA_037952925.1. Taxonomy (NCBI): domain Eukaryota; kingdom Metazoa; phylum Chordata; class Amphibia; order Anura; family Ranidae; genus Lithobates; species Lithobates clamitans. Next base: position 4,364,636 of record JBBGZY010000996.1, on the reverse strand, counting down.
CACAGTGCTAAGCATGCCACACCACTAAACAAGCTACGGTCGCTACCTTGCTTGTTCGAAGGGGAAGCACTCACAGGCTTTACAGGCAGAGCTCTAAGAAAACTGGAAGTTCACGTAGATAAATGTCCCTCCCTCACATTTTCGTTCCATTGTCCTTCCGTTTTCATTCGTTGGCGAAAATGGAATTGATTTTCGTCATAGTTTTTCGTCAATTGATAAAAATGTGGGGGTCATTTTCATTTCGTTTTTGTCACTAGAAATATGCCGCTGACTAAAATTATGATGAAAATGTTTTCGTCAACGAAATTAACACTAATACACACACATAAGTATGTAATCATATGTTGGGGGCGCCTACTTATGAAAGCCTCAATTGTGCTACAAATGTGAGAGCAATAATTCTAAGGCCTATATTCACTGTTAACTCCAATCTAATGACCCGCAGCACACAGACGGCTTTTTATCTTAATGCATAGAATGCAATAAGATAAAAAAAACCTTCTGCCTTTACAACCCCTTTAAAAAACGACCACCAATTTAGTTGTGGGGTCTCTACTTTCAGAAAATATACAATGTTTTGGGGCTTTAACTAATCTTCAGATTTACATTTTTTTTTAACATGTCTGTAAAAAAATAGAAAAACAGCTCTGGTAGTGAAAGGATCTAAGTATATGAATTGAGCCTAATGGCAATCGTAGCTGACATTCCGGAACAATAAAAAAAACATACTTTATTTCACTTGTTTATGCCGTATTAATAAGTAAAATGTATTTTTAACTACAGATGAAAAATAATCCAAATGTTTCATGATATCATTCTCCCAGGGCCAATCCTAGGGTCGCCGGCGCCTGGGTGCAGAAATATTTCTGGCGCCCCCACATGGGCGTGGTCATCTTACCAACTCCTCCCCTTTACAAATGTTTCTATGGCAATGACTCAAACACAGAGATGCTCTCCTAAGAACTCTTTGTTACCCTAGGATCCTCCCATGATCTTTTAACAATAAAAAAAAATACAGGAAGAGCTTACACTAATGAGACCTGGAGGGGAGTCTCTCTGATGCACACAAAGAGGGCTTCTGTTAGAGAGTCTGTTAGAAAGAGCCCCCAGACATAGTACAGGAGATGATCAGAGACTGCAGACATAGTACAGGAGATGGTCAGAGACTGCAGACATAGTACAGGAAATGATCAGAGACTGCAGACATAGTACAGGAGATGATCAGAGACTGCAGACATAGTACAGGAGATGGTCAGAGACTGCAGACATAATAGAGGAGATGATCAGAGACTGCAGACATAGTACAGGAGATGATCAGAGACTGTAGACATAGTACAGGAGATGATCAGAGACTGCAGACATAATACAGGAGATGATGAGAGACTGCAGACATAATACAGGAGATGGTCAGAGACTGCAGACATAGTACAGGAGATGATCAGAGACTGCAGACATAATACAGGAGATGATCAGAGACTGCAGACATGATACAGGAGATGGTCAGAGACTGCAGACATGGTACAGGAGATGGTCAGAGACTGCAGACATAATACAGGAGATGATCAGAGACTGCAGATATAGTACAGGAGATGATCAGAGATTGCAGACATAATACAGGAGATGATCAGAGACTGCAGACATAATACAGGAGATGATCAGAGACTGCAGACATAGTACAGGAGATGATCAGAGACTGCAGACATAGTACAGGAGATGATCAGAGACTGCAGACATAATACAGGAGATGATCAGAGATTGCAGACATAGTACAGGAGATGATCAGAGACTGCAGACATAGTACAGGAGATGATCAGAGACTGCAGACATAGTACAGGAGATGATCAGAGATTGCAGACATAATACAGGAGATGGTCAGAGACTGCAGACATAATACAGGAGATGATCAGAGACTGCAGACATAGTACATATTGGCTGATCGGCCCTCTCACCTGACCCAGCGATACAGCAACGGTTCCTCTGATCAGGAGTCAGTTCACTCTGAATTGCCCATGGTGACTCCGCTGTATTCCTGCAATGACTCCATTCCTTTTAATGCCAGCGATGGCACTAGGCTGTGTGGCTTTCCCTCTGGTGGTGCAGGGCAGCGGGGTTCTCTCTCTGATGGTGTTCTCTCAGCACTGTCCTCTCCCTCTGGAGTCCTGGGTGTACTTCCCTGAAAACTTTCCCAGGCTCCTGTCTCTCTCTCTCTCTTTCCCATTCAGCTGAGCATGCTGTGTGGGCTGCAGTTTCCGTGTTACAGTGGGGCTGCCAGTTCTCGGGACTATATGTCCCACAATCCTCTTCTCTGCTCCTTTTTTTCTTTTCCATTAGTACAGACCCCCCAGGACAGACCCCCCTCCATTAGTACAGACCCCCCAGGACAGACCCCCCCTCCATTAGTACAGACCCCCCCATTAGTACAGACCAACCTCCATTAGTAGAGACCCCCATATTAGTACAGACCCCACCATTAGTACAGATCCCCCCTCCATTAGTACAGACCCCATTAGTACAGACCCCCCCTCCATTAGTACAGACCCCACCTCCATTAGTACAGACCCCCTCATTAGTACAGACCCCCCATTAGTACAGACCCCCCTCCATTAGTAGAGACCCCCATATTAGTAAAGACCCCCCCTCCATTAGTACAGACCCCATTAGTACAGACCCCCCCTCCATTAGTACAGACCCCATTAGTACCTACCCCCCCTCCATTAGTACAGAACCCCCTCCATTAGTACAGACCCCCCCTCCATTAGTACAGACCCCATTAGTACAGACCCCCCAGGACAGACCCCCCTCCATTAGTACAGACCCCCCAGGACAGACCCCCCCTCCATTAGTACAGACCCCCCCATTAGTACAGACCCCCCTCCATTAGTACAGACCCCATTAGTACAGACCCCCCCTCCATTAGTACAGACCCCATTAGTACAGACCCCCTCTCCATTAGTACAGACCCCCCCTCCATTAGTACAGACCCCCCTCCATTAGTACAGACCCCCCCATTAGTACAGACCCCCCTCCATTAGTAGAGACCCCCATATTAGTACAGACCCCACCATTAGTACAGACCCCCCTCCATTAGTACAGACCCCACCTCCATTAGTACAGACCCCCTCATTAGTACAGACCCCCCATTAGTACAGACCCCCCAGGACAGTCCCCCCTCCATTAGTAGAGACCCCCATATTAGTAAAGACCCCCCCTCCATTAGTACAGACCCCATTAGTACAGACCCCCCCTCAATTAGTACAGACCCCATTAGTACAGACCCCCCCTCCATTAGTACAGACCCCATTAGTACAGACCCCCTCTCCATTAGTACAGACCCCCTCTCCATTAGTACAGACCCCCCTCCATTAGTACAAAACCCCCTACATTAGTACAGACCCCCCAGGACAGACCCCCCTCCATTAGTACAGACCCCCCAGGACAGACCCCCTCTCCATTAGTACAGACCCCCCAGGACAGACCCCCTCTCCATTAGTACAGACCCCCCAGGACAGACCCCCCTCCATTAGTAGAGACCCCCATATTAGTACAGACCCCACCATTAGTACAGACCCCCCTCCATTAGTACAGACCCCATTAGTTCAGACCCCATTAGTACAGACCCCCTCTCCATTAGTACAGACCCCATTAGTACAGACCCCATTAGTACAGACCCCCCCATTATTAGTACAGCCCCCTCCATTAGTACAGCCCCCCCTCCATTAGTACAGCCCCATCTCCATTAGTACAGCCCCCCCTCCATTAGTACAGCCCCCCCTCCATTAGTACAGCCCCCCTCCATTAGTACAGCCCCCCTCCATTAGTACAGCCCCCCTCCATTAGTACAGCGCCCCCTCCATTAGTACAGCGCCCCCTCCATTAGTACAGCCCCCCCTCCATTAGTACAGCCCCCCCTCCAGTAGTACAGCCCCCCCTCCATTAGTACAGCCCCCCCCTCCATTAGTACAGCGTCCCCTCCATTAGTACAGCCCCCCCCTCCATTAGGGTACATATATACACCCGGGCGGCAGCTGAAGAGGAGAGAACAGTGTGCAGCCAGCCGTGCCGCTCGGGTGAAGAGCAGAGGAGTTTAAAGTAGGCAGGAGTGGGAGACACAGAGCAGAATGTGTCGGGCACATACCGCTCCTCCGCTCCTCCCCCCCCCCCGCGCGACATCACTGTGCGGCTGGTTTCTCTCCACGCAGAGACCAGCCGCTCAGGAGGGGGGGGCTTGAGCAGCACACACAGCGGCGGCGGCGCCTTTCTTCTTTTAACACCGGCGGAGAGCGCCGCCGCCGGACGCAATCAAGAGGAGGAGGAGGAGGGAAGGGAGCACTCCGGCGCTTCAGCGCCCCCACCTCTCTGGCGCCTGGGTGCACTGCACCCCGTGCACCCCGTCTAGGACCGGCCCTGCATTCCCCTGTAATCCCCTGCATAGCAGAAGGAGAGGCAGCACTCTGAGCCAATCGGAATCTACTGTAACGCACAGTGCTATCCCTCTGTAAAAGGGGTTGATTTACTAAAGGCAAGTAGACTGTGCACTTTGCAAATAGCAGTGGCGCTCTGCAAGTGCAGTTGCCCCAAAGCTTAGTAAATGAGGTAAAGCTTCACTTTGTAACGAATACCCAATCACATGCAAGGAAAAAAAAAACAAAAAAACAAAAAGCAGCATTTTTGCTGGGACATGGTTGGATGATTGAAGTCAGCAGAGCTTCTGCTCATTTACTAAGCTCTGGAACAACTGCTCTTGTAGAGTGCATCTGTTTGGCTTTAGTAAATCAACCCTATAGTGTGACTGAGAGGGGTAACTTTGTAGAAGAAGTGACCCCTTGTGGCACAGCATACCATTAATCTTTGGTTTGGACAGTCTGAACGGGAGCACCAGGCTCTGCCAGTCAGACCCAGGTCACTGAGAATGATCCAATCCCAGGACCTCACTGTTGCGTCACCATAACCATTTCCTGGGGTTCCAATAGTTCCCACTTCTGAGACATCATCACTCCTTTTGGGAACTCCAAGCAAGGTCAAGTTTGACTTAAAGTATAACTAAAGGCAAAACTTTTTTTTTTGTTTTGGATAGTGCAGAGGAATTTATATGCTTATCAGTTTTTATTGCTGTCTGCGTCCCCATTAAGGTGATTCCCCCTCTCTATTTGCCCTGTTTACCATTATCATTGAAAGTGAAAATAAATAAAAATCCCAAATTTTGGGTTGTCCCTAGAAAAGTAACAGTGGGGAAATCGTCCAATGGGGGCACTAGTTCTGGTGACCTGGGGCCCCAAGGAATTTCCTTCATTTGCAGGGATTTCCTCTCAATTCCTGTTTGGCTATGGGACAAGAAGTGATAGTAAATCTCCGCAATGGGACACAGATGGCGGAAAAAAACCTGACAGGACGATATAACCTTCCTTTATTCCATCAAAATGAAAAAAAAAAAAAGCTTTGCATATAGTTCTACTTTAGGCAGATAACAGCACCTTAAATAGGCCCATACCCTTCACCGGTATCCATCCCTTTGCCACTATCACACAGGGGATCCTGATCAAGAGAGCTCTCTCCTTGAAGGGATAATGACTGTTAAGGTTGGGATTGAATGTTTAACAAAATACCGTATTTATCGGCGTATAACACGCACTTTTTTCCCCTTAAAATCAGGGGAAAATCGTGGGTGCGTGTTATACGCCAATCCCCGCTATTTTGCGATCTATCGGAGCGATCGCCGCCGACATTCACATAGCGCGTAGTTTTAAATATGGCGCCGCGGAGTTCGGAGGGACTCAGCGGCGCTGAACGAGCGCCGCCGAGAACACAGTGACTGGGCGGAGCCGAGATACACATAGCCGAGGGTTCTCGGCTCTTCTCGGCGCCGATCACAGTCACGCCCAGTCCCGCCAATGGACCTGTGTTATGTCCATCATAGGGACTGGGTGTGACTGTGAATGGCACCGAGAAGAGCCGTGAACCCTCGGCTATGTGTATCTCGGCTCCGCCCAGTCACTGTGTTCTCGGCGGCGCTAGTTCAGCTCCACCGAGTCCCTCTGAACTCCGCGGCGCCATATTTAAAACTACACACTAAACTTGTGTATGTCGGCGGCGATCATGTAATGTACACTGGGGGCAAGGCTGCACTGACCACTGGGGCAAGGCTGCACTGGGGCAAGGCTGCACTGGGGCAAGGCTGCACTGAGAAGGCTGCACTGGGGCAAAGCTGCATTGACAATTCTGCACTGGGGCAAAGCTGCACTGACAAGGCTGCACTGGGACAAAGCTGCACTGACAATTTTGCACTGGGGCAAAGCTGCACTGACAATTCTGCACTGGGGCAAAGCTGCACTGACAATTCTGCACTGGGGCAAAGCTGCACTGACAAGGCTGCACTGGGGCAAAGCTGCACTGACAATTCTGCACTGGGGAAAAGCTGCACTGACAATTCTGCACTGGGGTAAAGCTGCACTGACAAGGCTGCACTGGACACTGGGGCAAGGCTGCACTGACAAGGCTGCAGATGGACACGATAACGCTGCATTGATGGGCATTTAAATGTAAGTTTTTTTTCCATAAACTTCCCTCCTAAAAGTTTTTTTCCTTAAAATTCCCTCCTAAACTTGGGGTGCGTGTTATATACCGGCGCGTGTTATACGCCGATAAATACGGTAAATGCTTTACTTGTGTAGCCACAAGTGTAAAGGAATCCTCCACCGTGCACAGCCGGGCACACTGCGTTTTTGCAGCAAACTTGAGGCAAAGAAAAGTCCAGTGCTTTGTTTTGTATTTTTATTAGGGGGTTTAACTTGGATTGGGAAAGAGTAATATGGTATGCCCACTTGACTTTAATAGAACTTTTCAGGGACAACTTCTTCTGTACAAACTATTTTCCTTGTCAAAAGAAGTTTATTGAGTATACAATGTTATAAAGATACATAAAGTAAGTTTACAAGGACTGTACAAACTATTTTCAATTCTCAGCTTCCTCAAGCACATCACTTGCTTAAAACACTACAACTCCCAGGACCAACTGGCACTGTTAAATTGGTAGCAAATGCACTTTACAGGCAGAGACCTTGTTTGTGTAGCAAAGTCCTAGTGCCCAGCTGTCCTTCTATAGCTACTGATCTCAGCACCAATTATTAAGGCACTGCCAGCCCACCAGGCAGCAACTGCCCCTTTCACTAGCTCTTTAGGCTACTCTTCCACAGTCTGCCTAGACTGACTTTGCCTCCATCCCAGACTGCTCTCACCCAGTCCTCTCAGGCTGCCTTTCAGTCCTCGCGACTGTAACACTCACCAGACAGGCTGTCTTCCTCCCTGGAGATTTGCCCAGCAATCTTTTCCTTCTGCTGCCCACACACCTGCTCCTGTGCCACTGGTCAGGACACCTGTGTGTCATGAAGAGGGTCCCCTCCGCACCCGGGCTCCCAGACCCAAGGTCACCCTCCCCCAGGCTAGGGGGCTACCCCCAAGGCTCTCCGACAGCCTCCTAACACTCCATCTCCATCTTCCACCCAAACTCCACTGCCTCAGCTGGGCTGACCCTGAGTATTTGAGGGGGCCTGCCTTCTGCCAACTCATCTGTTGGGGATTGATAAGGGCCCTCATGAATACTACAGGCAGCTACTCCTTACCTCTACTCCCATTCTTCTAGAATCTTCTCTAAGTTTCCAGAAGTAGAGGTAGGTATTAGAGGTGCTGCTTGTGAGTCATCCAGCCCTCCCTGAGTCTCTGCCCAGACCCAGACAAAAAAAACACATGCTTGGTTACCAGCCAAGCCTGAAAATTTTACCTACACTAACAACAAAAAGTATCTAGCACTTTAGCACTCTAGCTAGGGGGTGCTACAATTGTACACCCTTAAACAAAGCAACATCCAACATCGACAGAGGCTGCTGTTACTTCTGATTTACTTCTCTGGCCACACTCTTAGTGAAGTTTCAAAAAACTCCAATGGAGAGTCCCACATTCACACAGTTCCTTTGGCTTCCCTTTACATCTTTTTCCCACTAAGGTGGTACATCCCAGCTTCTTTCACTTCTACAAAAGGGAGTAATTCTAATGCTCCCCCCCAACCAACACTGCTTGCACAGACATGATGTACCACTTGGACAAAAAGGACCCTTCTGGTCTTCTGCTGCCCTCTGTAAAAAGGGCCCTTTTCTCCACCCACCATCACTTATATACCAATACCATGTGCTCAGCAGTATGAGCGGCAGGAAGACGTTGTGAAGCAATATAAAGACAGGGACCTCAACTTGAAAGACTTTATGTCCCATCATGCCTCTAACACTGGGAGCTTTCTGACAGAGTGAAAACCTTATCATCGTTACAGTCCAATCACAGCATGAGACGGATCTCAGCTGGCCATACACTATACCAGCCTTTATCAACCTTTTTACTCCTGAGGAACCCTTGAAATAATGTTTAGGGTCCTGGGGAACCTCTGCTAAAAAATTATTATGCCAATAGCTCACAATACATTAGCATGATTAATATGTCAAAGAAAATTCTAAAGTAATAGTAAGTAATAGGGCGTACTTGGTGTTGACGCTAGCATTAGTTGTCAATTTAGAAGTAGTGGAAAATTACCCCTTTACATCAGTGTTCAGTGAAGATGGGAGAGCAATCCACCATTGCTCAAAGCTCAAGGAACCCCTATCAACCTCAGGAGGATCCCTAGGGTTCCGCAGAACCCTAGCTGAGGAACACTGCCCTATACAGTTTGATTGTACCATTGCCTTAAGATCTACCAACATCTATTGTAATGTAAAGGCCTACAATATTAGATATGAAATTAAATGGGTTTGACCTTGTATTACAAAGTTTTGGTAAATTTAAAGGAGATTGTACAATCAGATTGTGGTGTGTATGGCCACACTTAAATCAGGCTGTATTACTCAAAGGCAACGTAGTCTACAAGGAGGCACAGAGATAGCAGAACCTAGCTGTACTGCTGGCAGAGTTGCCTTGATCACAAGACTGAGTGCACAATATTACAAATCTTTTGGCAAGTAAGCCTGTTCTAAAACTTATTGAGCTGTTTATCTAAAGTTCAACATGAAAATAAGAACGCATCCAGATGTTGGTGTAACTGGTCTTCAAATAATGATGCAATTTTTAAAAGTCAGCCAGTTGATTCAAAAGTGAATGTATGGCAAATCTTGGATGAATTTGACAATAGACTACTAAGACTGTCTAAGCATTTGGCTGCAATAAATCACTTCAAAGGTATGGTATTATGTTTTTACATTTCAGAAGTAATAAAAATTCTTATCGCATTAAATAGCAGATTAAAAAAATACACCTGTAGGCTTTTTTTTCAAAAAAGTTCCTGTTTCTGTTGGGATTAAACCTATTTGCTGATTACAGGCATTTCCTGCCCACCCTACGAGATTCAAAATCTCATCCGATTTCATACTGAGCCAATTACTGGAGCCCAGACCTCAAGTTGTGACCAGTCCTTCTATTGAATGTGAGATATTGGAGGACAGGAGTAAAAGCTGCATCAACCCCCCACACATTGGAAGGACTCCTGCATTTGGGGAGACATCAGCTGAGGAGGGGGCATTCTGGGAAGAATGCATGGTTGGAACAGGAATTTGAGATTGTACAAGAGGCTTAGAGGCATTAGAGCTGTTACATTATTGTTCACATTTTCATGCTTACTTAACCTTCAATGGGCTACAAGACAATAACGAAATAATTAACAAGGGATTGTGGTGAATAAGCTTGTATAGTTCTTTGGTACATTTCAAATTCAACAGCATTTTCAAACTAGATACAGCTAGTCCTAACGGTAACTCAATGGGACGGTGGTTCACTTTGTGGTTATAGTCAAGCTATTCAGCCATTATTTAGATTTGTAAAAATATACCAAATGGATGGAAAGTAAATATTTATGGCAAGTAAAAATCAATAGTTCCATCTAGACTAAAGTTTCCCTAATTTTGGTGTATGATGACCACTGCCATGTCTAAAAATCTCCTGTTTGCAGGCCATTTATAATGGCGTTTTTACAAGCTATGTGGGTCACCTTTATAAATGTTGTTTCTGTTAGCTGTAGCTAATATTTTTATATTTGATTTAAGTTCTCTTTCTCATCCCTTTCCCTCTGGACCAGCCTTTTTTAACGTTTTCTCCATGGAGGAACCCTTTTAAAAAGTTTTCAGGTCTTAGGAAACCCCTCTAAAATGTACAGTATCTCACAGAAGTGAGTACACCCCTCACATTTTTGTAAATATTTTATTCTATCTTTTCATGTGAAAACACTGAAGAAATGACACTTTGCTACAATGTAAAGTAGTGAGTGTACAGCTTGTATAACAGTGTAAATTTGCTGTCCCCTCAAAATAACTCAACACACAGCCATTAATGTCTAAACCGCTGGCAACAAAAGTGAGTACACCCCTAAGTGAAAATGTCCCAATTAGCCATTTTCCCTCCCTGGTGTCATGTGACTCGTTAGTGTTACAAGGTCTCAGGTGTTAATGGGGAGCAGGAGTGGTAAATTTGGTGTTATCGCTCTCACCCTCTCATACTGGTCACTGAAAGTTCAACATAGCACCTCTTGGCAAAGAACTCTCTGGGGATCTGAAAAAAAGAATTGTTGCTCTACATAAAGATGGCCTATGCTATAAGAAGATTGCCAAGACCATGAAACTGAGCTGCTGCATGGTGGCCAAGACCATACAGCAGTTTAACAGGTCAGGTTCCACTCAGAACAGGCCTCGCCATGGTCGACCAAAGAAGTGGAGTGCACATGCTCAGCATCATATCCAGAGGTTGTCTTTGGGAAATAGACGTATGAGAGCTGCCAGCATTTGCTGCAGAGGTTGAAGGGTGGGGGGGGGGCAGCCTGTCAGTGTGCATACTGCATCAAATTGGTCTGCATGGCTGTCATCCCAGAAGGAAGCCTCTTCTAAAAGATGATGCACAAGAAAGCCTGCAAACAGTTTGTTTAAGACAAGCAGGCTAAGGACATGGATTACTGGAACCATGTCCCTTGGTCTGATGAGACCAAGATAAATTTATTTGGTTCAGATGGTGTCAAGCGTGTGTGGCAGCAACCAGGTGAGGAGTACAAAGACAAGTGTGTCTTGCCTACAGTCGAGCATGGTGGTGGGAGTGTCATGGTCTGGGGCTGCATGAGTGCTGCTGGCACTGGGGAGCTACAGTTCATTGAGGGAACCATGAATGCCAACATGTACTGTGACATACTGAAGCAGAGCATGATCCCCTCCCTTTGGAAGCTGGACCACAGGGCAGTATTCCAGCATAATAACGACCCCAAACACACCTCCAAGACTACCACTGCCTTGCTAAGGAAGCTGAGGGTAAAGGTAATGGACTGTCCAAGCATGTCTCCAGACCTAAACCCTATTGAGCATCTGTGGGGCATCTTCAAACGGAAGGTGGAGGAGCACAAGGTCTCTAACATCCACCAGCTCTGTGATGTCGTCATGGAGGAGTGGAAGAGGACTCCAGTGGCAACCTGTGAATCTCTGGTGAACTCCATGCCCAAGATGGTTAAGGCAGTGCTGGAAAATAATGGTAGCCACACAAAATATTGACACTTTGGGCCCAATTTGACATTTTCACTTAGGGGTGTACTCACTTTTGTTGCAAGCGGTTTAGACATTAATGGCTGCGTGTTGAGTTATTTAGAGGGGACAGAAAATTTACACTGTTATACAAGCTGTACACTCACTACTTTACATTGTAGCAAAGTGTCATTTCTTCAGTGTTGTCACATGAAAAGATATAATAAGATATTTACAAAAAATGTGAGGGGTATACTCACTTTTGTGAGATACTGTATATCTGCAATTTATGGTACATTATTATTATTATTATTATACAGGATTTGTATAGTGCCAACAGTTTACGCAGCGCTTTACAATGTAAAAGGAGACAATATAGTTACAATAAAATACAAGAGGATTAAGAGGGCCCTGCTCAGAAGAGCTTACAATCTTATAGGGTGGGGCAGGTGGTACAAAAGGTTGTAACTGTGGGGAATGAGCTGATGGAAGTGGTAGAAGATTAGTTGGAGACGTGATATGCTTTCCTGAAGAAATGAGTTTTCAGGGATCGCCTGAAGGTAGCAAGAGTAGGGGATAGCCGGACCAGTGGAGGTAGCGAGTTCCAGAGGATAAGAGAGGCTCTGGAGAAATCCTGGAGACGAGCATGGGAGGAGGAGACGAGAGAGCTTGAGAGTGGGAGGTCTTGAGGAGAGCGGAGAGGACGATTTGGGTGATATTTGGAGACAAGATTGGTGATGTAGCTCAGGGCAGAGTTGTGAATGGCTTTGTATGTTGTGGTTAGTATTTTGAATTTAATTCGCTGGGTGATTGGGAGCCAGTGTAGGGAATGGAGGAGAGGGTTGGCAGACACTGAGTGGTTGGTAAGATCGATAAGTCTGGCAGCAGCATTCATGATAGACTGAAGAAGGGATAGCCTATGGAGAGGCAGGTCAATGAGAAGGGAGTTGCAATAGTCAAGGCGAGAGATAACGAGGGAGTGAATGAGGAGGTTTCATTTGTTAAAAAGGGGGGAATTTTAGAGATGGTACAGAGGTGAATTCTACAAACTTTTGACAACGATTGGACTTGGAGCTGAAATGACAAGTCAGAGTCTAGGATTACGCCTAGTACCCTGGCGTGAGGGGAGGGACTGATAGTTGCATTGTTGATTTTGATGAAAAAGTCATGGAGGGGGGCACGGGCGGGGGGGAATATTAATAGCTTAGTTTTAGAGACATTTAATTTAAGGAAGGGGTGCGACATCCATGCTGATATGTCAGATAGTAAGTTAGTAATGCGAGAGGAGACTGAAGGAGTGAGGTGGGGAGTAGACAGATAGATTTGGGTGTCATCGGCGTATAAGTGGTACTGGAAGCCATGGGCAGTTATCATGTGACCAAGGGAGGAGATAGAGAAGAGAAGCGGTCCAAGAACAGAGCCTTGGGGCACAGAGAGGGGCAATGGAGAGGAGGAGACAGAGTTATAGGTGACACTAAAGGAGTACTGTGATAGATAGGCAGAGAACCAGGATAGAGCAGAATCTCAGAGGTCAAGGGAATGTAGTTTATTGAGAAGGAGCGGGTGGTCAACAGTATCAAAGGCCGCAGAGAGGTCAAGTAGTAGGAGTATGGAGTACTGGCTGTTGGTTTTAGCAGTTAGTAAATCGTTAGTGAGTTTTAGGAAGGCAGTTTCCGTGGAGTGCTGCGAGCGAAAGCCAGACTGTAAAGGGTCAAGAAGATTATTTTCACTGAGGTAGGAGCTAAGACGGTTGTAGACTAAGCGTTCTAGAAGTTTAGAGGTGAATGGGATTAATGAGATGGGTCTTAAGTTGTTTAGGTTGGCGGGGTCCAGTGAGGGCTTTTTAAGTATGAGAGTGATCTGTGCATGTTTTAGAGGGGAGGGGAAGGTGCCACTAGAGAGAGAGAGATTGAAGATGTGAGTGAGGGAGCATAGGATAGAAGAAGAGGGTGACCGTAGTAGTTGTGAGGGAACAGGATCCAAGGGACAATTGGTTAGGTGGGCATCTGAGAAAAGTTTTGTAACCTCTTCAGTAGTAGCCAATTCAAAAGAGGAGAGTGTTGATTGTGCTGTTAGGCAAGTTATTTATGTTGGGGAAGATGTACGCACAGTGGAGGTGCCCTCACGAATTGCATCAATCTTGTCTTTGAAGTGATTGGCAATCTCTTGGGCAGTGAATGAGTTAGTGGGTAGAGGGGGTTGGGGACGAAGCAGAGAGTTAAAGGTTGAGAAGAGCCAACAGGGACTGAATGACAAAGTATTAATAAAAGATACAAAGTAGGCTTGTTTGGCAGCATGGAGGCAGGAATTGTATTTTAGAAGGGCAGATTTATATAGTGTGCAGTCTTGCATGCATTTGGTGTTACGCCACAGTCGTTCAAGAGCACGACAATGTCTCTTGAGATGTCTAGTGTTGTCAGTTTGCCAGGGTTGTAATGGTCAGGGCCTGATTCTGCGTGTGGTTAGAGGAGTAAGTGCATCTAGCGATGATGAGAGTGAACTGTTGTAGACAGAGGTGACCAGGTCAGGACAGGACAGGGGAGAGATTATGTCATATAGGTGGTCAGTAGCAGAATAGAGAAGAGGAGGGTTAAAGCGTCGAAGGTTCCTACAAGTAATTGTTTGCTGCTTGGAGGGATGGGTGGTTGGAGGCAAGGATACAGTGGAACTAATGAGGTTGTGATCAGGGAGAGGAAAGGGGGTGTTGGTGAGGTTGCTAGAGTTTCAGAGATGGGAGAATACAAGGTCAAGTGTATTACCATTGGAGTGAGTGGAAGTATGTGTCCATTGTGTTAGGTCAAAAGATGAGGTTAAGTCGAGAAGTTTAGCTGTAGTTGGGCTATTAACATTGACAGGAATGTTGAAGTCACCAAGAATGATCATGGGTATTTCAGAGGAGAAAAAGAAGGGTTTATTAGTGGGATTAGTAGGTTGTAGAGGCTTTTAAGGGGTGTACACAATCCATCCTCTTTCCTCTGCTCTATATTACTCAATTGTCTTCAGTGATTAACATGAAATGAAACAACTAATAAACTGAAAATGCTAGTGACCCCCTGCTCTGGTGGCTCAAAGTAAAACTATGGACGATTTTTTTTTTTCATTTTGGATAGAGTAAGGGAGGGTTATAACAAGTTTTTCACCATCTGTGTCCCATTGTGGTGATTTCCATTCACCTCCTGTCCCATAGCCAGGAAGTGCAAATTAAGGGAATTCTTTGGGATCCCTAGGTCACCAAAATGAGTGTACCCATTGGCAGATTTCCCCTTTTTTCTGGGGGCAACCCAAAATTGGAGTTTTACTTTTACTTTAACTTTCAATGATAATTGTAAACAGGATAAATAGAGAGGGTGAATCTCCCTAACAGGGTAACAGACAGCAATACAAACTGAGAGGTGTTCTAATCTATCTCCAATCTATCCAAACCCCCCCCCCCCCAAAAAAAGGTTTTGACCTTAGTTGTACTTTAATCTGCCACTGCCTTCCTCTGCAGGAACTGCATGGTTTCACGAAACCCTGATTGAGAAAGGCTGCTCTAAACAATGGTGGACATTGTCATGCTATGCCACTCACAAGTTGTGAACACCATATCTTCATATATAGCTACTGAGACTATGGATGGTGGCAGGTACCACTATAGTCCTATGACCGCATAAGTGCAGTCTCAGGTATGGCCTTCTCAAATCAAAAAAGTTGGTTTAGTTTGTAGCAGCCTTTCAGGAGCGTGTAGCGCTCCTACTCCATCACAGTTGCTGGTATAATTCCAGCATCCTAGTTTTGCCTGTGATACATTCTCCCTGTCTGTCTGTCCACCTGGGAGGTGATGTAGCCAGTCTCTGGGTGGGGACCAAACCTGATTTAAGCCAACCAAGCCTGCAGTCTTATGCTTGTGATAGTGTGTTTAACATATGCTCCAAGCTCCCTGTTTGTATGCCCTGTCTGCTAGTTTGGATTCCCTTGTTGATTACCTGGGTTCAGATATCGAATACTCTCGGAGCTTTGCCTTTTGACTACAGATTTTACCCTGACTATTCTGAATCTTGCCTGCCATGTACCTGGACTGTCATTGAACTACTCTGCCTGTCTGCTGCAAACCGCAAATATCTGTTTGCTGTGCACAGTTTGCGATTGCCCCAGCGTGGTAGTCAGGCACTATAACATTGTGTATAAATCCTGAGGGTAACTGAGTACTGGTAGGCCTGCTTACATTATGGGAAAGGAGGCCACTATAGGTGAAGAACACAGACGCTAGCTATAGTACCTGACTACCTGCAGTAAGTGTAACACAGCCATTTTATTGGCAAAATTCTGCCCTATCTGATCCTTTTGCAACCAGTAGGTTTAAGATACCTTTGGCATCTGCCTCCCTGAGTCCATTTAAACATTTGAAAACATTACTGAGCCATGATGAAGGGATGGGGGGCTGTTTTTGCCTCTGAAACACATTGGCTGTTTAGTTAGCTAGACTCCTTTATGAATTTGGTCTGGTGCACCCTCTGTTGGTTTAAGCTCTGAGTGACGTTCCTGGGTACCCATTGGGCTCACATGCAACCAGGTAGCCCTGGTTGCATGTGAGCTGTCTCAAGAGCCAGTGAGTTCTTCAAATGGCTGTTTTTTTTCCCTTTACTACTGTGGAATAACAAGCATTGAAGTCTCACAGCCCCTTGGATGTATCAATTTGAGCAATAAAAACTTGAAAGCTGTTGTCCTTCTCACGCCTGTCCTTGTCCAAAACTAGAGTGAAAAAGTTTAGCTAAAGTTGTATTTCAAAAGCCATTCGTAAAAATGTCAGTTCCTATTCCTTTGGAAAGGGGGGAGTGTAAATCTCTATTAGTATTTTTGGTTTAAAAGATTTTCACTTGGCTGATATAATTTACACACATATTACAAGAGGTTCAGTTCACAAAACTAACTAGGATAAAAATAAAAAAATAAAATGACAGTTTTTTTTTTCAGCTGAATCCAATGACATTTTAAAATGACAAGAAAACGATAGGGAGTCCTTAGCACTTCGGAGGGATTTTAACACAATTATTTGTGGAGGCGAGGTTTCACGGCCTCACAGGGTCCCTTCCCCAAGGCAACAGGTCACTATGTGAAGAGAAGAGACCCTTTAAGGTCCCGAAACCTCAACTATATCTGACAGATGTGATGTTCCACAAATAAATGTGTGAAAATCCCACCGGAGCACTGGTCACTTTCTATCCTTCTACATCATCCATTGCAGTCACTTCAACGGTCAATTACTGCAAGGAGTATAGCTCAGATCTGCATTGTTCCATTGAAAAGGGCAGTAACGTGTCCAAACAAAGAGCTTGTGTTAAAGTGTACATAAAGACCAAAACAGTTTTTTTGTTTCAGAGTAAAGAATGAAATTTCTGTCAGTTTTCTTTCCTGCCTGTGTCTTGGGGAGATTTCTCTTTACTTCCAGTACTAAAGGCACTACAGAAAGGAAAATTATCTTCAAAGCAAAGGTAAATCTTCTCTCAAGCTGGCCAAACATGTTACGATTTCTCATGACTGCTAAGGTACAATAAGCCCAGGTCCCATCCAACTTACCATGACCACTTAGCATACCTTACCCCTTCTTCCCATCCAATAAAAACCACATACAACCATTAACTTAGCATACCTTACCCCTTCTTCCCATCCAATAAAAACCACATACAACCATTAACGTTGGAAAGGGCAAGGCCACAGCTTTATTTAACTCAAACATAACATTAAATATTGTGTGCCAGTCACAGTTGCACTGTGAGCACTCAACTCCAAATGTAAAAGGGAAATGAAGGAGGGGCCTGTCCTTACCATAAGTGCCGGACCGGCCGTCAATCTCCCAATTACCATCAGGGCATAAAAGCTTCCATATTTGCTGGCAAGGTCACCAAAACCGTAACACGCTGTGACATACCATCAAAAAATAGGGCGGGAGGGTGGGCAGCTCTTCCATGCTTTCGTCCGAAAAGGACGATAATCCCATGGGGTGCCAAACTCCTGAGCTCAGGCCCAACCCCTGTCCCCTCTTTGTACCAATCCCGAGTGATCCAAATTCACTTTAACTCCTCCCTGGCCATGCCCCCATCAGTCAGGGCTCTCTTTCCCGAGGGGCTCAAGAGGCCTTCATCATGTGAAGCACCTATGGCTTTCAGAATACCTAAACAGTGAATGCATCTGATTGGATGAAGGTGTGATCTGCTGTGCATTTTCTGCCCAAGTCCTTTGACAAAAGTTGATTGAAATATGAACTTTTGTTGAGCCAGGTGGTGTTGAAAGTGCCATTCTCCAAATTTCCCTTGATTCAGAAATCCCCCAAAATTTGATCAAGTCTAGCCAGCTTTAGACTATTGTCACTCGAATAGGTGTTGGAAGACTATCCTAGACTTGTTTCAGGGACAACTGTAAAAATGTACATTTCCAATGACTTTCTGTACTGGACACAATTGCCACCAGGACAAATTGAGAGGGTAGATCTTCCCAGTGGAGACACAGACAGCAATAAAAACCCAATATAGCTTGTGGGGGGTTAGCTTAATGGGGATCACCTTCCATGGGAAAAATCTCTCTCTCTCTCTCTCTCTCTCTCTCTCTCTCTCTCTCTCTCTCTCTCTCTCTCTCTCTCCCCCTCTCCTTCCTGAGTCCCAGGCCAAGAGCAATTCTTTGCTCCAGACCTGCTTTACTTATACCACCTGTTAGTGGACACAAATGGACCGCAAAATCTGGTCCGGAACCAACCCTGCCAAGGTGGCTGGTAAAACCCGGCAAATGAACGCATTCAAGGTGACAAGATTCTCGCAGGATGACGTTGGCACTGCAACTTCTTCCCCCTATACGCGTTACGTCAAATGGGATAACATTTACTGAAAAAGTCCTGGTGGTATATTAGACGTAAGGGGTATAGGGGGAAGAAGTCGCAGTGGCAACGTCATCCCACGAGCATCTTGTCCTTTCTATGCATCCTGAGCCCGCACTGCTCAAGTGCTGCATTTGTGAGTAACGTTTTAATGTTTTTATGAGGAAATAAACCGTTTTGATATACATAGAGCACTAGATTTTGCCTTTTCTGTTTCTATGTGCACCGGACCCCATTGAGGGAATCTGTACTGGCTAGTATCCACCTAATCAGCCGGAGGCAGCACGGACGGAATAGAAGCTCCATGACCAGCTGATTCGTTTATATCCCTGAGAAGGAACCTGCTTTTTCTGACCTTTTGGTGAAACAGGGGTCAGAACGTGAGGTGAGCGGCTAGGATATTGAGGTGGAGGAGAGCACTTGCATTTTCAACGTTTATGCACTAGTGAAGTGTTGTGCGTTTTTGTACCGAAGACTCTGAGGATTATTTTTGTGCATTTGGACTCTTTATTTTTATTCTTTTTTTTTTGGAGTGTGTGGACTTTATCTTTATTGTCTATTGTTCACTATTCCCATATAGGGAACAGTATATTTCATTATTGTGTATTGTTCACTATTCCCAGTCAGGGAACATGAATATTTGATTGTGCACTCAGTATCTTGCTTTATTGCAAGTTAATCATTTATTCTCTTTAAGGATTTATTGGTAGTTATTTAGGAAGCGCAACACTGTTTTGTTATGTACATTCTATATGGGAAGTGAACGCATTTTCTGTGTGTGCAGCAGCCAGGTGGGGGGGGGGGTATTTTTCAATTTTTGGTTTGTGGTGGGATTTTGTCACATCACCTACTACACATATCACTACATAGTTATTAAGGTTATTAATATTTGCGCTGATAGAAATTTGTTTTATTATTGCATCCACTGACACCAATGCTATTGGCTTTTTTTTTGTGGTCACTGATACCAATGCTGGGGATTAATATTGTGGCCACTGCCACCAAAGCTGGGGGTTATGATTGTGGTCATGGACGCCAATGCTGGGGATTATTATTACATCCACTGATACCAATGCTGGGGGGGTTTATTTTGGTCACTGACACCAATGGTGGTTTTATTGCAGTCACTGACACTAATAATGACTCCAACTTTCTCTTCAGTGTGCATTGTAAAAAATGCAACAAACCTTAATGCACAAAAACACTCTGCTATTGTCAGGGCTGGATTAACGTAGGGGCTATTGGAGCTGCAGCTCCAGGCCCCTACCTTAACATAGGCCCAGCCATCCAAAAAGAACACACTGCTTATGAAAAGCAATGGGCCAACAGAGTTCTCCCCTGACGGGAGACGGTGTCCTGTGTAAGTTCACCTTACAGATTTTTCTGTAAAGGTGAACTTACCCTTTAAGGATTTAGAGAAGATCTGTAAAGAAGAATGGACCAAAATCCCTCCTGAGATGTGTGCAAACCTGGTCACCAACTACAAGAAACGTCTGACCTCTGTACTTGCCAACAAGGATTTCTCCAACAAGTACTAAATCTTGCTTGGGGACAGGGCTGGATTAACGTAGGGGCTACTGGAGCTGCAGCTCCAGGCCCCTACCTTAATATAGGCCCAGCCACCCAAAAAAGAACACACTGCTCATGAAAAGCAATGGGCCAACAGAGTTCTCCCCTGACGGGCCCTGCATTCCGCATGCACTGCCTGGGCTGGGTGGTGGGATTGATAATGGGCGCCACATAAGCAGTCCTAACGGAAGCCTGGGGCACGCCAATGCAGGGCTCTTGCAGAATTCTGTGGCTTTCATAGTGTTAGGCCCACTCGGCTGCACTCTTTAAGCTCAGATTGCACGCCAATGCACGGCCCTTACGGCAACCTGGCAAGTCAAATGCCAGGCTTCCCTAGTTGGCATGTGCCCTTTGGAGTTTGGGTGCATGCCAACACAGGCTCTTCGAAACACAGAAGGGTGCCCAGTAAAAGGTGCACCAAAATTCTCAGCACCAAGCACATGATGCTCTTAATCCGACCCTGGCTATTGTGTGGCTTCTGTCAGGGGCTACAAGTTTACAACCACTGTTGTAACCCCTCCACACATTGTCTATAACAAAAAGAAAAAGTGAGAAAACAAGGGGGAATGTGGGACTTTAAATGAGGTACACATACGTGCCTCCATCCCTATATTTGGATGCATCAAAAGGAAGGTGGGACTTTGAATTGAAGCGGTTGAAATGCAGAGGCAATGGTATAAATATAGAATTTTATTGGTATCAAATTGTTAAATTACGTTTATTACATATATGTACAAGATGTGGGCACGATAATACAGAGGTGTAAAAAACATAACTGCATAAAATAAATTCACAACAATCAAATGGATAGTATGCGACAGCAACATGGCCTAAACAGGCCAAACACAGCATGCTCGGCACCTGTATAGATGATCACTTGGTAAAAGATCAAAAGATAGCTGGGTTCATATGGATAACATCATAGGCCATAATAAATGTGTCTGTAGCATCATGTAGCTCTACGCGTTTCGTGGATTCATTTCCACTCGTCAGGAGCTGATGCGACATATCCCTGTAAATATAATAATTGAAGTAAACCATACTCTGTTTAAAATTGAAAAATGTAAATTAAAATTTAAGAAATTTAACCCAGTGCACTCACCAGCCACAGTAGTGGGCGCAGTAGGGGGCAAGCAAGACACGGCGAATCGGGAGCATAGACCACGTCACGGGAGCTGAGGCGGCGTAATAGTGCACAACTAGCTTGGGAAGATGTAGGGGTGCCTATGAGGGTTTCCATGTGCCAGAATACAGGTATGTGATGCTGCAAATTGGAGATATCTGAAATCAAATGAAAATTTGTATTGTGAGATGGAAGGTGTATGAAATTAGAAATTAGAAAATATGAATGTGGGAAACGGTTGGTGTGTGAGTGGGATAGGGTGGTAGGTTGGGTGAGATATCTATACACCCAGTGTGTCCGCATGTGTAAGTGATGGCCAAAAAGTGCAGTATAGGTGTGAGAGTGGTTGTTGTGTGTATAAGGTGGGCTGACCTAAATGTGAATGTGACTGTGAGAAACTAAATCGTGAATGGAACAACAAAAAAGCAAAAAACCTGGAAGTAGTGGTAAAAATATGTGTAAACACAAACGTGCGGGGACATGCAAGTGAACAAAAGTGGACCTGACTCGAAGGACACTTACCCAAGTAGCATGTCATGCAACACCAGCGGTGGAGTGGCTGGTGTGCAGGGGCCCCAGGCGGAGACCAGCCAGATGAACAGCCGGCTCCGACTGAGGGTGCAGAGTATATACGCCGCCAACGCCACGTGCGTGACCATGGGAGGGGCGAAAAACGGCGTCCGCACCCGAGCCAAGACGCTCGGTGATTGGCGCCGAGACGCCCCCACATGCGTCACGCAGATGGTGCTCTCAGCGGCAGCGTGATGACGTCATGACTGACGCCAAGCGCTGGACGTGAGGACCGTGGCGCCGATGCGCGAGGGGGCGTCCGCCCGATCCTCAAGACACAGCTGTACAGGGAGAAAGGGGAGGACCCACAGGGCGCATCGCAGCTCCCGCGAATGTGGAAACCCCCCACACACCATGAGCAGGCTCAGGAACCCCAAACCCGCACACACCAACAGTGCGGCAAGAACACATGGATGTTGGAATCAGAAATTATATATCCGTAAACAATATTAGCTTGTATAAGCGTAAACAAGAGTAAAAAAAGGGTTTAAGCCAATTGAATTTGTGCCGGGAATGCCGTAATATTGCTGTCACTGGTAAGATAAATGCATACACCAATGTATCCAATGTTACTTGGCTGGCCCTAAAGTACGGATCCCCGTACGGGGAATACAAACATCTAAAAGTACATCTCACGCGTGGATAGCAGGGGAGCACTGCTAATCCAATTTTTCAACCGCTTCCATCCCTATATCTACGAGAAAACAAGGGGGAATGTGGGACTTTAAATGAGGTACACATACGTGCCTCCATCCCTATATTTGGATGCATCAAAAGGAAGGTGGGACTTTGAATTGAAGCGGTTGAAATGCAGAGGCAATGGTATAAATATAGAATTTTATTGGTATCAAATTGTTAAATTACGTTTATTACATATATGTACAAGATGTGGGCACGATAATACAGAGGTGTAAAAAACATAACTGCATAAAATAAATTCACAACAATCAAATGGATAGTATGCGACAGCAACATGGCCTAAACAGGCCAAAAACAACATCATATGGATAACATCATAGGCCATAATAAATGTGTCTGTAGCATCATGTAGCTCTACATCTTCCCAAGCTAGTTGTGCACTATTACGCCGCCTCAGCTCCCGTGACGTGGTCTATGCTCCCGATTCGCCGTGTCTTGCTTGCCCCCTACTGCGCCCACTACTGTGGCTGGTGAGTGCACTGGGTTAAATTTCTTAAATTTTAATTTACATTTTTCAATTTTAAACAGAGTATGGTTTACTTCAATTATTTACAGGGATATGTCGCATCAGCTCCTGACGAGTGGAAATGAATCCACGAAACGCGTAGAGCTACATGATGCTACAGACACATTTATTATGGCCTATGATGTTATCCATATGAACCCAGCTATCTTTTGATCTTTTACCAAGTGATCATCTATACAGGTGCCGAGCATGCTGTGTTTGGCCTGTTTAGGCCATGTTGCTGTCGCATACTATCCATTTGATTGTTGTGAATTTATTTTATGCAGTTATGTTTTTTACACCTCTGTATTATCGTGCCCACATCTTGTACATATATGTAATAAACGTAATTTAACAATTTGATACCAATAAAATTCTATATTTATACCATTGCCTCTGCATTTCAACCGCTTCAATTCAAAGTCCCACCTTCCTTTTGATGCATCCAAATATAGGGATGGAGGCACGTATGTGTACCTCATTTAAAGTCCCACATTCCCCCTTGTTTTCTCGTAGATATAGGGATGGAAGCGGTTGAAAAATTGGATTAGCAGTGCTCCCCTGCTATCCACGCGTGAGATGTACTTTTAGATGTTTGTATTCCCCGTACGGGGATCCGTACTTTAGGGCCAGCCAAGTAACATTGGATACATTGGTGTATGCATTTATCTTACCAGTGACAGCAATATTACGGCATTCCCGGCACAAATTCAATTGGCTTAAACCCTTTTTTTACTCTTGTTTACGCTTATACAAGCTAATATTGTTTACGGATATATAATTTCTGATTCCAACATCCATGTGTTCTTGCCGCACTGTTGGTGTGTGCGGGTTTGGGGTTCCTGAGCCTGCTCATGGTGTGTGGGGGGTTTCCACATTCGCGGGAGCTGCGATGCGCCCTGTGGGTCCTCCCCTTTCTCCCTGTACAGCTGTGTCTTGAGGATCGGGCGGACGCCCCCTCGCGCATCGGCGCCACGGTCCTCACGTCCAGCGCTTGGCGTCAGTCATGACGTCATCACGCTGCCGCTGAGAGCACCATCTGCGTGACGCATGTGGGGGCGTCTCGGCGCCAATCACCGAGCGTCTTGGCTCGGGTGCGGACGCCGTTTTTCGCCCCTCCCATGGTCACGCACGTGGCGTTGGCGGCGTATATACTCTGCACCCTCAGTCGGAGCCGGCTGTTCATCTGGCTGGTCTCCGCCTGGGGCCCCTGCACACCAGCCACTCCACCGCTGGTGTTGCATGACATGCTACTTGGGTAAGTGTCCTTCGAGTCAGGTCCACTTTTGTTCACTTGCATGTCCCCGCACGTTTGTGTTTACACATATTTTTACCACTACTTCCAGGTTTTTTGCTTTTTTGTTGTTCCATTCACGATTTAGTTTCTCACAGTCACATTCACATTTAGGTCAGCCCACCTTATACACACAACAACCACTCTCACACCTATACTGCACTTTTTGGCCATCACTTACACATGCGGACACACTGGGTGTATAGATATCTCACCCAACCTACCACCCTATCCCACTCACACACCAACCGTTTCCCACATTCATATTTTCTAATTTCTAATTTCATACACCTTCCATCTCACAATACAAATTTTCATTTGATTTCAGATATCTCCAATTTGCAGCATCACATACCTGTATTCTGGCACATGGAAACCCTCATAGGCACCCCTACATCTTCCCAAGCTAGTTGTGCACTATTACGCCGCCTCAGCTCCCGTGACGTGGTCTATGCTCCCGATTCGCCGTGTCTTGCTTGCCCCCTACTGCGCCCACTACTGTGGCTGGTGAGTGCACTGGGTTAAATTTCTTAAATTTTAATTTACATTTTTCAATTTTAAACAGAGTATGGTTTACTTCAATTATTATATTTACAGGGATATGTCGCATCAGCTCCTGACGAGTGGAAATGAATCCACGAAACGCGTAGAGCTACATGATGCTACAGACACATTTATTATGGCCTATGATGTTATCCATATGAACCCAGCTATCTTTTGATCTTTTACCAAGTGATCATCTATACAGGTGCCGAGCATGCTGTGTTTGGCCTGTTTAGGCCATGTTGCTGTCGCATACTATCCATTTGATTGTTGTGAATTTATTTTATGCAGTTATGTTTTTTACACCTCTGTATTATCGTGCCCACATCTTGTACATATATGTAATAAACGTAATTTAACAATTTGATACCAATAAAATTCTATATTTATACCATTGCCTCTGCATTTCAACCAATTCAAAGTCCCACCTTCCTTTTGATGCAACAAAAAGAAAAAGTTTTGGCTGCAATTGGGCATTAATAGCACTCGTCAATAAGGCCAGCTATGCCTTTCCACCCCCCTGTTCCTTTTATAAAAGCTGTACTATCTCTTCCTGCAATGAAAAGCACTCTATTAATAGAGGAGGTTGGCCTTTTTATGTTTCAATTATTTTTTTAAAGTTTTTCATATTAACGAAGATCTCGACATTTCATTGAGCATTGCACAGTAGCCACTATACAACATACATACAAAATGTACAAGGAAACCGTCTCTTGTGTTCTCACTTATCATTTTCTGCTGTAGACTGTACTTTATTTTTCCTAACAGTTATGGTGCATGTAACTTATCCTACTGTGATTCTTCCACCGTACCCATCCTGTCATAGCCTATGACCATGTGCAAGCTCTATATTATGGGTTTCGGAGTACAGCCCACCCACTGGGAAACACCAGCTCCCCTTCCTACTATTGGGGGAGTCTATTTTCCAGATTTCGGGGAGGCCCCCTCTGGACCTCGGAGGTTGGCCTTTTTAATTTATCAAACCATCCTCCGTTCATAGCAATACAGTGCCTTGAAAACGTATTCATACCCCTTGATATTTTCTACATTTTGTCACGTTACAACCAAAAACATAAATGTACTTTATTGGGATTTTATGTGATAGCCCAACACAAAGTGGCATATAATTGTGAAGTGGAAGGAAAATGATAATTTTTTGTACAAATAAATATGTAAAAAGTGTGGCGTGCATTTGTATTGAGCCCCCGCCCCCCCTGAGTCAACACTTTGTAGAACCACCTTTCGCGGCAATTACAGCTGCAAGTCTTTTTGGGGATGTCTCTACCAGCTTTGCACATCTAGAGAGTGACACTTTTGCCCATTCTTTTTTGCAAAATAGCTTAAGCTAAGTCAGATTGGATGGAAAGCGTCTGCGAACAGCAATTTTCAAGTCTTGCCACAGATTCTCAATTGGATTTAGGTCTGGACTTTTACTGGGCCATTCTAACACATGAATATGCTTTGATCTAAACCATTCCATTGTAGGTCTGGCTGTATTTTTAGGGTCTTTGTCCTGCTGGAAGGTGAACTTCCGCCCCAGTCTCAAGTCTTTTGCAGACAAACAGGTTTTCTTCTAAGATTGCCCTGTATTTGGCTCCATCCATCTTCCCATCAACTCTGACCAGCTTCCCTGTCCCTGCTGAAAAAAAGCATCCCCACAACATGAAGCTGCCACCACCATATTTCACGGAGGGGATGGTGTGTTCAGGCTGATGTGTAGTGTTAGTTTTCCGCCACACATAGCGTTTTGCTAATTTTGGTCTCATCTGACCAGAACACCTTCTTCCACGTTTGCTGTGTCCCTCCCATGGCTTCTTGCAAACTGCAAACAGGACTTCTTATGGCTTTTTTTCAACAATGGCTTTCTTCTTGCCACTCTTCCATAAAGGCCGGATTTGTGGAGTGCACGACTAATATTTGTCCTGTGGACAGATTCTCCCACCTGAACTGTGAATCTCAGAGTTACCATGGGCCTCTTGGCTACTTCTTTGATTAATGCTCTCCTTGCCTGGCCTGTCAGTTTAGGTGGACGGCCATGTCTTGGTAGGTTTGCAGTTGTGCCATACTCTTTCCATTTTCAGGATGATGGATTGAACAGTGATGTTCAAAGCTTGGGATTTTTTTTTTATATCCTAACCCTGCTTTAAACTTCTCCACAAATTTATCCCTGACCTGTCTGGTATGTTCCTTGGCCTTCATGTTGCTGTTTGTTCACTAAAGTTCTCTAACAAACCTCGGAGGGCTTCACAGAACAGCTGTATTTATACTGACATTAAATTACACACAGGTGGACTCTATTTACTAATTAGATGACTTCTGAAGGAAATTGGTTCCACTAGATTTTAGTTAGGTGTATCAGAGTAAAGGGGGCTGAATACAAATGCACGCCACACTTTTCAGATATTTATTTGTAAAACATTTCAAAAACCATTTATCATTTTCCTTTCACTTCACAATTATGTGCCGTTTTGTGTTGGTCTATCACATAATATCCCAATAAAAAACATTTAAGTTTCTGGTTGTAACATGACAAAATGTGGAAAATTTCAAGTGGTATGAATACTTTTTCAAGGTACTGTAAGTGATAGTACAGCTATCCCCAGGGGGTGGAATGGGCGGACACAGTCGGCACTTTAGACACATGCCTGTGACAGGTTCATTGGCTTGTAGTAACTCCTGCAGCACTGCAATGGCGCAGTTCTGCCTGTGATTCTAAATCTCCAGCATTTGGGTGTCATTTGTCTTGAAAATCACCCCAAATGAAGTGCGATTTTGCCGCTATTGCTGCAGGACAAAACGCGTGAGAACCATGGCGAAACACGCATTTAAAATTGCACCTGGCTCAGGGTCAAAAGTTGGTCCCTGAGCTCCTTTGACCCGACAAATGCACATTGGACAGCCCAGTGAAGTGAATGGGCTGCCTCATACACTAACACAGAAAAACGCTTTAAAAATCGCTAGCAGAAACCCGCGTTCCCAGTAAGCGATATGTGAATGGGGCTTAAGAGTTGTTATATATGGTTTGAATTGTCCTACAATATGTCAAAGTGAAGTGAATGCTTTATTTAAAGTATGTCGGAGAAATCGGGGCTACAAAGTGTTTTGATAAAAAGCAGAGGGGTGCGTTGATCTGGAACGCAAACCACATGATATATGTAACCTGGATCAAAAGACAAGACGGTATTAGTCAGTTCTAATAATATTTACTGATAACAGGAGCAGCGCATTATAATACCAAAGCTGCACATGATACAGATGTGTTTAAACCTATTACGCTGCTTAAAGTGACAAAAGCTTCTAAAGTGACTGCGTCTGCAGACACTGCTTATCATAGAACAGTTAAATAAAAAAAGCTCCTTTGATGTTTTTATCCTTTTTTACAAGAATTTGCTGTTTAGATCTTTAAATATGACTATTTTCTACTTTATGCTAATTATTGCATCCGGGGAACTGATATATTAGGGGATCACCTAAAACATTTATCTCAAATTATCGATTGAATTCCCTTGTCATATTGGGAGAAATATAGGTGCTGACATTGCTGACCACTTTCTGAAAATGCCAATGCATAGCTATCTTTGACGTCAGAACATTCTGTAGTTGGAACAAGCATATACTGAAGTCTGAGCTGCATATTTGTTCTAGGTCAGTCACTCAAAGTTCTGCAGCCATTGGAAGAGCATGTCAGCCAGCGCTTTAGAATCTGGAGGAGTTACCTAATGGGGAGGATCATAATTTATTTTGAAAAGCTCAACTCCAGGTATTTCTGTTTATCTAATCCTGATGTTTGCTTAGATCTGCCACACAACCAGCCAGCCTGGTGACCTGATTTTTTTCCTACTAAAGTTAGGAAAGATAGCTCGGTCACCTTCCTGCCCCCAGCCTGTGAATGGACAGTGAAAGAACAGCAGTACACTGAAAAAGTTATCTCTCTGCTTTCTACTCCTGTTAGCATGCTTTCTGACAGTAACTTTGCATGCAGGACACCTGATTGGCCCCAAGTATTACCCTTTTCCAGTCTGAGTGCATTGCTTACATTAAGCACTACAGGTTTACAGGTTGCAAGAGTCTAAAATTAAATAAAATTCAGTTTAATTTACAAATACATGTAAAAAATAGCCCGAAGCAAAAAAGACATAAATAATAATAACGTAGGGCTAGCATGACAGGGAAACAGGTGAATCAGGGAGAGGGAGGGTGTAAGAGTCCAGGACTTACTACGCATGCACCAATGGTGTGTTGCCACAAGAGGAAATATGTGCCAACTGAGCTTGCGCCAAAGACGCCTTAGGGCGCCGACCTGCACCTGCGTAGAAGACTTGATGGAAAAGGGTAGGAAAATGCCCAGGGCGCACACAGAAAGTGACCTCAACCTGATGGAAAAAGGTGGGAAAATCCCCAGGAGGCGCACAGGAAGTGACCTCAATCTTTCCTATATAAGCCCAGCCCAGACACTGCCAAATTGCTGGATTATCTTCAGTCCCCCCTTGTTCCTGTGCTAGTGTGTGATCTGTCTGATCCTGTTGTGATCTGGAAACCTGTTTGACTACTCTTGATTGCTGTTTGCCTTTGACCCAGGGGCGGATCCAGGGGGGGCAACAGGGCAATTGCTCCCCCCGAGAACATACGAGCGGGTGAGCCGGTGGGTGAGCAAGTTATAATGCTGCCAGCCTGGGCAGGCGGCTGGCATGTGACTGAGGCTGAGCGAGCAGGCAGGTGTTGAAGCTCCCCTTCTGAATATGTGACTGAAGGGACATTGCGTCGTGGCCATCTTGGTACTCCCGCACTCGTCCACAGTAAGCCTAGTGTTATAATTCGGCAAGTGACATCTTTATACACCCACCAGAGTCTTGCGTTTCACAGTTATTTTTAACAGTAAACTCAACTTATATTTCACTAAATAAGCTGAGTTTACTGTTAAAAATAACTGTGAAAAGCAAGACTCCAGTGGGTGTATAAAGATGTCTGCTTGCCGACTTCTAACTCTAGTCTTACTGCTGACAAGTGAGGGTGTACCAAGATGGCGGCAATGCAACATCACTTTGCTTGCATATTCTGATGAGTTACATGAGGTAATGAGTTACATTATCTCTCACTGCCCGCCCTCATTCTGGGACACATCCACTGGCAAGTGACAATCTGCATCTTGTGGCAGGCGACATTGGCAAGTGACAATCCGCATCTTGTGGCAGGCGACATTGGCAAGTGACAATCCGCATCTTGTGGCAGGCGACATTGGCAAGTGACAATCCGCATCTTGTGGCAGGCGATATTGGCAAGTGACAATCCGCATCTTGTGGCAGGCGACATTGGCAAGTGACAATCCGCATCTTGTGGCAGGCGACATTGGCAAGTGACAATCCGCATCTTGTGGCAGGCAACATTGGCAAGTGACAATCTGCATCTTGTGGCAGGCGACATTGGCAAGTGACAATCCACATTTGGTGGCAGAGGATGTGGCAAGTGACATGGCAAGTGACAATCCGCATTTGGTGGCAGCCAACAGTGGCAAGTGACACGCTGCATCTGGTGACAGGTGACGGTAGCAAGTGACACGCTCAGGGCTCCCACTGATTTTGCATTATGTTGAGTTGAACGATTTCATTTTACATTACAATGTGATAATAGAAATAATGCGCTTCAATCATCCTGACACCATCAACCATGGCGCTGTGATGATTGAAGCGCCAACACCAGCCATTGCCCCGACAAATTGCCCACAAAATTTTATGGCAGTGCCCCTCCCGAGACTAGGCTCTGGATCCGCCCCTGCTTTGACCTCGGATTTGTACCTTAACCATTCTACTTCTTTGCCCCTTTTGTACTCAGCTGCCAGATTGGAACCGACCCCGGCTGGGATCTCGACCATTCTTCTTCTGATTAACCCTTTTATGCTTCGTTGCCCAACTGGACTTGACCTCGGCTCGGATCCCGGACTAAGGCTTGCACGGTGCTCCGGACCCTTGGCACCCCTGCCACTCGGTGTCCCCACCAAGTCTCCGTCTCCATCTCCAGAGGCTTTAAGGACCCGAGGTGCAAGGGAGGGTCTCACATCAGGTACGTGGCCCTTGTGACAGAGGGTTAATTGATAAGCTAAGAAAAGGGGAGAGTCGCTTACTGAGATTGATGGGTTTCACAGTGGGAGGAGGGTCTGCAGGGGGTCTTTTGAGGAGGATAGTTAAGTTCCCGGAGAAGAACCGTTGAGGAAGAATGTGCTCGCCCACTTCTTCACTGAATCAGTTCATCTTTAGGTGGTCATAGTGGCCTATCAGTTGGGGTCTTTGGAGGCATTTTAAAAACCTGCTGTGCTTATCCTATTAGGGACCCACCTAAGGTATGGAGTCCCCTGTGGAATGCCAGTCAAAGCAGAGTTCCGCCCGCCCCTTTAAAAATTAAAAGTCAGCAGCTACACATACTGTAGTTGCTGACCTTTAAAATTAGGATACTTACCTGTCCTGGAGTCCAGCGATGTTGGCACTGCAGCTGATGTTTACATCGGCTGGTCAAGTGTTGCCGTCGCCATTGTAGGTACGGGAACCTGGCAGTGTAGCCTTTCGGCTTCACGGGCAGGTCCCTACTGTTCATGAGCAAAGCACGCTGCACCCTCTTACTGGCCTGGCAGAATAAGGGGGGGGCGAAGCTGCTGCACCCCCCCCCCCCCCCCAAAAGTTGCAAAAAAGTGGCACTGGAGGGGAGGAGGAATCAGATAAGCGGAAGTTCCACTTTTGGGTGGAACTCCAGTTTAATGGTGTGTTTACTGGTA
The DNA here is from genome assembly GCA_037952925.1 of Lithobates clamitans. Lineage (NCBI taxonomy): Eukaryota > Metazoa > Chordata > Amphibia > Anura > Ranidae > Lithobates > Lithobates clamitans. The sequence continues at coordinate 4,333,198 of JBBGZY010000996.1, read as the reverse complement.
AGTTGAACTGAGAGGTGTCTGCAGAAAGTTGAGGTTATCCCTGGGCCAGTGTGGTGCGGCTGGGGACCATGTAAGTAGTTACGAAGATACAAAGTGGATGCTTGATACTTTGTGCCTCCAGAGATCTGAAGCCTTATGTTTATTGTTACTGTAATGTTAAAGTAGAAGTCCAGCCTAACACTAAAATTTCTACATCTATAGACATCCACAATCTAACACTAACCTAATCTAGCCCTGCAAAGAAGAAATCAGAATACATACCCTTTCTGAAGCTGCTCAGGTCCGGTCTCACACTGAGCTGTCAGCTGCGGCTTCGCTGTGGATCCTGGTGCAGAGGACACAGACAACAACGGAAGCCCCATAGTAAGTCTATCGGTGACGTCACTTCCCATTCATTTCTCTGCCGTTGTCAGCTATGTGCTCTGCAGAGCTTCCACCGCTGGAGACCGGACCGGAGCAGTTTCAATAAAGGTATGTATACTGACTTCTTCTTTACAGGGTTAGATTGGTTAGTGTTAGATCGTGGATGTCTGTAGATGTAGCAATTTTAGTGTTAGGCTGGACTTCCACTTTAAAATTGTTTCTGTTTTAAGGAATGCTTGTTATATTTGGTTATTGGTTAATGAATGGCCGCTGTGGCAAATTTTACTCCAAAATGGTTATTGCAGTTTAGTTGGGGGATAAGGGTTGGGGTAGGATAGCAGCCATTATTACGTTGGGATGATGATATCTCTTACTTTAGTCAAGAGTTTTAATAGATTGATTTTCATCGATTTCATCGGTGGTTTGTTTAGGATTTGCAGAAGAGCCCTGGGGCCATCCTAAAATGTATTAAATTTCAAAGTCAGATTTCTGAGATTACAAGAAGTAAGAATTCTGAGATTCAAAGTCAGAATTCTGAGATTCAAAGTCAGAATTCTGAGTTTCAAAGTCGGAATTCTGAACTTCAAATTCAGAATTTTGAGATTTAGGCTGGGTTCACACTAGTGCGAATTGGATGCTGCTTATCCGTATCCAATTTGCAATAGCAGGAGATTATGACTGGCTCTCTATGGAGCCGGTTCACATATCTCCGTTGTGGCTCCGGTGCCAATTTGCCCCGGGTGCTGTGCATCTTTTGGTCCATTTCAGGTCTGAATTCAGCCAAAAATTTGGGCTGAAACAGTGAACGAGGATGCACTGGACCCCTGCTGTGAGCCGCTTGCGGCTTAGATGTGAACCCAGCCTAAAAGTCACAATTATGAGTTTCAAAATCAGAATTCTAAGATTAAAAGTCAGAATTCCTAGATTCAAAGTCAGAATTCGAAGTTTACACATGCAGTAGTCTATATTAGGAGTGTTGTGATGTGTAAAATTATAGTGGCATGAGATTAAAAGCAGAATTCTGAGTTTCAAAGTCAGAATTCTGAGATTAAAAGTCAGAATTCCTAGATTCAAACTCAAAATGCTGCAGTAGCCTCTATTAGGAGTGTTGTGTAAGATTATAGTACAAATGTGCCACAATATAGTACCACCCACAAACACTGACCAGGGCTTTTCCGTAAGTATCTGCCTAAAGTTCAGCTTTATTTTTACATTTTTTTTAGAGAATATGGGAGCCCAGTAAACAGCATTTTTCATTGTGTTTCTGATGTTTTGCTGGGAACATGTTATATCACCAGTTTAGATGTATGGTCAGGTCCATAAATATTGGGACATCAACACAATTCTAATCTTGTTGGCTCTATACACCACCACAATGGATTTGAAATGAAACTAACAAGGTGTGCTTTAGCTGCAGACTTTCAGCTTTAATTTGAGGGTATTTACATCCAAATCAGGTGAACGGTGTAGGAATTACAACAGTTTGTATATGTGCCTCCCACTTTTTAAGGGACCAAAAGTAATGGGACAGATTAACAATCATCCATCAAACTTTCACTTTTTAATACTTGGTTGCAAATCCTTTGCAGTCAATTACAGCCTGAAGTCTGGAAAGCATAGACATCACCAGACGCTGGGTTTCATCCCTGGTGATGCTCTGCCAGGCCTCTACTGCAACTGTCTTCAGTTCCTGCTTGTTCTTGGGGCATTTTCCCTTCAGTTTTGTCTTCAGCAAGTGAAATGCATGCTTCACTGATGAGGTGGTATGCTTTAGATCATGAGCAGTTCCTTTCCTTCTCCATACTCTTCTCCTCCCATCACTCTGGTACAAGTTGATCTTGGTCTCATCTGTCCATAGGATGTTGTTCCAGAACTGTGAAGGCTTTTTTAGATGTTGTTTGGCAAACTCTAATCTGGCCTTCCTGTTTTTGAGGCTCACCAATGGTTTACATCTTGTGGTGAACCCTCTGTATTCACTCTGGTGAAGTCTTCTCTTGATTGTTGACTTTGACAATCACATACACCTACCTCCTGGAGAGTGTTCTTGATCTGGCCAACTGTTTTGAAGGGTGTTTTCTTCACCAGGGAAAGAATTCTTCGGTCATCCACCACAGTTGTTTTCTGCGGTCTTCCAGGTCTTTTGGTGTTGTTGCTCACCGGTGCGTTCTTTCTTTTTAAGGATGTTCCAAACAGTTGATTTGGCCACACCTAATGTTTGTGCTATCCCTCTGATGGGTTTGTTTTGTTTTTTCAGCCTAGTGATGGCTTGCTTCACTCATGGTGACAGCTCTTTGGATCTCATATTGAGAGTTGACAGCAACAGATTCCAAATGCAAATAGCAAACTTGAAATGAACTCTGGACCTTTTATCAGATCCTTGTAAATGGGATAATGAGTGAATAACACACACCTGGCCATGGAACAGCTGATCAGCCAATTGTCCCATTACTTTTGGTCACTTAAAAAGTGGGAGGCACATATACAAACTGTTATAATTCCTACACTGTTCACCTGATTTGGATGTAAATACCCTCAAATTAAAGCTGAAAGTTTGCAGTTAAACAACATCTTGTTTGTTTCATTTCAAATCCATTGTGGTGGTGTATAGAGCCAAAAAGATTAGAATTGTGTCGATGTCCCAATATTTATGGACCTGACTGTAAATAGTGCTTCGAGGAGGTTTCCTTTAAATCTCAAGGAACCAAATTCCATGGTATTCTCCTGGGGGGCCAAGAGAATAGTTGAGTCTTTCCCCACCAGACTGCATTGGAGCCTCTTCTTACTGTGGAAATTAAAAGCAGGAGCTGTGGAACAGTGACAAAAATCTGCATTACGTTATGCCATTCCTTTTTTCCTTAAAGATGTTATAATACATGGTTCTTGAAAAATATCCAGCGAACATCATCAAAGTGGTAGACACACTTTATAAAGAACAATAGTTTTTTGAAGGGGGCGACTGGGCGGGCGGCCCATCTTGTTTCCTAATCCCTTTTAATGCCAGTTCAAGTAGATGAAAAAAAAAAAAAACTAGTTCTTGTTTTTCTGAAGTGCAGATATAATTTGGGTTCGGTAAGCGGAGCCAGCAGCATTAAATATGAACGCACTAAGCTGTTTTAACCCTAAGTCAGTCAGAGTAAATGAACATAACGTACTGGAAAGGCACAATACAGAGCTATCTTAAACTGTCATTATCTTTTCATTTTCCATGGATTACACAAGAACAGTTGTTTTTCCTCATGTCGTGGTGTATATTTCCATGTACAAACCCATTAGAGAAAGTGGAAAAAATCAGGACCACAAGATATTAAAAGGCCAACTCCAGCCAAAAGTGGTATTTATGTTTTCAGCAGGCACTGGTGGGTTGGAACCATAGCAGGATTCTTATAACTTCAGAGACTCCAGTGGTGACCGTCGCTCAGGGTAGTGTGTGCACGGTCCCACATTGTAAAATTGCCATTCGGCAATTTAAAAAAACCAAAAACTATCACAGATCATAGATCAGAGAAAGGTAAGCATTGTCCCTAGTCTGAAAGAGCCGTAAATGATTTGTTCAGTCTATTATGAAGACAGACTTAGTTGCTCCGCTCAAGGCACTCTGATCCCCTGCTTCACTGACTGGCTACAAGTGATCTGTGACCGGCTCTACATACATGGAAATCCAACAAAGAAAAAGAGGCCAAAGACGGCAGAGGAGCAAGTGGGACAGCCTATTGTACTGGAAAAGTACCCATATGATTCATACCAGGCTTTTATGATGGAGAGTGGTCTCTAATATGGAGAATTCAGTGTGGGACTTTGACACCACTCTTTGGCTTCAAATATGTGCGAAGCAGTAAGGGAGCCATACCAATGGTCAAAGAGTGCAAAACAGTCTTCTATTAAATGGTTAGTGAAATCAGAGAGCCAACGTGTTTTGGGGGTTAAAGTGGAAGATATTAGTGATTACTTCATGGTGCCTACATTCAAAACTATACAGAGAAAGATTTGTTCCCCTTGGATATGGACTTTAAAGGCACTTGAATTCATATAGTGGTCAAAATTAAAGTAGAAAAACCATTTATTACACATAATTAAAATAGGTTACATGGAGTGTACAAGACCACAAACAACTGATGGTACATCAGCTGTAGTATTGTAATGCTATAGACAGATATCTTTCAGGGTGAAAGATATCTGTATACATCTGTCTACATCTGTCTTGTACACTCGATGTAACCTATTTTAATTATGTGTAGTAAATGATTTTTCTACTTTAATTTTGACTGCTATATGAATTCAAGTGCCTTTAAAGTCCGTATCCAAGGGGAACAAATGTTTGTCTGGGGGTTAAAGTGCTCCGCTTTCATCAGGGCTTCTATATTATGTTATGTACCCTCCAAATTGATGTAATGGTTGTATTTTTCAAATTGTATATTAATACCAGTAAAAGGTAAAAGCTTGCTCATAACACTTCAAAGCTGTTACTATCTCATTTTATAAAGACAAGCCTTACCTAAATTCCACTAAGTCCAGTCACATGTGAGTTCACATAACATATAATATATAAGTTCAGCAGCAAAAGGTGGATCACCGCACACTGGTATTCGATAAATCTACAAAACTTTATTTGCAAAAATTAAAAGTCCACAGAACACACAGGGAGAGCAAATGTTGACGTGTTTCACGCCAATAGGCATAACAATTGGAACAAAGAATGTTATGACTAAGCACCCATTGATGTGAAATGCGTCTACCTTGTGTGCTGTGTGTTCTGTGGACTCTTGCAAATAAAGTTTAGCGTATTTTATCGAATACCAGTGTGCGGCCATCCACCTTTTGCTGTTGAAGTTCAATGGTGTGAGCCAGACCAGCACCTGACAGACTTCGGGATTGAATTAGTAGTGGACCAACCTGGAGTAGTGTATAAAGTTCTTGGACTTTTGAATATAATATATTAACCTTGATGAAGGGGGAGCATTTTAACACCCAAAACATGATGACACTCTGATATTGCTTATTATTCAATAAAAGACCGTTTGACCATTGGTACTTCTTCTCACATGTTTGGATCTTCCTTAGGATCCCTCTTTTTTTGGGAACGAGGAATGTTACCAGCACACCATGGGTCTCCAAAAACGGTGTCCAAAGCTTTATTCAGTGATCACATTGTTACAGCAAACAGCAATGTTTTGGAGCCTGGCAGGACCCCTTAATCAGGCTTTATTTTGGACCCCCGCCCCGTAGATACAACGGAATTTGAGAAGAATACTCCTAAATAAGGGAAATCTCCTTCAAGACAATTTTCACCAGAACAGATGTGTCTAATGGCAGATTTCCCCTCAATTTATGCTCTGGCAATAATTTTTAATTATCACTATCTGTCATGGTGACAGTGGTCACCTGAACAACATTTTCAACAAATTGAGTTTCCCTAGCAGAGCCAACGACAACTAGAGAAATATGATGGAGGTCCTAACTTTTCCCCACTTTAGCCAAAACTATTTTCTTTTTAAATTTTGCCTTTAGATATGCTTAAATACTATACATTTTGGTTTCAGTTACCTAAAAGGACTTCAAAGTATTTTCTTTTAAACAAGGGAGGCTGTAGCATCTGCAAGTGAATATACAGTATAGTACAAAATACCGGTAAGTATGGAAGAAAAAGGTTGTGAATGCTAAAATGGAACTTGTTACCAACAGCATTTGAACTGAAAACTTGAACTGAAAACTCGGAACTGAAACAGTAAAAAAAAGGTAAGATTTACAATATAATGTTTCAAGTCTCAGTAGTCTCAATACCACTAGTTCCTAGACACTGCATAGGCTGTGCCCTTATATATTATCATATTTTGTTGAGCTCAAACAGCTGTTTCCATTATATCTCAGCTGCATGTGCTTATTATTCTGCTACCGGTCAATAAGGGTCTTGCTTGTATGAAGCTGTGTGTCTACCTCCCTACCTCTAGGACAGCTCCTGTACTTGATTTATTTTTGTATTCTTTTGTAAAGAAAACACACATCATAAATAGCTGTAAGTATCTTGGATTAGGGTTAGCATCAATCCATCTCAGAACTCAGATGTTGAAATTTGGACCAGGTAGTGTCCACAAAGCATTTGTGGTATTGGGAGATCTTGGTGGGAGAAGTCTTGACTTTTGACCATTAACCAGACATTTGGTCACATGAATAATGCAGAACCAGATGTCTACAGGGTGGTCCGTGGGTCCGGACCCAAAACAATTTTATCTATAGCCAAACCCAATCATATCTACGTATAACCCATACTTTTTCAGTCTTGTATAAAATATGGAATGGTTAAAACCCCTGTTATTTTTTTCATGCTGTTTGTTATCCATTGAGGAAAATGTATTTCAATTGACCTCAAATAGCATGAGAAAGTGAAAAGAAATCTCTCCAATGTAAAAGGAAATCAACTCCTAGTTGTCACCCTATCAAGTGTCCCATTTGGAAGGTTTTCTTTCACTTCTTGTTTTGCTGACAACACTACAATTTTGAATTTCCCATCACTTTCTGTTCCATTGCCAATGGTCACCAGGATAAACAGAAAACCTAAATATCTAGGAACATACAACAATAAAAAGCTGATGGTGGTTGTAACCATTCATTTTCTATCCAAAACTAAAAGTTTTCATCATGAATACACTTTATGGAAGTCATCCTTACAACATCATATGGGACATTGTTATGGCAAACCCAGCCAAGACAAGATTGCTCAGTCTTATGGCTAGAAATATAGTAGCTCAAGGCCTACTCTAATGACCTGTTTTCTGCTCTATCTGACCATTGATCTCTGGATAATTGGCTGTGTTGAAGAGGAGAGATATTCCCAATTCAAGGCAAAAGAAAAAGCTAGTGTGGCAGCAGAGGGTAATTTAAAGGAAATTTCAGGAGGTATTCCCGCAACAACACTGTCTGTGTTGATGGGGGAATCTAGCAAATTTTTATCCTGAAACCTGTGGTTGTGGGTAAAAAATTTGTGTATGGCCATCCTCAGGGCCAGAGGCACAAATAGCATGGATACCTTGTCAGCACATGCACTGCTCTACAGAGGATTACTAGAGTCTGAAATTAAGTCAAACCAGGAACCCTGCCCTAAGATGTAGTGTCCCTAACCAAATTTAGTGTTTTGCAGTTAGGCTGTAGACAGCTTTGTTTATGTTATCTCTGTTCATTGGGTTTCTCCCAAGCCCAGGACATTGATTACTGCTACTGCTGAGTTACAATGCATTGAGGTATGAATTTTTATTCTGCCATCTCCTATCACTTAAGTGGGGACCACACTATAAGAAAATGGGAAGACAAAAGTTCGTACAAGGCATGATCGTTCGAATTTCGTATTGTGTGGTCACAGCTTTCGACATCTGATTCAGACTTTCCAACAAAGCTGTATCCTGGCCTAGGCCAACAAGGCCCAGGCCTAGGGCAGCACTTTGCAGGGGGGCAGTACAGAAAGAGTCCCCATCTGTTAGTGTAGCACCAGTCTTATGGGGCGGACTGGACTGAGAGGCAAATTAGTCTAGCGCCCCCATAAAGCGGCCTCACTGCTTCCAATATAGGCTGGCATTCCGCAACTGTGCAGGGTAGGGGGGGGGCGCCATTTCTAATTTTGACTGTTCTCTCGTCCTGGACCACAAAACTTCCCCACTGTGCTATATGTTTTCTGCTGCACCATTGGCATGATTATCTTCTTAGTCCTCTCCATAGAATTATCAGAAATTTGTGCTTAGAACTATAGGCAACACTTTTTTTTCATTTTTGATAGAGTATTAGAGGATTAAAACCCCTGTCAGTTTATTTTTTACCATCCCTGTCCCATTGCAGAGATTTCCCTTCACTTCCTGCCCCATAGCCAAACAGGAAGTGAGAGGAAATCTATGCAAATTAAGGGAATTTAATAGTAAGTAATTCCCATTGCCCCCCCCCCCCCCCGGCCCATTGTCCCCACTCGAAAATTTCAGGGCGGGTCTTAAACAGCAAGGGGTGTGGCCCTGACAGAAAGGGGTGGGTCATATTTAAATTAGGGGGGCACGAGTTTAGTCAGGCCTAGGACAGCACAAAACCTAAATACACTACTGCTTTCCAAATGAAAATTTGCGAAGGGACAAACTCATTATTCTCGTGCGTGAACAGAACTAAAGATTTTCATTTAACTACTTCAGCCCCGGAAGAGTTTACCCTCTTCCTGACCAGGCCATTTTTTGCTATACGGCACTGCGTCGCTTTAACTGACAATTGTGTGGTCGTGCGACGCTGTACCCAAACAAAATTTACGTCTTTTTTTCCCACAAAATCTGGTGGTATTTGATCACCTGCGGTTTTTAGTTTTTGTGCTATAAACAAAAGAAAAGCGTCAATTTTGAAAAAAAGACAATATCTTTTACTTTTTGCTATACTAAATATCCCAAATTGAAAAAAACAAAAACACATTTTTTCCTCAGTTTATGCCCATATGTATTCTTCTACATATTTTTGGTAAAAAAAAATCGTAATAAGCGTATATTGATTGGTTTGCGTAAAAGTTATAGCGTCTACAAAATAGGAGATAGATTTATGGCATTTTTAATTTTTTTTTTTACTAGTAATGGCGGCGATCTGCGATTTTTAGTGGTACTGCGATATTATGGCGGACAAATCGGACACTTTTGCCAGATTTTTGTGACCACTGGCCCTTTTTACAGCGATCATTGCTCAGGCAACAGAACAGTGGACGCTTACATAACTGGCTTCAGGATATCTTTCCCCTTCATCACCGGCACAGCAGTGACATCACAGAAGGAGTATAGGCGCGCTGAGAATATCGTCCCTGCTCGGCTTGGGGCCATTTACATCACACGGGTTGCCTTTCTATCCATCCTGCTGACCACCATCCAGCCGTGGCATCCACCTAAAGCTGGCAGGCTTTGCCAGCAACCAGTACGCTCCCCCTCTGGGAACTGAATTTTCTCCCCTCCATTTCCTTGGATGGTGATTGATGTTCAAACCATCTCCAGACAAGCCTCCCGGATGATTGTTTCCCCCTTATCCATTCTGAGGTCACTGGTAACGTTCACTACCATTTATTTTAAACTTTGACTGTTCAACCATTTTTTTAATTTTATGGAATAAATAGTACTGTCTATGCATACAGTACTACATTGGAATATATTTGATCATTCTTTCAGAGTACTGCATTTTGTTTTTTTTTCTTTGACTGTCGCATCTCTTTCCATGCTGTGCTGGCTGCACTGGGTCTGATCCACTTATCTGATTACTCCTCATCAGAGCACTTTACTTGGCCCCTAGACTCGCAGCGCTCCAGGTGTTCTGTGTTTTTTTACCCAAGGAGAATGTAGATGTGAGATGCCCTTTTTGCTTTCCAGTTTTTGCCTGGGGGAAGGGAAGTGAGAAGAAGTGTTCTCCTAGCTGTAGGTCTGTAGGTAACACACCTTGTATTCTTTAGGCCTCATGCACACAGGGCATTTTTACAGCTGCGTCAGACGTTTTGTTTGTTTTTTTGCAGCTTAAAATCGCCTCTCTATGTTATTCTATTGCCTTATGCGCTCACACAGGCTTTTAAGAGCTGCAAGTGGCATATGCGTTTTCAAGCTGCATAAAAAACCCAGGACCAGCGTTACAGCTGTAAAAACGTCTAAAGCTGGTAAAAGCTGCTAAATGTGGCTTAACGCTGGATACAGCTGCGTTAAGCCTCACCAAGCGTTTTTTTTTTTTTTTTTTGACATGTCAAAATCAATGGTTCCCTATGAGAGTTCATTGACTTAAATAGAAGTCGCACCTAGGGTTGCCACCTCATCCCTTTAAAACCGAACACATATGAATTACGCAGGTTCTGTGGCTGATTAAGGTGGTAATTAAACTCACTTGGTGCTTTATCTGCATTAAATTAGCCTCAGAACCTAATTCATATGTGTTCGGGTTTAAAGGGATGAGGTGGCAACCCTAGTTGCACCAGAAGTCTGATCATGATGATCCGGCTTGCGGTGCGGCTTGTGCGCTGAGGATCTTGAAGGGGAACCCTCGCCAAAATAACAAATAAAATAAAAACTTGCGTGGAATTCCTCCCCAAGACCATACCAGACCCTTCGATCTGGTATGAATTTTAAGGAGAACCCCCACACCCAAAAAATTGGTGTGGGGTCCTCAAGATCCATACCAGACCATTATGGACAAGCAACCCCCATCTCCTGGACCAGGCCACATGCCCTCAACATGGAGGGTGGGTGCTTTGGGGCAGGGGGGCCTGCGCCCCCCCACCCTAAAGCACCTTGTCCCCATGTTCATGGGGACAAGGGCCTCTTCCCGACAGCCCTGGCCGCTGGTTGTCAGGGCCTGAGGGCAGGGGGCTTATCAGAATCTGGAAGCCCCCTTTAAGAAGGGGGCCCCCATATCCCGGCCCCCACCCTATATGAATGAGTATGGGGTACATTGTACCCCTACCCATTCACCCAAAAAAAGTGTCAAAAATAAAAACAGTACACAGGTTGTTGATAGTAATTTGAAGTAATTTATTAAAGCAGCTCCAGTGTCTCTTCTTATTTCTCCTCCTTCCGGCAATGTCTTCATCCTCTGGTTTGTCTCCTGTCTCCTCTGATGTCTTCTCCCGCTGCCAGTTCTCCTCTCTCTGCTGATGTCTTCTCGCGCTGCTGGTTCTCCTCTCTCCGCTGTTTTCTCCCTCCGATGTTCTCTCAACACTCTCTCTGGGGTAATTCTAGGGTCACTGTGTTCCGCTACTTATATAGCCATGGGGCAGAGCCACCCCGTGACGTCACCACCCCAGCATGTCCCAGGTGGTGACAGGGCCTCCGGATGACATCACCGGGTGCCCACGCCCCATGGCTATATAAGTAATGGCACACGGCGGACCCAGCATTGCAGTGGAAGAGAGAGCCAAGAGATCATCAGAGGAAGAACGGAGGGAGAAAACATCAGGGAGAGGAGACCCGGCAGAGGGAGAAGAGAGTGGAGAGAGGAGAAGAACTGGAGGCTGAAGGAATCGGAAGAGACACTGGAGCCACTTTAATAAATTACTTTATCAAAAACCTGTGTACTGTTTTTATTTTTGACACTTTTTTGGGGGTGAATGGGTAGGGGTACAATGTACCCCATTCTCTTTCACATAGGGTGGGGGGCCAGGATCTGTGGGCCCCCTTGTTAAAGGGGGTTTCCAGATTCCAATAAACCCCCCACCTGCAGACCCCAACAACCAACGGCCAGGGTTGTTGGGAAGAGACCCTTGTCCCCATCAAAGTGCTTTACCCAGCCCCCATGTTGAGGGCATGTGGCCTGATATGCTCTGGGGGGGCGCTCACTTGTCCTTGTCCTGCTTGGCTGCATGCTCAGATAAGGGCCTGATATGGATCTTGAGGGAGACCCAACGCCATTTTTTTGGTGTGGGGGTTCCACTTAAAATCCATACCAGACCGAAGAATCTGGTATGGTCTTGGGGGGGAACCACACAAGAGTTTTTTTTTTTTATTTTGGCGAGGGTTCCCCTTCAAGATCCTCAGCGCACAAGCTGCACCGCAAGTTGGATCATCTTCTGGTGCGACTTCTATTCAAATCAATGGGCTCTCGTAGGGAACCATTGATTTTGAATAGAGGCAGAGAAACGCTGCTAAAAGCTAGCGTGGCTAAACATGCATTAACACCAATGCAAAAAACTACTAAAAGCGCGTTTTTTCAGCTGCTTTTTCCTGGCGTTGGTAATGGCTTTGCAGCTCATTTTTTCTAACACCCTGTGTGCATGAGGCCATACATTTGGTATAGTTGCCATTCTATCTATTGCTCAATTTTGTAGACTGATTATGCATTCAGCACATGTTTGGTATGTTATAGAGTATGTTGTGAAACTATGGACATGCTACACAGTCTATCGGCATGCTAGAAGAGATCATTAGAGACTGAAGAGTTGCAACAGGAGATTGTTAGAGACTATGGACATGCTAGAGAGATGATTAAAAACTGCAGAGATGCTACAGGATATTGTTAGAGACTAGACACATTACATGAGGCTTCTAGAGAGTACTGCTGTTATTGCCCCTTTACATTTGAGTGCTTTTTTTTTGTGCTCCCAACTGCCCCTTGAAATGTACTTATGCCACATTTGATATTTCTCTCAGTAAGATCCATTCTAAGGCCCATTTCACACTCAAGTTCTGTCTGTATGTTTTTCATCTGTCTGTTGGTGGATGAAAAACGGACAGCAATGCATTCCTTTGGGCAAACAGATGTAAATGGATTTTGTCCATTTACATCACTTTTTTGTCCGCTTCCTTTCAGGTCTATTTTTTTAAATGGAACTAGTCTGCATTTTTGTTCCATTTAAAAATGGAAGCGGATAAAAAAAACGGTTGTAAACGGGTGAAAAACAGATGTAAACGGATGAAAAACTGATGTTTTCTTAGCAAAAATGAGACTGAACAGATGACGCCCATGTGAAAGGGGCCTAAAAGTTTAAAGGATAAAAAAACATAAGAAAGGGATAGATAGCACAGAAAAGGCAATATAGTATGAAATAAAGAAATTAACAAACAGTTTAATCGTTAGAAGCCAATCTAAAGAATATTATCTTCTTTGGCTTGAGTAAGCACCAAAACACAGACTACTATCTGCGGGGCCCAGAGGACCACAGAGCAAATGCTGAAGGGATGCAGGTTGGACATCAGAGATCTATAGGGCTTGATTCTAGATGCACTGAGGCACTTTTCGTAACATTTTCTACTGCAACACCATCATTGTCTAAGAGATCCAAGACTTACCTTGACAGGTTTCCCTGTACAAGGACATGATACTTAGGTCATACATTTAATTATTATATGAATCATTGAGTGTTTTTTAATTTATATGTTTTTAATATGTCTATTATACCTAAAGTATCTAATTTATGTGTTGTCAAGTTATAATTGAATGTAATATGCTTTTTTACAAGCTTAGTGGTTGCTTGAGCAAAATTGATTGATTTCACTTTACCAAATTGGAACCAATGGGGAAGGTTGTTGTTGGTGTTTTGTTTTTTTTAAATGGCTTATGAGTGTTTTGTTTGAGACTTGGTGTGAAGCATGCAGCTGGGGGGGTATGACCATGATGCAAATTTGACGAATTGTCAAACAGTGATGGAGACATTGTACCTACGGGTCCTATGCCTCATGTAAAATCCCAAATCTCCCCTTTCCCCTATGAGTGTTTTCTTTTTACTATTTTAGTGTGTTTTGTTATTTATTTGGGAACAGTTGGATGAAGTAATCCTTATTTCTAAGTGCTTGTATGTATTAAGTCTTAAAAAAAAGTGATCAGGCTATCCACATTGAAGTATTTCACATGTTTAACAGCCTTCACTGACCATTGTAGCTGCAGGCACTGTGGAGCAATTTATACTCAAAGTTCACAGCAAAAGCACTGAAGTCATTCTGAGTTGCATTACTGCTGAGCAGGGTGAGCTATGCTGCTGAACCATGGACCATGGATGTTCAGTCTTCAGTAATTCTGCTGTGGACTTTGAGATTGAATTGCTCCACACTGCACACAGCTAACATTCATTCACACTTATGCATTGCAATGTATTTTTACAGTGAAATTATAGAGCTGACCTATACATTGAACGTTTTTTTGCAATTTTAAAAAACATTCTGTTTATTTAGGTTTTAGATAACAAAACATAGCCCGGGTCGGCTGGGCCAAGCATAACACATAAGGCCAAAGCTTTTTGCAATTTTTTCACTTGTACTGAATGTGATTTCTGATAATACCATCAGTTGTATGCTATTTGCATACATACTCTTATGTTGTACAACATTTTTTAAACAAAACTGTAAACTAAAGCAGATGTACTTGTAACGTTCCACGGTGCCTACAATGAGATTTTAGTAGCTGTACAAAATCCAATCTCAACAAGCGGAAAACGCCCCTCCCTGTCAACTATAAACGAAGGGTGGGAACTTTCACTGACTTTTGTTTAAATTCTACATTTGATGTTTGGTCTTGCTCTTTTGATTGCGGTTGAGGGTTTGATAAACATTTTAAACGATCCAGCCGTTGTGTGAAGACAACTCAAAAATGTGTTCAGTTTATTTTAAAATAATAATATTTCTGCTATTAATATATGAAAGATGAGATGTATTTGGACCACATATCAGAAGAATTTGTTTTTATTGACCATGAAAACCAGTCTTTTAACAAATACAGATGGTTTTCAGGCGGGCTGGTCTGCTTTCTAATAATACTTGTCAGTGAAAGATCTAGAAAATTACTCGAAACGTCAAATTCTTCTTAGAAAGGGCTTGTCATATTTGAAAATAACAGTGCTAATGCTTAAATATATATAAAAGCTTCACAAAATCAAGTTTAGATTGACACCGAGAAGTCCAGGTCCAACAGGCCACTCGTAACAGTATGTTTTAGGTGGTTAATTATTGCCATATGTTTTCTTGCAGTATTACCATGCAGGATTGGTTACGGTGATGTTCCATCTTATTTCCGGATATTAGTCATGTGACCTTGGCTCATTAATATGTGTCAATGCCCAGTGTACTCAGTCTTTGTTCTCTTTCTGATCCATTTGGTGAAGGAACGTCCTAAATTGTTGAAGAGATCAAGAGCTACTGCACCAAAGTGCAACCCAAGTTTATTTGACAGTGGGGGTGAAGAAGTCTTTTTTAGGTACTTGCGTGTATTGTCTTAAAATAAGCCTGTGGCTAGGTTATATACATTAAAGTATTCACATGTTCCTAGCAGCAAATGTACTTAAAAACAAGTTTGACCTATGTAGCTGCAGGCACTGTAGGGTAATTCATCCTCAAATTTTTCAAAAGAATTATGAAGATGTTCTGAGTTGCTGTGTCACTACTGAGAGAGGAGAGAAGGGTGAGCTGAGCTTCTATGTAACTGCTGGTAGGGGGAACAGGGTTAGCTGAACTATTAAGTCACTGATGGGAGAGGGAAGCAGGGGAAGCTTAGCTACTGCGTCACCACTAGAAGGGAGGAGCAGGGTGAGCTGAGCTGCTAAGTCACTCTTGGGGGTTGGGTACAAAGTGAACTGAGATCCTGAGAGACTGACTTGAACAACCTCAGTGTTTCTGGTGTGAACTTTTCCATTTTCCACTTCTATCTGAATTTCAAATGTTGTAAAAGGAAACAACTTTATCTAAATTTCTTACCATCCATTCATTCTGTTATTTAAAGCATACCCAGCCATACCTGATAGAAAGCAGCTTCTTGACATAATGTTATCACCAGCATGTTTTTGCACCACTCATACTGAATCATTTTGACAGTTTACAATAGAACTCTCTATTTGTCTCATCTGACCATGACAGTCTATATGTCCATACCTTACTTGCTGTATTACGAACATGCAAATTACAAAAATATTGTTTTCTTGCTAGGATTTCTGACTTCAGTAAAATATCAATTGTAAATAAAGTAAACAGAGCTTTCTCCTCAAAAGCAGTTTAGGAACATGCTTTGTATGCAGTCGCTACCAAAATTGAATCTTAGAAAAGCAATACCCCCCCAAAAAAAAAATCACCATCAATATTGTTACATCAGGAGGAGCTTGTTATCTCAACACATTTTGTAGGTTGGACTTTACTTCATCAGAGAATGTTTAGAGGGAATACTCTAAAACAATATGAATATGTACAGTTGTCAAAGGACAGGGGTGTCAAACTCAATTTCGTCGTGGGTAGCATCAGCAGTATGGCTGCCCTACAGGGGCCGGTTGTATCTGGGGTGTGCAATGTAAAGAGTGCTGGGTTGAGGAGTGCATTATGTACAGAGTACCGAGTTCATGATTATGCTATGTACAGAGTGCAGGGTTCAGGAGTGTGTTATGCAAAGACTGTAGGGTTCAGGAGTGTGTTATGATATCAGAGGTGTGCTGTGTACAGAGTGCAGGGATCAGAAGTGCGGTATGCACAGAGTGCAGAGTTCAGGAGTGTATGTACAGAGTTCAGGGGTGTGCTGTGTACAGAGTGCAGGGTTCAGCAGTGTGTTATGTACAGAGTTCAGGGGTGTGCTGTGTACGGAGTGCAGGGATCAGGAGTGCGGTATGCACAGAGTGCAGAGTTCAGGAGTGTATGTACAGAATTCAGGGGTGTGCTGTGTACAGAGTGCAGGGTTCAGGAGTGCATTATGTACAGAGTGCAGGGTTCTAGATTGTGTTATGCACAGAGTGTAGAGTTCAAGAGTGTGTTATGTACAAAGTGCAGAGTTTAGGAGTGTGTTACGTACAAAGTTCAGGGGTGTGCTGTGTACAGTGCAGGGTTTAGGGATGAAATACACAGTGTGCAACCCCAAACCCCCCTCCATGAAGCATCCTCGCATCTCTCTCCCCTACCTTGCCTGGCTCTAGTACCTCCCTGTGTAGGCAGCGCTACCTCACTTTTCAGGGAGCAGGAGCAGAGGGTGAATGCTGGAGGTGTCCGAGTTCTGCCACGGTCCGGCTGCAAAACTGGGTGTAAGGGCCAAATGACAAGGCCTGGAGGGACGGATTTGGCCTGCGAGCCTTGTGTTTGACATATGCGTCATAGGATATCCAATAACAGATTTGCGCAGAAGAGCCACATCATATGTGTTGGGCTTAAACCACAGATTTGACCCTTCTGTATAAATCTTTTATTGGATGTTATTGCATATCCTATGACAACTGTACATATTCATTTTGTTTTAGATTAATACCTATGAGCGTCATCTGAAGAAGTGAACTCCAGTCTAAAAGAAACGTGTTGATCAAATAAACTCCACCTACCAACTATTGATTGTTGTATTAACTATATCTATGTGACAAGATGATATCCTCTTCATTGTGTTTAGCTGTGCAATATGGCTTAGTTTTTCATGGGGAAGTACTAAGGGGGATGTATTGTGATTGTATCTAAAATTGGGTTCTTGCACAAAATACCATGTTTTATAGATTTTTAGATTATTAAATTAAATGCTTTTTAATAGAAGGACTTGCTTGGTTGATTTGGAGCCAATAAAGTTCCAGTTTTTTGGGATATTTTTGTGTGATACCTAAAGGATGTCGGTACCTGTGAACTATTACGTTGGTGACAATGCACTTTGATTCGTTTGCGTTTTTGTAGTACAATAGCCTGACTTTTTAATTTATTGTTTTTCAGAAAATGCAAGATGCAAAAAAAAAAAGATAAATATTAATTTATGTAAATAATAATTTTGATTAAAAAAAATATAATCATAAATCAAAGTTTGCACTAAATAAAACAGAGGTTACAAAATGTGAAACTGTGTATGTGGACATAGATAAAAAAGAGTAAAATCAAAACTTTAAAGCAGATACTGTTACGGTATCACATTACCAAATTTAAGTCCTTAGATAAGATGTTCAAACCACTTATTGCAGCTTCTTTTTTTCTTTACTGTAACGTGGTCATTCTTTTTATAAGCTGGCACATCCTGCAGCAGTTGACTAGATCTGGGCCATGGTTTCAGGTGGGTCATACCGGAAGAAGCTTGAGGCAGGGGATCTTTGGCTTTAAAGTGAACCTATGGTGTGGTTTCATGGTGTTAGGCTGGCTCACATCCAGGATAATCTGCAAAAAAATTCAGTGTCTTTGCAGAATGCCCTGAAATCATAGAGTGCTCTGTTTAGAAATTTGGACCAAGTAAGAACAAGCCCTTTCCTCTCATGTATCAGGCTAATGCTAACACTCTGTATTCCTTGTGCCGTCATCATTCTGGAGGAATCTTTCTCAATTTTTTTTACCCTGGATCAACCCTTAAAATATTTGTTAGGTCTTGGGGAACCCTTGCTAAGTGTGAATATACCTACAACTCATGTGTAGCGCCACCCCTGTAAGGGTCGCTGGAATTTCAGGTCCTCCCTTACACACAGCCAGGCAACTGGGATTTATTTTTTTTTTTTTGCAGCTTTCATGCAGACTCAAGAATCAGTCCAGGGGATGTTTGTTTTTTTATTTAGGGGGATAAAACTTGGATTGGGAGTTGGAACACAGGATATCCAGATCTGTAAAACTTAAAGGCAACCTTAAGGACTTGCTAATCCCTCTGGCTGCTAGATAGTAACATCAAAAATACTGTTTTCCTGTGGGATTGATGTCACTAAGCTGTCTCTTGGTCATGGGGAATTGAAGTATTGCACCTTGCTGACCACCTCTATCCAGGCTTGGGGTGTGAGGAAATGAAGTTACTCAGTCTCTCTCTTTAGTAAATTCTGAAGTCCAAGTGGCTGCTGCACAGGCTTTCTGTTATACAGGCCCAGATCTTGACTGTTAGGGTAGATTCAGCTAAGCCTAGCTGAGGCTGGAAAGAGTGTGAGGCTTCAGCTGCTCCTTGTCTCTCTCTCTCTCTCTCTCTCTCTCGTCTTCTCCTCTTCTCCTGTCCTGTCTTCTGCCCAGGGGCAAAGCTCACCAGCACAGGGGTCCCCGCCAGGCAACTGGACCCTGGAATCTGCCATGAGCCTGAACCCATGGTCAGGCTCCAGAACATTTATAGCCTATCTTCCCTCCTTCTGGGCCTTGCCTCCCCAGGGATTAGTGGAGACTCCTTAAATTTTGAGGCTTTAGCCTGTGGTCCTCCACCCTCTAAGTTCCAGAATTATTTAGGGGGAGGTAACAGTGGCCCAGACCTTGGAGCTCTACACACTAACATAAAACTCAATTAACTTCAGCTTCTCTGCCTACAGGGGAGCCAACTAAATTTTACTACTCTGTACACTGATGGTGCTACCCATGATACATTAGCTTGATCAGTCAGTTGTAGAGAGTTTTACTGTATGTAAAAGACTACAAATGAAAAAAAGTAAACAGAAAAGTAATGCACCTTCTTAGTAGACCAAAATCCACATTAAACTGATACAGCTGAATAGCCCCAATCTGTTATCCCAGCCAACTGGTCACAATGTTTGCAGGCTCTGGTCTTGTTGAATACGTATCAAGGACTACAACCAAATGGTGCCCGTCTGTATACTGCCTCAGCATATAGTGAACACCTCTTAGTAAAAAATGACTTTAGCTTGGTCTCTTATTCACGGGAGAAACCCCTCTAACAGGTTTCACCTAGTTGGGACTTAATCATAGGCTGCAAGGTGAAACATGTTAGAATTGGACCAAAGTCCGACCGTCTAGAACGCGGTGACGTACTACACTTACGACAGCACTAGAAAAAGGAAGTTCAATAGCCAGTAGCCAATAGCTTCTGTCTCGTACTTGCTTCAGAGCATGCCTCGTTTTTGGTCCGTCGGAACAGCATACAGACAATCGGTTTTCCCGATAGGAATTGGTTCCGTCGGAAATATTTAGAACATGTTCTATTTCTAGGTCCGTCAGCATTTTCCAAAAAAAAAGTCAGATGAGGCCTACACACGATCAGAATAGGTGATGAAAAGCTTCCGTCTGACTTTTTCTGTCGGACATTCCGCTCGTGTGTACGCGGCTTTACACATGATTCTCTCTAGAAACCATTAGTTCAAATAATTTGATTTATGCAAAACCTATGCCACTTATAATTAAATCTGTTGAAAAACCCAGTAAATATAAATGGATGATGTGAACTGCATCTCACCGCATATAGAAAGTATTCCTATCATTCTTTAGTAAGGAAATAATACGAGGACAGTTGTCACCAGGACAGAGCGTTAAACTCTGACAACTGTACAACCTGTTGGTTATCTCAGCCTCTGTCAGGTTAGCCGTTTTTTTTTTTAACCACTTGAAGCAGAAAATATAACTTTTCCCTGCCTTGTGCCGGCAGAAGAGAGAAGGAACCAATTTTATATCCTTTTAATATTAATGACGGGTCAGTAGTGGGTCAGAGGTTTAAATGCTGAAGAGTTTCAGCAGCTGCTGTGGAGTGACAGGCTGATGCAGAAAGGGGGAGTTGAATTTCCAGAGGAGGCAGCTGTAGTTTGCTGTGGTTGAACATCCATGCTTTTAGTCTCATGGAGCAGCAGAGACATACTAAAGTTTTTGCAAATCCAAATTTTTTTTGGGGATTTTTTTTTCCCCCACTGTATACAATTTATTTTTCTGTTCTGAATTTTTAGCAGCATTGTCAGCCTGCCATTTGGGGGCCATCAGTTGGCATTGGGACACTGACAACACTTCTGCCACCTGCGGGGCCACAGCTTAACGTTGTCAGCCAAAAGGAAGTGCTGTTACTGGCAGGATTTCCATGTAAGAAACTTTGCAACATATTCACAAAAAAAAAAAATGTTTAAAATGTTTTGCTTAACTACTTCAATACCGGGACCCCCCCCCCCCTTTCCTGCCACTTTGAATGACAATTGCGTAGTCAAACAACACTGTACCCATATGACATTTTTAGCATTTTTTGAGGCAGATATAGCTTTCTTTTGGTAGTATTTGATCACCTCTGGGGTTTTTTATTTTTTGCTAAACAAACGAAAAAAGGCCGGACATTTGGAAAAGAAAAATCTTTTTCTCAGTTTCTGTTATAAAATTTTGCAAAATGATTCATTTTTCCTCTTCACTTGTGCGCTGATGAGGCATCACTGATGGGAACTGATAGACTGCACTGATGAGCAACGATGAGGCTGCACTGATGAGCAAAGATGAGGCTGCACTGACGGGCACTGATGAGGCAGCACTGATAAGGCAGCACTGATGGGCACTGATAGGCAGCACTAATGGAGCTGCACTGATGATTAGAGCACTGATTGGCCCTTTACCAGCGGACACAGCTTTCACAGAGCGAGCCCGATGCGTGCCCCAGGGGTCACGTGGGAGGCAGGGTTCTGGGAGGACATCCATGGACGCCCTCCCAGAATGGGAAGACCGTGCTGTAGCTGTCTTTTGGCTATAGCGAGGTCGGGAAGTAGTTAGGAAAACTGTACAGGCATACCCCACTTTTAAGTACACAATGGGGTTTATTTACTAAAGCTGGGAAGTGCAAAATCAGGCTCACTTCTGCATAGGAACCAATGAGCTTCCAGGTTTTATTACCAAAGCTTAATTGAACAAGCTGGGGTTAGAAGCTCATTGGTTTCTATGCAGAAGTAAGCCTGATTTTGCACTTTCCAGCTTTAGTACATAAACCCTATTGTGTACTTAAAAGTGGGGTATGCCTGTATACAGTGAAGCATAATTACGAACATACTGAAAGGTAGATTTTAGATTTAAATCAAAAATGTAGTGGTGTAGCTCACCAATCCTTAGATACAATGGCTGCATTGGTTTTATTTTATGGGTTTTTTCATTTATTTTCACCTGGCAAACTGTCCAGTAACACACTTCCTGTATTAGGCTGCGACATGGGATTTGACTTGTGAGAGCACAGGTCGAATGACATGTCAAATTAAATGTTTCCCTATGAGAGCCATCTTAACTGATCCGACACAATTCGCTCCAACTTTAGAAAAGGTTTCTGCACTACTAACTTCAATGAGTCTAAAAAGTCACATTAAGTTGGATCAAAATCGGAATGAAGTTAACAGGTTTTCTTCTAAGATTCCCCTGTATTTGGCTCCATCCATCTCCCCATCAACTCTGACCAGCTTCCCTGTCCCTGCTGAAGAAAAGCATCCCCACAACATGATGCTGCCACCACCATGTTTCACGGTGTGTTCAGGGTGATGTGCAGTGTTAGTTTTCCACCACACATAGCGTATGAACAGAGCACCTTCTTCCACGTTTGCTGTGTCCCCCATATGGCTTCTCGCAAACTGCAAACGGGACTTCTTATGGCTTTCTCTCAACAATGGCTTTCTTCTTGCCACTCTTCCATAAAGGCCAGATTTGTGGAGTGCATGACTCATGCCGTGTAAACACGAGCTGACTTTTTGACCGGACTGGTCCGACGGTCCGAATCCGGCGGACAATCCGACTGTGTGTGGGCTCCATCGGACCTGCAGCGGACTTTTTCGGTCAAAAATCTGACGGACTTTAGATTTGGAGCATGTTTCAAATTTGTCCGACGGACTCGAGTCCGGTCGAAAAATCCACTCGTCTGTATGCTAGTCTGACAGACGAAAACCCACGCTAGGGCAGCTTCTGGCTACCGGCTATCAACTTCCTTATTTTAGTCCGCTCGTACGTCATCATGTATGAATCCATCGGACTTTGGTGTGATCGTGTGTAGGCAAGTCCGTTCGTTCAAAAGTCCGTCAGAAAGTCCATCGGACCAGTCCGGTCGAAAAGTCCACCCGCGTGTACGCGGCATAATAGTTGTCCTGTGGACAGATTCTCCCACCTGAGCTGTGGATCTCTGCGGCTCCTCCAGAGTTACCATGGGCCTCTTGGCTGCTTCTATGGTTAATGCTCTCCTTGCCCGGCCTGTCAGTTTAGGTGGACGGCCATGTCTTGGCAGGTTTGCAGTTTTGTCATATTCTTTCCATTTTTGGATGATGGATTGAACAGTGCTCCGTGAGATGTTCAAAGCTTGGGATATTTTTTTATAACCTAACCTTGCTTTAAATTTCTCCACACCTTTATCCCTGACCTGTCTGGTGTGTTCCTTGGCCTTCATGATGCTGTTTGTTTACTAAGATTCTCTAAAAAACCTCTGAGGGCTTCACAGAACAGCTGTATTTATACTGAGATTAAAATACACAAAAGTTGACTCTATTTACTAATTAGGTGACTTGTGAAGGCAATTGGTTCCACTCGATTTGTATCAGAGTAAAGGGGGCTGAATACAAATGTACGCCACACTTTTCACATATTTATGTAGCAATAACTCTCAGCGGAGCTGCTGGTTTAAGCGGGCTTGTTACCTTCACTCTCGACACCCCTGCTTCACCGGCACCGGGTCTAGGGTTCCGTTGAGTTTACCTCTGGACGATAAAAGCACCAACACTTGAGTACGTTTTCAATGCTTTATTGCACCAAGTAACGAAGGAAGTAGCAGGAAAGAGGCAGGAGGGAAACTACAGGGAAGCTCAAATACCTTTCTTTAGGATTCTTGAGAACGTCCTTTAAAGTTGAATATTGTAATCGGATGCAATCCCCTTGTGGGACACAATCTTTGCTCGCCTGGATAGGCCTCTCTCACTTGCCTAGCAGCCAGTACGTAGCACGAACAAAAGTCTCTGCCACAGACTTGCTTGAAATAAATCCATACAATCCTCTGCCACAGGATGTATTAAATTTTGCGGTGAATGTCAGACACAGTACTTGGACCTCTAAGCCAGCCCGGCAGTACTATGCTGTAGAACTACTTTAGGATACGTCCTCCAACCGATTCACCAGGCTCCTCTCCAAACCAGCACTCTGCATGATCCTTCCATGACGGGTCCTCCCCGGGGATCTTCTCGGTTGTCCAGCTTCTTCACTCTGGATAGACAGCTCAGGACCATTCCTCAGCTGCTGTGGTAGGCCCCAGACATGCTTCTGGGCCCACCCATGCAACGCAGCAGCGCGGGCCTCCGGAATGGAGGACCACGAGATTGCTTCTCTAACGCATACCTGTCAGCCAGGTGGGCCAGCAGGTGGCTGTAAAAACGAACCCCAAAACATGGCGTCTGTCCCATAAATACCCTCGCCCAGAATGCAACTCGGAGGACCACCTCCACCGAGTTGTCTCCGGGACAGAGGAGCACCTATACGCTTCGACACGTTGCCTTTCCAACACCAGCCAATGGTAACAGCGACACCCACCGGCTCAATGTGGAAACACACACAACGTCAGCCAAGCTGGAACAGAGGCAAATCTAACTCCCCTAACAAGCAATTTACTAAATTTACCTATCAGTTGGTAGATCATAAATCTACCAGCGCTACATTTATTTGTAAAAAAAAATTGAAAACCATTTATCATTTTCCTTCCACTTCACAATTATGTGCCACTTTGTGTTGGTCTATCACATAAAATCTCAATAAATTCCATGTAAGTTTTTGGTTGTAACATGACAAAATGTGGAAAATTTCAAGGGGTGTGAATACTTTTTCAAGGTACTGTAAGTAAAAAACTGGGAGCTGATTGGTACCTGGTAGCAACAGTATGCTCATGTCAAAGGATCTCTTTCCTCTCACATTCAAAATAGATCAAATCTCAGTCACTAAAATCAAGCTTTAGCATGTTAACATTTCAAACCAAGTTTTAAATTAATTTGAAATCTACAGCTTTTATTAAAAGAATACCTGGTGATCCTGTCATGAAGGTTTTTGTTCAGGCACTTCCTGTTATGGGGTGACAACTGTTTTCCAATTTTACTCCTGTGTTGTCACCCTGTCAGATATACCCTGGGGGAAACTACAACACGCTGTATTTCTGGTAGGGTTTTTCAATGTCACCAGCTGGTGCACAGTAAGGATGTTACATAGTTACATAGTAGGTGAGGTTGAAAAAAGACACAAGTACATCAAGTCCAACCTATGTGTGATATATATGTCAGTATTACATTGTATATCCCTGTATGTTGCGGTTGTTCAGGTGCTTATCTAATAGTTTCTTGACACTATTGATGCCCCCCGCTGAGACCACCGCCTGTGGAAGGGAATTCCACATCCTTGCCGCTCTTACAGTAAAGAACCCTCTACGTAGTTTAAGGTTAAACCTCTTTTCTTCTAATTTTAATGAGTGGCCACGAGTCTTGTTAAACTTCCTTCTGCAAAAAAGTTTTATCCCTCTTGTGGGGTCACCAGTACAGTATTTGTAAATTGAAATCATATACCCTCTCAAGCGTCTCTTCTCCAGAGAGAATAAGTTCAGTGCTCGCAACCTTTCCTCATAACTAATATCCTCCAGACCCTTTATTAGCTTTGTTGCCCTTCTTTGTACTCGCTCCATTTCCAGTACATCCTTCCTGAGGACTGGTGCCCAGAACTTGACAGCATACTCCGGGTGCGGCCGGACCAGAGTCCTATAAAGCGGGAAAATTATCGTTTGATCTCTGGAGTTGATCCCCTTTTTAATGCATGCCAATATTATGTTTGCTTTGTTAGCAGCAGCTTGGCATTGCATGCCATTGCAGAGACTATCATCTAATAGGACCCCCAGGTCCTTTTCCATCCTAGATTCCCCCAGAGGTTCTCCCCCCAGTGTATAGATTGAATTCATATTTTTGCCACCCAAATGCATTATTTTACATTTTTCTACATTGAACCTCATTTGCCATGTAGTTGCCCACCCCATTAATTTGTTCAGATATTTTTGCAAGGTTTCCACATCCTGCGGAGAAGTTATTGCCCTGCTTAGCTTAGTATTGTCCGAAAATACAGAGATTGAACTGTTTATCCCATCCTCCAGGTCATTTATGAACAAATTAAATAGGATTGGTCCCAGCACAGAACCCTGGGGGACCCCACTACCCACCCCGGACCATTCTGAGTACTCCCCATTTATCACCACCCTCTGAACTCGCCCTTGTAGCCAGTTTTCAATCCATGTACTCACCCTATGGTCCATGCCAACGGACCTTATTTTGTACAGTAAACGTTTATGGGGAACTGTGTCAAACGCTTTTGCAAAATCCAGATACACCACGTCTACAGGCCTTCCTTTATCTAGATGGCAACTCACCTCCTCATAGAAGATTAATAGATTGGTTTGCATCTCACCACTGGAGTGAGTGCATGTAGACATAAAGTGGCTAAAAGAGGCTGGAGGAGATCAGCGGCAACAAGATGCAAAGGGGGAAAAAAAGGTAAAAAACAAGGCAATTCTTTATGATACACAGGTCTTTATCAAACTATATGTAATCCATTTAAAAAGTGTCCATCTACTTTAAAGTGGTTGTAATCCCTTACATATACCAAGTGAAGTGACTGGCCTCAGAAGATACACATGGATGAAACAAACCCTCCTAAGTTGTACCTGTTTATCTGCAGTGCTCTCTTTTCTACAGCCATTAAAAGTGCAGAATTGATACAGCTTGTCTGAGCTTTCTGAAAGCAGAGGGCAGGGAGCTGAAATTACACTAATGCCGCGTACACACGAGCGGACTTTACGGCAGACTTTGTCCAGCGGACGGGATTTCGTCGGACAATTCGATCGTGTGTGGGCTCCGGCGGACTTTGTTTTCTCAAAAGTTGGACGGACTTAGATTTGAAACATGTTTTAAATCAATCCGTCGAAATCGAGTCCGGTCGAAAAGTCCGCTCGTCTGTATGCTAGTTCGACGGACAAAAAGCCACGCTAGGGCAGCTATTGGCTACTGGCTATGAACTTCCTTGTTTTAGTCCGGTCGTACGTCATCACGTACGAATTCGACGGACTTTGGTGGATTGTGTGTAGGCAAGTCCGTTCATTCAGAAAGTCCGTCGTAAAGTCCGTCGAAAAGTCCGCCGGGCAAAGTCTGCCGTAAAGTCCGACCGTGTGTACGCGGCAAAAGAAGAACTCAGTGAGAGTTGATTGGAGGGAACAGACACACCCCTTTTCACACAGCACACAGGAACAAAGCTGAGGCTATTAATCACAGGCTGTGTGCCGGAGCTCCCTCCCCTGTCACCTTTTTACCTATTAGTGTCAGGAACACTTGTCAGAAGTGACTCATGCTAAAGCAGAGGAATGAGGCAGCAGACAGAAATGACAACTAGTGCTGGATTGAACACACTATAGAACAGGGGGTCTCCAAACGTTTTAAACAAAGGGCCAGTTTATTGTTCCTGAGACTTAATGGGGGCCAGACTATGACCAGTGGTAGTGGACATTTTCCTGGCATCAGTGGGAATAAACATTGCCATGTTTGGTATTAGGGGGAGGAGCAGTGCCCCATAATTGGTATCATTGGGAGAAATGATGCCCCATTATTGATGTCAGTTGGCATATTAGTGTCTTGCATCAGTGGGAGGAATAGTACCCAAAGGGCTGGATAAAGGCAAGCAAAGGGTTGCATCCGGCCCCAGGGCCACAATTTGGATACCACTGCTATAGAGGAATATGCTTTGCTCATATTTCATGTCAGAGGTTTACAGCCACTTTAATTAATAGAACATCTCCAATATTTGCTGAATTCTAATGTGTTTCATCTTTTACCATAGCTTTAGTATAGATTTTGCTATCAATGATCTCAGAGATAAAACGTTAGAAAAAAAGGTTAGAGGACCCAATAGGGCTCCCTACTATGCCAATTGCTTTGTTTGTAGGAGATGATAAAAAATAAACCTCATAAAGATTATAGAAAAACTGTTACGGAAATGGTAAAGAAATAGAGTACCTGTTCTAGTGACAGCTCTCCAAGAGGGGGTTTCCTCTCATTTTGTAAAGGTTTCCCCTCAATTCCTTTTGTATCTTTAGTACAGGAAGTTGTATGAAATCCCTCCAATGAAACTTATGACACTTGAGCGGATTTTCCATCGGAAAAAACTTGGATGGTTTTTCAGACGGAATTCCGCTCAAGCTTGCCTTGCATACACACGGTCACACAAAAGTTCTCTGAACCTTTGACCGTCAAGAACGCGGTGACGTACAACACTACCACGAGCTGAGAAAATGAAGTTCAATGCTTCCGAGCATGCGTCGAATTGTTTTCGAGCATGCGTAGGAATTTTGCGCGTCAGAATTTGTACAGACGATCACATTTTCGGATAGGAACTTTTTCCGACTGAAAAATTGAGAACCTGCTCTCAATCTATTGCTGGCGGAATTCCGCCAGCAAAAGTCAGATGGAGCATACACATGGTCGCATTTTCCGACCAAAAGCTCTCATCGGTCTTTTGCTGGCCGAATTTCCGATCGTGTGTATGTGGACTACAGAATTCCTATTCCTTTAAAGCACACCTATGTAAATACGAAGATGAAAATTTTTGTGGTGAGGGTTTAGAACCCCTGTCAGGTCTTTGATACTGTCTATCTTCCTGCAAAGGATATTCACTTTCTATATTTGCCCTGCTGATTGCTGTCATTGAATGAAAATCCCCAAAGTTTGATTTATCACCAGAACAGTAATAGAGGGACAACTTTCTTAAAATAACATTCCCCCCTCAATTTAGAGAAATTTTCTCCTTCTTTCTTCCTGCTATGTCTACAGGACAAGAAAAGAAGGAAAATCTTCCTGATGGGACAAAGATGGCTAAAAAAAGGGGGTTTGAAACATCCTCTATCCAAAATGAAAAACCAATAATTCTCCCACTCTACAAGACTCTGGTCCGGCCGCACCTAGAGTATGCTGTCCAGTTCTGGGCACCAGTCCTCAGGAAGGATGTACTGGAAATGGAGCGAATACAAAGAAGGGCAACAAAGCTAATAAAGGGTCTGGAGGACATTACTTGTGAAGAAAGGTTGCGAGCACTGAACTTATTCTCTCTGGAGAAGAGACGCTTGAGAGGGGATATGATTTCAATATACAAATACCGTACTGGTGATCCCACAATAGGGATAGAACTTTTTCGTGGAAGGGAGTTTAACAAGACTCGTGGCCACTCATTAAAACTAGAAGAAAAGAGGTTTAACCTTAAACGACGTAGAGGGTTCTTTACTGTAAGAGTGGCAAGGATGTGGAATTCCCTTCCACAGGCGGTGGTCTCAGCGGGGGGCATCGACAGTTTCAAAAAACTATTAGATAAGCACCTGAACGACCACAACATACAGGGATATACAATGTAATACTGACATATAATCACACACATGGGTTGGACTTGATGTGTCTTTTTTCAACCTCACCTACTATGTAATAAGTCTTGGCTTGAGATATACTTTAAAGCTGTTTGAAAAGGGCATCTCCTATTTGAAGTCTTTGCTCCATCAAAGGTTATACAGACTTTTTGTCCATCCAAGGACTGTAAGGAGTGGTGTCTTCGTGGTAACTCATCTCCTTGCTGCTCATGTAAATTAGAGTGAAGAAATTTGGCCTGTCAATGGCTTTGCCAGCCACACTGTAATTCAGTTTAGACTGATTTCAACCAGGGAGAATAAGGAGGGACTGAAATGTAGATATAAATTCTTAAAGTTTAAGTCAAAGCATTAACTTCCGTTGAAGCGAATATCCTGCGACTAGACATCCTTCAACAGCCAGTGTTAGAAGTTCACTTTCTCCGCTGGCATCTGTAAAACATTCATTTGTAAATTGGAGCAGTCTCCGCCGGTGTACAAGAGGTTAATATACTTTTTCCACTGCCACATTCTTTATGTTTTTTTAGACACGTCTTCTGCTGCAAGATATTTAAGAGTTCATTTATAAGGATGAAAAAAAATCAATCTTTTTTTTTTTTTTTTTTTGCTAAGCCTGTGTAAAATGATTCCTTGTGTGTTGAATTAAGTGAAGGCAATTCTAGACCACTCATGCTCATAGTCACATTGAAAGAATGGCAGACACACTGCAAACTGGCGTGAGTTAAGAATAGATCAGTGGCAGCATGTGTCCCATAGATGTCCTGCACCTATTGTCTATGTGGAGAACTTTTCTCAGACTATGTCCTGTGTCTAGAGGACTTTTCTAGGATTGCTACATAACACTCTTATCTCCCACTCTTGTCCCTGCCCACCCCCCGGGACAAGGGGTGGGCAGGAGGGGCGTCTGCCCTGGGCACAATGGTTTATTGTAGGGATGAGGGCACCCTGTGCCAGTTGCTTCTGTTACAATGCTACAAGGCTGACAGGAGTAGTGACAGCGGCATTACTGCCAACCCTAAGTTAAGGGGGGGCGCAGTTTGGCATCTTTGCCCTGGATGACCTTGTCCTGGCACTGGACCTATCCATAACATTGACCAGTTCCACTATCCTGCATTGCCATTGTGAGCACAGGGCCTCACTTTGTTAATGGTAGTGGACTAAAGCTACCCAGCAACACAGTGGTGTACCTAGCATATCTGGCACCTAGGGCCGATTCGCCCCCCCCCCCCAAAAAAAAATCAATACTTGCAAGAAGAAAGCACACAATTCAGCACACAGTGCCAAAATGTGGGTCTTCCCAGGGACATGGAAAGGGTTCAAGACTTGTTATCATACCCACTGGGAGTAGCAGGTCACCATAGCAACAAGCATCATTTCAAAGGCCTAACCCCTAGTCCTAACATGTAACCATAGCAACAGAGAGTGGCCTGACCTCTTCTAGACATGTCACCAAGGTAAGAGGGAGTAGCAACGTCATCACTGCAGGGGCCTGGCCACTTCTAGATTGGTCGCTATAGCAACAAGTAGTATCATTATTACAGAAGCCTGACATCTTCTAGAGGGGACATTATAGCAACAGAGACCAGCAGTTCCATGATTACAGAGGCCTGTTCTCTAGTAGAAATGTCAGGACTTTTTTCTCAGAGAATAGGTGCAGGAACTCCCCCCCTCCTAAGTCACCCCTTGTCTCCGCCCCCTACCCACCTCCGAGCACCGTCCCTTGGTTCCACCCCCTACCCACCTCCCAGTACCGCCCCTTTTAGAGAATACAGAACCAAGTATCATTCTATGGCGCTAAGTAATTTGTATAGACTTTGTTAGCAGCAAAATAGATTCCCTGCAGCCAGCAACAATAGATACCCCAGCAACAATAGATCCCTTACACAACAAAAATCCACCCCAGCAACAATAGATCCCCAGCAGCAACAACAGATTTCCCAGCAGCCAGCATCAATAGATCCTCCAGCAGCCAGCAACAATAAACATCTCTCTCAACAGTAGATTCCTCTCAGCAACAACGGACCCCCCAGGAATATAAAACCCCCTCCCAGCAACAATAGACATCTCTCTCAACAATAGATTCCTCTCAGCAACAATGGACCCCCCAGGAATATGAAACCCCCTCCCAGCAACAATAGATCCCCCACCAGCAACAATAGACCCCTGCGCAAAAATAGAACCCCACCAGTGTAGTCGCTATAGACTAAAGTTCCGCCAGCGGCAATCATCAATAGACCCTCCAGCACATCCCCAACACCCCTTGCCATTACATAAATTTAGTACTGGAGGTGCTGGAGGTGTCGGAACGTTCCCCCACGTTCCCCCTGAAAAAAAGCCCTGAGAAATTTCATCATAGCACGGGTAGCATCAGTGTCATCATTACAGAGGCCTGTCCTCTTCTAGACAGGCAGTAGCAGTTTCATCATTACAGAGGCCTGACCTCTTCTAGTCATGTCACCATAGCCATAAGCAGAATCAGTATCATCATTACAGAGGCATGACCTCTTGTAGAGGGGTCACCATAGCTCCCAACTGTCCCTGATTTCGAGGGACTGTCCCTGATTTGGAACAAAGTCCCTCTGTCCCTCTTTCATCCTCGTTTGTCCCTCATTTTGGTCTGATCTAAGTAGTTGTATATAAAATGTACTATTTATCTATCAAAAAGTGTTTCACAGTGCTAAACCTTTCATCCAATTTCTAAATGTTTGCATTTGTACATTTCAAAAGCTAGTATAATATAAGGTAATGCCTCAATCTAAAAAGTATACAAAGATAGGGGCGGGTACTATCATTCTTGAACTTGGACTGATGAAATATGGGTGTGTCAGGGGCTACTCCAAAAATTACCCCACAACAACAAAAATTGTTGTGGACTATCTCGGTAGCCAGGGATTTAGACAAGGTGAATTTAAAAGTATTTATTGAAAAAGGACAAAAATGAAGGACATTGGATATAACAAAGTATGAAATGTTTATTGCATACTGTTACAAATGATACAAACAGAAAACAGGTAGACCCCACAAGAATATGGGGAGAAAAGATGTAGGTCCAAACGTAATCCTCTACATGTTTTGTGACAGAGGTCGCTTCTTCAGGAGGAGTTGACCATAAAAATCTATAAAGAAATACAATCTTATAGTTATATAATCACACATAATAGAAAAATAGAAAAACAGAGAATACAGTTTACATCAATACAAGTAATCAGATAATTTTGGAGTGTTATAATCAGGCATGGCTTACCAATGGGAACCCATAAAAGGGTACCAGATGGCACAGTTTGAGGCACCCTGAACTGGTAATCCCCCCGCGGCGAACACGGAAGCACTAAAAGGTGCAATAACTGAAATCAAAAATATATGTAAAAACATGAAACATGTATAATAATTATGCACATGTGGGTCTATATAGGCTATAGCGAACAGGGAAGGCAGTAGGGGGGTGTAAAGGGGGGGGGGTGAAAAAGGAAAAAAGGAAAGAAGGGGGAGGGAAAAAAAGGGGGGGGGGAGGGAAGGAAGGGAGAGGAGGAGGGGGGGGGGAAGGGAAGGAAACATCTATCCAATTAAGGACTAAGCCACCCAATAGATGGCATGTAGATAGTGAAGCACCCAGGGATCAGGAAAAAGGTTCAGAAGACAACCATGTATCGGTATCCAGTGGTCAGACGAGACCAATGAGAAGGTCCCCTGCAGCCATTGGGCTGAAAAAAGAAATGCAATAAATATGTGCAGAGGAGGGGACCGCCAGTCCACACCAGCAGCAGCAGCCACATAGCATAACAAGAGGCCGCAAAGAGTATCAAGCAGCTCCCCATATTGGAAACGTAGGCCGCACTAGCAGCAGTAAAACAAGCCAGTCCTACTTTGAAATGTCTGTATTAGGGCCTGTCCCTGGGTGGCAACCATCTGAATAAGGGCTGCCATAAGCATCCTTTTAAAGAGCCTCCAACCAGGCGCACGCCAATGCGCCGACTGACACTCACGGAAGAATGGCCACTGCGCGTGCACAATGCGCACGCACATGACCCTCACAGGGGACGGCACAGGGCCATCATCAATGGAAGAAGGGGAGGGCAATCCGAGGATTGGAGTCCTACCTCCTAATGGAGAGACGCATGTCCGCCACTAGGGGGAGTGTAACACCTCAGGCCGTGGTAAATCCCATGGCAAAGCATATCTGACAAAAGGGGTTTAATCAAAGAACATCGATTGAACAAAGCAGTTAGCGAGGAAGTGTGTGTGTGCCATCTGGTACCCTTTTTTTGGGTTCCCATTGGTAAGCCATGCCACACTCCAAAATTATCTGATTACTTGTATTGATGTAAACGGTATTCTCTGTTTTTCTATTTTTCTATTATGTGTGATTGATTGAGATTGTATTCCTTTATAGATGTTTATGGTCAACTCCTCCTGAAGAAGCGACCTCTGTCCCGAAACATGTAGAGGATTACGTTTGCACCTACAGCTTTTCTCCCCATATTCTTGTGGGGTCTACCTGTTTTCAGTTTGTGTCATTTGTAACAGTATGCAATAAAATATTTTATATATTGTTGTATGCAATGTCCTTCATTTTTGTCCTTTTTCAGTAAATTAATACTTTTAAATTTACCTTGTCTAAATCCCTGGGATAAACCACAACAATTTTTGTTGTCGTGAGGCAATTTTTGGAGTAGCCCCTGACACACCCATTTTTCATCAAAAGCCAGTATAAAGGAATAGTAGTAGTTAAAAGAAAGCACTTGTGGGTTTAACTAATCATTTTTTTTATAATTCTCTTTTATGGAGCATGACAGGGGGTGAGTCCTATGCCTACATACTTTTGCTAATAGGTGTCCCTCATTTCTATAGCAAAAAGAGGTAGCAACAGGCAGCAGCAGTGGCAACATTACAGAAACCTGACCTCTTCTAGAGGGGCCATTATAGCAGCTGTGTCACAATGTACAGAGATCAGGCCTCTTCTAGGGGTCACCATAGCAACAGGCAGCAACAATGGGTTCATTACAGGAGCCTAACATCTTCTGGACATCTCCTCATAGCAACAGGGGGTTAGCAGCAACAATATGTAGGCCTCGACTCTTTTAGAGGTGTCACCATACCAATAGGCTATAACAGTGTCATCACTTCAGAGGCCTGGCCTCTTCTAGAGTGGTCACTATAGCAACAGGGACTAGCCTGGCTGCCTCTTGAGGGGTAACCATAGCAGCAGTGGGTTCATTACAGAAGCCTGACCTCTTTTTGACACATCCCTATAGCAACAGGAAGTAGCAGTGTCATCACTACAGAGGCCGGGACTGTTCTTAGACCCCTTTCACACTGGGGCCGCGGCCGTGTTATCGCTAAAGCACCGCTCATTTTAGCGGCACTTTATAGCTGTTTAAGCGGCGCTTTTCAGCCACTAGCAGGGTGCTTTTAACCCCAAAGAATGGGTTGAAATCTCCCATGTTGCAGCGCTTCCAAATCACTTTTCAGGCACTTTGGAAGCACCGCCCATTCATTGCAATGAGCAGGGGCGTTTTGGCAAGTAAGCATCAGTAAGATCATTACAAAGGCCTTACCTCTTCTAGACAATATAGCAACATGGATTAGTAGTGCCACTATGTACCGAGGCCTTTTCTAGAGGGTTTACCATAGCAGCAGGCAGCAAAAGTGTCATCACTACAGAAGCCTAACCTTTTCTGCAGGGGTCACCAAAGCAATAGGGGGTAACAGCGTCATCACTACAAAGGCCTGACCTCTACTAGACATGTCACCATAGCAACAGAGAGTAATGCCCCATACACACGGTCAGATTTTCCGATGGAAAATGTCCGATCGGAGCGTGTTGTCGGAAATTCCGACCGTGTGTGGGCTCCATCGGACATTTTCCATTGGATTTTCCGACACACAAAGTTTGAGAGCAGGATATAAAATTTTCCGACAACAAAATCCGTTGTCGGAAATTCCGATCGTGTGTACACAAATCCGACGGACAAAGTGCCACGCATGCTCAGAATAAATAAAGAGATGAAAGCTATTGGCCACTGCCCCGTTTATAGTCCCGACGTACGTGTTTTACGTCACCACTTTCAGAATAATCGGATTTTCCTACAACTTTGTGTGACCGTGTGTATGCAAGACAAGTTTGAGCCAACATCCATCGGAAAAAATCCTAGGATTTTGTTGTTGGGATGTCCGAACAAAGTCTGACCGTGTGTACGGGGCATAACAGTGTCAACACTAAAGAGGTCTGGCCTCTTCTAGAGGGGTCACCATAGCAAGAGGCAGCATCAGTGGGATTGTTACAGATTCATTATCTCTGTTAGACAAGTCACCACAGCAACAGTGAGTAGCATTGTCATGGCTACAGAGGCCTGCCCTCTTCAAGAGGGGTCACAATAGCAACAGCCAACATCAGTGTCAGCATTACAGTGGCCTGACCTCTTCTAGACATGACACCATAGCAACAGAGAGTAGCACCAACATTGGATCAGCAGTCCCGACCTAGTAGCGCCTCTTCTACAGTTGTCCACTACGAAACATTAGAGAAGGCCTTTTATAGATCAAGTGAAGAGAAAGTAAGGAGTTTACAAATAACATTAGATTGTGTCTCCTTCTAAAATGTTATGAGAGTACAAGAACAAGATAAGACAGAAAAAACAGGAGATTACAGCTTTATGTCTTTATTGAACTTTTAAAGTGGAACTAAACTCTTCTATCTTTTTCAGCCAAGGAAGCTGCCATCGTAGACTTTGTTTGATCTGCAACTGCCATGGTGCTGCACATGTGATCAGTTATGACACCAGCCATTTGATGATTTGTTTGAAAGCACAAGAAAATGTGACAGCATTCCTGGCTTGCCGGTGTCTTGCCGAATAGGTTCCTTCGGCGGATAGGTTCCCCCCCTGTACTGCGCAGGCGCAGCGCCTGCGCAGTACGTACTACTGTTGGCCGCCGGAGATAGCCGAAGCTCAAACGCTTCGATCAACTTTCTCGGCAGAACACCGGAATGTAACTGTTTTTGAAACTATTAAATTGATGGGTTTAGTTCCGCTTTAATAAAACTATATTTTATGAACTCGGATGGGGCAAGCAACCCTAGGTGAGTGTGAGAGAAGTTGCGGTGTCAGCTATTTTTACCTTTGTCTTAAATAGGGCGTACACACGGTCGGACTTTGTTCGGACATTCCGACATCAAAATCCTAGGATTTTTTCCGACGGATGTTGGCTCAAACTTGTTTTGCCTACACACGGTCGCACAAAGTTGTCGGAATTTCCGATCGACAACCACGCGGTCACGTACACCACGTACGACGAGACTAGAAAAGGCCGGTTCAGAACCAAGCGCGGCACCCTTTGGGCTCCTTTTGCTAATCTCGTGTTAGTAAAAGTTTGGTGAGAGATGATTCGCGTTTTTTTCAGACTCGTGGCTTTCAGATCATTTTCTGCCGTTCAGTTTGTGCTTGTGGGTTTGTATCTGCTCTTCAGTGCGTGCAAGCAAGTTCCGCGTGACTTAGTCATTGTATTCTTGTTCGTTCGTTACTGGTTTTCAGGTCGCTCTTCACAGGCCTTGCTGTTCTTCAGTGCGTTCTGTTACTTCGTTCTGAGCAGCCGACCGTTTTCTAGCCATGTTTCGTATGCGTACTCCTCGTAGAGTTCGTGCTGTGCGGGGGCTTGGTGTTGGGGTCCTGACCTTGACACAAGTCCAGTCCATGAACAGGGTGGGGAGGAGTTCATGGACCAAGAATTGGTTGCTTCAGCGTGACCAGTTCTCTCATATGCCTTTGCTCCATGAGATCCGTGAGAATAATCCTGATGATTTCAGGAACTTTCTCAGGATGACGGACCCCGTGTTTCACCAATTGTTGGCTTCGCTGACCCCCTATATCAGCAGGCAGGATACCTGCATGAGGCAAGCCATCACTCCGGAGCAGAGGTTGGTAGCTACCTTGCGGTATTTGGCCACAGGGAGAAGCCTGCAGGACCTCAAGTTCTCGACAGGCATCTCCCCCCAGGCTCTTCTTTGTGGACATTTACTGCTTGTGTTTGTTTGAGCTGACCCTGACAGAAAAGTAAAGCCCGAAATGCAGCATGCAATGCGTTAAGTGCAGGGCGTGCATGACAGTGGTAGCAGTGTGGGGAAGGGATGGTTGAAAATGGAGCCGAGGGGGAGGGACAGGAAGGGACGGGTTATATAAAAAGGTTAACTTGTGGGGAGGGGTTAACAGAAAACTGGAAGAAAGTTGGAAGCATGGCCGAAGTGGAGCGTCTCATGGCCCAACTGCGTGCAGGGGCGGCGGTGAGAGGCACGGCTTGGCTGCAAGAAGCGATCGGTGCGGCCATGGAGCAGGCAGTACAGCAGCCGAGTAGGGGGGAGAGGAGCAGTGTCAGAGCGTGGAGATCCAGGCCGCCTGAGCGCTTCTCTCCGGAACGCTCTAGGGCAGCACAAAGAATGTCGGGGAGGAACGGAGAAGAGGTGCAGGGATGTCCACCTGCCAAGAGGAAGACAGCGAGCGGAGAGAGCGGGCACGCTCTCAGGGTGACAGCATCATCTCCGCCTGTGATCAAGTTGTTGCAGCATTTAGTATTAAGATGTTTGCAATTGAACGTGTATATTCATGCAGTTCACTTACCAGGGGTGGAGAATGTGGTAGCTTATCTCGCTTCCAGTGGGACAGGTTCCGAGAGTTGGCGCCGGAAGCGGAGCAACGGGGGGTGCCTTGTCCCGAGTGGCTGTGGGAAATACCTTTGGCGTCATCGCGGGATGGATTCAGCAGTCGGTAAGTGGGGCCACGTGGGCGGCGTACTCCAAAGTATGGAGTGAGTGGATGGGTTTTGTACAGGGAATTGGCGAGGAGCCGTCAGGGAGGTCTTTGCACTTGTTGTTGCTATACTACGTGGCAAGGAAAATGGAGGAGGGTGCATCAGTATCTGTTTTGAATACACAGTTAGCGGGGTTGGCTTTTCTTTTTAAGCTACAGGGTCAGCCGGATGTCACGAAAGATTTTTGGGTGCGTCAAGCGCTAAAGGGGTATAGGAAGCGTGGAATCAAGCGTGATTCCAGAAGACCGGTGACTTTTGAGATCTTAGGTAGTATTATAGAAAAGTTGGGGGAGGTATGCTCTTCAGAGTATGAAGTCACATTGTTTAAGGTGGCGTATGTACTGGCATTTTTTGGAGCATTCAGGATAAGCGAACTGGTTAGCCCGGCAAAAACAGTTCCAGGAGGATTGGGATGGCAAGAAGTTCAGTTGGAGCGGACAGGTTTAACGTTAGTTATAAAGAGGTCAAAGACGGATCAAGTAGGGAGAGGCAGGGTAGTGAAAGTTTACCCGATTCAGGGGTCCTGCCTGTGCCCGGTGAATTCTTGCAAGTTCGTCCATATTTACAAGGCCCCTTTTTAATACACTTGGACGGGAGTTTTTTATCTAGGTTTCAGTTCATAACAGTTTTTAGAAGATGCCTGCGGGGTGTGGGTTTACGGGACAAGGATTTCGCGTCTCACTCTTTTTGGATTGGAGCGGCTACTGAAGCAGCTAAGAATGGGCTAGGTGTGGAGGCGGTGAAACGAATTGGAAGGTGGGAATCGAACAGGTTCCAGTCTTACGTAAGGCCTCATCTAGTGGTAGGGTTAGGTGGATGCTAGGGGAGTAGTACAGTGATTGTTTAGTCATAAAAGGTTTGTTTTTTGGGAGAGTTTTGAGGAGAGTTTTTCTTGTCTTCTTCTAATTACAGGGTCATCGCCTGGAATGGTCTGGATTATGGGCCATTCTTATGTGTGTTGGGGGGCAAGAAGGGGGGATGCTTGTTGGGAGGGCAGACAGTTAGGTTTTGATAAAAGGGAGGTTTTTACTAAGTGGTTGGGGATACCGGGAATGCTGTGGGGTAGATTGTTTTCTGAAGTACAGAAGTATGCCCTGAGGGAAGGACCACCTGACGTGTTAGTTTTACACGTTGGCGGCAATGACTTAGGTATCAGATCAATGGTAGACATCACGCGCGATATCAAGGGTGATTTGTGGCGCTTGATGGAATTATTCCCCAAGACTATTTTTATATGGTCGGATATGGTGGCTCGGACATCTTGGAGAATGGCCAGGTCGGTGGAAGGTGTAAATCGGGCCAGAAAAAAGATTAATAGAGAGGTGAGCAAATTTATGATGCGCAATGGTTGCTTAGCAATTAGACATCCGGAATTGGAATTTGAAACGTGGAGGTATTTGAGACCTGATGGGGTCCACCTTAACGATGTGGGGATAGATTTGTGGAATTTAGGATTACAGGATGGAATACAGCGGGCTATTCGGGTGTGGAGGGGCATCCAAGAGTAAGGTATTACTCGTGGGATGCGGTGGCGGGCGTTGGTCTGTGCAAGGGAAGGAAGATGGAAAAAGTAAGTGGGGGATCTAACGTTGGTATGGATCCGGAGGTTTTTTGGTTCCCGGTTAACGGAGGTTAGCCGGGAAGTGTTAATGGGGCACTGCGGGAATTGTTAGTCTCTGAGCCAGCTTGTCGGCTTGAGGCCTAGTTGAGATATTTTGATAAGTACCGCAGTGCTACATGGGTGATGACCATCAGAATGAGTTTAAGTGATGGCGCAGATCAACGCTCTTTAGTTTAAAGTTCTTTCATGGAATAACAGATGTTTTCTTGTTTATTGTTTGATAACAGAGTTTATAAGAAAGTTATAAATATATATTGTTTTAAATAAAGTAGGCTGCTACGGCCTTTTTACCCCAAAGTTCGGTGTGGTCTGTTTTATTGGGAGTAGAAAAGTAAGAGGGGTGTTGATAAGGGTGGACAACATCTGTTATCCGACAGTCATGTGCTGAGTGCAGAAAATGTTGTGATTGTGTAACCTTATACAAAGCACTGTTGGCTGTTATTTACTAAATGCAAAGACACATTTCACTACAAGTGCACTTGCAACTGCACTGAAACTGCACTTGTAGTGCAAAGAGAATTTGCCCTTAGGAAATTACCCCCATTTTCTCATAAAACAACAATTACATCACCCCAAAAGTGTTGTAGTGTTGAGACAATAATCCACACATTCTTGATGAACAATCTTTTTAATACCTGCACAATCACAT
Organism: Lithobates clamitans; assembly: GCA_037952925.1. Taxonomy (NCBI): domain Eukaryota; kingdom Metazoa; phylum Chordata; class Amphibia; order Anura; family Ranidae; genus Lithobates; species Lithobates clamitans. The sequence continues at coordinate 4,293,284 of JBBGZY010000996.1, read as the reverse complement.
GTGCATTTACCAAAGGTTTTTCTGACAAACCAACATGTTTGTTGTATAACAATTTTTGTGGTGTCATTATCCAAAATCAAAATGTGCATTTTATAGAAAACAGGCCTGTGTAAAACCCACAAGAAAGACACAAATCTTGATCTTACAAAGTTCACATTTGGTAGAACTGGAAGGCAATATCAGACATGAGTATTTAGGAAATGTGTTTGATATTGCGTTCAGATGGGGGGAAATCACCCCTGGAAAAGCCAAATTTGGAAGATGCACACAAATTTCACAATGTCAACATGTGCTATCTGCCATCACGGGGGATCAAGGGACGTGTTTTGGGGGAGAAAGCCCTTCCTCACCGCTACTTTATTATTGAGGAAGGGGTTGCACCCCCAAAACGTGTCCATTGATCTCCCGTGATGGCAGATAGCACATGTTGGCACACTGTGTGCATCCTCCAAATTTGGCTTTGGGAAAAATCACATAAACATTTCGCACATTGTAGCACACAAAAGAAGAAAGTGATTTGCAGGGGTTTTAAACTCGCCCCAAAACATCAATGATGTTTTTATATTTTGGAATAACATCATTGATGTTTTGCTTGATGTTTTCCAATTGTAAATTACACCCCATGATCTCCCCGATCAGGATCTGGGCACTTTCGGATGTGAAAGGATCTTCACAACCTCATGATCACCTAAAAAGAGAGGAAACCCAAAATAAATTAGGTTTCAAAAAAATGCCACCATCCATCTCTTATCTGAGCCTGTGGTTGCAGACACTCACCTGTTGTGGTGACTAGTTCCACCACGTCTTCTTCCTCCTGCTCAGCTTGTGTTGGGGGGATTTCCCCTTCTTCCAGAGGGGGGGGGGGCTCTGGTCTCCTCGGATGAGGGGTGTCCTCCGAGTCTTTTCTCCCCTATGTAAAACAAAAATGGTATAATTAGCACACAGATATTTGATGGCAGAACTAGAAAGATGAAACATTGCTTGGAAGTGGGGTACAATGACCTATTTTAGCCGAGTTCCAAGATGTAGCTTTTTTAGTGTCCTTTGTCAAGCTGCAATACTTTACCTGTTTAGTACAAGCTTCACAGATGGAGACCCCCCTATAGTATACACTGGAGCACCTGTGTGGCCCCCCTAATAAAAATGGTGTTCTGGGGTCCCACACTAGTGCTCCAGTGTCCAGATGTGAAAACAGCTGCCGAGTGTCCTCTCCTTACACAGAATCTAGTTTGCATTTCATTCTAGTAACAAAGGCATCTACACAACCAAATTCTTTGAAGACAAGTATAGGGCGTCAAAATGTTGGCCAAATGCATATGGCCTAAACAATGGTATTTTATCGTCCGAAATAAAAATGTGTGATCCGAACGAATAATGTGCCCATGAACATGAAAGTTGCCATTTTAAACTGTACAACAGTTCCTAAAAGCACATGGAGCAGCACGAACGTAATAAACACAAAAAGAATAGGAACACAGGACAACTACTTACTTTTTTGCAGCACTCTCCGGATCTTTCTGTACGGCTCATGTTCTCGTAATTTCAGGTCCGACCACCGCTTCCTGAGCTGATCTTTCGATCCTCGTACCCCGAATTTCCGGTGCAGACTCCTGACCACTTTCGCCATGATCTTGGCCTTTCGGACATTGTGGTTGGGGTAAGGCCCATACTTTCCATCATAGTCGGCCTTCTTCAGGATGTCCACCATCTCCAACATCTCCCCAAAGGACATATTTGAGTCCTTTAATCTCCTTCTGGATCGGGACGTTTCAGGCTCCGGCCTTTCCTCCTCCTCCTCCTCGTTGCTGTAATTAGCACGATCCTGCTGTCTATCCGCCATGTGCTCTTCTTCCACTGCGCCAAACGAAAAGGGGCGGGGAATAGACTAGAAAGAACGTCAGGGGCGGGCTGAGTTAAACGCATGCGCAGTGTGTATAAATCGTAACGCGCGCGTCTTACGTACGATCTGTGAGCGGAGGAAGGAGCATCGGAGACGCCGATCGTGCTAACGAAGGTAGGATCTAAACTTGGGCCTATAATGCTTCGAAATGGAAGCCTATATTGTAACAAGATTAGGGGAGTTTGGCCTGACATTAGGGTTTGTCTTGTGTTGTGTCTTGCAGAGAAAATGGATGGGTTCAACGACCACAATTTCCTGCCCCTGTTCATTGACAAGTACAGGGAGCTGCCCTGTCTGTGGCAAGTGAGACACCCCCACTATAACCACAAACAGAAGAGGCAGGCAGCGCTGGAGAAACTGCTGGAGTTGGTGAAGCCGGTGGTCCCCACAGCAACCATCCCTTATTTAAAAGCAAAAATTGGTGGCCTGAGGAGCACTTATCTTAGGGAGCGCAAGAAGGTCACAGATTCCCAGAGATCCGGAGCTGCAGCAGATGACGTTTATGTCCCCAGGCTGTGGTACTACGAGAGACTGCGATTTCTGTCAGACCACACTGAAGTCAGGGAATCCCTCTCTACTCTTCCTTCCACTCTTCCTTCCATACCAGCTGAGGCTTCTGATGTCCAACCTGGGCCTTCCAGCCAGGAAGAAGTGGAGGAGCCCAGCTGGAGTCAGGTATAGCATTCTTCTCCAGATTTCTGGGCAATAAATAAATGATGTTTACTAGATGTTATTATTGATCATTAATTGCTGATTAAAAAAAGTGTTTTACATATCAATAGACAGTAGTGGGCACCCAAAATTGGGACGAGAATGCAAAATGCTGGGCTCAGAATGATAGTCTGTTATATTTGTTAACATTCAATTTGCAGCAGTCAGGAGGTGAAAATTGTGTGTGATTGATGTAAAAAATACTAAAACTATGTCCCTTTTTCATACACAGGAAGACCTCAGCCAGGAGGAGGCTGTGGAATGTGGCAGCCAGGATTTATAAAGTCCTACGTAAGGGGGAGAGTGGGGAACTGACACACAAGACGGATGTCATTGAGATCGACGATCCTCCTCCTCCTCCTCCTCCTGCTGTCACAACTCCACCACCACAGCCAAAGCCTGGAAGGAAGCGTGGAAGGAAGACCAAAGAGTGATTGCCCTGGGTTCAGTCTGGTCTGACAAAAGCTGCAGTCTCTCGTATGACCACAGCCTGGGGACACAGATGTCATCTGCTGCTTTCCGGATCTCTGGGACTTCTGGACCAGACTGCCCTCCCTTAGATATGGACTCCTCAGGCCACCAATTTTGCTTTTAAATAATTGATGTCTGCCCTGGGGGTCCAAGGCTTCGCCAATTTCTGCAGTTTCTCCAGCGTTGCCTCCCTCTTTGTTTTTTTATAGTTGTGACCCCTTAATAAAATTTTTTCGGTAAATTCTACTCTCCTGTGTGTGTTTTCATCCAAAACGGACAGTTTGTTGGTGACGATTCAGGTACATTTCTAAAAACATAAAATGTGAAATTAACAAGGGACAACAACACCAAACAATCTCCTACAGATTAAATAGAACAACATATCAATGGTGTTGTGGGAACTTGTCACAAAAAACACACAAACATTTTCGGAAGTACAAATCAAAATCACCAAAAAAAAAAATTAAAAAAGAGAAACACAAAAAAAGAATCTACATTAAAGTCAAAAAAAAAAAAATATATGTTGTCAGATGTGAGAAATCAAAATATATTGAGGAAATCCCGATAAATAGTAACGAAAGAAGTTTGTGAGAAGTCTGTGTGAATATGAGCATCAAAACTACTTAATTCTTGTCACTTTATAAAGAAGAAGAGAACGCTAAGTTTACCAGAACGAGCTGTCCCGTGTCGGAATTTCCTCTGAGCATGCGTGGCACTTTGTGCGTCGGAACAGGCCACACAAGGTCGGAATTGACGCGATTGGATTTTGTTGTCGGAAAATTTTATTTCCTGCTGTCCAACTTTGTGTGTCGGAAAATCCGATGGAAAATGTCCAATGGCGCCCACACACGGTTGGAATTTCCGACAACACGCTCCGATCGGACATTGTCCATCGGAAAATCCGACCGTGTGTACGGGGCATTATTTTTCATATTTTTATTGAAGTTTCAAGAGAAATTTAATTGCACTATAATACTACATAGTGTAGTGGTAAAGGTCTTTAATATTGATTGGACCCCGGGCAAACATTTTCTTGGGCCTTCCTTCCATGTAATTTCGCTCTCACCTGCTCTTAGACATACAATAAATAACAGCTAGACTCAAAATCAGTTTACTGAATCAGATCAGGCAGCGATTGCGCTTGGTTGCCAGAGGTTACAGTGTATCATTACTGACTGGCTGCTAGAGGTTAGAGCACGCATCATAGCTCACTGAGTATTTGCTAGGAGGAGAGGGGTGTGATCAGCAATGCTGGGGGGTTGATGGGATCAGTAGTAGTGGTGGGGTGATAGGATTAGTTAGGAGGCAGTACTCTGTGGCAAATTCTGAATCATGTAGAGCAAAGCTGGAATTCTTTGGCAAGTATATAGTGGGGGATACCACACTGACCACCAATGTAATGGGCAATTTAAATTACCGCCAATGTAAGGGGGGATTTACACTGATCACCATGTAATGAGGGATTTTATGCCACCCACCAATATAAAGGGATTTCTACTCTGACACCAATGTAATAGGAACATTTACACCAACCATCAGTGTAAAGGGGAATATACAGTGCCTTGCAAAAGTATTCACCCCCTTGGCATTTTTCGTATTTTGTTGCCTCACAACCTGAAATTAACATGGATTGTTTGAGGATTTGCATCATTTAATTTACAGAACATGCCCACGACTTTGAAGATGTTTTTTTTTTATTGTGAAGCAAACAACAAATGGGACAAAATAACAGAAAAAGTCAATGTGCATAACTATTCACCCCCCTAAAGTCAATACTTTATAGAGCCACCTTCTGTGGCTATCACAAGTCGCTTTGGATAAGTCTCTATGAGCTTGCCACATCTTACCACTGGGATTTTTGCCCATTCCTCCTTGCAAAACTGCTCCAGCTCCTTCAAGTTGGATGGTTTGCGCTTGTGAACAGCAATCTTTAAGTCTGAACACAGATTTTCTATTGGATTGAGGTCTGGGCTTTGACTAGGCCATTCCAACACATTTACATGTTCCCCTTAAACCACTCAAGTGTTGCTTTAGCAGTGTGTTTGGGGCCATTGTCCTGCTGGAAGGTGAACCTCCGTCCTAGCCTCAAATCACACACCGAGTGGTACAGGTTTTACTCAAGAATATCCCTGTATTTAGCACCGTCCATCTTTCCCTCAACTTTGACCAGTTTCCCAGTCCCGACTGCTGAAAAACATCCCCACAGCATGATGCTGCCACCGCCATGTTTCACTGTGGGGATGGTGTTCTTTGGGTGATGTGATGTGTTGGGTTTGCGCCAGACATAGCATTTTCTTTGATGGACAAAAAGTTCAATTTAGTCTCATCAGACCAGAGCACCTTTCTCCATACATTTTGGGAGTCTCCCACATGCCTTTTTGCAAACTCAAAATGTGCCATTTTGTTTTTTGCTGAAAGTAATGGCTTTCTTCTGGGCACTCTGCCATAAAGCCCAAATCTATGGAGCGTATGGCTTATTGTCGTCCTATGTACAGATACTCCAGTCTCTGCTGTGGAACTCTGCAGCTCCTCCAGGGTTACCTTAGGTCTCTGTGCTGCCTCTCTGATTAATGCCCTCCTTGCCCGGCTTGTGAGTTTTTGGTGTGCGGACGTCTCTTGGCAGGTTTGCTGTTCTGCCATGTTCTTTCCATTTGGTTATGATAGATTTGATGGTGCTCCTAGGGATCATCAAAGATTTGGGTATTTTTTTTATAACCTAACCCTGACTTGTACTTCTCAACAACATTGTCCCTTACTTGTTTGGAGAGTTTCTTGGTCTTCATAGCAGTGTTTGGTTAGTGGTGCCTCTTGATTAGGTATTGCAGCCTCCAGGGGCCTTTCAAAAAGGTGTGTATATGTAATGACAGATCATGTGACACTTAGATTACACAAAGGTGGACATCATTTCACTAATTATGTGACTTCTGAAGGTAATTGGTTACACCAGAGCTTTTTATGGGCTTCATAACAAAGGGGATGAATACATACGCACATGCCAATTATCAGTTTTTTATTTCTAAAAAATAGTTTTATGTATATATTTTTCTCATTTTACTTCACCAACTAAGACTATTGTGTTCTGATCCATCACATATAATTCAGATTAAAAAACATTGAACTAAATGCTGTAATGTAAATAGGTAAAAAGCCAAGGGGGGTGAATACTGTTGCAAGGCACTGTACAATGATCTCCATGTAAGGGGGAATTTACACTGACAACCATTGTCGAGGAGATTTGTACTGACCACCAATGTAAGGTGACACTTCTACACCGACCACCAATGTTAGTGGGGATTTACACTGACCATCAATTTAAGGGCAATTCTGCCCTTACCACCAATGTAAAGGAAAATGTACACTGGCTACCAATGTAACTGAGACATTTAGCCTGGGGTCATATTTCTTTGTGTCGAGAACGCGTGCAAAATTGCTTTCCTGACACCACAGAAACATGCTGCCCTTTGGCACAGTGGTCATCAACCCTGTCCTCAGGGCCCACTAACAGGCCAGGTTTTATGTATTACCTTGAGGAGATGCAGACTAGAATACTGCAATCACTGAGCAGCAAATGATATCACCTGTGATGTATTTCAGTTATCTTGCAAACCTGGCCTGTTAGTGGGCCCTGAGGACAGAGTTGATGACCACTGCTTTAGCAGATACACAGCAGTGCCATTAATTGTTAATTGCACCCTCATGCATCGGCTGAGATGTGCGTATTCACATGCACCAAAATTCATGCTGCTGTGGCACAATGTTATTATTTTGAAGAAGGGTTCCACCTCCAATTTTCTTACTCTTGCAGAACAGGCTGATGTTAGGCTTAATGACCACAGTTGTAGGCAGGACTTTCAAGCATGCCCCTTTACCTCCCCAGTGGGCAGCATTCAGCAGAAGTGATGGTGAATATGACCTCAGGGGGACATGATATACATATGAATGCCGCATCTATTTACATATCAATGGCATTGGTCCATGGCTATTTACATATTAATGCCACCGATATTTACACAGGGTCTGCAGGTGAGTCATCTGTACACGGCAAAAGGCAGAGCTGGGAAGCATTAGTAACAGAGCTTCACACTGAGATATCAGGACACAGCACAGGACTAAAACTTCAAGGGACAAGGGAATTTAAACTGCGATAGTTGGCAAGTATGAGGCAGCTGCTTTGGGCCAAACAACATTGATGGGACCCAGGGCAGCTGCCCCTTTTTCCCTGCCTTAAAGATGGCCCTGCATTGGATGTTAGCACTTAATGGTTAACAAAGTTCAAATGTGTAACCAACATATAGCTATAGAAAGATATATGTTCTTTTTTATTAGCCCCACAGAATAAGCTGCATTCCCGCTGCCTTCTACCTTTTATTCTTGTGTTTTTCTTTTTAACCTACCTTTTTTAAAAAACAGAGAGGTAATCTTCATGCAAGGACTACTTTTTGCAAATAACATTTGCTGCCGTAATATAGCGAGTGTGTAAACTGGACATCAGAAGGCTTTCTGTGATTCTGTTCCTTTCCCCACATCACATTCTATACCTATGACAGAAGTCTTCCTATGGATTCGTTGTGAGCAACTGCTTCAGATTAAATGTCTTTATTTTTCCAATGTAGCGTCTGACCCTGGCGCCTTTGTGTGCAAACTGAATGTGACTTGCAGTGAAGAGACAGAGTTTATTCATGTCTCCCCAGTCTGCTGCTTTAATACCGTGTTTACATTCCATTTACCGTAAAAATGCTTTGTGTTGGAGAAGCATTAAATGTGTAAACTAAGACGTTTGTTCCATTGTTTTAAACAGGGGTTAGGTGAGCTACAAGTTATTCATTTTCTGGACAGAATTCTTTACGTCACGTTAATGCAGACCACGTCGGCCTATGTGGGTTTCGTGCAGCACGGCGAATGACAGATGGAGTACGACTGCCTCCGCTGAGTTCAGAGAGACATGGTGTTTGATCTCTGTGGGGTTCCCTTTCACAAGCCGCGGGTGTCCATTGGTAACTTCTGCAATAAACCATATCCACTGATAAAGATCAGAGTTTCCATCCCTACAAATCTTAAAATCATGTCTGCAAGTCTGACAAATGAACTCCCTTCAAAAGAAGCCTCGGCGGCCTGCGTGGGCAATGCAGAGATAAATGACATATGTAAGATGCTGCATTGCTGCTGGTGAACAGGTGACATAATAAATCCTGTTTTCTGTAAAGCTGGCCATACAAGGGCTGAACAAAAAAAAAAATGATTCCTCCATCTGCACAATTCCCCCCACCAGGACAGTGTATTCTGACAGCGGCACCTGATGATGTCAGAATTCATTAATCAGAGGCTGCAGCTGATTGGAATATATTCCAACATGTCCCTTCGAAAGAAGTTGATTAACCACTTGCCGAGTGCGCTACAGCCGAATGATGGCTACAGCGTGGCTGGCTAGTTCTGGGATGCGGCGCGCTCTGTGATCGCGGTGTCCAGAGGACACTGCTGATCACAGATTGAGGTAAAGAGCCAATCAGCAGCTCTTTAACCACGTGATCAGCTGTGTCCAATTGTAGCTGATCACTAATCTAAACAGGAGCCGGTTATTGGCACTCTTTTCTTCATGCTGACAGCATGAGGAGAGGAGAAGAGAGTCGCTAACCGGCTTCTCTAAAAGGGGCATCTACACTGATGTGTCCTGATTATCAGTACAGTCCCAACAGTGCCCACCAGTGCTGACAATCAGAGCCCATCAGTGCCTCCTCATCAGTGTCACCTATCAGTGCCGCCTACCAGTGCCCATCAGTGCTGCCTACGAGTGCAACCTATCAGTGCCCATCAATGACACCTATCAGTTCTGCCTATCGGTGCCCATCAGTACCGCCTCATCAGTGCAGCCCCATCAGGGCACATCAGTGAAGAAGAAAAATTACCTGTTTACATAATTTTATAACAAACGATGATAAAGTTATTTTCTTCTTGGGTCTTTTTTCATTTTTTAGCAAAAAATAAAAAACCCAGTGGTGCTTAAAGTGGGGTTCCATCCAAAAAAACAAAAATACCTGAAAAATTCTAAAAAACAAAACAAAAAAACATTTGGATTTTTTTTTTTTTACTTACCTCTAAAGGCCTGTTGCTAGGTGGCCCTCGTAGTCTGCCTCTTCCTTTGCCTGGGCTGGTGACATCACTTCCCCCTCGGCACAGGAAGGGCTCAGCTCTGCTCCCTCCCTCCTGTCAATCATCTGGGACCCATTACAGGTCCCAGGTGATTGAGCGGCCAATCACGGCACGCGGCGCCGCTCGCGCATGCGCAGTGGGTGCCAGGCTGTGAAGCCACAGCCCGGCGCCCACAGTTGAAATGCCGGCGCCGACGAGCGGAGGGGGGGGGACGAGCGGGGCTTCGATCCCCCGCATCGCTGGAGCCAGGGACAGGTAAGTGTCCAATTAAAAGTCAGCAGCTGCAGTATTTGTAGCTGCTGACTTTTAATTTTTTTTTTTTTTAATCGACCCCCTGGGTGGAACTCCTCTTTAAATACAGCTAAAAGAAAGCTCTATTTGTGTGAAAAAAATTATAACAATTTTGTTTGTGTACAGTGTTCCATGACCGTGCAATTGTCATTCAAATTGCGACAGTGCTGAAAGCTGAAAATTGGCCTGGGCGGGAAGGGGGTATAAGTGCCCAGTAGGCAAGTGGTTAAACAACTGACTTTTGTCGAGCCGGGGCGACCACACACTGATCAAAGTTCTTCTCCATGTTTGACCATCTAAATTTCAATCAGTGATGGCCAATGCAACCAAACAAGGATGAGCAAAAGTGAAAGTTTTCATTTTCTAGAAATCTTGGTGAAAATAAGAAGATTTTAGTAAAGTGCCACCATTTTGGCATTGGGGTCAATGAGGAAGGCAAAATTAAAGCTGAATTCTGGGAGCATAAAAATCTTCCCTTGTAGTGGGGCTTTCCCCAGACTACAAGGGTTAAATGCTTGTATAGGACTAAGGGACTGGAAAAATCACATTTACTTACCCTATACTTCATTCCTGCAGGCTGCAGGCTCCCTCAATGCTGTTGGGCCAGTCCTTGCAGCCTCTTCTCCCCTAGGCTCCAGTGGTTGCAGGTCATCAAGACCAATTAAGAGCCCATAGCCCTGCCCTGAACATGAAGATGCCAAGGAACAGTCCACCACTGGAGAATAAGGGACTACATTAGACTGCCGTGGGGGGCGGAGGACTGGGTAAGTAAAACTGATTTTTCTGCACCACTAAAACTAAACAAGGATTGTTACTTTTCCTGGAGATAGGCTTTAAACAAACCCATCAATTTAACCATTTCCTTAAACAATTACATTCCAGGCATGAATGATAAGACCCCTTTCACACTGCTGGCATTTTTCAGGTGCTACAGCGCTAAAAATAGTGCCTGCATAGCGCCAGAAAAAAGCAGCTCCAATTCCCTCGGGTTTTCACACTGGAGTGGTGCGCTGGCAGGGCGTCACAAAAAGTCCTGCCAGCAGCTTCTTTGGAGCGGTGAACTCACCGCTCCTCCACCGCTGCTCCCCATTGAAATCAATGGGGCAACGTTGTGATACCGGCAGTGTTTTGCGGACAGATTTAATCCCTTTTCGGCTGCTAGCAGGGGGTTAAAACCGCCCCGCTAGCAGCCGAAATAGCGCCGCAAAGGTAGATCGGCGCTACAAATAGCCGGTGATGGCTCGGTGTGAAAGCCTTTCAACTGTCTTAGTTACAGTACTTGTGCTCTCAACTGAACTGCCAAACCATCAAATGACTAGTGTCATAATTGATCACATGTGTAGCACCAAGCATGGCAACTGCAGATCAAACAGAGGCTAAGATAGCAGCCCGCTTGGCTGTAAAGGATAGGAAGGTTTAGTTCTGCTTTAAAAGATTCGTTCACCTTTCCCAAAACCTGCCTATGGAGATTAGTGGTGTCTGTAGATAAAAACAAACCATGCAGCTCTGAATAATATCACTGTTATAGGTGTAGGCCATTTACGTACCTCCTAAAGCCTGACTGGAATACTCACAGGCTGTTGCTAAGTGAGGCCTAGTTGTTACTGCTCATTTCCACCATCATAGGAGTGAGCTCTCAAATGCTAAGCTCAGAGGTACTGCATCAGGAGGGAAAGAAAGAGCATGTGAGGAGGTTTGAATTAAAGAAAAAGCTCACTGGTGAAGGTGAACAGTAAAGACTAAGCCTTACTTAGCAACATCCTTAGAAACGTCCTGGGAGAATTTCAGTCAGGCTTTAGGAAGTATATAAAATGGACTACACCTGTAGCAAGGGCTATATTCCACTTTAGTCAGAGCTGAAGTTTGTTTTTATTTACAAACACTTATAATGTATGCAGCACCTCCTAGTTAGGCTGCTAGGTAAATTTAGTTTATGACTCTTTCTGTAATCAGGGAACCAGTGAGTGTTTGGTCTGATCTGCTCAGGGCTTCTCAGTTTAATTGCTCCCCCCCGCCTCTAGAAGAAGCTTTTAGAACTTAGGGAAGGAGAATTCAAATTACCAGCCTGAATATTGAAGAGGGCCTAGCCAATCCCTGAGGAGGTGTGCCCAGATGGTGGCTATGTTGCTGGTAAATATCCTGGAGCTTTGAGGAGATTGCCTTTTTCCCCTGTGGGACTGCATCTATGAGAGGAGTGGGACCTGCTTGCCCCTAGAGCCCTATGGAATGAATACTGGACTACTTTGCAAGAGGCGGCATCTATGGATTGTCTATGTGAGTAAAGCCCCTTATCTGTGCTAAAGCTGCTTCATGTCCACAGCTATGAACCTATAGACTGTTCGTCTACCTCTAGTTGTGCTTAAGTTGCTTCATGGTCCTTAGCTGCAAACCTAAAAGACCGGTACAATTTATCTTCATCAGAGGTCAGAGTCAGAAGTGTCCTCAGCTATTAAGCTTACCATTTTCGGGGTATCCCACACCCCTTTATCCTCCCTGTTTACAAGTTCTTCAGCAATAAATTACAAAAAGACTGTTCATTTGAGCCAGAGTGATTTAGTAGTTGCTGTGGGCTGCCTCTGCTCTGTTCGGGAAAGAACCTGTCTAAACTCAGCAGTTCCTACGAGGGTAGTGTTACATGTATGTAGGTGGTGTGCAGCGTGGTGCGGTGGCAATAATTCACACAGACAGCTGGGATAAAAAGATTGTATTGAAGTATGCAGGAACAGTTCACAACAGAACTCAGAGGGAACACTCCAGGTATACTCTAGCAATGTGAATGAAGCAATGCTCTTCTGGACTGACAGCACCGGATAAGAGGGCAGAATGCGGCCTAGCCATCTTGTTCCCAATTTGGACGGTGTCCAGAGGTGTTGTAGACCCTAGGCTTTCCCTCCTCTTCAGGAACCTTTCCCTACTGCTATCACTTTTCATAACAGGCGGGGTACCTTTTCCTACCATGCCCACTCGCGAAATGCGCCCCAAACCCGGGAGCCAGGGCCTTAACTTGGCTTTGCCTGACCCAAGATGGCCACCAGGGTCACATGGAGTGACAGCATCCAACCGGGTAGCTTCCAGAGTTACACAGGAAACAATAAAGGAACCCTGTTCCTCTTGACTTCCTCTCCAGCTGCAAGGCTGCCACAATTAGGCACCACCTACAGTGGAGAAAGTAGACTGCACTTACCTACATGTGCATAGGCAGGTTTTTTTGGTAAAGGTGAGCTAACCCTTTAAGGTGGTTTTAAAAGGTGTAATGAGCTATAAATGGCTACTAACAGTCAAGGAAGCCTTTTTCAACTACCCTGGACCCGTTCTTGTGCCAAAAACAAACCCTCGTTAATTTATGTTTTTTTTGCTTTCTGTAAAAAGGAAAGAAAAAAAGAAAAAACACCAAAATTAAAATAAAATGAATGGTACATTACAGAAATAATGATCACGTAAACTAAAAGAGAAAAAAAAAAAAAACAAATACAAAGGGCGCTAAATGAAGTAATTTCTCTCAATGAGCAAAGTTGGGAGTTTTTGCTTCAGTAAAATGTTACTGATATGAAATGGGTAAGTATGTAGCAATATCAATTCTGTCACTCCACTCATCCCTTTATCCTAGAAAAGGTCATTCATCGTCAAAAGCTACTTGACTTTTCCTAGTAAGATGGTGGACCCAGAGTGGGGATAGTTTGGAACCTCTGAAAGGTTTGTACTGCTATCTTTGTCCTGTTTGAGGAGATTCCCCTTCACTTCCTGTATCAGTGACAGCTGCCTCCAGGAATGAAAGTTTGACCAAATCTACCCAGCAGTAGAAAGAGCAATCAAATATAAGTTGTAACCTTTCCCTAGTCCATCGAAAACTCAAAACCCTTTGGTCGGTGTTCTTCTGATTAAGGGTTCCCTGATCTCCTAGAAGTGACGCTGATTTAATCATTTTTGGTGCTTGACGCTTTAGGGTGTCTACTTAAAAAAAAATGGGGCATTTTGGGGGTTTTAGTAAAAGCCATGGAAAGACAGCTCTGAAACCACAAGTGACTAAATCAGACTAGCTTTCAGAAGATCAGGGAACAGATGTGTTTGAACCGCTACTTTAGAGAGCAGAGGAGACGTCTCCATAAAAGTACCTGTCACCTGCCCAAAGCTTGTTGTCTCCCTTGTGATAGCAATTAGGTTAAGTGAAAAAAAGTGTAAAAAAGTACTTTTAAATAATAAAAAATAAAAAAATGAAAAGCACCCACGTCTCCCCCGTGTATACATGCAAATGCAAACGTGGCATAGTTCCAGCACGCATATGTAAACAGTGATTGAACCACAAATGTAAGGTATCACCCCAAATGTCAGAGTGAGAGCAATAATTCTAGGGCCAGACTAACTCTAAACTGGTACATGGTAAAGGCTTTTAAAGCATCACCTATGGACAATTTTAGATAATGTCATCTGTCACCATTTTATAGGTGTGCACATTTTTAAATCTTGGCATGTTTGGTATCTTTTTATTTGACACAACATCATCTTTTATTATTTTACAAAAAAATGGGGTATTATTTTGTGTTTGTGTGCGCTAAATATCATTTAAATGTATTTTTTCCTGAACAATTGCGTTTGATCAATGGCTGTGCAAATATTGTGTGACATTTAAAAATTGCAATAGCCAACATTGTATTCTGGAGGGCCTCGGCTTTCAGAAAATAAATATTGTTTGGGGGTTCTAAGTAACTTTCTAGCAAAAAAAATGCTGATTTTAACATGCACGCTAGAAATTGCCCCTGTGAACAAGTGGATAAACCACCCCAACACAATCCCACAAACATTGGTGGTCAGTGCCTTTTTAAACGACCCCCTAAATCTCCCTAAACAATTCCAGTATATTGGTGGTCAGTGGCCTTTTCAACCCATACATCTATGGGCCCTGCATCTGCCTTGTCTGCCGGTGCATAGGGGTGAAGAGGTTGTAGAGGAGCTTGCAGGAGTAGAGGATCAGTTAAGTAAAAGTGTTGGCTTGGAAGACAAGCAGAAATGTGAACCCGGCAATGACGCAGCTAGAGGTGTTTATTGCGGGAATAAGTGCAACAGATCTTGTGAGTTACACATCCTCAGTCATGTATAAATGTTCGTCTCCTCCTAGAGTCTAGGTTTAGTTTATGTAGAAGGAAAACAAAGAAAGACAGCTGCATTTTTAGGGTTGTGACCTACATGCAACAAGACACAGAGGTTTAGGTGCTCAGGCCAAGACAACGCCAATGTCCCTATAAAAAATGGGTGGTATATTCCTCTGCTTTTAGGTCATTGTGTTTAGAAATTTCTGCCGTGTTTAAGACTTCCGTCTCTATATATTTAGTTAAATACAGTGTAAACGTAAGAGATTTTAAGAGCTGTATTACCAATTGTTTTTTGAAGAGGTTTTCTACTTTCCATCCAGATCTAAGATCTACTTCTTTTGTATATTAATAGTTAAAGCCCAATTCCATGTTTAAAATTTTTTTTTAAAGATTTCTATTTGATATTTTAGCTCCTGCATGGGCATGACCAGTGGCGGCCTCACATAAGGGGCGCAGGCCCCTAATCTCAATGCAGGGAGCCGGACACATGGATTTCAATGGGTTTCTATTTTTTTTTTAAGCCCATGATTAGAGCCTGAGGCACTAATTGGCTTCAAAAAGCGTGGGCTCGGGGCGCAGAGTACTATGTCCTGATCTCACTCACTTGTGTGACATTAGCGAATAAATATTCACTAATGTCTACCTGCTTCTCCTCCTGGCCTGGGAGGAGAAGCGACAGCCAGGACTCAGGAGGAGATGCAAGAAGGAAGCTGTCGAAGAAGCAACCTAGATGGGGTAAGTGCGGGGCTGGCGGACGGCCTGGCGGTGGACGGGCGAGCAGGCGATTGAGCGAGCGACAGGGGGGTGGGCAGGGGATAGTGAGGGGGCCAGGTTTGTTTGCCCCCCCCCTCCAAAAATTGAGCACTGGCAACCACTGGGCATGACTGTTGGTACCGCCTCTTAAAATCCCTTCATTATGGTAGACGCCCCTGTATTGAGATTTCTGTGCCAGGAAAACATACACCGTTGTCTGGCGGTGTAGCATACACATTTTACTGCAAATGCATTAACCCACCAAGCAATCGCAATGTGCATGTGCCAACCTATAATGAAGCCAATTGAGTCATTGGAGCCATTTAAGCTTTTTTTCTTGATACCTTCAGCAGAGGCATAGCCAGAACCCTCAGAGCCCCAGTGCATAAAACCTTAAGGGGCCCCCCTGACCCCTGGCTGCCCCCCCCCACGGTGGTGGAGTGCCAGGGCCTAGTCAAAAGTGTGACCTTTTGGGCCCTGGTAGTTCCGCCAATGGTGTCAGTAGTTTTTTATTTTTGTTATTTAATTTTTTCATTATATTTTTTGTACCATTTTATTTTATTTATTAATTTTACAATTTTATTTCCTATTATTATTTTTACATTTTTTTAAGAGCCCAGTTGGGTGGCTTTGGTAAAATATCAGGGGTTTAAATAGACCTCTGATATTTCACCTGTGAAATCTTCATATCTGCAGCCTCAGCAGCACAGAATGAATGGACAGGAATAGCTCTGTACAGCGCTTCCCGTTCATTCATTAATCTGAAGAATGGTAAACACAGTTTACTATGCCTCAGTTATGAATGAACAAAGTCAGTGACCGGTACGGATCACTGACTCTATTCATTAGGACAAGGAAGGGGCAAATTTACCAGCCCCTTCCCCGCTCTCCATCCTGAAAGGGATGAGGGGGCAGGAGAGAGAACGGGAACCTGATCACAGCAGGAGGTGGATAGGAGGGGTGGCAGGGCGGCATGTAGAGGAACTGATCCCCTCAATTTTCCTCCTGCAGCCTTTCAGCGAATGCAGGATAAAAATGGAGGGGATCGGTTCCTCTATATGCCGCCACCTCCCCTTCTATCCAGGAGTACAGTGGGCCGCACGACCCCCATGGAGCATGGGGCCAGGTCGCAGTTGCGACCTCTGTACGTATGCCCCTGCTTCAAGGCGTCACTCCTAATTATACATGCATACTGTATCTTGGTGCCTCTTTTTTAAAATATTTTTGTCTTCATAGCTTGAATGCCTGCCTCTTCAGTTTGAAAACATGGTAACCGTATTCTACATTCTCAATCCTGAGAATTGAGCAAGAGGTAGATGCACCTGAGGATCGACACAACAAATGTTAATCCCTTTTTTTTATCTCCTGCTTATTTATTTTGGCAACATGTACTGTATATTACAGAGTAATCATTTTGGCATTTGCGTATCTTTTTTGGCATATTTGCAATGGGTGCCAGAAAATCTTGTCCCAGCACGGCTGTCAGTGTAACCTCAGAACATGTGACATGAGATTTTTTTTTAATCAATAATTTACATGCCCATCACTTTGCACACTTGCGTGTTGCTAACATAAAATACAAACATTTTAAATTATATAAAATTTTAATCAAACATATTTTTTAGGATTTAACATGATGATATAATTTCAAAACTCATTGGCAATATTTTTAAATCTTTCAATAAAATATTGTATTATAAAATAACTGGCACGGGAGCCGCCGGCAACGGCACAGAAGCTGAAGAAACAGCACGAGCGAAACGTTTCTTCAGTGCGCATGTGCCGATGGCGTTGGCACATGCTGATACAGTGAATATCTCCTAAATGGTGCAAGTTTAGGAGACATTCATGGTACCTACAGGTAAGCCTTATTATAGGCTTACCTGTAGGTAAAAGCGGTGTGTAAGGGTTTACAACCACTTTAACATCTCTAGCAGAAATTGGCAGGCAAGCTGCTGGTGTTGTGCAGAGATAGGCTGGGAAGCTGCTGGGTGGTGAGAAGGAAGTGCTGGAGAATGGAGAGGCCAGTGGCATGGTATGTACCAGTGTTTGGGTGTCCTTGGTTGGCTTGACACTCTTCTGAAATGCAGAGTTCTGCCAGGAAGCTGCTGGCCAGAAACATATGGGAGCACTGTGGCTGGGAAAGCTAAACCAGGTGCAACGCTGTAGAGTGGCGGCTTCTCTGTGTCCTCGGCTAGCTCGGCAATCTGGGATGAGGGGGTGACGTATCTCTGTCAGGAGGTGTGGTTATGCGTTTTGGGGCTCCACCCCTTGTCAAACCATAGGGAAAGGGGGAGTGCTCTCTGGTGCACTGATTTTATAGGGAAATTGGGTGGGAGTGTGGGCAGTGGCTCCTCCCTCATCGTCCAATTAGCTGACATCTCATGATGCCAAGTTAAATGATGATTTGGGTAGATGGCTTGTCATGCATGCTTTGTGCACTGGTGCACAGTCATGTTGGAACAGGAAGAGGAAATCCCCAAACTGTTACCACAAAGTTGGGAGTATGAAATTGTCCAAAATGTCTTGGTTTGCTGACGCCTTAAGAGTTCCCTTTATTGGAACTAACAGGACAAGCCCAACCTCTTAAAAACAACCCCACGACATAATCCCCCCAAATGATTTGGACCAGTGCACAAAGCAAGGTCCATAAAGACATGGATGAGTGAGTTTGGGGTGGAGGAACTTGACTGGTCTGCACAGAGTCCTGACCTTGACCCGATAAAACACCTTTGGGATGAATTAGAGCAGAGACTGCGAGCCAGACCTTCTTGTCCAGCTTCAGTGCCTGACCTCACAAATGCGCTTCTGGAAGAATAGTCAAAAATTCCCATAGACACACTCCTAAACCTTGTGGACAGCCTTCCCAGAACAGTTAAAGCTGTTATAGCTGCAAAGGGTGGGCCAACTCTATATCGAACCCTACAGACTAAGACTGAGATGCCATTAAAGTTCATGTGCGTGCAAAGGCAGGTGTCCCAATACTTTTGGTAATATAGTGTATAAGTGTCAGAGGTTGCTTAGACTGAGACTGTTCTCATAGGGTCTCAGATACTGGCCATTCCCCCGTCCTTAGCAATGTCCTGGACTGTGAGCTTAGAGAAGAGTGTCCTCCTGTACTGTGAAGGGTTCCTGAGATTGCACTTGGGTACCAATAGCTGTGCAGTGGTGTAGGGTAACCAGATGCCAAGGAGACTTGCCTTATGGTCCCCAGCTGTGAGGCCTTAAAATTGTCCAATATTCGCAGTTGCTTAGGAATTGTCCTCTCACAGCCGCTTGCTAACCGTTTGGAGTATCCCATGTCCCCAACCCCTCTCCTGTTTCATGTATCATTTATCAGCAAAAAAAACACAAAAAGAAAACCCCTAGACTGTTTAATCGAGCCGGAGAGAATGGACTGTTGCTTGGGTGGCTGGTAGTCTCTGTGCTGTTTTGGGGAGAACCAGTTAAAATCAGCAGTCCCTGCGGGGTTAGCACAACACAATATGCAAATGAGGATGTTTGAATTTATTCTGACCTTCCATATCTGCATGCTAGTTTAAGGTTAGTGTTAAAATGGCCAAACACTGATCAAAATCAAGCTAGTCCTGAAGGGGCTAGGGGCTTTATTCAACTTAAGGGCACATGTCAAAAAAGTATCCAATAGTTAACGGCTGCAGCCATTGATCAGTGTATTCTCGGGTGCCGCTGTCTGAAAACGATGTCCCAGCGGCAAGGATTCCTCCATCCACCTTCTTTGGTTTCTTTTTGTTCGGTCTGCTGACAAATGAAAATATGAATCATGTATGGCCAGCCTTAGTCAGCCAAGCATCTAACATTTTTACGACAAAATGGCAGTTGCCAATGGCAGTCGGCATTATTCTCTTAATGCATGTTTCTTTTAAGGATAGTTGGACTAGCTTAATTTGTTGTGCAATCTAATTGAATGTTACAGAGAACAATGGTGCAGCCCCACTTCAAACAACATGCCTCTTTTGTTATTTTGGAGACTTCGCTTTATTAATAAATGATCAGATTTTAGATAAAAATTGCAGACAGTTCCCGCCATAACATTACATGCAGCTGTAAGCCCACTTTAAAGAGACTCCATGGTGGAATGCACAATAATTGAATGAAAATACTTTTATTTTTTTTTCACTCTTTGATGGTCTTGGAGACTTGTTAAGACCCTTGCGAGAGGAAAGTGATTCACAGCGAGCAAAGCAAGTCTCAAATGGAAATATTTACAGATGAACCATAAATACATGGCTGCCGCTGACTCAGAACGCGTTCATTGTCTCTCTGAAGCCGGCAAACGTTTGTCTCCAAGACTCTGACCCGACTCAACAAATGGATACCAACATCATTTAAGTTCATGTAAAACCTAACTAGATGACAGTTTGCTTAAGCTTTGTGTATAATAAGTGATCATTCACATGAGCATAGAGGGTTGTGCACCATACATAGATGGATGCAAACTGCCTGGTCCAGTGGGCGCACATGTAATTACACAGATGTGTACCACCTAGGGTCGCCACCTTTTCTTCAAGCCAAACCCGAACACTTTTGCGGCACAGGGCATTTTTTTTTGCAGTAAACACTGTAGGATTATAAAAGACCTGGGACACATTTGGGTGCCCCAAGGGGAGTAGTAATGTAGCGAACAGAGCGTGCCAGTGGGTGTGGCCAAATTGCTCTTGCTGACATTATCACCCCACCCTTCAGTGATGCCAAACCGGCCCCCAAATAGCCGCCCGCAGCGGCAAAAGATTTGTGTATGACTATCTTGGTTACTTGGGGAGCCACAGCCTGGTCTGAATAATGTGTACGGGTTTCAGGTGGACTGAAACCCGGACACATGATTAAAAACCCGAACTGTCAAAGTGAGCCCCGGACAGGTGGCAAAACTAGTACCACCACAGCCTATCATTGATTTGTACAGACAGCTGTATGCCATTACAGGGTCGTGGTTAGAAATCATGAGGCCCCGTACAGCCTACCTGACAGGGAAACCCCACCCCCCCTCCCCCTCGGTGCCACAGTGCCCTGTCAATCATAAGTGATCGAGACATTCCCTGCTCCACAGCCACGTGTATACATGATCCATGTATATGTGTGGCTGTGGGGTGGGTGATGCCTCAACTTATGATTGGCAGTGTACAGTGAGACGCTAACTGTTAGATCTTGTTTACGTTTGTGTGTGGGTGGGGGCAGTAAAAATGTGCAGCTGAGCCACAGTTTTACCATCCCCCAACCACTCCCCCTTAGGCTGCAAAGCCCCTGCTTCTGTAGTATGGCTGCAGGGTGTTTTACACAACATCCCGTCACTACTGCCGCACTATGGCAGTAGTGCCTTTGCAGCATAAGGGGGAGTGGTTTGAAGATGGTAAAACTGTGGCTGAGCTGCACATTTTTACTGCCTCCCCTCCACCACCCAAACACAAAAGTAAACAAGACCTAACAGCATCTCACTGTGCTTATGTGATCATCATCGTTATCATGATGATGATCACACAGTACGGAAGGTGTTGTATGTCTCTTGGTATGTATGGATGTGTCTCTGTACCTTCCAGAAATCAGAAATTGTGAGCCTGCCCATGCATCGGGATCCTTGTGCTGCCCGCGCTCTCTGCAACTTTTCTCTTCAATCACCTCCTGCAGCCCCGTCCTCTGCCCTCCTCAGTTACTGAGGGAGGAAAGGAGAATCACTCTGCCAGAGATCGCCTGTTATCAGCCACGGCCAGCAGGAATTTTAAAAAAGTGGGGTGCCGGCTTTAGACGCCTGCACCCCGAAATAAAAAATAATAGTCCCCCTCTGCTAATCACCTCATGGGCCCCTCTCCTGTGCTGATGGGGCCCAGGTAAAATATATTTATGTTACAGCAAGCCTAGGAGCATTGTCAAATGCTTTCACCTCTAGGCAAAGTGCTTTCACCATAGTTGAAGAATAAAGTTGCCCGGACCCCCCCTGCTGAGCCGGGCCCAGCACAGGAGGGCTGGTTGTACTGCCCTATCAGTGGTCTTGTACCATTGTAATAGCAATACATACAATGGTTATATTTAGACATGTGCACTTCGTTTCATTCCGAATTAGTTTTTCAACGAGATTCGACAAATTCATTAATTTGGAAATATTCAAATTAACGAAAACCTGTTTAATTCATTTTTCCTGAAGATTCGTAAACTCGAAATTCGTAAATTCATAAATTTGTAAATTTGTCATTTCGGAAATTCGAAAATGCGAAAACAAGAATGAAAACCTGAAAATTCAAAAGAACGAAAATCGGAAGACCCGAAAATGTGAAAATCCAAAATAATAACTAACTAATAACAATAACTGTAAACTAAAGATCTTGCAAACTACCAATAATGTATGTGCTTAAAAAAACTATTACTAACTATTAAATTATAGGTATTGGAATTTCCTTTTAAATTTGGCTGTTAGTGAATGTAACGAATACGAATTTATCCCAAGTTTCCGAATTATCCAAAGTAATGAATGCCGGATTTAAATGAATGGAACATAAAATAATTATAATAAATAATAATATGAAATAATATAAAATGTTTTATTAGTAGTTCCAAGTTTTGAATATTTATGTTTCCCTGGCCAACCACTAGGAGGTTTATCGCCAGTAAAGAATGTTGGGGGAAAATATAAAAAATTTGGAGTGATCTTCGGGCTGTTGCCAGGACAGGAGGCCATGTTTTAGGCCTCTGCATCCCAGGTCAGCTGCCTGGAGAGAGAATGAAGCGAAGAGTGAGCCTGACTTTGGGTCTTGAAAGTCTTGTGCTCTCTTACTGGAGTTTTAATGGAGTACCGGCAGAAGGAGCTTAGAGAGCTGGGTAAAATATTCCCCTGATGAACAATGTAGGAAGTCTGGTGGCTCAACAAAAAATGTGTTTGACCTAAAACTGCTAAGCAGTGTGAAGAGTACAGATTGCAAGTCTCAGCTTAAAGGTCAATAGGCTGTCTTGACTGTTTGTAGTGGAGATGTTCTGTTGCTTTTTGGGTATCCTGTGCCCTAACCCACACTTCCTGAGTTTATTATAAATATACTCTTCAAACATTCTAAAGTGACTGGCACCCAGTTACTTCCACCCTAAGAAGAGTCAAGAATTCTGCCCTGAGATTTGAAATGCCAGCCAAATAAGTCATTTGGGAATCGTCATCAACCTCCCAGGAGTAAGGGGATACTACACAGATATAGCACCAGCTTCTTCAGCAGTCATGCAAACTGTTGGCACAATATAAATACTATATAATAATAATAATATACAAAAGTAAAGATATACAGTTAATGTATTTTCCATTTGACATCCCAAACAAAATGTCTATACGTTTGATAGATTCATGAAATTCTGTTGATAGTTTGTAGTTTTTCCCCATTGATGCACCCCGGGTCACTATTGCAGGAGTGACTACCATTTTACGCTGAAGGAAACAACAAATCAAACATAATGGCTCTTCTATGATCTCAAAACCATCATCTATCAAAATGTCATTTTTATTGATTAAGGACCGTTGGTTGTTTTTTTGTCTGCAGCTAATCAAAACAAAAAGTTTATTACAAGGAGTCAGAAGAAAATTGTTGATGTGCTGCCAGCCTTGGCAGTTGTACACACAAGTCTTGTTATTACAGTGGCTCCATCCTCTCTGTCTCTCTCTGTTTCGTCCCCATGTCCCTTCTGCTCTGTGGCAGTGACATCTCCCCTGCTTAGTGCCTGAGAAGGATCTCTCGTCTCCAGCTGAGTTGAGCAAGGACATGAAAGCATGCTTGGATGTTGCACACCAGAGATCCTAGGAGACGTACATCGCCTCACACTGCTGCAAGACAATGCCCGGGCCCAGTTTGTCTCTAGACGTCATATCTATCTGGGCAGGCACAGGATTAAAACACACGCACATACACAAAAGACAAGCCGCCAGCCCTTTGAAGTTCCTTGAGAGGTGTGCCATTTTGGGATAGATTTAAAGTGGGGGGAAGGACGAGGCTGTCCGGTTTCGCAAGGGGCCAAAGGGCTTTTTAAAACTTGCCTCCTGGTATTCTGCTTGAGCTGGTTTATTACACTGCATGATGGCAGCTTTGCAAATTTTATAACTTTGTTATTAAATCCTCATTCGTAATGTGTTATGAGTGATGGAAAATTGCAAACACTAACCACCTACCCAGACTGGACTGTAATCTCATATATGGTAATCATTGGCCTGCAATTCATTGTAAAGCCATTTTGCTTTGAAGTTGTCAAAAACAGATTTAGGGGATAAAAAATGAAGGTTACAAAAGAAGGCATGGCCCTGCTGACAGATTTTTCTGACCCCCCCACCCCCCATACTCATTCTTCATCAATCACTTTAAAGACACCTGGATCAGAGGCAAGAAAGTGCTGCTTTTTTAGCAGATGGCAGCTCTATGAATTCTGGGGAAATGACATCCCTTCTTGCAGATGATTGACAACAAGCAAAATCTTGTCACCCGTCACTCCACAGTGCTAAAGCTGAACATGACAAGATAAAAATAACTCTTAAAAACACTTGTTAAATCTGTGACCCGAAGATGACAAAACAATTGGCTTAGGTCCCTGTATGACCAAAGCCACTCTGCTGGGAATTACACAATAGCGGAATGATGTGTCAATATTAGCTATAAATTATAAGTAGATCTATTGTAAATCCTAATTGCCTGACAAATATATTGCGAAAGCACTGTGTATCACAAGCAATTCTGTTAAAATTTATATATATATTTTGAAGTATTTGTCATCCTTTTTTGCAGTCCATTGCTGCTGATCTGCAGCCTTTTTGTGGTCATGTCCTGTCTACATGCATGCACTCCAGAAGCAGCTGCATGAGATTGCCCTAGACCAGCTTCCTGATGGTGACAGTGTGGGACCATGCCTGTGCAAATACGTGTATAGGCAGGTGTCGTTTTCCCTTCCGCCCTGTAGGTGGCAGTGTAGCATGGAATGTACTCTGTAAGGGAAATTTATCCCCTAGGGCAGTGGTCTCCAAACTGCAGCCTGGGGTCGGATGCCGCCTTTCCTTGCTTTTATTTGGCCTTCTGGGCAATATTTCATCCTTTGATACCATCATTAGGGCATAAATCCCCCATTGACACAACAATGGTGCACAGTTCCTCCCAATGACACCAACAATGGGGTACAGTTCCTCCCAATGACACCAACGATGGGAAACAGTTCCCTTCAATGATACCAACGATGGGGCACTGTTCCTCCCAATGATACCAACGATGGGGCACAGTTCCTCCCAATGACCCCAACAATGGGGCACAGTTTCTCCCAATGACATCAATGATGGGGCACAGTTCCTCCCAGTGACACCAAAGATGGGGGACATTTTATACTTCCAATGGCCACAGTCTGGCCCCCCTAAAGTCCGAAGGACAGTAAACTGGCCCTTTGTTTAGAAAGTTTGGAGACCCCTGCTCTAGGGACTCTGACAGTTTAACAGAGAAGCCAGCTGTCCGATTGGCTCTGTATTCTCTCAAGATCTCCCGCAGCTACAATTGCCTAAATCAGGGATATGCAATTAGCGGACCTCCAGCTGTTGCAAAACTACAAGTCCCATCATGCTCTGCCTCTGGGTGTCATGCTTGTGGCTGTCAGAGTCTTCATGGGATTTGTAGTTCTACAACAGCTGGAGGTCCACTAATTGCATATCCCTGGCCTAAATGATCGTCATATTTGACTCTTCCTGATGTTTCAGATGTCTGTGTCTTCCGCCACGGGCTGTGGTTACTTATGCTGACACCTATGACAACACTTGTAGTGACATAGTTGCCAGTGGATGAAACCATAGCATGCAATACGGGAACAGGCATCTAACAAATCTCAGAAAGGTGTCAGATGTGAAAAGGTCATTGTTCTGCAAGACAGAGGAACAGATGGTGGAACAGTTATGTATAAGACCCCTTTCACACTGGGGCCACGCCGCGTCTGTGGTAAAGTGCTGCTAGTTTTAGCAATGCTTTACTGTCATTTTAGCAGCGCTTTTCGGTCGTTAGTGGGGCACATTTAACCCCCGCTAGCGGCTGAAGAAAGAGTTAAAAGCGCCCGTGTTGCGGCACTGCCGTAGCGCTTTGCAGGCGCTTTGGCAGCGCTGCCCATTTATTTCAATGGACAGGGCATTTTGGGAGCAGTGTATACACCGCCCCAAAGATGCTGCTTGCAGGACTTTTTTCCCGTCCTGCAAGTGCACAGCCCGAGTGTGAAAACACTTTTCAGGCGCTATTTTTAGGAAGTCTTGCAGCTACTAATATATTAGCTACTATTATTCTGTGGTGTAAAGGGAATATATCCATATTCATACTTAGTAGGGTCATAGCTGGGGTAAATTTAAGTAGGTTTCCCGTAAGGGAGGCAATGAAAGAGGATACTGAACTTCAAAAACAGGATAGGTTCTTACAACTCCATAGGGTATGGTATAGGGTTCCAATCTGATCTCCAGCAAATTGGAGAAGTAGGGAAAATTTTATAGATTCTGTAGGGGGTTAAATACCATCTGTATAATATCTTTTGGGAATTGTATCAGTGTTCTATGCTAAAAGAAGCTATACTGTTAATTGTTGTGCATGCGCAGGAGTTACGTCATCCCACACCGGCCAATCAAGAAGTCCAGCACCTGGAAGAAGCAAAGGAGAAGATAATAACATCAAACCATTGAAACTAATGTCTTTTTGTCTTTAGTTCCTCTTTAACTTTAAATTGACTTTATCAGCTCAGTATGTCACAATATCCTGCTTCAATAAATTGTTACATACATACCTTTCTGTTCTGTCATGACAGTTAGGCCTGGAGTAAAAAATTTGAAACATAGACACAGGGCTGACATGACTGGGTTAAAAGGGTTTGGCATAGGAGGGTTTTTACTGTTGGTTAAAGTAAGCAGGAATCATGGGGTACTTACCAGATTGTTGGGTCAGGCAGGAACAGGAGGGGCTTCAGGGGATGGTTAGTGGAAGGATCCTGGAAGTCTTTAGTGAGAGCTAGTGCCGGGAAAAGGTCCCACTTTCCCTCCCTTCGTTAGTTTCGGTGGATGATTTTTCATTCTTTTGGTGACAGTTACAGGTTTGGTGGAGATATGTCATTACAGCTGGCAGTGTACAAGGTCCTTGAAGATGGTTGGTCATTATGGGCAAAATGTAAATTGGCAGGGATCTGTCTTAGGTATAGCTACCGTTATTTTGTTTGGTTCATTGACAGTGAACTGTGGGTCATCCATGGTTGTATCTACTTTACATTACATTACAGTTATTGTATCCGATTTGGTATTGTTGTGGCTGGAGGCCTACCTTTCGGTTTTATATGTGTTAAGTTGAGTTGCCTACAAAGACCTTGGGGCTCCATTCATCCTGTTATTTATTCTGTTAATAAAGGACTGCTTTGGCCATTAAATTCCAATTTGTCTCATCTGTGGTTACTTAGGTATGGAGAAATGGTGGCGTGGTGGTCAAACAGTATTGGAGACAATCATTTTTAATACCCTGGTCATGTCATCTACCAATACTTGACTTGTGTGACCGTAGATGGGAAGGAAATCACAATTGGGTTCTGGGGTTTTTTTTGCATTCAATCATGGTCCCTGAAGGTGAAAGGTAAAATGAACCGTGAAAACATGCAGATTTAAAATATAATTATTTTTTATGTATCTTGTATAAGTTCCTATTAAAAAAAAAGGAAAAAATAAACACTTGTATAATAAAAACAACATGGGAAGAGCAGAGAAGGTTATGAGTAATATTTAAAAAAATATATTCTACCGCAAAGCCTTTTACATTAGAATCTGTTTGTATTTTAGCCCTATTTACTGCAATTATGTTTTAAAATATATCTTTCCCTGACAGGGCTACACGGCTTCACTTACGAAGACATCTGACACGGATCAGAGACGATGAATCCTGCAGGGCAGTACACCACAAAAATGAAAGTTACCATAACAAGACATGTTTTGTAATAAGCCTGTCTTTTGCTTAATATTCTATTTATTCCTTTTGTACGTCTTTGGACGCGGATGACAAATTCAAGCATTGTCGAGCCAGGGGGGAATAAAAAAAAAGGGGGCGAGACGCTCGGAATTCTTCCCGCAGGTGTTATTAATTAATGTCTCATTAAAGCTGAAAAAAGATCAAAGTTGTCTGCGAGAGAGTCCAATAGGATGACACGGAGCAGAAGGATGATGTCATGGCCGTGGTGACAATTTGGAGAGAGAATGAGGCTAGACCTTGTGCTGTGCCAGTCAGGCACGGAAGGAGGAGAAACTAGAAAGGAATGTGTGTGTGTGTATAGCATTGCTCAGGGATACCTAGAGCCTCAGTTCTAAAGAATGCAATGGGCAAATAATGACAAGGATCGTAGAGTAATACGTGTGTCAGCATGATGCATGTTTGTACTATTTTAGGCCACCCATCAAGGAAGAGATGGCTTGGCAAATTATATTTAAAAGTTGCCCTGTAGTAAAAGAAAAGCAATATAGGACTTTTATAGAGAAGAAGACACCATAATTATGGCACCGTGCTAGGGAAAACTATTATTTTACCAGTTCCTCCTAAGCAGCCTTGAGCCACATTGAAAGGAAAACCTTTTTTTAAATTAATTTTGTATTGAGTGGTCAAGGATTATGCCGCATACACACGAGCGGACTTTATGGCAGACTTGGTCCGGCGTTCGATCGTGTGTGGGCTCCAGCGGACTTTGTTTTCTCAAAAGTTGGACGGACTTAGATTTGAAACATGTTTCAAATCTATCCGACGGACTCTGGTCGAAAAGTCTGCTCCTCTGTATGCTAGTTCGACGGACAAAAAGCCACGCTAGGGCAGCTATTGGCTACTGGCTATGAACTTCCTTATTTAAGTCCGGCCGTACGTCATCACATACGAATTCATCGGACTTTGGTTGATTGATCGTAGGCAAGTCCGTTCATTCAGAAAGTCCGTCGTAAAGTCAGTCGAAAAGTCCGCCGGGCAAAGTCTGCCGTAAAGTCCGCTCGTGTGTACGCAGCATTGGAACCTCTGACAGTTTTTGTATTGCTGTCTATGTCCCCACTGGGGAGATTCACCCTCTTTAATTGGCCTGGTGACCATTGTAGTAAGTAGAGTGAGGGAAAATGCCAAGTTCTGAATTGTTACCAAAACCGAAATAGAGAAAGAATCTTCCAACGTGGACATTTGGTGTGGTGACAATTTTAGAGAGATTTCCTCCTGTTGTTTCTATAGAGCAGGTCATTAAAGAACAGCTACCATCTTAGTTTTTTCTGGATTTGGAGTAGACACACAGTAGAAGTCTGCCTTGTAAATGGAAAAAGCTGGGCTTCTGGTGTGTGGCTGTACCCAGGGTCAGTACAAGGGGGAAGCAGGAGGAGCAGCCTCCCTGGGGCACCAAAAGGGAGGGCAACCCTCACCATATGCACACTCTAGATCAGTGGATAGTAAACAGTGGGCCATGCTCTGAACCCTCATGCTCACTCTCCACCCTATCCGCCCACAGCTAATTTGAGAAATACAACGTGCATGCGCAACTACCTTCTAGATGCTAGGAAGCAAGCGATTAGCCATGAATGTGCAATGCACACTCCATGCCAACTATGGGAAGTCGGAGCAAAGGAGCAGAAAATGGGCACAGGGCAGTACACTCTTTCTACAGCATGCATAAGCAGTTCTGCATCCTTGCCTTGGGCGATGGATGAACCTGTTTTGGTACTGGCTCTACCTTTAAGGAGGAAAGGACTGCTTCCAAGTAAGCCTGCTCTCTGGTTGTGCATTGCTATATACAGTATGTTCCTATGGTTGGGATTTAGGAGTTGCATTAATCAGAGGTACCGTGATGCGGCAGTGTGGCTTCCACACAGTGTTTCAAATGTATGCATCTAAAACCTCTAGTTTGAAAGTGTGCTGGGGACCCCTTTGTACTGATTAATACATACATACAGTATACATATACTAACTATATATATATATATATATACAGTGCATCCGGAAAGTATTCACAGCCCTTTACTTTTTACACATTTTATGTTACAACCTTATTCCAAAATGCATTAAATTCATTATTTTCCTCAAAATTCTACAAACAATACCCAATAATGACAATGTGAAAGAAGTTTGTTTGAAATCTTTGCAAAATTATTAAAAAGAAAAAATCACATGTATATAAGTATTCACAGCCTTTGCCGTGACACTCAAAAATAAGCTCAGCCTCATCCTGTTTCCACTGATCATCTTTGAGATGTTTCTACAACGTGATTTACCTGTGGTAAATTAAGTTGATTGGACATGATTTAGAAAGGCACACACCTGTCTATATAAGGTCCCATAGTTAACAGTGCATGTATGAGCTCAAACCAAGACATGAAGTCCAAGGAATTGTCTGTAGTGGCGCCCCGTCCATTAGGGGCACCCGGGCGCCGCCCCCTCTATCCACGCCACTCCCTATATGAATAGATAGAGCTCATGCTATGAATGAATCTATCTACGGCCATCGCGGCCACCCCCCTTTCATGCGTCCGGCCCCTTTCAGGACACCGGGTGCGTGAATTTACAGCAGTGGGTTTTTTTTTTTAAGCACCTGATTAGAGTCATAGGCGTTAATAGGCTTCAAAATAGGGTGGGCTTGTGATGCAGAGCATTGCAGCTTTAGCCCACCCAGGTGTTACAACAGCAAATGAATGTTCGCTATCGAAACACTGATCCTCAATCCGGCCAATCAGAAGCAGGTCTAAGACCCATTTTCCAATTGACCAAAAAAAGAAGAGTCCCAATTGGCTGCCGAGGAGGAGGGAGGAAACTGAAGCCACCGCGTGGAGAGCAGGGGAAGGGAAAGCTGTCACCGTCGCAAGGGAAGCCGCCAGTGAAGCCCGGGAGAAGCGCTGCCCTTCATAGATGGGGTAAGTGCTCCAGACTCAACTGACCGATGGGGGGTTTGCCATCCCCCCAAAAAAAAATTACCACCGGCCGCCACTGCCTCCGGGCCAGGATTGTATCAAGGCACAGATTTGGGGAAGGGTACAGAAATATTTCTGCAGCATTGGAGGTCCCAATGAGCATAGTGGCCTCCATAATCTGTAAATGGAAGAAGTTTGGAACCACCAAGACTCTTTCTAGAGCGGGCTGCCCTGCCAAACTGAGCAATCAGGGAAGAAGGGCCTTCGCCAGGGAGGTGACCAAGAACCCGATGGTCACTCTGACAGAGCTGCAGCATTTCTCTGTGGACAGAGGAGAACCTTCCAGAAGAACAACCATCTCTGCAGCACTCTACTCCAACAATTAGGTCTGTATGGTATAGTGGCCAGATGGAAGTCACTCCTTAGTAAAGGCACATGACACCCCACCTGGAGTTTGCCATAAGGCACCTGAAGGACTCTCAGACCATGAGAAACAAAATTCTCTGGTCTGATGAAACAAAGGTTGAACTCTTTGGCCTGAATAGCAAGCGTCATGTCTGGAGGAAACCAGGCACCGCTCTTTAACTGGCCAATACCATCCCTACAGTGAAGCATCGTGGTGGCAGCATCATGCTGTGGAGATGTTTGTCAGTGGCAGGAACTGGGAGACTAGTCGAGAATCGAGGAAAAGATAAATGCAGCAATGTACAGACACCCTTGATGAAAACCTGCTCCCAAGCGCTCTGGACCTCAAACTGGGTTGAAGGTTCATCTTCCAACAGGACAACAACCCTAAGCACACAGCCAAGATAACAAAGCCGTGATTACGGGACAACTCTGTGAATGTCCTTGAATGGCCCAGCCAGAGCCCAAATTTGAACCCGAATGAACATCTCTGGAGAGATTTGAAAATGGCTGTGCACCGACGCTCCCCATCCAACCTGATAGAGCTTGAGAGGTCCTGCAAAGAAGAATGGGAGAAACTGCCCAAAAATAGGTGTGCGTATTTTTTTTTTTAAGTATTGAGCAAAGGCTGTGAATACTTATGTACATGTGATTTTTTTTTTTTTTTTATATAAATTTGCATTTGCATTGCATTACATTGTCATTATGGGGTATTGTTTGTAGAATTTTGAGGAAAATAATGAACAAAATGTGGAAAAAGTGAAGCGCTGTAAAAACTTTCCGAATGCACTGTGTATATATATATATATATATATATATATATATATATATATATATATATACATATAAGTTGTGCTCATAAGTTTACATACCCTGGCAGAATTTATGATTTGTTGGCCATTTTTCAGAGAATATGAATGATAACACAAAAACTTTTCTTTCTCTTATGGTTAGTGTTTGGTTGAAGCCATTTATTATCAATCAACTGTGTTTACTCTTTTTAAATCATAAATTTCCTGTGCCTTTGTAGCTCACACATCCCCAAAACATCAGCGATCGACCTCTGTGTATCACAGTAGGAATGGTGTACCTGTCATCATAGGCCTTGTTGACTCCTCTCCAAATGAAGCATTTATGGCTGTGGCCAAAAAGCTCAATTTTGGTCTCATCACTCCAAATGACTGTGCCAGAAGGTTTGAGGCTTGTCTCTGTGCTGTTTGGCGTATTGTAAGCGGGATACTTTGTGGCATTTGCGTAGTAATGGCTTTCTTCTGGCGACTCGACCATGCAGCCCATCTTTCTTCAAGTGCCTCCTTATTGTGCATCTTGAAACAGCCACACCACATGTTTTCAGAGAGTCCTGTATTTCACCTGAAGTTATTTGTGGGTTTTTCTTTGCATCCCGAACAATTTTCCTGGCAGTTGTGGCTGAAATGTTAGTTGGTCTACACAAAAACTTTTCTTTCACTCATGGTTAGTATTTGGCTGAAGCAATTTATTATCAATCAACTGTGTTTACTCTTTTTAAATCATAATGAAAACAGAAACTACCCAAATGACCCCGATCAAAAGTTTACATACCCTGGTGATTTTGGCCTGATAACATGCACACAAGAAGGGAAGGCCTGGCTCGCAGTCTCTGCTCTAATTCATCTCAAAGGTGTTCTATCAGGTTGAGGTCAGGACTCTGGGCAGGCCAGTCAAGTTCCTCCACCCCAAACTCGCTCATCCATGTCTTTATGGACCTTGTTTGTGCACCGGTGCACAGTCATGTTTGAATAGGAAGGGGGCAACGCTAAATTGTTCCCACAAAATTGGGAGCATGAAATTGTCCAAAATGTCTTGTTATGCTGATGCCTTAAGAAATCCTTTCACTGGAACTAAGGGGCCAAGCCCAACCCCTGAAAAACAAAGGCCAGTGGCATGGTGTGCACCAGTGTCTGGGTGTCCTTGGTTTGCTTGACACTCTTCTGAAATGCAGAGTTCTGCCAGGAAGCTGCTGAGCAGAAACATATGGGAGCACTGTGGCTGGGAAAGCTAAACCTGGTGCAACGCTGTAGAGCGGCAGCTTCTTTGTGTCCTCGGCTAGCTCAGCAATCTTTGCTGGGATGAGGGGGTGACGTATCTCCGTCAGGAGGTGTGGTTATGCATTTTGGGGCTCCACCCCTTGTCAAACCATAGGGAAAGGGGGAGTGCTCTCTGGTGTACTGATTTAATAGGGAAACTGGGTGGGAGTGTGGGCGGTGGCTCTTCCCTCATAGTCCAATTAGCTGACATCTCATGACGCCAAGCTAAATGATGATTTGGGTAGATGGCTTCTCATGCGCCAAGTTAAATGGTCAGACGTTAGACACCGCTTTTCATACAGCAACTGCTGTGCTGACAATCATATTAGATGCTGTCACTGGCTCCTCCTCCCGACGCGTTGCATCACATGTCACGTGACATGTGACGCAACGCATCGGGAGGAGGAGCCAGTGACAGCATCTAATGTGATTGTCAGCAAAGCAGTTGCTGTATGAAGAGCAGTGTCTAACGTCTGACCATTTTTACACAAACGCTATTGCTACTACACAAATGGGAGTGGATTCAAATTAATATTATTGATCCATGTAACTTGTATCATTGCGCAATGATGCATTTTTTCATTTATTTCATGCAAAACATCGCTGAAATGGTGGAGTGGAACAGCAAGCAAGTTTAAAAGCTTAAGATTGGACCGTTTTAGTGTAGGACTGAACCGACTATCTATTAGCGGTGATTTATTTGCTCTCATTATTAATTATATATTTTTCATTTTGTATTTATATTTTTATTTTATGCATCATATTATTTACCTTGGCATCTTTTGAGTTAATCTTGCACATATAGGAGCTATCTAATTCCTTTATTTGATGTGTTCTGAACATATTGTGTTTTGTTTATAGTGTGCAGCACTTGTTATCTATTGGTTTCTTATATGATTCACTATATTTGGTAGGGTGGGAGGTTGCTTTTAGCGCACCAATACACGTACATTTGGATTTCAGTCTAAGTGTCAGAGCACTATTTGATTGGTTGCAGCTTTGTATTATTTAGCTTTTTTCACCTTTTTGCACTTATTTATATCAGCGCTCCAGTATTCTTTTTTATAGCCAAGGTAAATGATGATTTGGGTAGATGGCTTTGTCATGCGTGCTTTGTACACTGGTGCACAGTCATGTTGGAACAGGAAGGGGCCATCCCCAAACTGTTGCCAAAATGTTGGGAATATGAAATTGTCCCAAATGTCTTGGTTTGCTGACGCCTTAAGAGTTCCCTTTATTGGAACTAACAGGACAAGCCCAACCTCTTAAAAACAAACCCACACCATAATCCCCCCTCCACCAAATGATTTGGACCAGTGCACAAAGCAAGACCCATAAAGACATGGATGAGCGAGTTTGGGGAGAAGGAACTTAACTGGCCTACACAGAGTCCTGTAAATAAATAAAATAGGTGCAGCGCTAAAACAAAAACCAAAAAAAATAAAATAAAATAATCCAGGGATGAGGAAAATAACACTAGGGTAATGTCCTATAAATTATGCAGAGCACAAAAAATGTCCAGATATTAAACATAAATCCACCAGGCAAACGTGATTTTCACAGCAAAGATGTGTGACTGATAGAAGGACCCTTCACCATAAACCGAATGGCCTCTCACCTGGTAACCAGGACCCTTCAAAGAAGAGTCAAGCGAGCATTCCCATAGGGATCAACAAAGTGAAGGTAAAGGTCCAATGGCAAGAGACTCCTCCAGATAACCACTTAGCAGGGGGTCAGCGTGATTCATATAAACAAAAAGGGGACAGACATGGTGCTCTCCGTATAGCATACTTTATTGAAGGAATATAAACAAACACACTTACATAGCAGGCACTTCACAAGTGCCAGAACGCTGACATAGAATACACACAGCAGAGTGAGTGCGAGCGGTGGAGCATGCGCAGTAGCTGCAGATGACGTCACGACGTCACGTCTCCGGAAGTGTCTCCTCACACATCATTCGGAGTAAACGTTTACTCCGAATGATGTGTGAGGAGACACTTCCGGAGTCGGTCCCCATCAGATATACGTCATCCTTTGTTGTTTGGTGTTGCCATAACAACTCACCTCTTTATAGCGCGGGTGCCCACGTAGTCACGACATCTGCTGAGGAAGTCCCCGCCTACTGGGACGCAACGCGTCCAGAGCGTTACGTTGTGACGTCATCCGCGGCTACTGCGCATGCTCCACCGCTCGCACTCACTCTGCTGTGTGTATTCTATGTCAGCGTTCTGGCACTTGTGAAGTGCCTGCTATGTAAGTGTGTTTGTTTATATTCCTTCAATAAAGTATGCTATACGGAGAGCACTATGTCTGTCCCCTTTTTGTTTATATGAATCACGCTGACCCCCTGCTACGTGGTTATCTGGAGGAGTCTCTTGCCATTGGACCTTTACCTTCACTTTGTTGATCCCTATGGGAATGCTCGCTTGACTCTTCTTTGAAGGGTCCTGGTTACCAGGTGAGAGGCCATTCGGTTTATGGTGAAGGGTCCTTCTATCAGTCACACATCTTTGCTGTGAAAATCACGTTTGCCTGGTGGATTCATGTTTAATATCTGGACATTTTTTGTGCTCTGCATAATTTATAGGACATTACCCTAGTGTTATTTTCCTCATCCCTGGATTATTTTATTTTATTTAATTTTTTTTGGTTTTTGTTTTAGCGCTGCACCTATTTTATTTATACGCTTAGAGGGATTTGATCGTTTGACCCTGGTATTCAGCTGCTTTCAGGTTTTGGCATACATGCGCTGATACATTTTTATACTTAGTTTTCTCTACACAGAGTCCTGACCTCAACCCGATAGAACACCTTTGGGATGAATTAGAGCAGAGACTGCAAGCCAGTCCTTCTCGTCCAACATCAGTCCCTGACCTCACAAATGTGCTTCTGGAAGAATGTTCAAACATTCCCATAGACACACTCCTAAATCTTGTGGACAGCCTTCCCAGAAGAGTTGAAGCTGTTATAGCTGCAAAGGGTGGGCCAACTCTGTGGCGTAACTAGGGTCGGTGCCACTTGGTGCAGTAAAACATGGTGTCACCCCCCCCCCCAATAATTTTTTTCCCATATAATACTGTATCTAATGGCAATAGTAGTGCTGTTAACAACTATCAAGCAACTAGCAAATTTGAATAACAATATCATATGAAAATACTAAACCTTAAAGTGGAACTGAAGTTCCACTGTAAGAAACTGCGAGCAGGCAGGCTTTTATTGAAGAAGAGACATGTACTGTCCCTTCTGCAATAAAGAGACCCAAAGACTGTCACTCAGAAGAAGAGTTTTCACCCTTTAGCTCCACTAAGTAAGGGATCTTTTAAAACAGAATATGGACAAAAAAGGAAGAATTACTCCTGCGCTTGTGCGGGCGTTTTTGGTGTAAATTGGTAGTACTGTGGACAGTACAAGAACTGAAAGGGATGGTGTTGCGTGTCCCGCTGCCCTAACTGCCCCCGGGGTGGTCAGAGGAAGACTATGTAAAGAAGGGTGGATGCAGGGCGCGTGATCAACTGCTAACATCAAACATTCTTTGATGTTAGCGGTTGATCACGCGCCCTCCATCCACCCTTCTTTACATACTCTTTTAAAACAGGCAGCTGGGCCGTAGTTTTACCACCGCTCTTGGCTGCCAACCCAAACTGTAACATTTGCTGTGGCATTTATAACCTCTTCACGCGCAATACCCGAATTACAGCTACAGCACGTTCACACATTTCCAGGAGGGTGTCTATTGGAGTCCTCCCATGATTGTGCTCCTCATCAGTGCCACTCCATCAGTACAGCCAATCAGTGCCCATCAGTGATGTCTATTAGAGCCCATCAGTGCCTCCTCATCAGTGGCCATCAGTGCCACCTCATCATTGCCACCTCATCAGTGCCCATCAGTGCCTCCTCATCAGTGCCCCGTCATCAGTGCTGCCCATTGCCCACCAGTGCATCCTATCAGTGCAGCCTGTTAGTGCGCATATCAGTGCAGCTTCATCAGTGCCTCCTCATCAGTGCCACGTCATCAATGCAGCCACTCAGTGCCCATCAGTGCTGACTGTCATTGTCTATGAGTGTTGCCTATCAGTGCCTCCTCATCAGTGCCCATCAGCGCAGTCTATCAGTGCCCCATATCAGTGCCTCCTCCTCATCAGTGCCACTCTGTGCCCACCAGTGCAGCCTCAGTCGTCATCAATGCCCACCAGTGCAGCTCACCTTGTTAAAAGTCATGCCTCTCGAATGGCACCAGTGACATCACAGGCAACTGCACCAGTGGGTCCTGCCCACCTGCACCAGCGAGTTCTTCCAACAGTGTGCCCTGCCCATCCCCACCAATGGGTCCGGCCCACCTCCACCAGTGGGTCCCGGATACCTTCACATCTTCTCCCTCCCTCTCTGGGAGGGAGGTGTTTGTGGTGTCGCCCTGCCCAATCTCTTCCGCTCACATCAGGCGGCTGCTGGAGGGAGGAGAGAGCAGAATCCGCTCCCCCAGCAGCTGTTCCGGCCACTGCTATCTCTAGCTGAATGACAGGGGTGACGGCAGCAGCATTACTCCTGTCATTCAGGTTCTGACAAGCTCCCAGTGCACCCCTCCGGCGCACCCCCATATTGACGCCACTGGGCCAACTCAATATTGAACCCTACGGACTAAGACTAGGATGCCATTAAAGTTCATGTGCGTGTAAAGGCAAGCGTCCCAGTACTTTAAGTAATATAGTGTGTGTGTGTGTGTGTATATATATATATACTGTATATATGCCATAAATATTAGTTCTGCTTTATCAGTAATAGTGACATCAGTGGGTTTCGGGTTATGTCAACTAGTGGGATCTCTGGCAAAATACTCACAAGAATCTTTGCTCAATTCCTAAAACTGCTCTCTGTAACATCTCAAGAAATCAGCAAAGTTTCAGGCTGTGTTCACCCACCCGAAAATGATATCTGTCATTGAGCTTTCTGTTTGACAGGTACTCTTTAACTCCAGGCTGACTGAACAAACCTGACTTTGCAGCCATAAGGAGATCTATTAATATCTCGTTTGATAATTGACATTCGTTTACCGTCTTCATAACTTTTCGAAGAAGAAAGACTGGGCAGACACCCAGATCTTTCTCTCTAATGATTCTTTCATCTCGAGTTTGGCAGACACACATAAAGAATTTATATTCCACATTTACTATCACTTTCCACTGGATTAGTCAAGTCAGATGCAATCTTGGACAGTCTTACCACCGTCTTGGGATGGTTAAAGAAAAAATGTCAGGGAAGTTTGTTATGATTTATGGTAATCCTTAAACACGGCTTTAAATTGTAACAAATTCTGGGAATAATACTATAATTGTAACGTTCACCTTTGCAGATTAGCCAGTGCTCTAAACCAGAGAGGGACAATTTTCTAGCACTCCACGAACTACAAGTCCCAGAATTTCAGTAGCTCTAGAGCTGGCTTCTCACGACCATTGCGACCCATGGTTATTTTACATGCTTAGATTCATTTGCCCTCAAATCTTGTTCTGGTTCATAGGGATGAGTTTGGGTTCGCCGCTTCCATAGAGTCAAGGCAAATCCTGTAGGTTTGAGATTCACTCCTCCATCAAATGTATGTGCAGATTCACTTTGAAGAACTTTTTTTAAACAATAATACACTGCATGACCTTTGAACTATGGCCAGCAGGTTTAGAAGCATCAATAAGGTGTCTTTTGGATAAGCGCCTAGGGTTGCCACCTGTCCGGTTTTGACCCAGACAGTCCGGGTTTGGACACATGTGACCGGGTTTCCACCCGCCGGAAACCCGGGCACACATACCAACAGTCCAGCCATCCTTTAGCCAGTGGCAGTCGGATCTCTGGCCCCGGCCACAACATCTAGAGGGGCGCATCCTGTGCTTGCTATCACTGTCACACACTGCCGAAACATTGGTGCGCTCTGAGCCCAGCTCAGCAATGGGCAGCAGGTGTCCTGTGATTGGCTGGATGGGTCATGTGCAGGACGGCAGACATGAGGGTCTGTGATTCGCCTAGAGGAGCTGGTCACATGTGGAGGCGGGGCTGGACTGTGGGTAATCGCGCCTGCTTGCTAACTCGCGCTGTGTGTCTCTGAGGTCTCTCTCATCTGCTCTGTCAGCCCCCCCTCCTCTCTGTCAGCCCCCCTCCTCTCTGTCAGCCCCCCTCCTCTCTGTCAGCCCGCTTCCTGTCAATCACCCCCCTCTGTCAGCCCCCCCCTCCTCTGTCAGCCCCCCCTTCTCTGTCAGCCACCCCTACACTCTGTCAGCCCCCCCTACTCTGTCAGCCCCCCTTCTCTGTCAGCCCCCCCTTCTCTGTCAGCCCCCCTCCTCTCTGTCAGCCCCCTCCTCTCTGTCAGCCCCCCTCCTCTCTGTCAGCCCCCCTCCTCTCTGTCAGCCCCCTCTCTGTCAGCCCCCCTCCTCTCTGTCAGCCCCCCTCCTCTCTGTCAGCCCCTCTCCTCTCTGTCAGCCCCCCCTTCTCTGTCAGCCCCCCTCTCTTTCACCTCCCTTCTCTCTCACCCCCTCTCTCTCTTTCAGCCCCCTTCTCTCTCTCTCTCTCAGCCCCTCGCTAATTGATGTCTATGGGGAGCTGTAAGCAGTATCTGTAAGTCCTGGGAGAATGTTTATGCAGGCTCTTGACATAGTATAGCCCCTTTAAAGCTGGTCAGGAAGGATATGCTTCATATAGCCACCAAAAACTGCCAGCTCTTGCCTCTTGGTGCAAAAAAGTTATACTTTTTACATATATCACCGTGTCTGTCAAATCAGATAGACTTGTTAGTTTAGTTACAAATGCCAAGTGTAAAGGAGAGCCTAGAGAGAGGGAGGAACACTGGTAGACAAATTGGCATTCATGTTCCCCAAGCCGCAGCGCAGCCAAGTTGTCTCCAGTGGTAATGATGAAGATGGAGGAGATGGAGATGGAGATGATGATGATGATGATGATGATGATGATGATGAAGTCACTGATGCGACTTGGGTGCCAGATAGAGCAGAGGAGGAAACTGAAGGTGAGGTGTCACAACCCCAAGGAGGCCGACATCAAGAAAGAGTAGAGAGAAGCCACCCTATTCCATCACATTCTGCAGCTGTTATCTCCCAGCCCGTTTCCCAAAGCTCAGCTATCTGGGCCTTTTTCAGCACATCTGCAGCAGATGGCACTGTTACTATCTGCAAACTGTGTCTTAGGCACATCAAACGTGGCAAAAACACCAACCATATGCATATCATTGCAATTTTTTTTGCCTTCATCAAGAGCACCTCTATAGGGTTACGGTGGGAAGGCGCCACCGACACCCAAAGAGTAATTTTGCATATAAGCCTTCAAAATGGACTTTTGACGTTTGGGTCCCATTGACTTTAACCGCTTCCCGACCAGCGCACATCGATATATGTCGGCAGAATGGCACTGGTGGGCAAAAGGGCGTAGAGGTACGTCCCCTTTAAGAAGCGGTGCTGCGGGCGCGCCGCGTTCTCCGTGACCATGACTGCGCCTACCGCGGACTCCATGTCCACCGGGTGCCCACGATTGTGTCATGGAGAGGTAGAACGGGGAGATGCTTTTGTAAACAAAGCATTTCCTCGTTCTGCCTAGTGACAGGACAGAGATCACTGCTCTCTGTCATCAAGAGCAGTGATTGTTGTCATGTGCGTGTTGTAGCCCCCCCCCCCACAGTTAGAATCACTCACTAGGACACACTTAACCCCTTCATCGCCTCCTAGAGGTAACCCCTTCACTGCCAGTGTCATTTACACAGTAATCAATGCATGTTTATAGCACTGATAGCTGTATAAATGACAATGGTCCCAAAATAGTGTCAAAAATGTCTGATGTGTCCGCCATAATGTCGAAGTCCCGATAAAAATCGCAGATCGCCGCCATTACTAAAAGAAAAAAATTAATAAAAATGCCATAAACTATCCCCTATTTTGTAGACGCTATAACTTTTGCGCAAACCAATCAATATTGCTTATTGCGATTTTTTTTTTTTACCAAGAATATGTAGAAGAATGCACATCAGCCTAAACTGAGGAAAAAAATAGTTTTGTTATATATTTTTGGGGGATAGTTATTATAGCAAATAGTAAAAAATAATGCATTTTTTTTTTCAAAATTGATGCTTTTTTTTGTTTATAGCGCAAAAAAAAAAAAAACGCAGAGGTGATCAAATACCACCAAAAAAAAGCTCTATTTGTGGGAAAAAAAGGGCGTCAATTTTGTTTGGCTACAACATCGCACAACCGCGCAATTATTAGTTAAAGCGACACAGTGCCGTATCGCAAAAAAGTGCTCTGGTCAGAAAGGGGGTAAATCCTTCCTGGGCTGAAGTGGTTAATGGGGTTCATTATTCGGGTCCGAACTTTCGCGATGTTCAAAAGTTCTGGTGCAAACCGAACAGGGGTCCGTGCAGCCCATCCCTACCTGTGGACAAATTCTCTGAGCTATGGATCTCTGCAGATCCTTCAGAGTTACCATGGGCCTCTTGGCTGCTTCTCCAAATAATGCTCTCTTTGCCCAGCCTGTCAGATTAGGTCGACAGCCTTGTCTTGTTTGCAGTTGTGCCATACTCTTTTCATTTTCAGATGGTGGATTGAACAGTGCTCCATGAGATGTTCAAATCTTGGGATATTTTTTTTTATAACCTAACCCTGCTTTAAACTTCTCCACGACTTTATCCCTGGCCTGTCTGGTGTGTTCCTTGGTCTTCATGACGCTGTTTGTTCACTAAGGTTCTCTAACAAACCTCTGAGGGCTTCACAGAACAGCTGTATTTATACTGAGATTAAATTACACACAGGGGGACTCCATTTACTAATTGGGTGACTTCTGAAGGCAATCGGTTCCACTAGATTTTAGTTAGGGATAGCAGAGTAAAGGGGGAGGAAAACAAATGCACACCACACTTTTCAGATATTTATTTGTAAAAAAAGTTAGAAAAACATTTATCATTTTCCTTCCACTTCACAATTATGTGCCACTTTGTGTTGGTCTATCAAATAAAATCACAATAAAATACATTTATGTTTTTGGTTGTAACATGACAAAATGTGGAAAATTTCAAGGGGTATGAATACTTTTTTAAGGCACTGTATATGGAGATTAACCTCTATACAAATTATCTTGGCTTTTTTTCCAAAATATAATGTCCCTGTGTTGTGGATTTTGATTTTTTTTTATTAAGAATCTTTTGTGCCTCAGTTTTGGCATGTGTCATCATACAGGAACAATAAGTACTCACCCTGGGGTTGTCCAACATTGCTGTGGTCTCTGCCCTTTACCTTTAACCAGTCACAGACCACAGTCCTATTAGTTACTACTGCTTTTGTCTAGTGGATTAGTATATTTTTTCTTTATCGATTATGGTCAAGGATTTAAATATGTTTTCCTTTTTTAGATAGTTTAGAATGAAATGCTGCAAATGAAAACAGTGTATTTTTTTTTTATCTGCAGCCAGAAAGCATAGATCTTGGAAACTTTTCATATGTTTTCCAGGCTCTTAATAACTGTCCTGTTTAAAAAAGCCTGTTCATGAAGTTTAGTACACCATATAGGAAAAACAAGCAACATTCCAAAACCCCTTCTTTTTCAGTCAGATAGGTCTGTATCGAGATTCAATCAGAGACAGAGGGGTTGATTTACCATAGACGCCGAATGCAGGACTTGGCCCCGCCCCCCCCAGGATTGACAGCAGCGGAAGCCAATGGCTGCGCTGCTATCAATCTATCCAAACAAAAGCCGAGAATCCCCTAGCAGAGAGAAGGCGCGTCACCGTGGGACAAGTTTGAGGGTTCAGGTAAGTAAAATGGGGGGGGGGGGGGCTGGGGGCCGGTCACTGACAGGTGTTTTTGCGTCCTATGCATTAAGGTGACAAAACACGAACCTGTACAACCCCTTTATTTGAGCAAGCTAAAGATAGAAGCCGTTAAAGTTTACCTCTAGGAGGAAAAAACATTTCTTCTAGCGCTAGTTTAAATGTATAGCCATAAGGGCGCAATCCCAGTCCTGATGTGTTATCTGTCATTTTGTAGCCATTTTCAGACTACAGGGACAAAAACATTAGAAAATTCACATTTCAATACATTTCGACTACACATATTTGATTTTGTTTCTCATTTTCTCCTGATGAAGCCATGCTAGTGGTGAAATGTGTTGGGTTTTTGGTTGTGGGTCATGTTTTGTCATGTGGGGAGTGAAAATAAATAGGAGTCCTGCAAGAACCTCTCCCTGTAACTCAAGAACAAAGATGAGGACAAACTGTTGGCAAGAGATACGTACATGACCAATTAAGATATGGGGGTAATAGAAAAGGTGGTACAATAATTAGGGCAAGGAGACAAGACTAAAAATAATGCCCCCACTCTTTAAATTTCTGTGTAATCTGAATGAGAGAAAGCTATCATGAGCTGATTTATGATTGAATTTAGGCAGCTGCTATTCTGAATTGTAACACTGCAGAAAGTTCCATAATTCAGATCCATTCTTCAGGCTTCGGCCTTTATACAAGCCTAAAGAAAGGATCTGTGTTAAGCTTGCATTTTTAAACCGGAGTTTCATCCAAAAGCTTTAAGTACTTCTTACCCCCTGACATGCCATATTTTTTTTTTTTAATTATTTTTTATTTCGTTTTATACAATACATGTTAGAACAAGCCACACATTGTGGGCAACAACCGGCCACAAACTTACCGGTACAGAAAACAGTACAACATAAAAGGTATCACATAAACTTGTGAGGTATCCCCCCCCCCCCCTAACTTTGCCCAGATAGGTACACAAACATTCCTATCTCCAGCTGGAGGCAGTCTACCATAACTCAAGTATACAGTTCAGCAACTTCCCATATGATCTAGCAGATATCCTCCGTGGAGTGGTGACGTTCTCCCTCCCCATGCCCCCCAGTGACATGGTTCCATTAAGGAGAGTTGCCCATCCCCAAATATACAGTGCGCCAGTTTTTCGACCACTTACTAATTTCTATCTCTTCAAGACAATCTCCTCTCCAAGTT
This sequence comes from Lithobates clamitans, assembly GCA_037952925.1. Classification (NCBI taxonomy): domain Eukaryota; kingdom Metazoa; phylum Chordata; class Amphibia; order Anura; family Ranidae; genus Lithobates; species Lithobates clamitans. Next base: position 4,249,579 of record JBBGZY010000996.1, on the reverse strand, counting down.
ACTATGCCTACCAAGGATACTGGGCTGTGTTCTAGTGTGATTAATCTGATGCCGTGTCCATGGAAGCCATCCACCCCCCCAAACCTTCTCAAATTTGTTCAGAGCCCCTCTGCTCAAGTATGTAGCCTTGTAAAAGGGTACTGCCTTGTTGACCAATGTTTTCTAAGACTCCAAAGTCAGTGACACAGAGCTCTTAGCATAAAACAGTAACAGGGTAAGAAGGGTCCGAATGGCCCTGGTAGTGGCCAGAGGCTCCACTAAGTGTAGAAGACACACCTCAATGGACACAGGGATAGAGATTGAAGTGACTGACCTTATACAGGAGGCAATGGCTTGCCAATAAGCTCTAACTGATGGGCATTCACAGAAAATATGCATAAAATTAGCTAGGGGTGCAGCGCATCTCCAGCACTGGGAGTGATGGGTTCCAAACATCTTTGCCAGTCTAGCTGGGGTGAGGTAGATTCTGTTTAGGAACTTGTAGTGGATCAATCTATCTCTGCTAGATACTAAATACTAAAATGCAGTCCCCAAAATATCGTCCCAATCGTCTCTGTCCAGTCCTGGGGCTATGGCCTGCCAAGCTCTCCTGCAAGGCCCCAACAGGAGGGTTGTCTCATTGAATAAATCTTTATATAAGGAGGAGACTGTTTTTTGCAGTGATTCACTGCGGGTCAGTAGCTCTAGCTCCATGGGCTCCAGGTCAAGGGGCTCCCTACCAAATTGTGAGCAAAAGCATGCTGCAATTGAATGTACCTAAAGGAATGTGAGTTTGGCAAATCATATTTTAGTTTTAATTCATCGAATGACAATAAAGTACTGTTTGATACAATGTGGAGCAAGATTTTAATACCATATTTGGTCCATACCACTGGATCCAGGTAACCGAAGAAGTGGGTTAAATTGGGATACAGAGGCATCATCAGGAGGAGTAGTCAGCCACCTGTTTTTGACACCTGTTTTTGACACCTGCTTCACTGCCAGTTTCCCTTACCAGGAATGGTGGTGGTGGTGGCAGCACCCGGGAGTCGGTCTGAAAATCAGCTGGGGTGCCGACATCTCGGGCTCCCTGGACAGGGAAGTGTCCATATATTAAAAGTCAGCAGCTACAGTATTTGTAGCTGCTGACTTTTATTCTTTTTTTCCCCAGGCAGAACTCCTCTTTAAGTTTTATTGGTCAGGACTTAGTTTATAATAAAATAGTCCCATTGGGGGACTTGGGAGTGAACTGTTACAAAATGACTGAAGCCGGGTACAGATGGAACAAGGTAGAACTTTGTACATGGAGTCAAATCAAACACATCCATGCCAGATTGTACATGAGCCAGGCTAACTAAGTGCATGGAACAAAAGCTGTCACCATATAAAATCCTGTCTGCTCTACAAGGCTTTCCTAGTTGGCACACGGTAGATTTTTCTTACCATCCATAACTTAAGAATGGGTGTGAAATAAAATCAATGTTTATGCATATTTATATACTAAAGGCAGATCCGTAATTTATTTATAGACATGAAATAAATATATACCCGTACACTTGTGAATACAATTTAGCATATTGTCAGGGATTCTCTGCCCAATGGCAGGAATGCCCCTTATTTGCCTTAGAGCCCGCTCACACTTGTCCATTTCCTGCAGTAAAACATATACATTTTACTGTATGAACAAGCATTAAATTACTGTGTGCTTATTTCACATCTATGGGCTGCAGCTTAACCACTTCAGCTCCACACCTCTCATGGACCAGAGCATTTTTTTTTTCATTTCTGCTATGGGCCTTTTTATTAGAAGATCCCTTTGTCATATTTATGATAATGAAGAAATATCTACACCATGTTTTTTTTTCTGGGACAAACAGTTTTTTCTCTTGGCAATCTTGCAAAATGTATTTTATGCTCTATGCAACCTACAGACGAAAAGTCGTAATGCAAGTAACTCTTAGTAACGATCTCCACCATCCACCACTGAAGTGATTTGAATAACGGTGCCTCCACCAACAGCTGAAAGGCTCGCTTACCAGCTCCAGTTGATCCCTCATTACAAGGGATCGTTAGCGCTTATGGCTTTAGCCCAGCCATGGCCTTTCTCCAGGTCTAGAAGGTCTCCCAACACATTCACCCCTTGGTGCAGTATAGGATGTGGTGATAACTTAAAAGAACAGAGTGCTGTCTAGGGGGAAGAATATTCAGAGCCCCCTGACATAACACAGCGATCGGGCACTATTCCAGGAAGAAATAGTGCCCGATCGCTGTGTTATTTCAGGGGGCTCTGAATATTCTTCCCATGACAGGTGGCTTTACGCTTTGAAAAGACCTCTTCTGAATGCTGTTTCCTAACTTGGTAAAATGAATAAACAAACAAAATAAGGCACACAAAAATTTGCTTATAAAAATGCACAAAACTGTACTGTGACAATAACAGTCTTGCATTCATTGTCTCACAGCCTTATTTTATTTTTTCTACAGGTAGTGAGAGTCCACACAGCAATTTAGGTTTCAAACTGTTTGCAACCAGCTTTTATGTATTTTGTGTGCATCAAACATTACATCCAACATGGTCAGCATTTCCAGTATTGAGACAACTTAAGAAGCTTTTCACAGGATAAAAAATTTTAAATAAATCCTAGCACTTACAACACAGATCATGTCCCTTTTTACCATTTTGTGTCGAAAGAAGTAATGAACAGGAACAGAAAAAAATACTTTAGAATACTCAAGGTAAAGTCCTAACCTGAATCCCAATGAAATAGTGAGACATTCCAAAACTGCATATGAACAAAGGTTTTATGTACAGGGAAAGGCCAAAGTACCTCCTAAACAGAGATCTGATCAGCAGCTAAAGAAAGCAAGTGAGTAGGGTGATTGTCAAAAGAAGACTCTTTTAGCTACCAAAAAAAGGAGGAGGGCAGCAGGGTAATTCCACCTTCAAAAGAGGCTGTCTCAGTGGGCGTATAAAATCTGAATTTGGTTAGTAGGAGAATAGTAACAGATGGGAACTGTGATTTATTAAGAACAAAGTATGGAAAAGGTCTATCTGAGCTGTCAATTGACTTGGGCCTCTTAGGCTAATTCTGCCTGGAGATAAAAGCCCTACCCTTTTTTTAAGTTTTTTTACTTGTTTTGGTAAATTGTTCTACTATGTTACTATAAATGCACTACTATTAGTGTTTTCTGTCTGTTTTATATTGCAGGTAGCATTTTTGTGTTTGCACCCTCTTCTCCTGATGAAGCGCACTACACGAAACATGTCAAGCTTTATGTAAAGGATTGGTGGCTTTCCCAATGATTGTCATTCTATAGTATTTATGCTTGTTGTTTTTTGTGAACACTATTGTTAACTTTGTTAGGGACCACCATCACTATCGACAATTAGGTACAATATGCAACTGTATTACTTGTATTTTAACTGATTTTATGATTTTAAATATGCAGTAATAAAAGTGATACTTTTTATTTCAATTAATGTTGTGTACCAATAAAGTCCATTGACTGTGGCCCAAAATCCAAATTTCTGATTTCTTCTAGGAGAATTTTAATAGATGGGAGCTGTGATTTATAAAGAACAAAGTATGGAAAAGGTCTATCTGAGCAGTCAATAGACTTGAGCTGCTTAGGCTAATTCTGCTTGTAAATAAAAGAGCTACCCTTTTTTAAAAAAGTTTATTGGATTTTTTTTTTCAATATTATGGCAGTTTACTTATACTTTCTTTATTTCGTGTTTTTATTTTATTTTATTTTTGTGCATTGATTATTATTTGTGTTCTTGTGTTGTTGTTTGTGTTATTTTACTTTTTTTGCTGTTTTTTTTCTGTTTGTGAAAAATTTAAATAATGAGGCTAATAAGGTGCAAGTTTTTGACACAACAGGTTCAGTATAGTTAACAGGTGCTTTCATAACCCGTAGAGGCTATTTAAAGCCCTTGGCACCCCAAAAGCCCCTCTGAACTTCCATTTTAAGTCAGCTAATTACAGTACAGGTACAGTAAAACAAAAGGTGTCCTTACAGTCCATATCCTTTCTAAAGAAGCCTCTGTCTGCAGCTGATTTAAAATGAGAGTTCAAAGGGGATTTTGGGGTGCGATGAGCTTTAAAGGGTTGCAAAAACACCCGTCAATTATCCTGGACCTGTTGTGGTGCCAAAAACTGGCACCTAATTAGGCCTGTTATTTTACATTTTTATACATTTAATAATTGGTTTCTCTGCAGTGGGCCGACATCCCCCACCTATAGTTCTGCATTCAGCAAAGCTAATGCTCCCTGTTGATTGGAATGCTCCGGCCCAGCAGGAAGAGTGTCAGACCTCTACAGAGAGATGGCAATTCCTCCAGAGAAAGCAATTGTACCACTCTGCAGCATGCTGGCAGAACACAGGCTTTCCTACTCTAGGCCGTGGCTGCTTTCTAAAGAGAATGAACTGTTATGCCCCGTACACACGGTCGGACTTTGTTCGGACATTCCGACAGCAAAATCCTAGGATTTTTTCCGACGGATGTTGGCTCAAACTTGTCTTGCATACACATGGTCACACAAAGTTGTCGGAAAATCCGATCGTTCTAAACGCGGTGATGTAAAACACGTACATCGGGACTATAAACGGGGCAGTGGCCAATAGCTTTCATCTCTTTATTTATTCTGAGCATGCGTGGCACTTTGTCCGTCGGATTTATGTACACACGATCGGAATTTCCGACAACGGATTTTGTTGTCGGAAAATTTTATACCCTGCTCTCAAACTTTGTGTGTCGGAAAATCCGATGGAAAATGTGTGATGGAGCCTACACACGGTCGGAATTTCCGACAACAAGGTCCTATCACACATTTTCTGTTGGAAAATCCGCCCGTGTGTACGGGGCATAAGGCTCTGTACAACTAGAATTTTTTAAAGTGAGGGTTCAATTGAGCCTTAAAGGCCAATAAAAAAAACTCCTTAATTTTGCCTTTCCAATTGACACCAATATCAAAATGCAGAGATTTAGCAGAAATCTTATTTTTTGCCAAAATTTCAGGGATATCAACACACTCGACTTTGCTCATCCCTACTCCCAGCTGTGACCAGCCAAATCATATTTTTTATATGTTTTCGTGCCTATAATGTTGTTTTATACTCAGAGATTAACACTGAACATGATACGAAGGAAAAATCTCCTGTATTGGTCCCTTTGCCAATGAAGGCCAATTGAGCCCTTATAGGGAAAGAAAGCCTTCACTGATGTGGGCATGGCCAGGTGCCGGACAAGTTGGGTGATCGGTCACCAAGGATTGGTGGAAATATGGGGGATGGGATGGGCCTGAGTTCAGAAAAGTATTGCCCAGGGGAATTCTGGGCCTTTTGAAGAACGTGGCTGAAAGATCTGAGAAGAACTATAGACCTTGCTGGCACCCTCTACCATGGACACTGAGCTCCTGTTGGCCAGGGTCCACAAACTGGCACTACAAGGTCAGGCTGACTGGCTGTTTGCCCTTCTCTCCCCTGAAGTGGCTTCCTCTCCTCCCCCCGCCACCTGCGGACTCTGCTGTGGGGCACTCTGCTCCCAAGACCTGGACCACCATCCGTCTGAGTCTCAGTCCTTCCAGGGCCACTTACCATGCCTCCTGTTCTTCCCGCTCCTCCGGGGTCACCGATGAGCTGGGTGCCGGCTCTCCCCCTCCTAGGGCACACAGAGCTTCTGCCCATTGTTGCCTGGGAGTTTCACCCGACGGGCTCCTTCTCCACCATTGGGAGCCGCGGTCTGTGCCTCCTCTCGCTATACATGCTCCTGGAACCCTAGAGCCATCCTACGGTCCGCCCAGGGCTCCACCTGCTGCCGCTTCCCCTAAATGCCTCCCTGTGCCTGGCCGGGCAGGAGCTGCAGCGCTTCCCGCCTCTGTTTCCCGCCCGCGGGTGCTCGCTGCTGGTGTTCCTGGGTCGGCCCTCGCTCCCCCGGCACGGGGGGCTGGGGGAGTTATCCGGATATTATCCCGTGTTTTCGCTTCCCGGTCTGTCCGTTCCCTAGTGCAGCTTTCGAGTGCCTCTGTAGTGTCCCCCTGAGCAGCCTGTTTTCAGGCTGCTCAGAGGGATTTATTTGTCGGATTTATTTGCCAAGTCTCCCTTTGGGTTGCTGCCTAGCTTAGTGCTTAAGGCAGCCACGTAGCTGGCATTTTATGGTTTCTTGAGGCCTGGGGAGTTTACTTTTTCTGGGCTAGGATCCAGTATTCTTCTGGCCAAACAATTAGTCAGGTTCCCCGACTACTTTCAGTTGCGTCTGCCTACTTGCAAGATGCAGCAGCTGGGAGTCGGCACCGTCATCAGGTTTTTTAAGACCAACAATGCATGGTGCCCAGTTTTGGTCTTGTACCAGCTTGTAAGGGCAACAGCGGACAGACCTAGGGACAGTCCACTATTGCCTTTCTCTAGTTCTCCCCTCTCTACAGCTCAGTTTATGCATCATTGCCACACCCTTCTGGCCAATTTGGGTTTGGACCCCAAGGCATATTTGGGCCATTCTTTCAGAATTGGGGCAGCTTCAGCAGTTTCTCGCCAAAGGGTCCCGGTCCATGCGATCAAAAAACTAGGTAAATGGAAGCAGGGGCGTAACTAGAAATCACAGGGCCCCATAACAAAATGTTGTATGGGGCCCCCCCTGTAAACAGCCCCCCCCCCCACAAAAAACGAACTAATGCCATTGAACAACAGATTACCACACTAGTTGAGAACCTCTTTAACCCTTGCAGCGCAGGCACAGCCCAGCTTTAGGTTCAGGGCAAAATTCTGCTTTAAGTGCGCTAACATGAAAATGACTGTTGCCCAGAGCAACCAATCAGCATCCAGGTTTTATTTTCAAACTGCAGAAACAACAGCTGCAAACTTATTGGTTGCAATTGGCAATGAGAGATCTCCTCCAAAGGCACAGCTCCCCAACAACGTACGAAGCGGTACAGGTGAGCATAGTATAGAGAAGCCGAGAAGGTCACAAGGTCAGCGGAGGTCTAAGGGTACAGTCCTCCGATACACACTGGCCCTAGGAGCCAGCCTCTTCCATGCCCCTGACACCACTGTGCCCTCACCACCACCTCCCCATTACCCCCCACCACAGCCCTCACCTGCAGATCTGCCACTCAGCTTCACAAAGCGAACCAGCGGCTCCCCTCCACCGGCTTCCCCCGCCATCATATGCGGTGCACCAGCAAATTGTTCCACCCGGAAACACAGAGCAGCACAAAGTGTCCACTTATCATCTGTACCCACAGGGGTACAGAGCTAGAGCGGGGATTCCCACGCATGTGCTCATCATAGTGTATCACAGGTGGCTCAGGTGACCACGCTGGACACCTCCTGAGATGGATCAGCTATGTCTGTGTATTTGGTACTGGAAATCATGCAGACATGGTGAAGGGGTTCAGGCAGAGCAGTTTGGATGGGGAACTGAGGCCCCACTTGGCTGCAGGCCCCACTCGGCAGTGGGCCCCTCTCGGCAGCGGGCCCCACTCGGCTGCGGGCCCCATAGCGCCGCGTGGGTCGCTATGGCGGTAGTTCTGCCACTGGATGGAAGTCATCTTGCTTCTCTAGATATATCCCAGATCCTCTGGTCGAGATGTCACAGGCGTTTGTTGTTTTGACTGATTCATTGTTACTTTTCAGTTTTGCAATACATTTTTGATAGATTCATCCTACTGTCTTTATTTTTGCCCCCTTTTAGGCATACTGACCACGTGACTACTGCACACGCCAGGTCTGTTTTCCGTATCTTCTTCCTTTCCTAGAACAATCTGTAAGGAGACTCCGAATACAAATAAAGCTGTGGCCTTGCCCTTTCCAATAAGTGTGTTTATTGAATGGGGTGAAGGGGCAAGGTTTTGTGGTTTTATCCCAATATGTTACAGTTGATTTGTATCTAGGCCCATTGTGCCTCAGCAGTCAAGGGCTGTGCCTGTAATTGTGTTAAATGTACTATTGTCACACATATGTTATTTTTAAACAATTTTAGAATGTGCATTTCATTGTGTTTTGTATGACTATCTCTGATCCCTCGGGAGTAGATGCCCTTATGGTATATATCCTGCAAACAAAACCACAATTTAAGAAATCTGCTTGATCTATTTTCCCCGTTTATATATCATGTTGAAAGATGCGGTGCTGCTCTTTAACCACAGAATGTGTTTCTACTTAACGCTAACAGTATTCCCTTTTTTTCAGACGCTTTTACAGTACATTTCTTTAATATCAGATGTTTAATATTCCCACAATACCTTATAATTGAAGCCATACCAAATCTTCCCCTAACCTCGCTACCAGGCTTGGGACCAAGGTCAGCAGAAGCTCTGCTGTAACCATATTACGGGAAATATTGAACGTTATGACAAACTGCGGCACTATTGTTTCCTATAGCAACCAGTATCGACTCCTCCCAGGTTACACAATGGTATATCATGGTTGGTGAGTGTGTCGCAGCTTTTTATTTAGCAAACCAAATTGTTGTCATATAGTACAAGTTAGTAGAGCTTTTGAGGCATTTTTGAACACTGTTGTAAAGCATAGAACATAGACAGTGACAGCAGAAAGTATAGTATAGATATAGGTTTGTCGCGGGCATGTGTGAACCCACTTACTGTTGACTTACTCACTACCTCCTCCGGGAACCCTAATCCAAGTGTAGACAGGTGCAAGTTGACCTCCCTACTCAGGTGGCGCTGTCCGCAACCACCATGCAGGGAGAATGGAGGACAGGAGGAACTCACATTCCTCATAGGCCTCTGTACTTGTCATCAGTTGAGCAGCTGTCCGATTGCACGCTACTGCCACAGATGACCTCCGTGGCCATCTTTTATAAAAAGCACTGGCTTACTGCAGTTGGTGTGCATTTTGTGTGTGGTTAGGATAGGGACAGGATCCTGCCGGTAAGGGAGAGTGTGCCTAGCATAGCAAAGTTTTCCAGAGGAATAGGGACAGTATAGGGACTGTTCAATTTTTGTTGCTGTGAGGAACCTTTTTGCTTTGTTGCATACTGCCTATCAACCGCCTTCTGTGCTAGGTGCTGTCAGTCCTCGAGCATCACTCCTGGCAAGAACTGCATATTTATCTGTGGGTGTTTCTGCCCAGGTAGAACCTCTACATAGACTCTGTGGCAGTGTATTTGGAACGTTCTTGACAATACATTCCTTTGAAATCTCAAACCTGTGCTGTTCCTTCCCTACTTGGGTGCCTACCACTCGGCCTTACTCCCACCTACACAAGCATCAACTACTCTTTCAGTAAAGTAATAATCTCTAAGATTAGTTTTGAACTTTCCTCCTGCTAGTTTAAACTCATGCCCCCGTGTTCTTGGTCTTAGCTTCATATTGAAAATACCACCCCCTGAACCTTAATTACACCCTTAATGCAGTTAAAGGTTCCAATCATGTCTCCCCTCCTTGTAAAGGTATTAAAACCCATACAAAGCAGCAGCTCGATTCTCTAGCGGTTCTCCCGAACATTGCTCTAATCAACAGTATACTTGCTCCCTGATCTGGTAATGGAAGCAGTGTTGAAGGGGTGGATAGGACAATGGAGCGTGGAGCCACGGTCCACTATGTACTGGTAGCACAGGATATTTTAAAGCTGGTCATAGATGACTCGAATATTGGTCGGTTCAACAGGGACCGGCCGAGATTCTAACCATCTATGGGCAGGTTGATTGTACCCAAGGAGATCCAGCTTCATGGGAGAGATTTCCCCATCGACACTGACTGTGCTGATGGGAGAATCATGTGATTTTCTTCTATTTTCATCATCATCTATGGCCGGATTAACTCCTGCTCCAGCATTTATTAGCATAAAATAAGAATAAATGCTCCCCATATGTAATACTGTGTATGCAACCTGGCTGCTTTACAGTAATAAATAAGAAGGGTCCAATTGGGCTTTAAAATCTTTTACGTATCAGAAAAGATTATTGTGTAGGTTTTTTTGTGTGCTCCGAGCACAAAAAAAACTACCCTTGCAATGGGTCCCCCACACTTCATTAAGTCTAGGGGTTGAAGAATAAAGTGCGATTGGCCCACTATAACCTCTTTACTAAAGCCTAGTACTGAACGAAAAAAAAACTGTCAGCTATGGTCGGAGCCGCTGTACTAACCTCAGATCTCCCCCATTGAGCTGTTGTGTTGTGACAGGGGGACGGCCCCCCTGCCAGAACACTCCGGTCAGCGCTCTCAGCCGTCGGCTGCTGGTTTTGCAGCAGGTTTGTCTGACAGCCTCTTGGCCAGCTTCTGTTGGACTGGCTGGCATACACACGGGCCAAATGTCAGACTTTTTTATTGGGCATTCAGCTTGTGTGTACCCAGTTGCATGTTTTCCTCCTCACATACAATGCAGGACTAAAATGTGATGATGCCGAGTGACCGTCCACAGCCAGGAGTGTCGGAGTGAAGAAGAGAGCTTCAGAGTGCAGAATACAGTAAGTAATACAGCCCTTTTCTCTACCTTTGGAGTTAGTGAGCATATCACTCTTGTGGTGTGAGGGGCACCCATTGAAAAGGTTTTTTCTTATTCCTGAGTTGGGTTGTAAAGTTTAATAGTGTGGACAGGTCCTTCTGGAAAGTTTTTATTACTTTCCCCTCCTTATCGGCTGTTTCAATCCTAGGAATGCTGACCCACCAGTCCGCAACCGTGTGCATTGCACATGGCTGCAGGGCGTTTCTTCATGGCCATATTCTCTTGAATGGATCTCTTTAGGTGGTGGGACTACCTGACAAACATGACAAGCAAAGCATTGTGACAGCAGCATATGTACAGCACTAAGTGGCTCCATGCTCTTGCATAGAAGGGCAGTTTAACCTTCTGTTTTTACCATTCCGTGGCCACCCTTGCGAACAACCCCTAATCGACACAGGTGCAGAGCATGAGCATATCCTCCAGAGGGAAAGCATCTTCCAAAGTGTGTTCAGAATCCAGTACTCCAAAATGATTTCCAAGTAGACTTTGGTTATGAGCTGATGTTTCCTACCTTGTAACACACAGATGAACCCTATAAACAAATATACAATTAAAACATAAAAATATAAAATAACATATTGAATTTCTTCAGTAAGGTTCAAGGAGACAGAGATGAAGGGGAGCACCCTCTGCCAATCCAAATCACTTCATTGTTGCGCAGAGATTAAAACATTACAAAGCAATTAGATAGAAAGCCTGACCAGGTCTTTTTTTTATCTCAGTGCCTTGTAATGTTTTACTCTTCCTGCAATAAAGTCATTTGGATTAGCCAGGAATGCTCCACCTCATCTCTTTTAGACTTTACTGTGAACTTATTTGGTGATGTGCGCCAAGATGCGTTCAGAAGCTGAGCTAAAGTATCCGAATTGGTTCTTGGATTCCCGTCAGTGTGAAGGTTGAATGCGGGTGAAAGCCTCCCTGTTAATTACTATGAGACATCTGGGGGCCGAGTCCTATCTAGTGCAGATAAGGTTTGTATTTCATGTTGCTTTTCAATTAATGATAGTCCAGCAAGCATTTTATTTTAATTAGAAAGAAAACCTTTCCTGAGAAAAAACATAAAGGACATTGCTAGTTGAATGGCCCTCATGCTGACCCCCTTACTTCACAACTTTGAGTCGCAAATCCAGAATATGTACGCAGATAAGGACTTATGACTTTACTTTGACTTTCCTAATCGTATTCTCAATAGGGGCTTAGCAGTGGTACCTTCTGTAGTTCTCTTATGCCGTGTACACACGAGCGGATTTAGTCGGAAAAACCATCCAAGATTTTTCTGACTGAATTCCGCTCAAGCTTGCCTTGCATACACACGGTCACACAAAAGTGCGCTGAACTTTCGACCGTCAAGAATGCGGTGACGTACAACAATATGACAAGCCGAGAAACTTAAGTTTAATGCTTCCGAGCATGAGTCGAATTGTTTCTGAGCATGCGTAAGAATTTTGCGTGTCGGAATTGGTACAGATGATCGAAATTTCCGATCAGAAAAATTGAGAACCCATACTTCTCTTTTAATGCTTGCAGACCAATCTGTCTACCAGCAGGACATTATCAGGCATTACCAGCTCCCTTAACCCTGCGTTCCCACCTATGCACTTTTTTGTTCGTTTTCTGTGTTTTAGGAATGCACTACAGTCCATTTAACATGGTTTCCTATGGTACACGTTCACATCTATGCGTTTTTCAGCCGGTGCATTTTTGGAAAGGGTTGGAGACTTTTTTCCCCACAGCAGATTGCATTTTGCGTGTAATAGACTTCAATGGAGTCGCACCAGAAACACAAGTGTTGCGTTTTTTATGCATTTTTTAAATGCGTTTTGCGCTTTTTTTCCCCTTTAAAAACATTGTGTATAGCTGGTTTCTAAGGAGCAGGCAGGGAAGCCAGTCGCCGCATCCTTAACAACCGATGAGTCATTACCTGTCAGCGGAGTTTCCCACTGACAACTAAAAAAAGGACTACCAGCTAAAAAATTAGTGGTAAAAATGGCTTGCCCCCCCCCCACCCCAGATCCATACCAGGCCCTTTAGGTGTGGTATGGATTTGACAGGAAACCCCATGGCAAAATCTAAAAAAAAAGGGCGTAGGGTCCCACCAAAATCCATACCAGACCCTTATCCGAGCATGCAGTCTGGCAGGTCAGAAAAGGGAGGAGACGAGCGAGTGCCCCCCGAACCATACCAGGCCACATGCCCTCAACATAAGGGGGTGCTTTTGGGCTAGGGGGGCTCTCCCGCCACCCCAAAGCACCTCGTCAACACATTGATGGGGACCATGGCCTCTTCCCCACAACCCTGGGCTGTGGTTGCGGGGGTTTGCGGGCAGGGGGCTTATCGGAATCTGGAAGCACCCTTTTATAAGGGGGGCCCACAGATCCTGCCCAACCATGTGAATGAGTATGGGGTACATAGTACCCCTATCCATTCACCAAAAAAGTGTAAAATTGAATAAAAAGAGTAAAAGAGTTTTTGACAATTAGTTTATTAAAAGATTTAAAAAAATGCCCCCCCCCCCGGTGTAGATCCATCTCATGCTGCCCGTCGCACTGCCAGACCCTTTTTTAGGTCCGGCGGTGGCGGCGTCAGTGTGATTGACGATGGTTCTACATCAGGGGACATTGTTTTGTTATTTTTTTAATTCAAAAAATGAAAACTGCATGCAAAAACGCATCAAAAATGTGGGTTCAAAAACGTGCCTGAAAAACGCATCAACTGCATAGATGTGAACCTAGAGTAAAAGTGTATTTCCACTTTTGCAGCCATATTGAAATAACACCTACTCTGTATTTGTTACACACCCCCATTCTTATAGCATAACCTAAAAAAAATTTTTTAAATTGCAGTTCACCTTTTTTAGATGCTCTATTATGGACTCTCTAGCAAGAAAAAATTCTAGATAGTTTTCTTTGTTTATGACCTCCTAGCTAAAAAGATATATAAATAATAATGTGCAATGTTTCATATTTACCCAACTTGAAAAAAATCTAAAAATCTAAAAATAAAAAATATATATTTACTAATAATATATAAAATAGGAGCAGGCATATAATACATGCTGACTCTTAACCCTGGTACACACAGGCTGGCTTCTATCAAACGGGCATACTGGAAAACCAGCATCCGATTGGCATCCAATCAGCGCTGGCAGCTAATGGCTGCGAGCTCTGACCGGTGAGTTCTGGCGAAACACAATAACTCAGCGGGGAGAGCGTTGTACTAACAATGGATAGTTAGTACAGTGAGCTCCTCCCAAGCAATGCATATTAGCACATTGTGATATTGCCTTGCAGGTTGAAAAAAAAAAAATTTAAAAAAAAAAGCGGTTTACTACCACTTTAACCACGTCAGCTCCCTAATGACCAGGCCATTTTTTGCAATATGACACTGCATCGCTTTAACTGATAATTGCGCAGTCGTGCCGCGCTGTACCCAAATAAAATTGATGTCCTTTTTTTCCCGCAAATAGAGCTTTCTTTTCATGGTATTTGATCACTTCTGCGTTTTTTCTTTTTTGTGCTTTAAACAAAAAAAAGAAAGACAATTTTGGAAAAAAACGATATTTTTTCTTTCTGCTATAAGAGCCCTTTCACACTGAGCCGCCCCGGGCATTGGCGGTAAAATAATTTTAGCAGCGCTTTACCGTAGTTTTTTTGGCGCTATTCGGCCCCAAGCGTGGCGCTTTTAACCCCCCGCTAGTGGCCAAAACAGGATTAAATCTGCCCGCAAAGCGTTGCTACAGTGGTGCTTTGACAGCGGTTCGGCGGCGCTCCCATTGATTTCAATGGGCAGGGGCGCTTTAGGAGCCTTGAGTTCACCGCTCCTAATGCACTCCAAAGAAGCTGCTGGCAGGACTTTTTCTGACGCCCTACCAGCGCACCGCCCCAGTGTGAAAGCCCTCGGGCTTTCACACTGGAGTGAATAGAGCCGCTGTTTCAGGGCGCTTTGCAGGCGCTATTTTTAACGCTATAGCGCCTGCAAAGCACCTCAGTGTGAAAGGGGTCTAAAACATATCCAATAAAAAAATTTTACAAAAATCAAATTTCTTCCTCAATTTTGGTCAATATGTATTCTGCTACATATATTATGTATATTGATTGGTTTGCGCAAAAGTTATATCATCTAAAAACTAGGGGATATATTTATTTTTACTTGTAATGGCGGTGATCAGCAATTTTTAGCAGGACTGCGACATTGCGGTGTACAGATCATACAGATCATACATCTAGCTAACACTTTTTTGGGAACCAGTGACATTATTACAGTGATCAGTGCTAAAAATATGCATTGACACTGTATAAATGACACTGGCAGGGTAGGGGTAACATCTGGGGCAATCAAAGGGTTAACTGTGTTCCTGCAGTGTGTTTCTAACTGTGTAGGGGGATGGGCTCACTGCATGGACATCTGATCAGTGTTCCTGATTAGCAGGAACACTAGATCAGAGTGGCCATGCCTGATAGCACAGCGGTCTGCTTGTTTACATCGGCAGACCGTCGTTCTGTCTCCGCGGGGAGCGATCACGGGTTCCCCTGTGGCCAATGAGCGCACAATCGCGGCTCCGGTGGCATGCGCGCAGCCAGTGGCTATTAGCAAAATCACGTACAGGTATGTGATTTTGCCTAATAGAGCCAACTTGCCGCAGTGTATGTATGGCAGCAGTTGGGAAGTGGTTAAAGTATAACTAAAGGTTTAGAGTGGAGAGCATTTAGATCACCTGTCAGTTTTTTATTGCTATCTGTGTGCCCCTGTTAAGGAGATTTACCCTCTCAATTTGTCCTGTTTACTATGATCACTGAAAGTGAAAGCAAAAGAAAACCCCAAAGTTTGGTTTATCCCCAGAAATGTAATAGAGGGAAAATCTTTTCTTAATGGGAACACTAGTTCATGTGATCCCAAGGAATTCCCTCAAATTTCCTCTCACTTCCTGTTTAGCTATGGGACAGGAAGTGACGGGAAATCTCTGCAATGGAACACAGATAAAAAAAATTCTGGCAGGGGTTATATCCTTCCCTTGCTCTATCCAAAATGTTAAAAAAAGTTTTGCCTATGTAGCACAATCGTTCTGAAATAGGGTTACAGGTAAATTGAGTTATGCTGGGTGGTAGCCAGCCTGGCTAATTTTTAGTGTTTAGAGGTCAAATGCCTTCCTTCCTAATCCTGTTTAGCTGCGGTTTCTCCCTTTTGTCAGTAGGTGGTGCTGTTGCCTATGACATTAGTGTAATGAGTAGGGATGAGCTTCGTGTTCGAGTCAAACCCATGTTCGACTCGAGCATCGTCTGTTCGCCAAGGAGGCTTTGGCCAATTATGGCTCAGGGGATTTAGTACACGCCCCACACTATATAAGGCTGCCTGCACGGCGGCCCTGTGTAGTGTGTGTTCCGGCGTTCATAGATAGAGAGAGAGAGAGACAGACAGTGTCATTTGATTTAAGTTAGATAGATTAGGCAGAACAGTCAGTCAGTTAGCTGCACTTACAGTGTATTGTGTATATATATATATCCCAGGTGTTGCATATATATATATATATATATACACTGTATTCAGTTTAGCTAGATCCGTTCCTGTTATCTTCTTACTGACAGGCAGGCTTGTCTTGTTACAGTATTTACAGCTACCTGAAGAAAATTGCTGGTGTTCTTTTGATCCTATTAGTACCACAGTCAGGCAGCTAGACTATTTACAGTTAGCACAGTGTTCAGCTAAAACTACAAGTTAGTGCATCGCGTCCTGCTCACAGTGTTCAGCTAAAACTACAAGTTAATGGGGTGCGTCCTGCTCACAGTGTTCAGCTAAAACTACAAGTTAGTACGGTGCGTGCTGCTCACAGTGTTCAGCAAAAACTACAAGTTAGTGCGGTGCGACCTGCTCACTGTGTTCAGCTAAAACTACAAGTTAGTGCGGTGCGCCACCTCACAGTGTTCAGCTAAAACTACAAGTTAGGGGGCGTGGCCTGACCTGACACGAAGATGGCCGCTTAGTTCTTCAGCTCCTGCCACCTCACGACCTGACACTACTTTAACGGAGGTTCTACTTCGCGAAACACACTCCAAAATATGGGGACTGCATCCAGGAACACCTCCACCTCACGTTCCCGCTCACCGAGGGAACTCCCAGAGCGCACGGAACAAAATATACCCGAAATGTTCCGGACGGGTAGAGGCAACATGGCGTCCTCCCGCCACAGGAATGCACAGGCCGCATCGTCCTCTCAGCAGGGAGCGCCATCCCTCGCTCCCGCTCCTCCGACCAGCTTCCCAGGAGAACTTACACCGGAGGAACAACCGCAACCCCACCACCACCAACTGAACATAAATGACCTTAGGATGATAGCCGATGATATAAAAGACACGCTGTCGGCGGCCATATCGGAGCTCCGCCTGGAATTCCGCTCCCTATCTGACAGAGTTACAGCGGCGGAGCAAATGGCTGAACACCAGAATCTCCAGTTACGCAAAACCACGCGCCATGTCGATGCACATACCCTGCAGATGAGGGATATGCAGAGACACCTCGAGGACCTCGACAACCGGGGCCGGAGACGCAACCTGAGAGTCCGGGGGCTCCCGGAATCGATTGAAGGAGATCAACTAACCCCATCTGTGACATGCCTATTCAACGGCATTCTACGTAGGCCCCTTCAGACACCTGTGGAATTTGAAAGAATTCACCGCGCACTGCGCCCTAAAGGAAGGGACACGGACCCGCCTAGGGACATAATCTGTTGTTTGACCGATTACAAGATCAAAGAGGAGGTTCTCAGACAGGCTAGAGGCATTCCACAGCTCATACATGAAGGTAAACCGATTCAGTTATTCCAGGATCTGTCAGGTATAACTCTACAACATCGAAGAGACCTGAAGCCCCTATTGGATACCCTTCGCGCCAAAGGCATTAACTATAAGTGGAAGTTTCCCTTCTGCCTGGCTGCCACCTCGCACGGTCGCACCGCTTTCCTCAAAGTGCCGGAGGATCTTCCCTATTTCTGTGAAGCTCTCAACATCCCTACGGTGGAGGTACCCGACTGGTACGCTAACTTTCGCCGCTCTGCCGTGCGAAGAGAACAGCAACAGGACCTACCTATGGAAACCATGACTGCAGGTCACAGGAGGAGAAGATCACCTTCCACCTCAGCGCACAACAGCTCCCGCCGATCCCAACACCGTGACCACAGCACAGCTGATTCACCCACCTCCCGGAGAGCCAGAAGGGATCGCTAAAATCTCAGGGTAATACTTAATCTTATAGTAACCCTCTGTATCAGTTATGCCTCGTTCGGCTTTATATGTTTGATGTTACAGTTAATTGGCCCTACTGTTCGCCACATCTGCAAAACCTCCCATCAGTGCATCACCCTGACTGTTATTCCCATCAAGCGGGCTGTATAGACACTGCATAAGACCGGAACAAATGACACCAGTTTATTGTGGGGATTGATCTGCAAACTCTAGAGACAATACCTAGTTCGTTAGCGTCTCACAGCTTACATAACAAACTACAAATACCATGATGCAATACCTTCCGGAAGTGCAGAGGGACTTCCTTACAGGATACGGAAATCTACATACGCTCCTTCGGTCGGAAGTAGTACTACCAGTCACTACAGTAACGAACGTAAACATGCTTACCTGCCATCCCGACCCGCTACCGAAGACATCCAGACGGCAATGGAGGAAGGCGGGACTTTCACAACGCTCCCCATGATCGACACCGAATAAAGCCGCCTGACACCGCACCACGTCACTCTGATCCTACAAATGGCCAGCAGCGTACGGACGGAAGAACACGGGACGCTTGCAGAAACGCTTGTCCATACTCTCCACCAACAAAGGACTCTAGTGCGCAGCAGCGGCTTATGATCGAACATTCGACCAACTTTTAGATGGGACGTTCCGCTCCCCCCATCTGTATGACCAGGTACGCAAGTACCCTGAAACCTATCAGCGGGGGGTGCAATGGGCCTCTAGAGGTACTAGGTAACTCTCAACCAGAATGGCCCCAAGACACGTTATAGGTCTTAGGTTAAGTTATGTAATTAATATGGAGAAGCATTGGGTCTTACATTCCCCCACCCTGTGGGGTATCGGGAGGGAGGGCATATAGGATGCTGAGCAGGACAACACCCAAAGGTGTCCAGAGCCAGGTACATTTTGTACCTTAGAATCTATACATATTGGTATACACATGCTCTCCCTCACTATGGGTATATGTACTTTGCACGGTTGATAAACACATAGTTCAACGTTATTAATTGTATTCCCGAGCCTAAGAGGTAGCCTTGGATGTTCAAACTACAGAACTTCTTAACACCCTCAGTACTTGCAAACCTGCGTGACACTTTACGATCCGCTCCCTAAAATTCACCAGTGCAATTTCCCACTGACAGGGGCGTGAACCTAATAGGTCAATTTATTACTCCGCAGAGTTTGATACTGAGGACCGTTACTGTTACCGTTACTGTTTTATTCCTGTATACATAGAGTGGTTTCTGAAGTTACTAATGTTGTAGATGTTCTTTGATCTATATACAATTTTGCTTGTTATGCACATGCGTATATGCGTAGGTGGTACACACATACCATGCAGAATATTTCCACACTCCTCCAACCATCATCATCCTACCCAATGGCCGTGCGGTGGCGGGACACTCATCTCTCCTACTTCCCTGCCACTTCTCTCGTGTCAAGCTCACTCCAACCCCCACACAGCTAAGGTGTAGGGCCCCAGCCTGTTCATATCAGGTTGGGCGCTGCGCCTGGGTTGTACATTACCGATCCTCTTATTTCGTGTGAGGACACGGGATAGCTGGCTACCCCAGTGGACTCGTCGGTTACCCCGCAAAGTTCTTAGGAACAAGACATCTAATCTATTTTTTTTTTTTTTTTTTTTTTTTTTTTTTTTTTTTGCTTCCCTCGGTTCTTTATTCATCACCCTGATGGACGTAATGGACAAAAACCGATCGACAACCAGCGAGACGGAAACACGCCGATCCCTAACTCTCAAATCAATCAATATTCGTGGCCTAAATACGCCCGAAAAACGCTCTCTACTCCTCGCCTCACTACATAAGTCTAAAACACACATAGCATTGATTCAAGAAACACATTTCCGAACCAATGCAATCCCCAAATTACACAACAAACATTTCCCGACAATATATCATGCAACCAACAACGAAGCAAAATCAAAAGGAGTATGCATTATCATCGCCAAAGATTGCCCGTTCAATGTCTCAGACACACACAGTGACCCACTAGGACGATTCATCTTCATAAAAGGTACACTGCACGGGAAAAAAATCACGATCGCCAACTTATACACTCCGAACACACACCAAGTGTCCTTCTTCCGCGACACGATACAACTACTCACGGCCTTTAGCTCGGGCACGTTAATAATCGGAGGCGATTTTAATGTACCCCTCAACCCTATCCTCGACACCTCCAATGGACATTCCTCTATCACATACAGAGCACTTCGTACCATAAAAACACAACTTAGTGACCTACTAGTACATGATACCTGGCGCACCATGAACCCTAAAGAAAAGGATTACACATTCTTCTCTACACCACACGCTAAATATTCAAGAATCGACTATTTCTTTCTATCCCAAGAGGACTTGCCGTTAATTAAAAACACCACTATTGAGCCGATGGTCTTGTCAGACCATAACCCAATTACGTTGACCCTTCACCTTCCCAACCAGTCGGTGCGCCCTAATATATGGAGATTAGACAACTCTTTACTTACCGATCTCGACGTCTCAAACAAGACTTCCCAACACCTCACAAACTACTTCGCAGACAACGGGCTAGGTGACAGTCCACCAGATGTGGTCTGGGCCGCACATAAATGCGTTATAAGGGGCACATTCATTTCGCTATCAGCTCATAGAAATAGACTCAGAAAAGCCAAATTGGAAGAACTGACTACTCGTATCTCTAAATTAGAACAGCAGCATAAAAAATCTCTGGCATCTGAAGCACTCACAGAACTAACACAAGCTAGATCTGAACTGCTGACCGAATTACACACTAGACTTAAACGACAATATACGTTACAGCAAAAACACTTCTACGAGTATGGCAACAAATCAGGGAAGCTTCTAGCGAGAGCCCTACAAGCTAAGCGTGCGGCCCACACCATACATACAATCAAAGACCCTTCAGGCAAACCCTATGTCACTTCTGGGGATATAGCGAAACAATTCGTAACCTACTTTACGGATCTCTATAATCTACATTCCCCTCAACAGACCGATGCCTCAGAAGATAGAAGAGATACACTCCAAACATTCCTCTCCCAATACGCCCCCACACCTCTCACGACAGAAGAATCCAATGAGCTAAACTCTCCATTGACACTAGAGGAAATCAAACTAGCCCTAACACAGATGAAACCAGGCAAAAGCCCAGGACCTGATGGGCTCACTGTCGCATACTATAAATCCTTTTCAGACATACTTATACCCCCACTAGTCAAAGCACTGAACAACCTCTCACCCCACAGTCTAGCATCCAAGGAAGCATTAGAAGCACACATCACACTGATCCCTAAACCAGGCAAGGACGTCACCATGGTATCCAACTACCGGCCGATTTCCTTACTTAATGTAGACATTAAAGTTTATGCCAAAGCTATTGCTAACCGTCTGCTACCGTTACTCCCCAAACTAATATCCACGGACCAAGTTGGATTCGTCCCGGGAAGGGAGGCCCGAGATAATACCACCAAAGCCCTTGATATTCATCACTGGATGACCACCAATGACACTAGCGGATTCTTCCTGTCCTTGGACGCGGAGAAGGCGTTCGACAGGGTTGCTTGGGATTACATGGAAGCTACGTTACACTCTATAGGCCTTCCATCCCACCTGATCCATATGATCATGGCGTTATACTCCTCGCCCACAGCCAAAATAAGAGTGAATGGCCACCTGTCGAGCGCCTTCTCCGTCTCCAACGGGACGAGACAGGGTTGCCCCCTGTCCCCCATAATCTTCATTCTCACAATGGAACCACTACTTCGTAAACTCAAAGACAACCCAAATATTAAAGGGGTAGAAATAGACCACAAACATTTCAAAATTGCGGCCTATGCGGACGATATCCTCTTATTTCTGACAGACCCACTCACCACTATACCCAACCTCCTCAAAGACTTTGCCACATTTAAATCCCTATCCAACCTACAGATCAACCTATCCAAATCTAAAGCCTTGAATGTATCATTGCCCAACGCAATCGTCACCCAATGCAAACAAAATTTCCCTTTTAGTTGGGAAACACAAGCTCTCACATATCTAGGCATCAAAATACCCACCAAACTGACGGAGACCTACAAACTGAACTTCCTACCTATTCTAAATTCTGTCCGAACAGATTTACAAAAATGGACCTCAGGGCCGTTTTCGTGGTTCGGACGGGCAGCGGTCCTAAAAATGAATGTGCTACCCAGACTACTGTATCTGTTTCAAACTATTCCCATTCACATTCCACCTACCTTTTTCTCAACCCTCCGACAGCTTTGTAGAAATTTTATATGGTCCTCCAAACAACCTAGATTAAATTGGAAAAGATTGACAATCCCCAAGTCACAGGGGGGATTAAACATACCAGACATGCAAAAATACTATTGGGTGTGCCACCTAGCCAGAATTGTGGACTGGCATGCAAACGATACAATCAAAGATTGGGTTTACATCGAAAATGCCTTCACGCCGATACCGACACACCTATTACCGTGGATCAATCCAAAATCCGTGCCAATGAAAGCCTCACTACACCCACTTATCAGTTCCACACTAACAAATTTCAAAGCAGCTTGCAAACCGCTCAAACTAAAACCCTTTCCAGGGCCCATGACACCACTGGAACATAATCCAGAATTTACCCCAGGAGTACACACTCACCACCATATCACGGAACCCAACAGAACACGACTTCGGGCACACCACCTGTTCCACAAAGGGAATTTCTTGACATTCCAAGCCCTTACTTCCGCATTGCCAGACTATCACATTCCCCTTCACAAATACTTACAACTACGCCACTTCATCTACAGCATTAAACCCACAGCAGACCTACACAGGGAACTTACGCCTTTTGAAACAGTATGTAACAACGCTGAACCCCAAAGACACCTCATCTCAACACTATATAAACTACTGTTTTCAACAGAGGAAATCAAAACTGATGACCTAATTAGAAGATGGGAGCAGGATTTAAACATAGACCTCTCCACCGAGGAGTGGCAATCAGCCCTTTACCATATGCATAAAGGCTCATGCAATATATCAACGCAGGAAAATAGGTATAAAATCTTTACAAAATGGTATAGGACCCCAGACAAAATTCAGAAGTACCAGCCCAACCTCTCTCCCTTATGCTGGCGTTGCAATTCATCGAAAGGCACACTAATCCATATATGGTGGGAATGCCCAATCATCCAAACCTACTGGACTGAAATCCACCGATTAATCACTCAGATTACTACATACACCCCAGACTTCACTCCGGCCCAATACCTGCTCCATCATACCTCGCTTCCACAACATACATATAGAAAATCCCTACTGCTACACCTCATCAATGCAGCAAACCTATGTGTCCCAGTTCATTGGAGATCCAAATCTCCCCCCACCATAACAGAATGGATTCAGAGGGTAGACAGAGTGGCTGAAATGGAAAGCCTCATTCACCAAACATCAGATACGCCTTCCAAATACATGAACACCTGGGCTTGCTGGGTGCAGTTTAAATCGTCCCAACTACAAACCAGCTCGGCCACGCCAACCCACGCCGCACCAGGGGAAATCATGAACACGCCAATGTTGACTTAACTTCACGAATATACACTTAACGGTCCGTTACTTCACGTCCTCTCCACCCCCCCCCCCTTTTTTCTTACTTTCTCTTATTTTTTCCTCCCCCTCTCCACATTCGTACATCTCTCAACACCTGAACACTTAAAACTGCAAAAGTCAATACGAAAGGCTACCCATTCAGTTGAGGAGACACCTCAACAACAGATCACTCTCCAGAGTCGGAATAACTCACCACTGACATGCATCTCCTTACGCTCCCACACCCGGGCACAGTTAGCTCCCATATAGGGGTGCTCAGGTGCGGGAGCAAAGACGCTCCGGCCTGGAAAGAGACAGTCAGATGTGTTGTTTCACGCCACAGGGATATTCCAGGCACAATGAAATCGGCACCTACAACGTGCAATTACCACTGCTTCTTATGCTTGTAGTTTTTCAATTTTTTCAATTTTATTGGTAATTTAACTCGTGTTTAAGGACCATACAAGGCTTGGAATATTCCAAATATTATTGCAATCAATATTGTGCTATGAGAGGTATAAAATGGAAAAGACCTGTATGTTATCACTGCTAACCTTATCCATTGTTAACCTGTACCACAAGCTTATGTATGCTTCACGTGTTGTACTTTTATGAAAACTCAATAAATTACTTTTAAAAAAAAAAAACTACAAGTTAGTGGGGTGCGTCCTTCTCACAGTGTTCAGCTAAAACTACAAGTTAGTGCGGTGCGTCCTGCTCACAGTGTTCAGCTAAAACTACAAGTTAGTGCGGTGCATCCTGCTCACTGTGTTCAGCTAAAACTACAAGTTAGTGGGGTGTGTCCTGCTCACAGTGTTCAGCTAAAACTACAAGTTAGTGGGGTGCGTCCTGCTCACAGTGTTCAGCTAAAACTACAAGTTAGTGCGGTGCGTCCACGTCACAGTGTTCAGCTAAAACTACAAGTTAGTGGGGTGCGTCCTGCTCACAGTGTTCAGCTAAAACTACAAGTTAGTGCGGTGCGTCCTGCTCACAGTGTTCAGCTAAAACTACAAGTTAGTGCGGTGCGTCCTGCTCACTGTGTTCAGCTAAAACTACAAGTTAGTGCGGTGCGTCCTGCTCACAGTGCTCAGCTAAAACTACAAGTTAGTGCGGTGCGTCCTGCTCACAGTGTTCAGCTAAAACTACAAGTTAGTGGGGTGCGTCCTGCTCACAGTGTTCAGCTAAAACTACAAGTTAGTGGGGTGCGTCCTGCTCACAGTGTTCAGCTAAAACTACAAGTTAGTGGGGTGCGTCCTGCTCACAGTGTTCAGCTAAAACTACAAGTTAATGAGGTGCGTCCTGCTCACTGTGTTCAGCTAAAACTACAAGTTAGTGCGGTGCGTTCTGCTCACAGTGTTTAGCTAAAACTACAAGTTAGTGGGGTGCGTCCTGCTCACAGTGTTCAGCTAAAACTACAAGTTAGTGCGGTACGTCCACCTCACAGTGTTCAGCTAAAACTACAAGTTAGTGGGGTGCGTCCTGCTCAAAGTGTTCAGCTAAAACTGCAAGTTAGTGGGGTGCGTCCTGCTCACAGTGTTCAGCTAAAACTACAAGTTAGTGCTGTGCGTCCTGCTCACTGTGTTCAGCTAAAACTACAAGTTAGTGCGGTGCGTCCTGCTCACAGTGTTCAGCTAAAACTACAAGTTAGTGGGGTACGTCCTGCTCACAGTGTTCAGCTAAAACTACAAGTTAGTGCGGTGCGTCCACCTCACAGTGTTCAGCTAAAACTACAAGTTAGTGGGGTGCGTCCTGCTCACAGTGTTCAGCTAAAACTACAAGTTAGTGCGGTGCGTCCTGCTCACAGTGTTCAGCTAACACTACAAGTTAGTGCTGTGCGTCCACCTCACAGTGTTCAGCTAAAACTACAAGTTAGTGCGGTGCGTCCACCTCACAGTGTTCAGCTAAAACTACAAGTTAGTGGGGTGCGTCCTGCTCACAGTGTTCAGCTAAACTACAAGTTAGTGTGGTGAGACCTCTGCACAGTGTTCATCTAAAGCTACAAGTTAGTGCAGTGAGACCTCTGCACAGTGTTCATCTAAAGCTACAAGTTAGTGCAGTGCGTCCTGCTTACAGTGTTCATCTAAACCTACAAGTTAGTGCAGTGCGTCCTGCTCACAGTGTTCAGCTAAAACTACAAGTTAGTGTGGTGCGTCCTCCTCACAGTGTTCAGCTAAACCTACAAGTTATTTTTTTGCGAGCTCTGCACAGTGTTCAGATAAAGTTACCTGTAGAAGGTTGGTGGTGTTCTCATACTACAGGCAGGCAGTTGATTTTGCTAGCTGCAGTATCAGTACATATATATATATATATATATCCCAGCTTAGTGCAGCTACAGGCCATTAGTATGTCTGGAAGGCCAAGAAGGAGAGGCAGACAGTCACAAGCCAATAAGAGAGGATAAGCAGGCTCTGTGTCTAGTGCTGGTCGTGGAGACGGTGCATCCTCATCAGCACGTGGCCGTGGGACACGCTTGGCCTTTTTTTCGGCAGCTGGCCATGTTGAGCCGCAACATGCGGAAAACTTGGTCGAGTTGATGACCAAGCTGTCCTCATCCTCCTCATCCTCTCTCACCCCAGGGTACTTTGTCTGGCAAAGCAGCGGCCTCTTCCCTCGGCTCAATGTCATTAGTGACTCCTTCCCTAGCCCCACCATGTCCTCCTGAGGAGTCCCTCGAACTGTTTGACCACAGTGTTGGGTACATGCTCCAGGAGGATGCCCAGCGTTTGGAAGGCTCTGATGATGATACTGAGCTCAATGAAGGCAGTAACATGAGCACGGACAGAGGGGGTGCCCAAGAAGGACAGCAATCTGGCAGTCATGCTCCCCCTGCTGCAGCATACTGCCAGGTTTGCTCCAGTGATGAGGAGGGAGGGGATGATGAGGTCACTGACTCAACGTGGGTGCCTGATAGGAGAGAGGAGGAGGAGGAGGCGGCACATCACCAACAAGGCAGGATGCCCTCCAGGGGCCAGCCTAAGGGCAGCACATTGACTGCATCACACCCCAAAGCTCCACATGTGCAGGGCGCTGCAGTCTCTGCGCTTTATTCAAAAAGTTCTTTGGTGTGGGCCTTTTTTGAGATGAGTGCATCAGATCGCACTGCTGCTATTTGCAACATATGTCTCAAGCATATCTCGCGTTGCCAAAACATTTCCCGCTTGGGTACCACATGCTTGACCAGACATATGTTGACCTGCCATGCAGTTCGTTGGCAAGCGTATTTAAAAGACCCACACCAAAGAACAAAGAGGACCTCTCCTTGCTCCTCATCAGCTGAGGTCTCCAACCCCACTATACCTTCAGTCCTCTCTGAGACCTGCACTGAGAGGAATAAAGGTGTAGAATTAGGTGTGTCACAGCCAAGTACTTGTGGGCAATCTGCTTTTGGTACACCGACGTCAGATTGTACCAGGCAAATTTCCCTGCCGCAGCTGCTGCACCGCCGAAAGAAGTTTGCTCCCAGCCATCCACATGCCCAGCGGTTGAATGCTAGCTTGGCAAAATTGCTAGCACTTCAACTGCTGCCTTTTCAGTTGGTAGACTCTGCCCCCTTCCGTGAGTTTGTGGAATGTGCGGTTCCTCAGTGGCAGGTACCCAAACGCCACTTTTTCTCACGGAAGGCGATTCCGGTTCTCTACCGGCATGTGGAAGGCAATGTCCATGCCTTGCTGGACAGGGCGGTCAGCGGTAAGGTGCATATTACCCCTGACTCATGGTCCAGCAGGCATGGACAGGGACGTTACCTAAGTTTCACGGCGCATTGGGTGACTCTGCTGGCAGCTGGGAAGGATGCAGGACAAGGTGCAGTAGTGTTGGAGGTTGCTCCGCCACCACGCCTCCAAAATGCTAATGATTGTGACACACCTCTCTCCTCCACCCCCTCCTCTTCTTCTTCCTCCATGGCCTCTTCCTGTGCTTTGTCCTCGGAACCAGCGGTGCTCCGTAGCCGTTCAAGGGGCTACGCAAGTACGCAGGCCAAAAGATGCCATGCGGTGCTTGAGCTGGTGTGCTTGGAGGACAGGAGCCACACTGGGGCAGAGGTTCTGTCAGCTCTGCAGGGGCTGGTTCAGAGGTGGTTGACGCCACGTCAACTTAAGCCAGGAATGGTGGTTTGCGACAATGGCACCAACCTCCTCTCTGCTCTCCGACAGGGACAAATGACCCATGTGCCCTGTTTGGCTCATGTCCTTAACTTGGTGGTGCAGCGGTTCTTGGGCAGGTACCCGGGCTTACAGGATGTCCTGAGGCAGGCCAGGAAAGTCTGTGTGCATTTCCGCCGGTCATATAATGCCAGTGCTCGGCTGGTGGACCTCCAAAAGGAGTTTAACCTGCCCAAGAACCGCCTAATCTGTGACATGCCCACCAGGTGGAACTCAACGTTGGCCATGCTGCAGCGGCTGCACACGCAGCAGAGGGCCATCAATGAGTACCTGTGCGACTATGGCACCAGGACAGGGTCAGGGGAGCTTGTTTTTTTTTCCCCACGCCAGTGGGCCATGATCAGGGATGCATGCACTGTCCTGTCACCATTTGAGGAGGCCACGAGGATGGTGAGCAGTGACAGTGCATGCATCAGTGACACTGTCCCCCTTGTCCACCTGTTGGAGCACACGCTGCGTGGAATAATGGACAGGGTACTTGAAGCAGAACAGAGGCAGGAAGAGGAGGACTTCCTTAGCTCTCAAGGCCCCCTTTATCCAGACAGTGTTCCTGCGTGCCCGCCGATCACACAGGAAGAGGAGGAGGAGAAGGAGGAAGATTGTGTCAGTATGGAGGTGGAGCCTGGCACTCAGCATCAGCAGCAGTCTTTAAGGGATCAGTCCCAAGAAACACATGGAATTGTACGTGGCTGGCAGGAGGTGGCTGCGGACCATGTCGTCCTTAGTGACCCAGAGGACTCCGGACCGAATGCCTCAGCAAACCTACGCTGCATGGCCTCCCTGATCCTGCAAAGCCTGCGTAAGGATCCTCATATTCGTGGTATCAAGGAGAAGGACCAATACTGGCTGGCAACCCTCCTTGATCCACGTTACAAGGGTAAGGTTGCGGACCTTATCTTGCCATCGCAGAGGGAGCAGAGGATGAAACATCTCCGGGAGGCCTTGCAGAAAGGTCTGTGCAACGCGTTCCCAGAGACTGGGAGGTTACAAACTCCTGTTTCTGGACAACGTGTTGCTGAGGCTTCGGTCAGTCAAAGAAGGAGCGGTGGAGAAGGTGGCCGTCTGACCGATGCGTTCAGACAATTTTTTGGTCCGCAGCCCCAAGGTATGATTGGTTCCAGCAACCATCGCCAGCGTCTGTTTTACATGGTGCAGGAATACCTAGGGGCAAGCTCTGACTTGGACACCTTTCCCATCAAAAATCCGCTGGGTTACTGGGTCTTGAGGATGGATCACTGGCCAGAGCTTGCACAGTATGCAATTGAGCTACTGGCCTGTCCTGCATCCAGCGTTCTTTCGGAATGCACATTCAGTGCTGCTGGAGGCTTTGTAAACGATCACAGGGTGCATCTGTCCACCGACTCCATTGATCGACTGATCTTCATAAAAATGACTCAGTCTTGGATCACCACCAGCTACCAAGCACCTGATGCTGATGTAACCGAATATTTTTTTTGAAATCTCAGATCCCTTCAAAGACTGCCTATGCTGATGCTAAGTGACTATCTCTGAGTAATTATCCTCTTCCTCCTCAATGATCACACTGATAGCTTGTAAGAACATTTTTGGTTCTGGGCGCCACCACCAGTGCCTAAGGCCCAATTTTTCAGCCCTTGTTTAACAGGGGCGTGTAATTACAATTTTTGATGCAATACTTTGCAGCAGGGCTCATTTCTGCGTTCCAACTAGAGTATCTGTGAGGGGTTGCAGTGTTGTGGCACCAGCACCAGTGCCTAAGGCCCAATTTTTCAGCCCTTGTTTAACAGGGGCGTGTAATTACAATTTTTGATGCAATACTTTGCAGCAGGGCTCATTTCTGCGTTCCAACTAGAGTATCTGTGAGGGGTTGCAGTGTTGTGGCACCAGTGCCTAAGGCCCAATTTTTCAGCCCCTGTTTAACAGGAGCGTGTAATTACAATTTTTGATGTAATACTTTGCAGCAGGGCTTGTTTCTGCGTTCCAACTAGAGTATCTGTGAGGGGTTGCAGTGTTGTGGCACCAGCACCAGTGCCTAAGGCCCAATTTTTCAGCCCCTGTTTAACAGGGGTGTGTAATTACAATTTTTGATGCAATACTTTGCAGCAGGGCTCGTTCCTGCGTTCCAACTAGAGTGTCTGTGAGGGGTTGCAGTGTTGTGGCACCAGCACCAGTGCCTAAGGCCTAATTTTTCAGTCCCTGTTCAACAGGGGCATGTAATTACAATTCTTGATCTAATATTTCACAGCAGGGCCCATTTCTGCACCCACCAAGAGCGCGTGAGGACTTACAGTGTTGTGGCACCAGCACCACCACCACCAAAGGCCCAATTTTTCTGCCCTTGTTCAACAGGGGCATGTAATTACAATTCTTGATCTAATATTTCACAGCAGGGCCCATTTCTGCACCCACCAAGAGCGAGTGAGGACTTACAGTGTTGTGGCACCAGCACCACCACCACCAAAGGCCCAATTTTTCTGCCCTTGTTCAACAGGGGCATGTAATTACAATTCTTGATCTAATATTTCACAGCAGGGCCCTGTGAGGGCTTACAGTGTTGTGGCCACAACAACACCTAAGGCCCAAATTTCTGCTGAGTATATAGGGCAGGCCCCTACTTTCAAACATCCAACTTACAAACGACTCCTACTTGCAAACGGAAGGAGACAACAGGAAGTGAGATGAAATCTACCCCTAGGAAGGGAAATTCTCTCCTGTAAGAGTTAATATGGGAAAAACATTTCTCCTTTCCACTGATGCTTTCCAATCCTTGTTCCACAAAAAACCCCAAATTTTCAAAAAACATTTGTCATTGGGACAAAAAGTGAGGTGAAATCTTCTGAAGAGGAGGACAGACAGCAAAACAAATGTCACAGGGGTGATAACCCTTCCCTATGTTTTCCAAAAAGCTTAAAAAAGATTTTTTGGCTGGAGCTAAACACGATAAAAATGTACCCGTTCAAAATTACAAACAGATTCTACTTAACAACAAACCTACAGTCCCTGTCTTGTTTGCACCGCCTGTATACTGCTGTTCAGAGTATATAGGGCCTGGTGGCCCCACACCTTTCCTTATTTTAATTTGGGTGCGGGGTTCCCCTTAATATCCATACAAGACCCAAAGGCCTGGTAATGGACTGGGGGGTACCCATGCCATTTGTCTCACTGATTTTCATCCATATTGCCAGGACCCGACATTACATTAAACCCGCAAGCAGTTTTAAATGAGATTTTTTCCTTTAAAAATGACATTTGGTGCAAGGACTGTTCTAAACACGGGAAACACGCGCCACTTTACAGGCATACTATAGACACCCCCAGGTACGATATTTAACCACTTCAATACCAGGCACTTAGACACCTTCCCGCCCAGCCCAATTTTCACCTTTCAGCGCTGTTGCAATTTGAATGACAATTGCGCGGTCATGCTACACTGTACTCAAACAATTTTTTTATCATTTTGTTCCCACAAATAGAGCTTTCTTTTGGTGGTATTTGATCACCTCTGCGGTTTTTATTTTTTGTGCAACAAATAAAAAAAGATCGAAAATTTCGAAAAAAAACAAGTTTTTCTTTGTTTCTGTTAAATTTTTTTGTAAATAAGTACGCTTTCTCCTTCAATAATGGGCACTGATATAGCTGCACTGATGGGCACTGATACGGCGGCACTGATGGGCACCGATGAGGTGGCACCAATGAGGTGGCACTGATGAGGTGGCACTAACGGGCACTGATGATGGGCACTGATAGGTGGCACTGATGGGCACTGATAGGTGGCACTGATGGGCACTGATAGGTGGCACTGGTATGCGGCACTGATGGGCACTCATAGGTGGCACCGATGGGCACACATAGGCGGCACTGATGGGCACTCGTAGGTGGCATTAATTGGTATATATGGGTGGCACTGATGGGTACTTATGTGTGGCACTGATGTGTGGCACTGATGGGCACTGATAGGTGGGCACTGATGGGCACAGATGGGCACAGATGGGCACTGACAGGTGGCACCGATGGGCAGTGACAGGTGGCACAGATAGGCAATGACAGGTGGCACTGATAGAGCATTGCTGGGCATTGCTGGGCATTGCTGGCAATATCATTGGCATAATAGTGCCAATCAGTGCCCATTTGTGGGCACTGATTGGCACAGATTGGGCACATGTGGATGGCCATGGGGTACATACCTGGCCATCCACGTTGCCCCTTCCCTGGTGGTCCTAGTGGCATCCCTGGTAGTCCAGTGGGGTGATCTGCGGGGGGGCTGCGCTGATAAACAATCAGCGCAGACCCCCCCTGCCAGGAGAGCCGCCGATCGGCTCTCCTCTACTTGCGTCTGTCAGACGCGAGTGAGGAAGAGCCGATCAACGGCTCTTCCTATTGACAGCGTGATCAGCCGTGATTGGACACGGCTGATCACGTGGTAAAGAGCCTCCGCCGGAGGCTTTTTACCAAGATCAGTGTAGTGGTGTGTCAGACTGACACACCGCTCCACCGATCGCCGCGATGCGCGCCCCCGGGGGCGCGCTGCGGCATGTTATCCTGAAGGACGTCATATGACGCCCAGTCAGTATAACACAACCACTTCCCGGACGTCAATCCGCCATAGGGCGGGCTGGAAGTGGTTAAAGGAATATTTCACTTTTTTTTTTTTACTTTAAGCATCATTAAAATCACTGCTCCCGAAAAAACGGCTGTTTTTAAAAGTTTTTTTTGCATTGATACATGTCCCCTGGGGCAGGACCCGGGTCCCCAAACCCTTTTTAGGACAATACCATGCAAATTAGCCTTTAAAATGAGCACTTTTGATTTCGAACAATTGAGTCCCACCGGGGGGTGTTCGGCTCATCCCTAGTAATGAGCTACAGTGAGTTCAGGTTATGAATAAACATACCTTTCTCAGCCAATCAGACTGACAGCTTTGCATGTTGGGAAAGGTATTTATTTGGGAGAAGTCAGGTGATGTTAGTCTTCCCTCCCAGGACTGCGGCCTGGGTGGATGTGTGTGAAACAGCTTCTGGCTGCTAGGTCTGAAGCCTGAGGCCAATTCAGCTATCTGCCGGCTGCTAGGCCAGGTGTCTAAGGTTCTGCCGAGGAAACCCTGTTCAGTACACAAACAACAGAAACAATTCTGAAAGGGATGGAGTTCTAGGGAAGCACCAGAGGTCACTCTTCACAGACTGGGGATCCATGAGGTGGCTGGGAGAGCTTCAAGAGAGAACTCATCCAAAAGAGTTCAGTATGATGCAGTGAGTAAAGCTCAGTTACTATAGGAGACAGCTTATTCTACAAAGTACAGATGTGCAGGTTCAGCTTAAAGGCTCTTTTCCTGTACTGCTGTCTACCTTTTCTCACCTATTTTTGTCTAAAGCCGCGTATACACGAGCGGAATGACTGACAGAAAAAGTCAGACGGAAACTTTTCATCGTCTATTCCGATCGTGTGTGTGCCTAATCGGATTTTTTTTTTTCGAAAATTCTGACGGACCTAGAAATAGAACATGTTCTAAATATTTCCGACGGAACCAATTCCTATCGGGAAAACCGCTCGTCTGTATGCTGTTCCGACGGACCAAAAACGACGCTTGCTCTGAAGCAAGTACAAAATGGAAGCTATTGGCTACTGGCTATTGAACTTCCTTTTTCTAGTCCCGTCGTATGTGCTGTAGCCACCGCGTTCTGGACGGTCGGACTTTGGTTTGACCATGTGTAGGCAAGACCGCTTGAATGGAATTTCGTCGGAGTTCCGTCGGAGAAACCTTCGGAGTTTATTCCAACGGCAAAAGCGGTCATGTGTACGCAGCATAAACCGGTCATGTGTACTGTGCCAATTTGCTGATCGTTACTAAGGGTGTCCTGTGCCCTATCCCCTCTCTCCTACATTTTTCCTGTTTGAGAAATAAACTTCTCTCCTGTTCAAGCGTAAAAAAGACTGGCGTTCAACTTTCTTTCTTGTTCAACACCCACTATGCCTAATAACCTGCACCCTGAGGAAGTATGCCAGCCCTCCCTACATCTGGTAGTCATTATCAGGCTCCTGGAAAATTGGGGTAGGCAATACATTTGGTGCTCAATGTGGGGCAAAACGTTATTTTTGTGGTGGTCACCCCTAGCAATGTACTGCAACTACACAGGAGTGGCAAGTAAAGTCTGTGTACCTCAGAGACTGTGCTATTTTTCTTTTAAACTCCAGAAGAGTTTTGGTGTGCTGATGGAAGAAAGAGGCAGGTGCTGAAGTTTCTGCTGAGCAGCTGGAGCAATCCCTTGGCAGGGGGAGGAGTCAACGCTCTGCAGAGGAGTAGATGCAGTTGTGCGCATCGCCATCTTGGGACCACGTGCTGAGAGACGGAGAGGCAAGCATGGTGTATTCTGGAGTTTCCAATGCTGACTAGAAAGTCTTTGCACCGGGTGTCAGGCCTGGGTCTGTCGGGCTGAAAGAAGCCATTACCGATACTGGAGTGTGGTACATCCTTAAAGGTAGCCTGGTGCTATACACAGTGGGAGGCTACGAAGTGATTGGGCTGCTATGTTCCAAGTTCTCAGGACTGGCTACCAATATGCGGCCCTGGATCACCTGCGGCCACTGTGGGGAATCGCTACAGGAGGTAGTCTCGCCAGCATTATCACCACGGGTGTTGCAAGTGGATATGGGCAAGTGTTTGGCTTTTGCTGCTCCTGAATCTCTGGTGGTCGCTGCCACGGTTACTTTGTCTGCTAATGTGTCTGCTACTACCACCGTGCCTACTACAACCCTGTCTACTCTAACCGTGCCTAAGTGACCTTCCACAGCCGCGGTCGAGGTCGCCTACATTCCCAGATGATGGAAACTCCCAGGGAGAAAACTACTGAGCCTGGTAAGCCAGATGTGAATGAGGGCTGTGTACCTGTTGGGACAGTGAAACCTGTAGCCACAAAGGGAGCAAAGTCAGGAAAGTCTGCCACTGTATGTTGGAGGCCTAACCTACTCCCGGCTGAAGAATTCTCCACAGTCAGACTCTGATATATTGTCTGATAGAATTTCTGAATTATTCTCTGACACTGTGTCCCTTGGAGAAAGATAGACTGACAGGGATCCTGAGCAGCCGTTTAAGCCTGTAGAGGAGGATGTTCTCTTATCCACTTGTACCTCCAGTGATAGGCCTGAACCGTCCACCTCTACATCTCCTGTTCTCTGTCTGGCAAGTTCTCCAGAAAAGAAGCGGTGGACTCACTGTGCTAATATCACAAACGTTGCTGTGCGAGTATCCTCTTCATTCACAAGCATTTCTCAAAAGCCTGATACAATTGCAGGTTACTCTGTTAAAGTGGAGTTCCACCCACTTTTACAACTCTCCAGCATCCCTCACTAAACTGTGCACTGTAAACAAATTGGATATTTTTAAATTTTTTTTCTCAGCACTTACTGTATATCTGCTGTATTCATTTTTCACTTCCTCCTCCCTGGCCGCGGCCCATCGCATCATTTCCTGTTTGCAATGCCTTCTGGGAAGGGGCGGCAACTTCCTCTGAAACTGCCATTGCTATGGAAACCTGACCTGAAACCTATTACACTGCTTGTGCTGCACTGAGCGTGTGCGAGATCTGCAAGGATGAGATCTAGGAAGAAATGCAGTCTGGCTTCAGATGCCCAGACTTAAGATGGCCACGGCCTGCTGTAAGTTTATAAAATAACAAACTACTGCTATAAACTAACAAAACAGACCTTAGTTTACAGACTAACTTTACTAGAATACATTAAGCTTGTGTATTATAGGGGTATTTTTATTTATAAAGTATAATTTCGGCCGGAACACCACTTTAAGTGTGCTCCAGATACTCCAGTGTTACCTGGCTGTGGAGACCCTAAACTTCTGCCAAAGCTGTCTAAATTACAACGCATTGTAATGAAGAAGGTAGCTGAGGAATATGGTTACCTGTACCCGTATGTTCCAGAGACTCTGATCGTGAAATCCAATGTAGACAAGCACAGTGGATTGATATCAGAGACTATTTGAAAATTTCTGCAGTTTGTGATGTAAAGAAATTGTCACCCAGAAATCCAGGAAGATATACTACAATCTTGTGTATCACACTGGAGTTTAGGCAGGTATGCTCTTCACAAATTTTCTTGCCATCAGTAGTTATCCTGGTTGATTGTTAGAGATCCATTGATTTCTCCCAAAGTTTGGCCTTGTTGCACTTTTTTCTTCTACCACTAGGTGGCCGGGTGCTTGGTGGTACTAGATATCAGAAGGGCAACCCAAGGTCAGGTTATGGGTATATGGGGTATCTCAGCCAATGGGCAGGGGTTTTCTTGGATCCCTTGGCCTGCTGGGAGAACCTATATATTCGGGTGGAGTCAGGTGATCTATGTTCGGTGCCACCTGGACGGCTGTCTGGGTGGATGTGTGCTGTGTGCCCCAGGCTGCTAGGCCAGAGATTGGGCCTATCCCAGGGGCTTCTGGCTGCTAGTCTGTCTGAGGGCCTTTCCAGAAGTAAGAGAGCAGTGAAGGGCTGGGACTGCGGCTTGCAGTCCAACCAGAAGTGACGGTTCTGCCATCCGGAGAACCTGTCAGTGGTCAGAGGTAGAAGGGAAGCTGTCACCACTAAGGGACCAACCACCTTATTACCAGGGACCACAGTGAGTAACTGAAGCAAGTACTGGAGCAGTATTCTCACCAAACAGGATACAGTGGGGAATCTGGAAACTTCAGGCGGTGATCAAGTCACGGACCCAGCCAGCGGAGGTGACACTTGCAGAGCGGCCTTGTGTGTCAAGCCAGAGACCAAGCAGACCAGTGGGTTGAAGCTTGAGAAGTATCGGGAGTGCCAAGCTAGGGACCCAGCAGAGAGGCGGGGGTAACGCTTGAGGAAGATACCACCGTGAAGATTGGAGGAGCTCAAGGGATTCAGTGACAGTGATTCAGTGGGTCTAGTGAGAGGCCTGGAGCTCAGCGGGCTGAAGAACTACAGGGAGAAGTTGTAGTGAAGGTGAAAGAACCGTTACGCTTCGTGTTAGGAACTGTTAAAGACTGTTGCCATAGGAGACAGCGTTCCTGCACGTGCAGATGTGGCTTCTCACTGGAGGCCTTTTCCTGCACGGCTGTCCTCCTATTGAAGTCTCGGACTCTGCTAATTGAATTTGCAACTACTCAAGGGTGTCCTGGCTCTAACCCTCTTTCCCCTAAAAAAAAGATTGTTAAGAGAAATAAACTTTCTTTTGCATTCAAGAAGTGTCTGGCGCCCAATAACTTAACTACTCTGCACCCACCATGCCTCCCAACCCACCACATATAGAAGGATGTCAGCTATCCCTGGCCCTAGAGATTCTCATCAGACTAAAGGAGGCTTGGGACCTTGCTACACTTGCAAACCTGAGATTATGGTCGGTACATTTATCCGGACCGAGTTATCATTAGACGGTCTAATCAAGCTGACCTACGGCATTACATTACTACCATTGGATCATCTAGGAAGCCAATGCAATTGCCTGATCCAGGTTACCAGGGGTGTAACTACCACCATAGCGACCCATGCGGGCGCTATGGGGCCCGCAGCCAAGTGGGGCCCAGTGAGGATGAGAGCACCGCCGGAACAGTCTCCCAGCCAGGGGAAGAGAGAGGAGAGGAAGAGGCAAGCTGTGACCTGTGCCCAATACAGCGATGCCTGTGCCCAATACAGCCTGGTCTGCCTGTGCCCCATACAGCCTCACCTGTGCAGAGGAAGAGGCAAGCCACCCGGATCAGCAGAGAGCTGAATTGCCCGATGTAATAGCTTTCATTAGAACTTCCAGTGTTCCCGAGGCTCACATCACATAGCTCCACCTCTTGGCTCGGCGCCTTTGATAGACAGAACGCCAATCCAATGCGGAAAGTGTGACGTCATCAAAGGCGTCAGGCCAAGAGGTGGGGCTATGTAACGATGAGCCCCGGGAAGATGGGAAATTCAAATGAAAGCTATTACAGCGGGTAATCCCGCTCTCTGCTGATCCGGGTGGCTTGCCTCTTCCTCTGCACAGGTGAGGCTGTATGGGGCACAGGCAGATCAGGCTGTATTGGGCACAGGCAACGCTGTATTGGGCACAGATCACGCTGCATTGGGCACAGGTCACGCTGTAAGGGGCACAGGTCACGCTGTATGGGGCACAGGTCACGCTGCATTGGGCACAGGTCACGCTGCATTGGGCACAGGTCACGCTGTATGGGGCACAGGTCACACTGTATGGGGCACAGGTCACGCTGCATTGGGCACAGGTCACGCTGTATGGGGCACAGGTCCTGCTGCATTGGGCACAGGTCACGCTGCATTGGGCACAGGTCACGCTGTATGGGGCACAGGTCACGCTGTATGGGGCACAGGTCACACTGCATTGGGCACAGGTCACGCTGTATGGGGCACAGGTCCTGCTGCATTGGACACAGGTCACGCTGCATTGGGCACAGGTCATGCTCCATTGGGCACAGGTCACGCTGTATGGGGCACAGGTCACGCTACATTGGGCACAGGTCACGCTCTATTGGGCACGGGTCACGCTGTATGGGGCACAGGTCACGCTGCATTGGGCACAGGTCACGCTGCATTGGGTACAGGTCATGCTGTATGGGGCACAGGTCACGCTGTATGGGGCACAGGTCATGCTGCATTGGGCACAGGTCACGCTGCATTGGGCACAGGTCACGCTGCATTGGGCACAGGTCACGCTGTATGGGGCACAGGTCAGGCTGCATTGGGCACAGGTCACGCTGCATTGTGCACAGGTCACGCTGCATTGGGCACAGGTCACGCTGCATTATGCACAGGTCACGCTATATGTGGCACAGGTCACGCTGCATTGACACTAGGGCAGCTGTGGGGGGGGGGGCTGTTTGCAGGAGGGCCCCATACAACATTTTGCTATGGGGCCCTGCTATTTCTAGTTACGCCCCTGCACGTTACTACTGGTAAGCTGTTCTTGTTCTCAAGTCAGCATGGAACACAGCTCTGTGCTTAGTTTAGCTTTGTTGTTCCACAGGAAGTCGTACTTCACACGGAAGGAATCCTGACGTGGGGACACCCCTGCCTGGGCTGTTTGTACCTGGACTGTGCTCCTGATACCAGCAGTCACAGGAAGTGCCCTAAAAGTGATGTATTGGCCTGTTACTTTGGAAGTGCCAATATACAGTGGGGACGGAAAGTATTCAGACCCCCTTAAATTTTTCACTCTTTGTTATATTGCAGCCATTTGCTAAAATCATTTAAAGCGGGATTCCGGCCAGCTAAAAAAAAAAAAGTGAAGTCAGCAGCTTCAAACACTGTAGCTGCTGACTTTAAATAAGTAGACTTACCTGTCCTTCAGTTGTTTTTTTTTAAATAAATCTACATAAATGTCAACAATTCTGTGTTTTTCTGTCAATATGGGGTGCTGTGTGTACATTAATGAGGAAAAAAATGAACTTAAATGATTTTAGCAAATGGCTGCAATATAACAAAGAGTGAAAAATTTAAGGGGGTCTGAATACTTTCCGTCCTCACCGTACCT
Organism: Lithobates clamitans; assembly: GCA_037952925.1. Taxonomy (NCBI): domain Eukaryota; kingdom Metazoa; phylum Chordata; class Amphibia; order Anura; family Ranidae; genus Lithobates; species Lithobates clamitans. The sequence continues at coordinate 4,210,657 of JBBGZY010000996.1, read as the reverse complement.
CACTGTGCAAAGTGATATGCTGATTTATTGCTCTGAATTATCAGGATGTCCCTGTCCTCCATGTGTGAGGCAAATAGCCTCAGTCTTCTGCAAAAGGCATGTTCAACTTTCTGTGTTGCCTGTGTGAAAGTTTGCAACACTACAATTTCAAGTCTTTAGTCCCTGGAATCAGTGACTAGGGAAAATCAAGTTGTTCCTTTACAGTGAGCTTGCGAACTAAAAACAAGTTGTTGTCACTCTTCAATGGAATTTTGTGACACCTAAAAATCAAGTAAAGTACCTGTTGGACTTTGGTGTGACAGAGCCAGCAAGAATGTTCACACTAAAGTTTGTACCTACCGAACTTTAGGGATACAGAGGCAGTATGATTCTTCAGAGAGATGACTTGGTGCACTTAAAAAAAAAAACGTCTGAGCCTATTGGACTCTGGGGTTTCAGAGACATAATGGTAATCTAGTTAGGTAGTCAGGTAGGCTGTGTTTTTGGTGCCTGGGGCCAGTTTACATCTGAAACCTATACTACATGGACTACAAAGTATTCAAGTAAACTTTTTCCCTTTTGTTTTACTGTCACTAGGAGCCAATCTGGGTGAGCAGTAAATTATTTAACTTCACAGGAAAATGTTTAGGAATTTAATGCTTCAAGTATATTGATAGAATGTATATATACTTCTTGGAAGAAGGTGTTACTCTCTAGGGTGTGGGGCCTCCTTCATAATGTTGATATTTCTGTGTACAGTTAATTGCTAGGACTGTAGAGTATATTTTAAAAAACATATATACACACACACACACACACACACACACATATATATATATATATATATATATATATATATATATATATATATATATATATATATATATATATATATATATATATAATGTGTGTTTACTCTATACACTCTTGTCTTCCTTGGCTGAGAGTAGGTAATGTTCTAAATATGTAGTGTTTTATTTAATGTAATAGATAGTGACAATATTTTTATTTTATTATACATGAATGTTGCTTTAGGATAGATATTACTATAATGGGAGATATAGTACAGTGTGTTGTAAAATATATATATCCACTGTGTCTTCCTTGGCTAATGAGAGACAGTAATCTAATTTTGTACAGCAATGCTAATTTTCTATTAGCATTGAATAGTCAACTGTTTATATGTGTTTCCTATACATTGCATCTTCTTTGGATGAGGAGAGACAGTGCCTTAAATTGGTTTAATGATACAATATTTTCTACTACTTATCGTATAGTTTATTAGACAGATAGACAGTTAGGATGTAATGTAATTTGCCTACTGCATTTTTCATCAGTTTCGTGTAAAAAGCCAAATGTATTTGTAATTCAAACGTATTCTTTCCTGTTACCCTTCCCTATCCACATTTTGCCAGGACATCCACTCTCAGGCTTGAGAGCATGTTTTTTTGCAGACTCTGAGGATGTAGTCTTCTTGGCAGGGGGAGAATGTAGCACCCTCGTTCTAAAATAAGGCTACAGGTAAATTTAGTTATGCTGGGTGGTAGCCAACCTGGCTAATTTGTAGTGTTTAGAGGTCAAATGGCTTCCTTCCTAATCCTGTTTAGCTGTGGTTTCTCCCTTTTGTCAGTAGGTGGTGCTGTTGCCTTTGACATTAGTGTTATGATCTACAGTGAGTTCAGGTTAAACATGCCTTTCTCAGCCTTTATCAGACTGACAGCTATGCATGCTGGGAAAAGTTATTTATTTGGGTGAAGTCAGGTGATGTTAGTCTTCCTGTCCCTGGGTGGATGTTTGTGAAACAGCTCCTGGCTGCTAGGCCTGAAGCCTGAGGCCTATCCAGGTGGCTGCCGGCTGCTAGGCCTGTATGAGGCCTATCCGGGTGTCTAAGGTTCTGCTGAGGAAAGCCTGCTCAGAATCTGGAAACAATTCTGAAAGGGATGGAGTTCTAGGGAAGCACCAGAGGTGTCTTTTCACCAGGGCTTTATTTTCTGCTGGAACGCCATTCTGGCACCTATGGCAGCCCTCTTCACCTGGATGGTACGGGTTTTGAATGGGATTTCCCATGCAGGTGTCTCCCTCCCCTGCCTGCGTTGTTCGGCACTCTGCCGGAGTCCCCAGAACTGTGTGAGTTTTGCATTGCGGTGTTCTGTGCAGCACATAGTGTGCTGTGGGGAGGGGGGAAGCGCGCCAGTGCCTGCTCTGGGCAAAGTCTTTACACACACACAGCCCGGCTCTTCCCCTCTGCAAGCCGCGTATGTGACCTGTCTGGAGTGCGGGCGGCACAGACAGAGTCTGCCTACCGCGCAAGCTAAGGGACACAACCGCTGTGTGAGTGCAGAGCTGAGGGTCCTTCCTTTCCTCCTCATTGCTTTACTTTCCTGAAGTTCACAGTCCACAAGCTTTCCAGCGTGGGACTTATCATGCTGGTCTTTCGGGGGACATGGCTACTGATTGAAGATCACAGTCTAATATCCTCTGCAGTGCCATCCTGGCATATTTACTACTATATTGTCCTGTGCTCACTCAGTAGCCTTTAGTGTATCTGATATTTTGTTCTCTATTTGTGGGTTGCCTGTGGATTCCTTAGATTTTTTTTGGCCTTTTTTCTGTAATTAAAAGGTGCTTGAAAGGGTTGTAGAATGCACAGTGCCGCTTTGTGAACAGTTTGGATGGGGTTGCGTTCAGTAGAGCTGATTCAGGTTTTTGGATGGAGGTACACTGCTCTACTGACACCACCCACTGTCCAACTGATGCCATCCACTGCCCTACTGTCACATCCACTGCCCTACTGGCACCATCCACTGTCCTACTGGCACATTCCCTGCCCTGCTGTCACGTCCACTGCTCTACTGTCATGTCCACTGCCCTACTGACACCATCCACTGCCCTACTGACACCATCCACTGCCCAACTGACACTGTCCACTGCCCTACTGGCACCATCCACTGCCCTGCTGTCACGTCCACTGCTCTACTGTCACGTCCACTGCCCTACTGACACTATCCATTGCCCTACTGACACCATCCACTGCCCTGCTGACATTATCCACTGCCCTGCTGTCACGTCCACTGCTCTACGGTCACGTCTACTGACACCATCCGCTGCTCTACTGACATCATATTCTGCCCTACTGACACCCTCCACTGCCCTCCTGACACTGTCCACTGCCCTACTGACACAATTTGTCCAGAGAGGAGAAATGGGAAAGAGGGAGCTTTGTACAGAGGTAAGAGCTGCAGAAGGCAGGTTGTGCAAAGTGAGAGATATGGAGGGGGTGGAGGGGAGGGAAGGTTATGCAAAATGAGAGCTGTGAAGGGTGGGGGAGGTTGTGCAGAGGTGAGAGCTGTAGGGAAAGCTGGGGGTGCAGAGGTGAAACATGGAGGGTGGCAAAGGTGAGAGCTGTGGACTGGGCTGAGCTTTAGATGGGGGTGCAGAAGGGGAGCAGAAATAATATGGATGGGGGTGCAGAAAGGGAGCAGAGATAATATGGATGGGGGTTCAGAAGGGAAGCAGAAATAATATGGATGGGGGTGCAGAAAGGGAGCAGAGATAATATGGATGGGGGTGCAGAAGGGGAGCAGATATATATATATATATATATATATATATATATATATATATATATATATATATATATGGATGGGGTGCAGAGGTGAGTTGTGGATTAGGGGTGTAAGCTGTAGTTAGAAGGGTGCAGAGGTGAGATGTTGGAGGGGGGGCAAAGGTGAGTTGTGGATAGGCGTGCAGAGTGGAGTTGTGGACAGGGAAAGAACAGGTGAGCTGTGGATGAGGGTTGCAGAGGTATGCAAAGAGATAAGCAGAACTGAGGATTTGATGGTTACTTTTGGGGGGATACCTGAGGGGGAAAACTAGGGAAATTTACTGGGGGACAGTAAAGCATACAGAGCTAGTGACCAAGAGTACGTAATATATGGCACAGCGTGCAGGGTCCAGTGGTGAGAATTTTGTAACACCTTGTACATTACATACTCAGAACTGCTATACTCTGTATGCTGTGCTGTATGTTACATATTAAAGGCCTCTGGATGGTACTCCTTATTAATGCTGTACTCTGCACAATGGGTTTTGCATTACGTACCCCTGAGCCCTGCACTCTATATGCTGGACTGCATATTACATACGCTTTACCACTGCTCTCTATGTGCTGGGCTCTAAGTTACATATTCCTGACCCCTGCACTGTGTACGCAGGGCTATATGCTCCATATTTCTGAGAACAAGGGACGCTTTGCATTAAATGTAAGTACTATCTTGTTTGCTGATTTTTTTTTGCGCCTTGTGTGATATACACTGCTCACAACTGCACAATACACACTCCTGAGCCCTGTGTCTTTTGAACAATTATTACAATTATTACAATTATTTGGCGCCGCTGTACTTCTCTCCTCTAAGGAAGGTGTATCTGGGAGTGGGGTTTGGACGTGGTTGGGGGTGGAGTTTGGGTGTGGTTGTGGGCAGGTATTTGGGGGGGGGTGAGTTCCTGCACCTATTTTCAGGAACTCTTCACGGACCGGGAACCAATGTGGTGGCTGTGAGAGCTTCAAGAGAGAACTCATCCAAAAGAATTCAGTATGATGCAGTGAGTAAAGCTCAGTTACTATAGGAGACAGCCTATCCTACAAAGTACAGATGTGCTGGTTCAGCTTAAAGGCTCTTTTCCTGTACTGCTGTCTACGTTATTCTACTATTTTTGTTTAAGGAGTCTGCCTATCTGCCAATTTGCTGATCGTTACTAAGGGTGTCCTGTGCCCTATCCCCTCTCTCCCACATTTTTCCTGTTTGAGAAATAAACTTCTCTCTTGTTCAAGCATAAAAGTGACTGGCGCCCAACTTTCTGCCTTGTTTATCACCCACTATGCCTAGTAACCTCCACCCTGAGGTAGTATGACAACCCTCTCTATCTCTGGTAGTCACCATCAGGCTCCCGGAAAATTGGGGTAGGCTCTAAACCTATAGTTCTTCTTTAAGTTTACCTGTTAGCATCATTCAGTTTAATTTGTGATACTTTTATACTCCAACTCCTGTTTTTCTAACACCAAATATTAGTACCAGACATGCTGATCATTTCTGTACTGGGTGCTCATAATAAATTCCTGTGTTTTAGCACTCAGGAGACACCACCTAACCTGGTACTAGTAAGTACATGGCAGCTTTTGACCTTTTATCTGGGCTTTGTCAGCACGCTCTCGTCCTGTTACAGGACCATGTCAGTCCAGCACCAGAGCGCACTAGAAATGGTTGGCATGAATGTTCTCTGCACTGATAGTTCACATGGTGTCTCCTGGAAAAAGATTAGCTAGTGGCGCCCTGGATGCTACACAGGACTAAAGCTGTATAGTGCGATTGGGGCACATCATTCACAGCTAAAGGTAGACCGTCATTTGAACTGAAGGATATAGTAGATGTTCAGTAGGTTGTGAACTACATTCTAATGCCGCGTACACACGAGCGGACTTTACGGCAGACTTTGCCCGGCGGATGGGATTTCGTCGGACAATTCGATCGTGTGTGGGCTCCAGCGGACTTTGATTTCTCAAAAGTTGGACAGACAGATTTGAAACATGTTTTAAATCAATTCGTCAAAATCGAGTCCAGTTGAAAAGTCCGCTCGTCTGTATGCTAGTTCGACGGACAAAAAGCCACGCTAGGGCAGCTATTGGCTACTGGCTATGAACTTCCTTGTTTTAGTCCGGTCGTACGTCATCACGTACGAATTCGACGGACTTTGGTGGATTGTGTGTAGGCAAGTCCGTTCATTCAGAAAGTCCGTCGTAAAGTCCGTCGAAAAGTCTGCCGGGCAAAGTCTGCCGTAAAGTCTGTGTACGCGGCATTAGAACTGGTTATTAAAGTTGGCCATACATACACTAGTAGATTTTCAAACAAACATTTGTACGAAAAGTTCACATCAGTACATTAGAAGACATGACAAATGTCGTTCAACAGTACTTCAGAAAATGTTTGCTTTTAACATTTTGGAGAGTGAATGGACTTTCCTGAACGAAAACCACGGTCACTATTAGAAATTAGTTAGAGAGAAATATTCCATCCTGCTCTTTCTAATTTACTCATCATTGTGGCAGAAAACGAACGTTGTTTTGACCCCACTAATCATTAGAGAATTGAGTGAGCATTCTTTAAATGATCATTTTTGAGTAAGATTCTACTAGTGCAAAATAGAAAAAATAAATATATATATATATATATATATATATATATATATATATATATATATATATATATATATATATATATATATAATAAAAAAGTGCAAATACTGCTAGTGTATGCCTGCTTTTAGGTGTGTTTGTTCAAAACGGAATATGTCTTCCTATCAGCCAGTGTTATCCCTGCACAGGAACAGGTAAAGAGTGACTTTACTCTGCCTAACCTCCCCACAAAAATTCCTCAACTTGTCGCTGTGTCAAAATTTACAAAATATACTTAGACCGCGGCATTATCATGTTTGAAGCATAAGTATCCTCTTTGACAGGCTTCCCCAGCGCCCCCTTTGCAAAACATGACTTAGTACTTGGTGGCAAAATACTTGTTGGCAATCACAGAGGTCAGACGTTTCTTGTAGTTGGCCACCAGGTTTGCACACATCTCAGGAGGGATTTTGTCCCACTCCTCTTTGCAGATCCTCTCCAAGTCATTAAGGTTTCGTGAGGATGCCGGGAAACTGTTCGCTGCTGGTAAGATAGGTAAGATAAACTGATTTTCCATCCCATAGACAGAAACAAGTGGACTTTCCCAGAGTTGGACTTTAAAGGTTTCAATCATGTCCCCCTTTGGGCTTGTACATGGTTGGATGTTAGAGGTGAAAATAGGTTCACTTCACTTTGATTTCCTATACTGTACTTTAGTAGATCAAACCTAAGATATCTTTGTTTTCAATAAATGATTTCTCATGAATACTAATTGATTTCACAAAAAAAGGGCTCCCGCTCATTGTTGGTGGAACTGGTCTGCAGTTGTCCCTGTGGATTATAATAAATGTGTTACAGAGATAGTTTCTCTTTCATACTATGGTAGGTGACGACTTCCAGACCTGCGTTGAGTAATTTTCCTTTGTACTTCTCAATGACAGCCCTTCCTCCTTGGTGTCACGAGGATGCCTTCCTTCTGCTGTATTTCTCGCACACATCACGGCGGTTCAGCAGGTTTCCTGAGCAGCCAGCAGTGTCAGTCTGCAGCACACATTTTAATCATTTCCCATTTTATGTTGTATGTCCCGCACCAACAGCATGAAATACGGAGTCAATGCCATATTACTTCTGTGATTGCCAAAAAAGACTCTTTAATTGTCTGCCAAGCCCACCTCCAGGTATTCCAAACTCATACAAGATTAAATAGTAAAAATGACATTTATTTCTCCCAGGATCCTTTGCTGGTTCTAATAACGTTTATGGAACAAGCTCAGAAATGATTCACAGATGTATAGACACTTTGTATCCCTCCTGGGGTCACATCGCAAGGGTGACCTGCAGTACAGGTCATCGCATGCTCTATAACACATCATATGTTACTCTTCACGTGAATCCCTTTTTATTTATTGGAAAGTATTGCCAGATAGCATAAAGCAGATCTGCATTGTTCTTATAACATTGTGTAAGAACGGCACTACTAGCCAAGGGTCAGTGCCATGGTTAATGATGGGTAAGGATATGTACAGTAGTTCTTGACGTTGGGGGGAAAAGTCCATGTGTGTATAAATAGACAGAGAGACAGCTACGTATCACACAGTTTCACATGTGATATGAATCTATGAGAATATCCTTTTACTTTGAGAAAGCCAATGTCAGTTCTGTAAAATATTTGAAATATAACTTTTAGTTGGAGGATAGTGAAATCATCATTAGTCTTTGGAACATATGGCATTGTTCAGTGAGACAATACAAAGCACAATAATGATGAGCAAAGCCCACTAATCAATACCAACCACTCAAAAAGTTCTGATTGGACTACTGCATTTCAAATTATATGGAGCAGAGGTTCTCAACTACGGGGACCTGGCCTACTGCCAGGCCACGGCCTCCCTCCTCCTGGGTCTCCAGTTACCTGCAGATCCCCTAACCTCCCATAGTTGTCTGTATGGACACCCACAGTGCCCCTAGGCCCCCTTAAAGCCCTCAGCCCCACAGTGAGCCCCAAACCTCCCACAATACCATCTACCCCCCCCCTGCAGTGCCCCTAGCTTGCTGCAGAGCCTCCAGCCCCCATAGTTCCTCCAACTTCCAACAGTGCCCCACGATGCCTCTGCAAAGCCTCCTGCCTTCTGGAGAGACCCCCAGCTCTTTCCAGAGATTGCGCCCCACAGTTGCCCCAGCTTCCTCCAGAATCCTCATTCCCTGCAAGCCCACTAACCCCTTTTAACGCAGCCCCATCCAGAGCCCTCACCATATTCATATTTTGCTATCTCATACTTTTATTGTGTGAATTTACCAGGCCCTGGTGTCAATATGGTTGAGAACCACTCCCGTTGATCTACTAGGAGTATGTAACCCCATGTTGACAGAGCTTACCCAGGCGGATATTTTCGCTGGTTCTCTACGTGACAGTACTGGATCTGGCAATTTTCTGCTCAGGCCCAAGTACTATCACATGGGGGAGGTCACATGCTCCATCATACTTGGAAGTTCTGCTCCATTACAGCAACAGAGTAAGGGCTCCAATGGAGGCTGCCGCAGAGTATAGATGGGAGTGGGCTATAAGGAGGTACTTTCACTCTGCCCTGAATGAGTAGGTGACAGTGTCTCTTTAAAGATGGACTGAAGTCTGTAACATTTTTTTTTAGATATGCATGCAAAAGTAATTATCTTAATATAATTAAGATGATAATGCTTTAGAAACATTGTTATATATTTTGTAATTATTTACATTAAAGGGCCCATATTTTCTCATTACACATATGGTTACTTACTGCTCTGCTTAACTCACCAAGAGTCTCCCAGGCGGGATATGTCTGATTGAAAATGAAAACCCTAGACTCTGCAGCCTTTAATGACATGCTACTGTAGTGCTACACCCGCAGGAGCCACTGGAAATTGCAAAGGTTCTTTTTCCCAGTAATTGCCCCACAGCCAGGCACACAATCAAAGTCACTCTTGACTCAATAACAAATTATAGGGTGTTCTTTTTGGTGTTTTTATTTTTGAGATAACTTAGATAGGATTGGGGAATGTGAGTGGGATTCTCCAAAAGAAAACTGTGCAAAGTGAGGACAGTAAACTTCCCTCTGTAGAACTAAAGCAAAAGTCCTTGCAAAAGCAAATTGTGGACTTGGCTTTGTAGTAGAACCAGTTAAAAGCTTCTTCTTTCGAGCAATCAGAGCAGAGTCCCTTCACAGAGAATTAGACTGAGCTCTTCACGACACCAGCCGATGTCCCCTTTACACAAACATACAGCTGACTCTCTAACACCAGCCCGAAAGTCTCCAAGATCTCTCTCACTGTCTGTGCTCACAAATATACTTGGGACGTTAGTTGCCTCCTTCCAACATCCATGCAACACCTTTCTCCTAATACCAGACTAGATCTCCAGATGACAGCCCCTCAGCACATGGCAGGTCTGCCCATGCTGGACTTCTCCTCTCTAGGATAAGACAAAACTGCTCTGTGTCTCAGAGTATTTATACAGACTCCCAGCAGCCTTCAGGGCCACCCTCCCTGGAATTGGCCAGGGCTGTTTAAGAGTTCATGCTGCCATTTGCTTTGCTCCACACCTATGTTCCAGAGAGATCTATAGTTCTCTGGAAAGCAGAAGAAGCAATCAAACCAGCAGTAGCTGAAACACTGAACAGACCTAACTAATAACATGCAGCTTCACTGGTTACAGTGAGCACAACTAAATTTACCTAACAACAAAACAGCAGCTCCACTGAACACTGTGAGCCAGAACTAAATTTACCTAATCCTAGCACCTATCTAGGAGGGTGCTACACTACTAATAGCAAGAGTCCATGTGAACTTTGCGTTGGCTTTAGGTCACATGAGGGAACTCCACTTTTTTTTTATTCATGATAAGAAAGTAGGTAAGCCCCTGTGTGTGTACCTTTTATATTTTGTACTACTCTATAAAACCAATAAAAAGATTTGAAAAAAAAAAAGAAAGTAAGATTTTTTTTTTTTACTCAAAATAATGTATTTGGTAATTTTGACATATAGATTTATGTGAATTGTGAATTTTAATGATCGGTTCACTTTTAAGCTCCAAGTTTCTTCTTAACAATTTCTTCTAACTGTCTGGATATTAAACCAATCAATAAAACCCTTCACTGGGCCCCTCGTTATTCCCAAGACTCTCTTCTGCCTCCTTCTTTTAAATTCCTTGGAATAGTCATGCATAAGGAACTATCTTTCCCTTCAATCACTTGTGAACACTTTCCAACCTGGCTACAACTCCCTGTACACTGCTTAGAAACAGACTTCAATAATGACTTAGTGATAAGTGATAAATCAAAAGATTAGTTTTTTGATTCAAAGCCTACTAGATCTGTCTGCATCCACATTTGACAACTCTGTTACTCAAGTCTTCTTCCTGGAATTCATGTTCTTGGAGTTTTCTGGATATCCTCCTAATACTATGACTGGACTTCAGTGTCTCACTCTGCCTCACATCTTCAACTTGCACCTCTTTCAGGTGACCACAAAGCTCAGTCCTTGGTCTGCTCCTTTTTGTAAAGATCTACCTGTAGCTGAACCTGGGCCATAGATCCCAGAAGGTTAGTTCTCAATTCCTAGAGTGCATATGAGAATTTCAGCTGCTAGTCCTTGTTCTCCAGAACCATCTATTGAAATTCCCTTGCACTAGAACATAGCCACACCTGACCTCATTAACTAACTATAAAGTCAAATTCTCCAGCCCAAGCCTGATGTGGCCATCTTTGAATGGATGTTGATCAGGGCTGGTGCAAAGATTTTTGACACCCTAGGCAAAACCTCACTTTTCCGCCCCCTGGCTCCACCCCTGACTTCACCCCCTTCACCCTGCTCATGTATACGGTGGAGGTGGTGGCAGTGGAGATTTTTGTGACAAATAGTTGTGGCACACCAGCCGTGGTCCACAGGTATATAAACAGGCTAGGGTAGTATATAGATGGGCTGAGGTAGTATATAGGCGGGCTGAGGTAGTATATAGATGGGCTGAGGTAGTATATAGGTGGGCTGAGGTAGTATATAGGTGGGCTGAGGTAGTATATAGATGGCCTGAGGTAGTATATAGGCGGGCTGAGGTAGTATATAGATGGGCTGAGGTATATAGGCAGGCTGAGGTAGTATATAGGCGGGCTAGGGTAGTAGTATATAGACAGGCTGAGTGTGCTGGAGGTCCTGCCGATCAGGCTTGTTGGTTCCTGCAGCGCAGTGAAGGTGTACGGAGGAGCGGAGTGGACGTATGGCTGGATGGGTCCTCCTCTGATGTGGAGTGGACAGAGAGCGGGGAGCTCCATCTGTGGAGAAGGACTGGCTGTTAGTGGCAGTCAGGGGATTTGGGACAGGCACAGAGCGGACTGTTACTTCTGGCCAGCTGAGTCTAGAAGTGGATTTGATGTACGGAGATCTGTTGGGCTGTGTGTTGGGGCTCAGGATGCATAGCCAGGATCTGATGGGACTGTCAGGTGCGGGGACCAGTCCGCTGCATTGAGTCCAGATACCCCGCTGTACCGGTGATAAGGAGGATGGAGCCTGCTGGAGCCTTGTGGTACAGGTCAGGAAGGAGCAGAGGGGCCCAGGGGGTGGTAGGAGGCTGAGGAGGGGCGTGAACAGCAGCCCCCAGTTTCAGCTTCACAACTGAACTACCAGGCTTCCGTGCCCAAGAACGAGCCCCCAGGACCCGCGTGATCTCCATGAGAGCCACCAATCAGAACCTGGGGGAGGTGGGCCTGCTGGAGTACTTCATGGAGGCTTTCCAGTGGCTTTCTGGTGTCCCCGGGGGGGAACTCTGGCAGACCAGCAGCTGTGGCTGCGCCCTAGGTGGCAGTGCGTGCTAGGCGGCTGCCTAGTTTGCCTAGTCGTAGCACCGGCCCTGTGTGCGATCTTTCCCTTGTATATGTAAGCATATTGGAAAATACATAAATGTTTTTACTTAACAATACTACACTATTGGAAGCTCTTTTTTATTAAGTCAATTGGTGACTCTGGAGAAGGTAGCAGAGAAGAGGAGAGTGGAAATTGGGTGCATTCTAGACTTATTGTGGTCGCAAGTCTCTGGTGAGCCTCCATTGCATGAGGGGACACCTGGTGGTGGAAGATTATTGGTGGTATAGTGAGAGATCACTTTATGTTTATGTGAGCACAATAAATAAAGTGCGGGGAGCACAGTTTTGGTTTGATAGTATCACGATATGATGGTTTTTGTTTTTACATGTCCATGAGGAATTATTGCACAGAGGGCTTGGCAAGCAGCGGAGGGAAGAGGAGAGAGTGACACTGAATTGTTATTGAGCAAAAGTGTGATTTGACCATTTATACAAGGGGGTCTAACTATCTGGTGAGCATTTAAAATATTCCTGAGAAGATCACTTGAAGAGGGTTGTTGATTCAACACTTGCCGACCACGCTATAGCCGAAAGACAGCTACAGCGCGGGTGTCCAGTTCTGGGAGGGTGTCTATTGACGTCCTCCTTTCACAGATCATGGTAAAGGGCCAATCACAGCGGCCCTAAACTAGGTGATCAGTTGTGTCCAATCACAACTGATCCTATGTAAACAAAGGCGGTTGTCAGCATTTCCCTTTCTCAGCGCTGTCACTCTGTGAGGAAAGGAAAGATGATAATTGGCTATCCTGTGACAGTACACATTTACACTGATAACCAGGGCACAGTGTAGCCTCATTAGTGCCAATCAGTGTCCATTAGTGCAGCATATCAGTGCCCATCAGTGCTGCCTTATCAGTGCAACCTCATCAGCGCAGTCTCATCAGCACACATCAGTGAAGAAGAATTACTTATATATGTTGTGAGAGTCCCCGGATCAATATGGTAGTGCCTGAAATATGTATGAGGAGAAGACCAGGTGGCGGCCCTGCAAACCATCTCCAAAGAAACATTCGCCCTCGCTGCCCATAAAGCTGAGACCACCCAGGTTGAATGAGCATTCACCTGGGAAGGAAGTTCCATATTCTTCACCCTGTAGGCCTTCCAAATCAATTTTACAACCCAGGACGCCAAGGTTCCGCTGGAGGCTTTTTTACCTTTGTTTTTATACAATAACCTCTCAGAGTTTTTGAATGATTTGGTGGGTTCCAAGTAGGCTCTGAGTACTCTGGAGATGTCCAGATCGTGGCAGGACTCCGATTCCGAGTCTGTAAACACTGGTAATGCCCAGGGCTTCAACAGGTGACTTGAAGTAGTGACCTTAGGTGTGAAACCATGAAGAGGTTGAAGTTCCACCCTGTCTGGGAAGAAGGAGACTTGGCCATCACCTATCCCTAAAGGGTGAAGCTCCGGGATTCTTCTACCGGATGTAATGGCCAAAAGGAATTCCGTCTTCAGCATGGGATTCCAGATTGCTGCTTGTTCTACAGGAGCGAACAGATGGCCGGATAGAGCCTTGAGAATTCGACAGATCTCATTTGGGAAATGAGCGCTTGATAGGTGGACGGATCCTCAACGCCCCTCTGAACAAAGTGACCACCAGAGGATCTTCCGCACATCTCCTATTAGTTGTGGCAGATATTGCTGCTACCTGTAACTTGAGGAAGCTCAGGCCAAGCCCTAGATCGAGACCCGTCTTAAGGAATCCCAGAACACCAGACGTAGAGGGTGAGATTGGATTAAAATCACTCCCGGCAGCAAATTACAAAAACTTGTCTCAGATGATTGCATACAGTGCATTTGTTGTAGGCTTTCTGGCCTTTAGAAGGGTAGATATGACCCCTAGGGAGCAACCTAGGGACTCAAACCTTCACCTTTCAATCTCCAAATTTGAAGCTCCAACCTCTGAAGGTTTGGATGAGTAAATCCGCCCTGAGACAGAAGTTGAGGGAAAAAAAGGGATCATGATTGGAGGACTCACACTAAGGCGCATGGCTAGAGGGAACCATGGTCTTTTCGGCCAGTACGGCAGAACCGCCAACACTTGCACTGACTCTCTGAGGAGCCTCAGAAGGAACTTTAATATTAGTGGGCGAGGAGGGAAAGCATATGCTGTGGTGAAATTCCAGGGGCATGACAGAGCATCTACCACCTCTGCCTGTGGATGCAGGAGGCGAGAGAAGAACTTGGTTAGTTTGGTATTCTCCAGGGTGGCGAACAGATCCAACTGAGGGGGATCTCAAAGGCTGACAATCTGGTGGAAAATGTGGGGATGAAGGGCCCATTTGTTGTTGTCCAAAAAGTTTATTGACAATGTGTCTGCCTTCGTGTTCAATCTGCCTTGGAGATACACCACTTTGAGGTCCAAAAGGTTCCTTTCTGCCCACACTTCAGAGATTTGTTTCACTGAAGCTCATAGAGCTGCAGTTCATCACCAATAACTCTCTGAAAGAGCAGGCTGAATTGTAATACAGTTCCTTTTTGCTAAAAGTTGTACTTGTTTATCTACTGTTCTGTATTTATGTGTGGAAAAGCAATAGAGAGGGGTCTGACACTCATAAGAGCCATCCCTCTGCTCTCCTGTAGCCTGTTCGCATTGAATGTACTTAGTTGAGCGCAGAGGTTATCGTTCTTACTGGTAAATGTTCAATATTTGGTATGTACTGTAATTGCCATTTGATTATTGGTTACATTACTATAGGGGGTACCATTCTAAACAGTAAAAGTTCATGTTGCTCAACCTTAAATGCTTTTATTTTATCATACCTTCTGGTTTACCACAGTTGTGTTTCTTTTCTACTCCTGTGTTTTGCACTAATACTGCATTTTAGGTGTCCCAGTAATTCCTAACCTATCAAAAAATCTTAACATAATACAGCCCAACTCCAGGAAAGTAAAAAAGTCCATCTTAGCAGTGTGAGTGTGTGGGGGGAGGGGAGGGGGGGGGATAGCCTCTTTTACTTACCTGATTGATTCCAGGCTGTCTTCCTTCACCCTAAAGCCCCGTACACACGATGCAATTGTTGGCAGGGGATTGTCTGTTGACAGACTGTTGTCCTAAAATCTTACTGTTAGTATGCTCCTTTTGACAACTGTTGTCCAACTTTCGGCCAATAAATGTTGAATGGCAGACTAGTACATTTTCAGCGGACAACGGTTTCAGATTTTCGTATGGTCAGTACACAAGTCCGTCACACAAAGGTCAAAAGTACAAACACGCATGCTCGGAATCAATGCTCACCAAACACGAAATTAGCAGAAGGTGCCCAAAGGGTGATGCTCAGGAGCTGAAACTCCTTGTAGTACGTCACTACGTTAGTCTTTGTTGGCTGACAATTGTGTACCGTTAGTATGCGAGACAAGATCCTGGCACACGCCGTTTTGACAAAAATCAGATGCTTGGTTGGCCAACAATCGTACCGCGTGTACGAGGCTAAAGCCTTGACATCATCACATATCATACAGGGACATTAACCCTCTATGGTATGATGGGGAGGCTGGAGTGTGACCACAGCCAATAACTTATGCCGCGTACACACGGCTGGACTTCCCGACAGAAAAAGTCCGATGAGAGCTTTTGGTCAGACATTCCAACCGTTTGTATGCTCCATCGGACTTTTTCTGTCGGCATTTCCAACGGACTCAGATATAGAACATGTTCCAAATCTTTCCGTCGGAAATGCTGACGGAGTTTAGCCTGTTGGCAAGTCTGCTCGTGTGTACGCAGCATTAGAAGCTTAAGGGGACAAGTCACAGCAGTGGAGGGAGCCTGCTGGAGCAAGGAATAAGATAAAGCTGGGTACACATAGATTGAGATTCGTCCTGTTGAGCAGGAATCACCTAAATTTCAGTCTGTGTGTAGCCCTTCCTGTTAGACAAAAGCCAATCATTAGATCAGCTTTTCTTGAACAGGACTGCTAGAAACCTTGTTCAATTAGTGGCTTGCAGCCAATCGGCTTCAGCACTAATTGGTGTATTCTGACAGTGGGAAGTCCCCGCTGTCAGAATACAATGTCCCAGTAGGGGGGATTCCTGCATCCATATTGCTTGTGTAGATGTAAGAACCTGTCAGCTAGTGATCTGAACAAAGCCTGTGCACGTGTACCAACCTAAAGGATGAGCCCACCTTTTTGAACATGTTACTCCCATATACAGGGTGTAACATGTCCTAGTTCCCCTTGCCCCTCCTCTGTGCCCCCACCCATACAGCCTCATCATTAATTCATAGAAATCTGTGAATGCATAAACTACAATTCCGATCCACCACTGCAGCAGACAGACTTGTAGTTTAAATGAACTGCGAGTTCACTGATCAGCACGCCTGTAGTTCATTTACATTGCCCACAGCTCTGCAATGACAGGCATACAGAAGTACGGGCACAACGCTGTAGGCAGTGTCTGCAGGAGCCTGACAGTTCACCCGCAATCTGCTGATGGTGGGCACAATACTTTGCAGTCTCCTGTTTTAAAAAATAATAAATGCACCAGCAAAAATATGTGCATTTATTATTTTTTAATAAAAAGGTGAACCTATCCTTTAGGTACTTATACCTTAATCCTCTGCCCCTAGACTAAATGAGCATTTAAACCATGCAGTATGGGGGGCCCTATTGCAAGGATGGGTTTTTTTCATTATGAGCAAGAATGTCAGAGAAGACACTTGGGTCAGGCAGGCACATAAATGGGTGGTTTTATGCATATATGTGAGTGTTTATGTGTTTGTGTATACACTATATATACTGTAGGTATACTGTATATGTGTATGTGTGTAGATATATATATATATATATATATATATATATATATATATATATATATATATATATATCTATCTACACGCACGTGTGTTTATGTTTTGGGGTACACACCCTAATGCAATAGGCTGCGCACACCTCTGGGGACAGGACAACTTCACCGCATCAAAGGGACAATAGACGGGGCCATGTACCGTTAAATCTTGGGTGAGCTTCCCTCTTTCCCTCAGCAGCTGCTGACATTTAATAATCGGACACTTCCCTGTCCTGGAGTCCAGCGATGTTGGCACCGCAGCTGATGTTTCCATCAGCTGTTGGGTGCATGCCGCCTCCATTGTGAGTAAGGGAACCCGGCAGTGATGCCTTACGACTTCACACCGGGAACCCTACTGGGCATGAGCGAGGCTCCGCTTCTCTCTCCTACTGGCCCGGCGGCCGGGGAAGGAGGAGGAAGGAGACCAAAAGGGGACGTCAATACCCGCGGCTGAGGCTCTCGGAAGTGGGAATAGGATACCTGTATTAGACAGGTATCCTGTTCCCCTCCCCCCTAAAGGTGCCAAATGTGGCACCGGAGGGGGGGAGGAGTACAAGGAGCGGAAATTCCACTTTTGGGTGGAACTCCACTTTAATATTGTTAAAGTTGTTGATAATATTTATTTTTGGAACTAAATTCTTAATAAAACAATTAACAGTGTAATTTCATGAGATAATTTACAAGGGTGTGTTTAGGGACAGACTTAGGGGTGGGACAGGGTAGAGGTTGGGTAGGGTAACTGGGGGCGTGTAACTTTTAAGGCATAGCTAGTGGCTCAGAACTTGAAATTCTGAGCCCTGATCTAGATGATCATTGTCAAACTTCAGACAGGCCTGTACATGTGTCTTCCTGAGGAGGGAGAACATGCTGGAACTGCAGGATTTCAATCTATGGCTACGTATTGTGTTACTACTGGTTTGTTTGGTGACTATGGTCCCAACTGCCTCATTCACAAGCTCCTCCCATGTAGTTCTGGGCTGATCCCTCACTTTTCTCATGATAATTCTTACCCCATGAGGAAAAACCCTTAATGGAGCTCCAGACCGAGGGCGATTAATGGCTATTTTGTATTTCTTCCATTTAAGAATAATTGCTCCAACAGGTGTCTCCTTCTCACAAGCTTCTTGCTGATGGTTTTGTAGCCCATTCCAGCCTTGTGCAGGTCTACAATCATGCCCCTGATTTCTTTTGACAGCTCTTTGGTCTTGCCCATGATGGTGAGGTTTGAATGGAAGAGATTCTGTGGACAGGTGTCTTTAATACACATAGCGAGTTGTCAATAGGAGCGCCTTCTTAAATTGACAGGACTAATCTGTGAACCACATGAGCACATACTGTAGCCAGTCCGTGGGAGCCAAAATTATTGTTGGTTGTTAGGGGATCAAATATTTATTTTACCCACTGAACTGCAACTCAATTTTTTAACATTTGTATTGTGTTTTTTCTGGATTTTTGGTTGCTATTTTGTCTCTATCATTTAAAATACACCTATGATAAAAATTATAGACCCTTCATTTCTTTGTAAGTGGGTAAACTTACAAAATCTGCAGGGGATCAAATTATTATTTCCCCCACTGTATGTTTGAATCCACTTGATTATTTCAGTAATTAAAGTGGTTGTAAAGTCATGTGTATTAATTACTTTGATCCTCTCTGCTTTAGGTTCCTGTTCAGTACAGTGTGTGCGTTTTCCTAAAATTATAATGCTAAATACCTTCTTTGCAAAGCCCTGCTGTCCTGTCATGTGACCTCCCTCTGCTTCCCTTCCCAAGTAAGTGAGTACAGTGGGAGGGGCGGAGATTGCCCTCTGATGAATGCAAGCTGGCAGAGAGAGGTCACATGACATGACAGCAGGGCTCTGCAAAGAAGGTAATTTGCATTATAATTTTAGGAAACACACACACTGTACTGAAAAGGGACCTAAAACAGAGAGTATCAAAGTCATGAATATATGTTTCTTTACTTTACAAGCACTGGAACAGCTGCAGGGAATGGAAAGGAGAGGAGATCGGTTCTCACACAGACTACAAAAGGGGGAGGGGGAGATGGCAAGCTGCTGAAGAGAGAGCTGGATGATGGAGGCACATAAACTGACCATGCTATCAGAGATCAGCAGCCATGATAAACATGGTCAGTTTACAGAGGGGAAGACAGAAACAGGCAGGATTAGCCAGGTATTGTACAATATAGAAAGGGACAACCAGGGTCGGACTGACCATTAGGGCACTCGGGCACTGCCCGAGCCACAAGGCCAGTAGGGGGCACCATAAGAGGCTCCAGGTACCTTTGTCTTCCTAAGGAATCTGTGCTGCTCCAGGAGCCTGGTGCCGGAACACGATTCAGCACTGAGCTTCGGTAACTGGCCTGACAGGTGTGCGCTAATGTGGGCACTCAGGACACCTTCCCCGCATCTCCTGCGGGGTGCCCAGACTCCCACATGCAGCAATCACTTCTCTGTGGCAGCTGTCACTGGATTCTCTCCTCCCTGAGCCTGCACATCACACAGGGCTCTCTGAGGATCCTCCTCCTTGGCTTCAATGTACACAGACAGGAGAAGGAGAGAGATCTTACACTGTAAGAGCTGTGCTGATCTCTCTGCTATATAGGTCTGTGCATTGTTTACGGATGATGGGGGGGCAGGTAACACGGATGCTCTCAGGGCTGGGCTCAGCCCTTCCTTCTCTGAGCTGGCCGCTCAGCTGTCAGCTAATTACCAGCTCCTATCTCTCCACAGTGACTCACCTGTTGATAATTTCCTGCTCATCAGTCTTGCCTATTTAAGCCATCCAGCCCAGCTGATCTCTGCCTTCGCCTTGGTCTACATCACAGAGACTATCTCCTGCGTTCCTGTTAAAGACTTACTTGGCTGACATTCCTTCTGGTTCCAGATCCTGCTTGCTGTTCCACTACGCTGTTCCCTGGCTTCCTGACTTTCTGGCTTGTCTGACTATCCATTCCGGTTACCGAAATTTGGCTCTGTTTTGACTACGTTTGTTCTATTTACTTTTATTATCAATCAAGTGTGATTTAACTGTACTTCTGTCTTGGTCTGATTCATGGTTTCTGACAGATGCACACATGGAGGAGTGATGGGAGAGGACGGGTAAAAGGATATGTGTTGGGGGATACTTTTGGAGGGGAGATAACTTTTGTTGGAAGGTGGGGTTCTCTCCCCTCCTAAAGCACCCAACACACATCCTCTTACCTCCTGCTCCCCCAAATCAAAGAGATGCCACCTGCCACTCTGTCCTCATTTCAGGAGCCCCTCTCTGCCCTCATCCCAGGGCCCCTCTCTGCCCAATCCCAGGGTCCCTCTCTGCCCCATCCCAGAGTCCCCTCTCTGATCCCATCCCAGGGTCCTCTCTATGCCCTCATCCCAGCTCTCCCTCTCTGCTCCCATCCCAGGGTCCCCTCTCTGCCCCCATCCCAGGGTCCCCTCTCTGCCCCATCCCAGGGCCCCCTCTATACCCTCATGCCAGGGCCCCTCTCTGCCCTATCCCAGGGTCCCTCTCTGCCCCATCTTAGGGTCCCCTCTCTGCCCCTATCCCAGGGTTCCCTCTATACCCTCATCCCAGGGCCCCTCTATGCCCTATCCCAGGGTTCCTCTCTGCCCCCAGCCTAGGGTCCCCTCTCTGCCCCCATCCCAGGGTCCCCTCTATACCCTCATCCCAGGGCCCCTCTATGCCCTATCCCAGGGTACCTCTCTGTCCCATCCCAGGGTCCACTCTCTGCCCCATCCAAGGGTCCCCTTTCTGCTCCCATCCCAGGGTCCCCTCTATGCCCTCATCCCAGGGCCCCTCTCTGCTCCCATCCCAGGGTCCCCTCTATACCCTCATCCCAGGGCCCCTCTCTGCCCTATCCCAGGGTCCCTCTCTGCCCCCATCCCAGGGTCCCCTCTCTGCCCCCATCCCAGGGCCCCCTCTCTGCTCCCATCCCAGGGTCCCCTCTATGCCCTCATCCCTGGGCCCCTCTCTGCTCCCATCCCATGTTCCCCTCTATACCCTCATCCCAGGGCCCCTCTCTGCCTTATCCCAGGGTCCCTCTCTGCCCCCATCTCAGGGTCCCCACTCTACCCCCATCCCAGGGTCCCCTCTATCTTTAATACCTGCATATACTGGTTACTGTGCACTCCTATACTTTCACTTCTTTTCAAACAAATGCAGAGTTGACCACAAGGCCGTACCCCGAGGTAGCAGCCCAGGCCCTGACAGGGCTCACAATCACCTTTTCCTCCACCTGAGCATGAACCTCTGGAAACCAACTCTTTCCATCTGCCCACGTGCTATAGAACTTACAGCAGTGACTGACCGAATCAGTCCAGCGCAATCTACATCTCCTCTCCTATGCAGATTCAAGGGCCTTGGTACTTTCTGAGACATTGATCTAGAGCAAGTATGGAGATATTGAAGCTGTCCAAGAAAGCCATTGATCACCATCTCAACAAAGCCATGTCACAGAGCAATAAAGTCTCATATAGTTTGGTTCATAAAAAAAAAAAGTCACACGATGGGGAACTTTTTAATGCTGTTTTCCATTAAAAGTGCTATATGGTGAAATTATAGGATAATTCATCGCTGTTTTCATGGTAAAATCAAGTTCAGGCTATTGTTGCATCATCCATAGAAAACATAGCCTTGCCAAGTAGACATTCTCTGCTCCATTATTAAATCAACACCTCTGCAAGATAATGGACTGCTGAATATCATACAGATAGCGGAGCCATAGGTTGTCTAAAGTTGTAGTAAAGAGCAATGGGTTAAACTACTACCAGGATGAGGTCAGGGACTGACAAGATTTAGCTTAGTCATAAATTACCAGTGACTGAACATTTGGAAGCAGCCAGCTGCCTACATCCAGCACCTCATTAACATGTTTCAGGCAAAATGCTAACAACTCCGCTGCTAATTCTACAATTACTAGCAATCTCTGAGCAGCTATGTGGATGTGCTGAGATCCAGGAAGACACTCCGGCCCCCGCTGGCCTAGCGCAGTGTGCGAAATGCTTTTAGTTTTTCACACAAGCCTGATGCATTGTTAATGCATGCTAGGAATATCACGTTAACACATGCCAGGAGGGATAATAACATTATATTGAGCAGAATAATTTGCCGCTTAACAAAAGAAGGACCATGACCGTACAGGCCACATCCTATATGTATCATAGGACCTGTAGTGCAGCTAGAAGATATAGGCAAACTTTTTAAGGGCACAGACAGAATAATCTATTACAGCCTCACAGGGAATGTTTTCTTAAATGATACACAGGCCTAAAATTAGATTTGCTTCCTGCTTTAGTAGGTGTTAGCATCTCATTTCAACAAGTAGCTTGTAGTTACGGGGCAGACAGCCTGGCTAATGCAGCGGGATTCAGATCACTTGTGTGATCACAATTGTTGCACTTTTTTTTTTTCACTGTCCAGAATCAAATTACTTCTATTCTTATCCTGGTTGGATTAAGAGGATGGTCAAGCACTGGAGTCTGCCTGTCCCTGCCAGGACATAAAATGAATTTTAATGAAGAAGGTGACCACCTTAGCAAGGGATGAAAGGAAGGAAACTATCAATAATTGTACATTTTCGCTTCACATTGTAACATGGAAAGTCATTTTTTTGACATGACTTCCATTTTTGCCTGCTTATTGTTCCATATTTTGTTACTGTATTTCATATGTAGATTGCCTCCCTCTAGTAACAATCTCCAAATCAATGACTGGGATTAGCATATCTGCTTAAAATAAATACACTATGTGACGGGAGTCACTTTGGGCAGGGAGCTTGTGGAACCCAGCTTACCTTGGAGAGCACTGGAATCTCCTTGTCCAGCTCCCCCACCCCTCCTATGTGTAAGTAACCCTGTGTCTATTAGGGGCACAGGGTGACCGAGAACCTCAGTCTAATCTGCACTAGCCAGACTCACTGTACAACCACACTAGAATAATATATATATATATTGTCTCATATGCTGTTATATAATATAATATTGTAGATATATATATATATATATATATATATATATATATATATATATATATATATATATATATCTACAATATAATGTTGTATATTGTCTCATATACTGTTGTAGACTCTTTACTTTATTGTTTGAGGTGTGGCTGTATCCCATTGTTCTATTGTTTGTGTTTTTCTTGGGAGCAACCTATTACGGGATGCATATGTCTCTGTGGATTAGCTGTGAGAGTGGAGGGGGGGATTCCTCCAGCAGCCCCTTCCAAAGACAGTCTACTGATGAGTAGTTTGAATATACCTGTGTCATGCTACTGGTGGAGGTAAAGTCTACGCCACCCTGTTTCATTATGCAAAGAAGGGTGGCTTGTCCCCTGAGTGTGTATCCCTGGGTGCCTTTGTTCAAATAAACAGTTCATGTTCCAGCTTTGCAGCCAGACGAGGCCTGCCTAGTTCTTGGTTGCAAGCGGCTGTAAGATCTAATATCTATATTAAGACTGGAGGAAGTGATATATGGCGGAAGCACTCAAGCGGAGTGTGGGATGTTCCGTTACACACTATATGGTCAAAGGTTTGTGCACCTAACCATTACACCTGATTATATGGCCACAGTGTGCGATTTCAACCTTGTAGCAATAGTTTGGGGATTTCAATTGCATAGTGTAGATCATTGACCAGACCTGAGTCTGTGGCTCAACTCTAACTGTGTCTGTCTGCTCCATGCTGACAATATATATATATATATATATATATATATATATATGCAAATAAAGTATACCAGTATCAAGTATTTGCCATTTTGAACAGTACAGTAGGGAGTGGCCTGAGAGGGATTATTTTGATAAAGTTGGCCAGCTTGAACACGTATTGCAATAAGTGAACTAAAATTCCTGTTTCTAATAAAGGTTTACTAAAAACATGTAAGGGTGAATAGCAGTGTGCAAAGAGTTTATTTCAATTTTTCAAACATTTAGGGAAGGCCTAGCATGGACCTGGTTCTAGCATAAATGTGACCCTGTGCAACTAAGCCACCTCCATAAAGACATTGTTTAATGAGTTTCTTGTGCAAAAACACATCTGTGAGCTCAGGTTGGATGAGAAGACCTGGTTCGAAGTAGGCCTGCCAATTTAGGTTTAAGGTTAGGGCTTTGATTGTCCCTTTATATCTTTATGGGTCTGACTTTGTCCATATGGGTGCAGTCATACTAAACCAGAAAGGGCCTTCCCCATATAATGCACATCTGGTTGTTCTCTGAAGTCCAAGCAGATTCAAACCTGCTCTGGAAAAAACCTCTTGAGCAATAAACTATGGTAAAAATAGAATTCCTGTGGCAATATTAAAAGCTGGTGTGTCTGGTTGTAGCATGGATGTGACCCTGTGCAATGAAGACAGCTCCATAAAGACACGGTTTGATAATTTTGGTGTGTAGGAATCCATCAGTCTAGTGCTGATATTGGATGAGAAGACCAAACTCAAAGTAGGCCCGCCAGTTTAACTTTCAGATCAAGGCTTTGACCCATCACTTTAGGTCTTTGTGGTCCTAACTTTTTTTTGCACCGGGGCGCAGTCATACTGAAACAGAAAGGGCCATCTCAAAGCTGTTGGTACAAGTTTGGAAAGTGCACAGCTATCTAAAATGTATTTTCATGTCTTCACTGGAAACACTCAAACTGAATAGGTTTGAGGATTGTCTACATACATTTGGCCATATAGTTTAGGTGTGATGCTCAGGTCAGTATCCACACATTTCTGGGGCCATAAGATGTAAGGCAGGCCATACATGGGGTACATTACTTTCCTGCAAACAGGAAAGAAATTCGCATGATTCCCCCATCAACACAAACGTTACTGACAAGGGAATCAGCAATTGTCTTCTCCCGGCTGGGATAGCAATCCCCGGAGAGACAGGGAGTATCGCTAGTAGCTATAGCAGCTGCTTGTGATGACTGCAAGTTAAATTCGGCAGGCTGGTTGTACCCGAGTTGATTGATCAATCAACTTGGTACATTCGGCTTTCCCATTAACGGTTTCGAATCTTGGCTGGTTCACCAGGAATCGGCCAAGATTTGAACCGTTTATGGGCGGCCTAAGTGACTCACTCAGCAATGGGGATCAGGTAGCACCTATGGAACCTGCACCTCTAAACATAGTTAGCTCACATAACTGTATCAAGTACATAATCGCATAAAGCTTTATAATTGTGTCTGTCTTCCTGGCTTAAAGCTTTATGGAGAGTACTCATTGCCTCTCTACAAATGGCTCTTTGTCATGGAACTGCATGAACTCGTGTTAGAATCAGTAATAATAGACTGCTGTTGTATGGTACTATTAATAATGTGTTATTTCGGTGTTGTAGGTGGCTAATAGACTGTTACGTGCAATCTAATAAAAGCAATCAGACATCTGAGTTAATAACCGCTAGCATGTCATTGTTTTGAAATACACTCAGATGAAAGTAAATAAAGGCTTAGTTACTTAGATGCAATTAAAGTGATCTAAATCTCTGCTGTATTATTCCAGCAACACAGATCCTGGATGAAATGTGTAATGTGCCCATTGAAGCATAGAAATAGCATTGTTATGTCAATTACCCTTCATTGTTGAAGAATGCAAGTTGCAGAGCAAACTGCCAATTACTTGGCCACTGATGCTATTTGAACATATCAGGAGACGCACGGTCATTCGTATGTCCCTTGCTGTTTTTCTCTGGAACACTGATGAAATAAAGAATATAGCAGGCAGGGATGAACTCTTTGATATGTACACTTCTAATGTAACTCGCCTTTGCAATCAGATTCGGATCTGAAAACTGTTCTTGGGCAAACTACATCAGTAAAATGGAAATCCTTGTACAAAAAAAAGGTTGATGGATTTAAAAATTCCAATTTTGAGCTTCTAAACATAATCGTTAAACAGGAGCACGCTACGTGTTAGTTTTCAGACATAAACTGAGGGTGGGACTGCCTGCAGTTTGTAGCTTTGCCTCTCCCTCCTATAGCCTGTATTGGGAGAGTTGTGTGACCCAAGTGTTCCTGTTAACCTCCCTGGCGGTATGATTATTTCGGATTTTAGGTGCTGAAAGTGGTACAATTATTTTGCATGGAAATTTGGCGTTTTATATTGTAGGTCTGTAATTCTTAACAATAACACACTTAAATCTGTCCAAACAAGAGTCTAGTAGACATCCCGGGTATGATAAAGTTTGAAACACAAAAACATAAATTATAATATAATAAATAAAAATAAATAATTAAAAAAAATAAAAATAAATAGTAATAAAATAAATTTCCCCACGATTCACTTTCGCTCAATTCTGCAAGTGTTCTAATTTACTATCGCTGTTTTCTAGCTGGTCTAAAGCCACTTTTGAGGTAAAGGGACACTTTTTGGTTGCTATCGACAATCTCCAGTTTCCAGGCAGAAAGAACAGTATATATCACATAAAACTGCATGCAGGGCATTGGCCAAAGCACTGGGGACAAAAGGGATGTGAAATCATTTCATACAGTACTGTAATCTTTAAGATTACAGTACTGTATGTGTTATGATTTTTACTTTTTCTTTTTAATTTGCCGCCAAGCTCCGCCCCCGTGCGTCGCGACGCTCGCAGGGAATGGAGCCTGGCAAGGAGAGGCTTCGGAGGAGGACGGAGCCCACGGACACTGCGGGGGACATCGCAGGATCCCAGGGACAAGGTAAGTAAAGCCACACCAGGATCCTGCGATGTAATCCTGAGTGTGGCTCGGGGTTACCGCTAATGGTCCTGAATTTTAACCCCGAGCCACACTCGGGAAAACCGCCAGGGAGGCTACGGACTAAAGTTGGACCAAAGGACACCATGAGATTGGTCATACTGACCATTACGTCTGCACATCAGCTCGTTCATTGAAGTCTGAGTAGATTTAAACCTGGAAAAAACTCTTGGGGGGAAAAAAACATTAGTAAAAATGGAATTCCTGTTGCAATAAAAAAGCTTGTGCGCCTAAAAATTCAAATGATGGGCTTCCACACATGAGCATCTAACACACATGTGCAGGGCTGATTAAAGCGGGGTTCCACCCAAATTTTGAACAATATCTGTATGTATTCTCTTCCTTGCCTAGATGCTGACATGCCGTTTAAAAAAATTTAAATCGCCGTAATTACCTTTTATTTTTCTATTCTTCTTTGCACTTCCTGGTTCTCCTCCCATGGGAGTAGGCGTGCTTCTAGCCTCTCCCAGACTCCTGGGAGCTAGTCTCAGGCTTCCTAGTATGCCACTGAGCATGTGCGGGAACGAGCGGTGAATGCTGGGAGCACAGCATTCACCACATCCAGGAAATAAATGCTTGTGGGCTTCAAATGCCCACAATGAAGATGGAAACCGCCTGCAGTGAATAATATAAGTTATTCTTTCCGACGAAATCTGACACAGGCGGACATATTACACACAATATGTGAGTATGTAATGCTGAGAATAAAAGTTTGTGAATGAACTCAAAAAAAAAAAATGATAGATAGGTGGACCCCCGCTTTAACATAGGGGCTATTGGAGCTGCAGCTCCAGGCCCCTTCCTTAAGATAGGCCCAGCCCAGTGGTGTGAGTGAGTCACTAATGCTGCCCATCCCTTGTCTGTGCGAAGTGTACACATGATTGATATGTAAATTGTGGTACTATTGATATGTAAAATGTCATAGCATTCATAGGTATGTCACACTCCCTGAGCCCTGGCTCCACCATCACCTTTGCTAAATGCTGCTGACATTGGGGATGTATAACAAGCCCTGCCTACCACAGTCACCAAGCCTGCCTTCAGCCTGTACTGCAAAGGTGGGCAGATGGATGGTGGGGAGGGGGTGACCAGAGGTAAACAGAGAAGGGATTACAGTTTGGAGGGCAAACATGCAGGGGGCTGGGGTGAAAAGATTAGCAGAGTTATGTGGATTTAGGCAGAAATGAGGGGGTTTGGGGTGCAGAGGTTAGCGGGGGGATTTACAATGAACAGGTGTACTGAAAGGAGGTGGATAAAGATGCAGAGATTAGCAGAGAGGCAGAGAGGGGCCTTTCATAGTAAATACCCTGTTACATGGCTGGTAAGTGCAAGGCTCCATTCACATCATGCAGATTTGACAGAGCATGCATATTCCCATGCATTGCGTGTAGGGCAGCCCCTCCCACTCCTACCGCAATGTGTGCTACGCTATGCCACATTACTACCCTACTAAAACTACCCAAAGGCAACCTCTCTTTCTCTCTCTCTTTCTCAATCCCTCTCTCTCTCGCTCTCACCCGCCCGATTCCCCCTCACTCACACCGCCCCCCCCCATCCCCCTTCTCTCTCACCCCCTCTCTCTATTTAATTAAATTTGTTTAAATATTTAATTTGTTTTAACAAGAATTGTTTACATTTTCATTTGAATTATTTCCAATAAAAGGAACACCAAAATCCTCAGCACCAGGCCTATGATGCTCTTAACCCAGCCCTGCATATGTGTCAAACACAAGGCCCACGGGCTGACTCCAGCTTTTTTCAGCCAGAACGTGGTCAAACTCTGTTCCGCCACCTCTGGCTCTCGCCCTCCGATCCCCCTTATCCACTGTCACTTGTAAACAAAGAAGCCTTCTGTGTTGACAAGGACAGCTTTCCTTTCGACGGCTCTCACGGATCCATGCCTGCCCTGCACTCAAGGTGGGGACAAGGCAGATGCAGGTGAAGAATGGGGCAACACTTGGCAAGCTGCACTGTGATCCCCATCTGTGTTCGGGGGCACAAATACCGACTAATGATCTCCCTGCAAGAGAGAGAGCGAGGCGGAGCTACCTACACTGCTGGGAGGTACTAGAGCCAGGCCAGGTGGGTAAGATGTGGGGAAGCTTGGGAGGGGGGGTTTGGGGCTGTAGAGAGAGATGTGTGCAAAGATGGAGGATGGTGCAGAGGTCAGAGCCAAGGAGGAGTGGAAGTGAGAAGTGGATAGCCTGTGAAAGAGAGCTGAACCCTGCACTCTGTAAGTAGTGCATTCCTCAACCCTGCACTCTGTACACAGCGCACCCCTGAACCCTGCACTTGGTACATAGCGCACCCCTGAACTCTGCACTCTGTGCATAGGGCAACCTTGAAGCTGTACTCTAGATACATAGGGCACCCCTTAACCTGCACTCTGTTCATTAGTCACCCCTAAACTTTGCACTCTGTACATAGGACATCCCTGAACTCCACACATAATGCGCTCCTGTTTTTTTTGCCCCTTTAAAATCCTCCCACCATTCAATGCGGTTTGAAGTGGGCATGGTTGAGTTCCTCCACCTATTCTCTAGGAAAAAATGCCCTGGATAAATTTATATAGTCTTACAGATACAACTAGCCCTTTAAGGGCAACCATAATGCTGATGTGGCCCATGATGAAATTGAGTTTGACACCCCTGATCTAACAGGAGTGCTAAGTGTGTTTTGGTTTCCAGAGATAATCTGAAGCTAGGACTATCTGCAGCATGAAGCTCTGCCTCCTCCTTCTAAAGCCCAAACTGGGACTGAAACTGTTCCTGTTCAAGGCTGAAGCTGTAAAGCTGGGCTAAAAGACATTATGAGAGAGGATTATATTTCACATCCACCAATTCTCTAAACCCTGAGACCTGTTTACAGTGATATTTGTACTTTGTGTAAGCTGGTTGCACATTCAAAATGTGTGTAATAAATAATAAAAGCATCTGAAAAATAAACTAAAGTCATCATATTTTTTTCTTCAAGCTATAAGTGCCTATTATAGGATCTAAAATAAAATATAAAATTGTAATATAATATAATATCAACAAATCAAGTTTTCTATGCTTAGTTGCATGCAGAGATGATAGGAATAACGTTTCTGATTGGTTCCACAGTCAGTCCAGCTTCAGCTCCAGAGTCTCCTCCAAGTTGTGTGTGCTTTGACACCACTACATGTGGAGTCTCCTTAGCATCCATTTAGTAGGTTAAGCCCAGCAGCTACGTGAAGCAGCATCATTTTTGCTGCTTGCTACTGTAACCTCATAGCTCATGACCACAAGAGAGTTTAGACATAGATATTCATCTAAGTCAGGGATATCCAACCTGTGGCCCAAGGGGCGCATGGAGCCCAAGACGGCTATGAATGCGACCCAACTCAAAATCGTAAACTTACAGAAAAATCTGACAGTGTCTCTTTACTGGACTTTTCAAGTTTTATCTTCCCAAAGAAAAATATCCAACTTTTTACAATCACGCCTTAAACATGCCATCAGTTTTCAGCAGCATCTGTATTTGTGAGCAACTATTTTCAAGGACATGGAGGACACAATTAGAACCAAAATATCTGATGAGCACTTTGAGAATTCATTGAAAATTTCTACTACGTCCATAGAGTTTATGTTGCCCTCTTTGACTTATAATAAAAAATATTACAAAAAATAAAGTTTTATTACTCAGATAGGTATATATTTTATATCAGTGATCGTCAACTTGCGATCTGCCCGACTTTCTGCTCATCAGCTATCCTTATTGTTAGTGTATTTCATGTGTGGCCCAAGACAGTTCCTCTTCTTCCAATGTGGCCCAGAAAGGTCAAAACGTTGGACATTCCTGACCTAGGTCCATTATACGGCTGATGTGTTACAACTAGATTGCAGCTCTTGCCAACTAATGTATTTTCATAAACCCTTCTTCAAAACCACACAACTTTTTGATATTGACAAAATGTTTAATATCTGTACAATAATAGCACCAGGGCTTTATACTTTTGTTTAACACTGTGTGGTGTCTTTATTTTTACAGAAATAAAAACAGCAACTGATATGTCTTGTTTGTTATCGTCTGGCTCATTTAAAGACAACAAAAAATTGAATAGAGAGGAATACAAAATGGCGGAGTTGAGGATGGGCGCCAGTGATAAGAACAGAGAGTAACAAGATAAATGCATAATTATAGAACACTTCAAACATATTTCAACAAAGAATTCAAAAGCCAATTTGCTTATGTTTGAACGTGGACTAGCACAGCCTCGACAAGTGAGTTCATTGATATTCTCACGGAAGCACCACCAATCTGTACTGTGGACCACAAAATTTCAATATACCCATTGAGTAACAGAGGCGTACTTGAAAACATGCGGTTTTTAACATACGCAAGGCCAATTCACAACCACCAAAACAAAGATAGAGGAAACTTGGCTGTGGCACGGAGGTCATGGCAATGAACGAAAATCTATTAATGAGAGGCATTTCTTTAAAATGAAAGCATACAGGGGAGAGTAGTCAACATAAAGTACCAGGCTTTCCTCGCACTCAAATTTTTGTAGTTTTTTTTTTTTCTTTTTTTTTTTTTTTTTTTAAGAAAACACTGCTTTAGGAACAATTGTGCAACAAAATATTTTTTTTCCCAGGATACAATAAAACAAGCACAATAAACAATATTTTTTTCATAAAAAAGAAATAATTTCTTGTGGTTATTATCTGTTTGTTCTTTTGCTCTGGATACATACAAGCGGACAGGCATCCAATGTCCCATTCAGTCTTTGTGGCTTACACATCAATAAAACCCAAATGTTTTCTTGAAAAGGGTGGAGGGGGGGAGAAATATGTATTGCTTCGTTTGGTGTAAGTGGTATGTTTTATGTTGTTGTTCTAAAAATACTTTTTTCCAGATTCCTTTCCAGTGAAGAAGTTGTGGTAAAAGATATTTTCTCACGTGTCAGTCAAATTTCTTTCACTTTCAGGAAGATAAGTCTTTGGTTGACAAGAAAAAAAAATAAAAAAATCTTAAAACCTATTTCCAACCAGAGGTCGCACTTCTGGACAAGGAAAATGCTTTAACGAGCAAAGGAAGCATTGAATTTGAGCTGACAGCCCCTCGGAAAGGTTGACTGGGTTGAGCAACATCCGGGTTGTAAACTTATACTGTTGTAGCTGGACCGTACTGAAAGTGTAAAGGAGAAGTCTCTCGGATGCGGACAGAGAAGTGACCCTTGTTCCACATATTCTGGAGTGAGAAAGGTAGAAAATCATCAGCCAGCCACTGTTCCTTGTTGTTTTCTGAAGTGAAAACCAGTGCAAAGTGGTCTAGCTGGTCTTCGGCATAGCAGTAGCCTTCTGTACTTCCCAGCATGCTCCTGGAGATCTCATTCATCTGAAGGACCACCAGCTTTACAACTTCCTGGGCCTGTGTCTTGCTCGTAATGTGCAACTGCGTTCACATAAGAATAAAAAGAAAGAAAGGGCTGGTTTTAAAGGACTTTTAATACTTTGGTTCTGTTGTTTAAATGACTTTTTATACTTTGGTTCTGGATTCAAAGGGTTGCCTTTTAAACGGCAAATCCTCTTGACATCTGGTTTAGACAAAAACATTTTTTTTGGTTATATTACTTTTGACTAGAGGATTTTTAAAGGAAAATTTACAGAAGGATCCGTTTAATAACCTGGTGCTTGAGGCACAAGGGGGTGGGAATGTAACAAAAAATAATATAGGATATTTGAAGAGTTTCCACCCTGGGAAGACCATTCAGTTGGCCTGTGCTATTCACTTGAGGAACAGGCTGGCTTTCTTTAGGGGAGGAAAAAGCTGACGGGGTCCTGCTTTCGAAATCCAGGGCACTGGAACATGTTTCAGTATGGCAAGGGACCCTGCTTCTATGCAACAGACTCAGCCTAAAGGGGGTCATTTTAAACCTCTTTGATATAAACTATCACATTTAATAACTCAACTTCCAAATATACTGCTCGTATACACAGTGCATTTACCACTGGCAGGAGTGCATAGAATGATCAGCTTTTATATATTTATGTAAAACCTTTATCCCAAAAGGAAACAAAGTTTGCTGTAAAGTCAGCCATAGATAGATCGAATCTCGACTGATAAAGCAGGGACCAGTCAGAGATTCGAACCATCTATGGGCAGGCTGGTTGTGTTCTGCCAGTTTGGAAAAAAAATACAGAATACAGCCACTATATCTAATGATAAGCTGCAATAAATTAAATTTTTGGTTTTAGGTTTAATACTGCTTTAATATTTATCAATGGAGCTTCCTTTATAGCAATAACCTTTAGCTAACATTGCCTATGGCTGCTGATCAGAGCTGTACAGTGCTTAGAACTGATTTTCCTGCCAACAAAACTTTTTCGGTCCATTTTTTGGATGTTTGGTGGTGAGTTGAGATGTTTTTTTTCCCAACAGGTTTACCTGCAGCCATGAATGAAGAGCCATTTGTTGAATAAAGATAGGGCAATTATTATATGTGCTATTTGTTAAAAGGAATCTGTCACGGTGTCCATTGTGCCCATTCAGGGCAAAGTGACAGGCTACCTTCTCCTACCCACTGATACCTTTATTTCCCTTCCCTGATGCTATGCTTTGTCTGCTGGAGCTCTCAAAAATACCCAGAACTTCCAGGTATGGAGGAGCAAGTGACCTTCTCCCCTTTCTACTAGAATGCAATACTTGGGACTGAGCAGGCAATCACCAGGCCTGAACACTGTCAGGTGAGGGAGGAGAGATGGTTATTACCTTTGCATAAACTCCCAAAAACAAAGGGGTTGATTTACTAAAGGAAGAATGCTGTTTAGTTTGCAAAAGAACTTTCCTCATGGCTTAGTGCGTTAGGTAAAGCTCTGCTGACTTCCATCATCCAATCATGCCCAAGCAAAAATGCATTTTTAATTTTTTTTTCCTTGCATGTTATTGGATATTATGTTATTATGATATTATTAGTACAACTTCCCTTGTAGTCTCTTTGCCTTTAGTAAATCAACCCCAGACTGACATGGAGTTTGCACAAGGATTACACTCAAAGTTTCGACAGACAAGTGCAGCAGGGAGCGCAGCACAGGTGAATATCAGTGTGTGTGGGGTTGGCCTGTCAGGTATAAGGTATTTATTGATTGCTAAACTGGAAATCAGACCACATTTTAGGAGCCAATCATGGGAATAAAGGCTCACTGTTTTTTCTCACAATTGCAAATGCACACCTACATCAACAGACTGTTTGCTATTCTCTACATCTGTAACCATTAATCCCCAAATACAAGCTTAGTACATGAAGCTTTAGTATATTTCTTAAATATACTTGTAGAAGTGCTATACATTTACTGTGTTTGGAATATATGGCATATCTCACACTGTAATCACCAATATTGGCCAAGTTGTGGTAAGGATCAGGGTTTATACTTATGGGAGATGGAGGAAAAAAGCCTGCTGTGGTGGCTCCATATTCTGGGGGTTATTTACTAAAGAAAAATCCACTTTGCACTGAAAGTGCACTTGGAAGTAAAGTCCCTGTAGATCCGAGGGGGACATGCAAGGAAAATAAAAAACATCATTTTAGCTTGCACATGATTGGATGATAAAATCAGCAGAGCTTCTCCTCATTTCAGATGTACCCCATAGATTTAGAGCGACTTTCAGTGCACTTTCAAGCACACTTGCAGTGCAAAGTGGATTTACCTTTCGTAAATAACCCCCTCTGTGTTCTTCCTCAGGTCATGAACATACGCCACTAATTACATGAAGCCTTTCTGTGCAATTACTGTACTGAATGCTTGCTGCGTGGTAGTTGGACAGTGAAAGCAAATGCCTATTTTATGAACCAAGTCATATCACTAAATAGAAAACACTTGAATTGTACACAGTCATAACTTTCTGATCACGCTACTTTGTTTCAAGCTTTGGGGAAGGGTTAGAACCTCTGTCATGAGTTTTATACCTTCTGTATCTCCCTCTGACAACCACCCCCTCATTTCTTGTCCTGTTGTCACAGAAATAGGAAGAGAGAAGAAATCTTCCCATTGGATTCACATACAGGAATAAAAACTTGACAGAAGTATTTACTGTCCCAAAGTCTATCCGAAACATTTTGTCTGGAGTTGGTTTATAAGGGATCATATGAAGGAAGGGTGAAGTTCCCTGATCAGCCTAAAGGTCTGGGTATAAGTAGGTGATAAGGGTTACAAAGACAAATTTTCTTTTACAACAGTTTTGATCTTAGAGTCTCCCCTGCCAAGAAAAAAACAGGCCAAAAACCAATGTATGACTACTTGCTCCACCATGGCTGGTTACGGGCTTTTGCGAAGTAAAACAGGGTAAACATTGAGCAATCTGACCCTATAAAAGCTGCCCAGTTTACCCAAGTTGCAAATTAGGGATTATCTATTACATTTGAATGATAGGAGTTCTAGAATGCTCTTCCCCCAAAGCAGCATCCTTTTTTAAAGTGTCTTCATATTTTGTATTGTATTTCCAAGCTTGTCTACGTTCATCATTTTTTCACTTCACTTTGGCATTGCAAATTTCTATTTTAATTCTGTATGCTACAGAAACATAGTGTGGCAAAATAAAGGCATTGAAATTAAATTAAATGTTTTTTCTGCCAAAGTTCACATTAGATGTTTAATTACCTTTCTAATATTGGATCTTATAGGTTTGATCCCCATATGATGTGCATATAGGGAAGCCAGCCCTGGAACCATCCTGGACAGACAGCTGGTGCTAAGCTAGGGTAATGTGTCAGGTGTGTATATTTA
This sequence comes from Lithobates clamitans, assembly GCA_037952925.1. NCBI lineage: Eukaryota > Metazoa > Chordata > Amphibia > Anura > Ranidae > Lithobates > Lithobates clamitans. Next base: position 4,175,372 of record JBBGZY010000996.1, on the reverse strand, counting down.
TTGCTGGGCGGTACATAGGAATGCTGGTCTGAGTTTCTGCTGGGTTAATAACCCCTCCACCAATGTACAGGTCCATGCTGTCCTATGGAGAAAATGATATGGACATAATCTGAAACACACACAGCCGCTTTCTACAGTACCTTAACACTCATTTCTTTAGACAGACCAGTGTCATACTGCGGATATATCCGTAGAGTTATAGAGTTGTTCTTTTTCCCTTGACCTGCTACAGTTCTTGGTTCCAAGGGTTCTTGGAAGTCATGTGTCCACTCAACAGAGTGTGTGCGGTGAATCCGCCGTGAGCTTTCACATGGCTGATCATGGTCTGGGCTAAAAGAAGTGCTTGTCCTCAACCCACGAATACTGCGATAACCTGTAGGCTTTGACTCTGTGGGAGAACTGTCTACAGAACCTGGGCAGGACTTCCGAGTTGCCTTGTAAGGCTGTTTGGGGAAGTCCAAGCTGCTGGTACGAACACAGTAGGCTTGCCGCTTTTCTGTAATACGTAAAAGTTCGATCTGGCGGCTGGGAAGCACAAAGTCACTATCATAAAGCTGCTGTGGGCGGTCGTCTTCCTGAGTCATTACTTTGGGCTCATGTGTTTGAAGTACATCGGGTGTCCCATCTCTGAAGCTGCGGATGTTTCTCCTGCTACATTCCTGACCAGAGGGATAAACCAGATCTAACTCCTTTGGACTCTGGGCTCTACTAGAGTCATAATCACTGTCCGTAGCAAGGAAGACTTCAGAAGAGCCCTCTTCATCAGATATGCCATGCGAATCTAGAAGAGGGGAAGACTGGTTTGCAAACTTCACATCCAACAGTTCATTGTCAGAATACGGAGCGCCAAGGAGATCTGCAGATGCAAAAAAATTAAGTCAAAATCATGTCTGCATGCAGTTTTTTGGCAACTTGAGTATAAACTTGTTTCAACTCAAGCCATCAAATGTGGCTTGAATAAAACATACAGAATTGCCTAATAAATGGCTTAAATAGCAGTGGTGAGACCATCAACATAACTTCAAAGGTCATCCAGTCATGTTAAATATATGTAAGAATGGTATCTGAAAAAACTGAAACAGCTTGACATCCAAAACCATTTGTGACCCAGGGACATTATTATTCAAAGTATAAAGTAATTAGATCTAATACATACATAGCACAAATTATGTTTTACTACCGTATATCTTACCTACAGTATGTCCAATTAAAAAAAAAAAAAATCTGTATTTTTTTGGTAAATTTATCATAATGAACAGAAGTGCATACAATATTTGAAATAGTGAGACAAACTTTTTTGGATTCTAGATCAGTGGTCTCTAATCTGCGTCCCAGGGGCCAGATGTGGGCTTTTGCTTGTTTTTATCTGGCCCTTGGGGCACTACTTCATCCACTGATACCAACAATGGGGCATAATTCTCCCCCACTGAGACCAGTGAAGGGGCACAATTCCTCCCAATGACGCCAACGATGGGGCACAATTTTTCTCAAGAACACCAACATATGGGCCCAATGACACTAATGATGGGGCACAAGTCTGACTAACTGACACCAACCATTGGGCACATTTCCTCCCAATGACACCAACGATGGGGCATAATTCCTCCCACTAACACCAAAGGTTTTTTTCCCCCATTAACATCAGGACCTTTTCTCATTCCAATGACCACAGTTCAGCCCTCCTAGAGTTTAAAGGACAGTAACTTGGCCCCCTGTTTAGAAGGCTTGGAGACCCCTATTCTGGATGAATGGAAAAGACTAACATTTAGGGGCCTATTTATCAATGTTTTCACCCACGTTTTACACAACTTTCCCCCAAGATTCACACATTTTGTGAATTGACCCCTAGATGAGAAATGTGTGATACTTGGGTGAAAGTTGTATCAACTTAGATACCCTTTAGGATCATAATTTACAGATTTAGCATCATGGATATAAGGCGCACTCTCTGCCTGGTTACTTCTTAGTGCCATTCTTTTATTCTTGTTGAACAAAATCTCACTGGGAAACCGTTGCAGTTCAGTCAGCATAATGATGGCAGCGTTGCCACCAGTGTGTTGTGTTCCACATTTGATGTCACAGTGAGTTAGTCAGTGCTGACAAGCAAAACTCCGAGCGTGCCAATCAGCGGTAGAGGGTAGAATGGTAACATAAGCTTACTGTAATATAAGTATTTCCTCTATGGACACTGTTCAGCCCACTCACCTGTGTTAAACTTCCTGTTGGTTTCAGGTGAGGGAGTCGGAGATGGAAAGTAGTCTAGGTGAGATGAGTTGGACTGAGGTTTCTCCTTTAGTATAATGTCTCCAGCAACACTGAGGAACCAGGTGAGCGGCACAGCACAAGATGGTTGTTTGTACCTGGCATGTTGGAGGGCATCCATCATCCAGCGCATTTCTCTCCAGATTTCTTCCATTTGCTGTATGTGGATTAGAGGAAGAAGATGTCATTAACCGAAGGCTGAGTTTTGTGTGAAACCCTTTTTCACTTCACTTTTTAGGCTGGGTTCACACTATTGCGAATTGGATACGGATTTCTCATCCAATTTGCATGTCAGGAGATTGTGATCAGCTCTCTATGGAGCCGGAGCACACATCTCTGCAGCGGCTCCAGTGTGAATTGCACAGGAGCCTTGTACGTCTTCTGGACCGTTTCAGGTCTGAATTCAACCAAAAATTCGGACTGAAATCGGACCTGAAACACACCGGACCCCCGCTGTGAGCTGCTCCATGCTGCGATGCATGCTGTGTGAACCCAGCCTTAATTAGAAGCTTACACAACATTTACAGAAAATACATTATGGGTTCTATTAACTTTTTTTTACAATAATTTAAACTCCGGGTGCATATAAATGACACAAACTATTGCAGCTCGGTATTTATTAATATATCCTTAAATATATTTTTATGTTGGCATCGTGAGTACCTGATTTTCCATGGAATCAGTCTCTAACAGTCCCTATATAGCAGAACACTGGGCGGGTGGGTAGGTGAGCACCAGCACAGAAAGACGATCAGTTGTGCTGCAGTGCTTGTGCTAACAAATAGCATGCTCACAGGAGGAGAGATCAGAGAGATGAGCTCCTGAATCTGCTGCTTCTGCTTCACTGTCCAATGACAGGCTGGAAGAAGGACTATACCAGTAAGTGTTTTCTAACTACACCAGAGAAAAGTCAGGTATCCTACTCCACCAGACAGGGCTGTGCTGAGTGGCAGAACTGTGTAAACCAAAGAAATACAAATCATTTGGCAGGTAAAACCGCTCAAATATATGTATATGTGTATCAAACTGTTTGCCTAGGGTTTAACTTTAACTACTTGCCTACTGGGCACTTTCACCCCCTTCCTGCCCAGGCCAATTTTTAGCTTTCAGCGCTGTCACATTTCAAATGAAAATTGTGCAGTCATGCAACACTGTACCCAAATTAAATTTTTATTATTTTTTTTTCACACAAATAGACCTTTCTTTTGGTGATATTTAATCACCACTGGGTTTTTATTTTTTGCTAAATAAATGAAAAAAATAAATGAATTTAGAAAAAAATAAAAATAAAATGTCATAGTTTGTTATACAATTTAGCAAACCAGTAATTTCCTCCTTCACTGATGTGCGCTGATAAAGCTGCACTTAAGGGCACTGATAGGTGGCACTGTACCCAAATTAAATTTTTATCATTTTTTTCACACGAATATAGCTTTCATTTGGTGGTATTTAATTACCACTGTGTTTTTTTATTTTCTTGCTAAAAAAGTGAAATTTTTGAAAAAAAAAAAAAAAAATTTCATAGTTTGGTATAAAATTTTGCAAACAGGTAATTGTTATCCTTCACTGATGTGCGCTGATAAAGCCGCACTGATAGGCACTGATAGATGCCACTGATGGGCACTCATAGGCACTGGTAGATGGCACTGATGGGTGACACTGATGAGGAGGCACTGATGGGCACTGATTGGCAGCACTGATTGATAGCACTGATGGGCACCGATTGGCAGCACTGGTGGGCACTATTTGACAGCACTGGTGGGTACTGATTGGCAGCACTGGTGGGCACTGTTAGGCAGCCCTGATGGTCACTGTTGGGACTGCATCGGCACTGAAAACAGTGCCCTGACTATCAGTGCCAATGTCCCTTTAACACAAGCTGGTTATCGGCTTTCTTCTTCTCTCCTCACTGATACTGATGGAAGGTGGCACACTGGAGGCTGTGCCGTAGGGTGCCACTCTAGGGGCTCTGCCATAGGGTGGCACACTGGGGGCTCTGCCGCAAGTTGGGGCTCTGCTGTAAGGTGGCACACTGCCATGGGGTGGGACTCTGCAGACTGTGATGTATAGGGAGAATGTTGGGACTTTGATGTAAGGAAGGACTCTGATGTGAGCGTGGGGCTCATCCTGACTGCTGTACTCTATAATGTTGTTTTGTTTGTTACTTACTCCTGACCCAGGGGCGGACTGATAACTCATGGGGCCCCCAGGCAATAGGAATTATGGGGCCCCCAGGCAATCAGAGATTATTGGGCCCCACAGTATACACATACATGTACACACAGTATACACATACATGTACACACAGTATACACAGACAGATGTAAAAAAAACACAGATTTTTACATACTGTCCCTGGTTTTACTGAGACTGGCAACCCTGATGGGGCCCCCTAGTGGCCCAGGGCCCTCGGGCAGTGCCCGAGTGGCTCAATGGTCAGTCCGCCCCTGTCCTGACCCCTGTACTTTGTACTTTATACTGTACACAGACCTGTTCAACGTGTTAACAGTTGCTGGTTTTAATTAAGTTCTTCTGTAAGGTTGCCTCAGTAAGACAAAAATATGCTTTTTTTCTGCATAAAAAAACATATATAACGGAAACATTTTATGTTAAAAACAAATGATTCTGACTGAGATTTATTTGTGTCTCTCTGTGAGATTATCAGTTGCGAGACAGTAATTAGAATTTTATGGGTACAAGGTACAAGGTCTGTGGTATGTTTGCATTGTATACAGCAGGTGCAGATTCTGTCCAATCCTCCTTTAAGACTCTCCCACTGGCCATGCCCATTGTTCACCATGGTGCACTATGCATGCCGCAGATCATCATCTCCCTGGTAGGGGTCCCAGTGCAGTATTTTGCCCAGGGGCCCATGATGTTGATAAGGTGGAACTGGCCATGAGAGGCTCCTGGTGCCTTTACTGGGTCACCAGCTCTAAGTCTTCTGCCACTCGGCTTGTCGCCGAGCTTGGTGCCCATCCACTAAAAAATATGGCTGCCACATGGCGACCATCTGTAAGCCTGGGGGCCCAATAATCTCCTAATGCCCGGGGGCCCCGTAAGTTGTCAGTCCGCCCCTATTGTAAACCCTTACATATACCCACAGAAGTGGCTAGCCTCAGGTGATACACAGAGAGAAAACAAATCCTCCTACATAAGCTGTACCTGTTTATCAACAGCAGTCTCTTCTCTACAGTCAAAATGCAGAATTTAGACAGCGTTTCTGAGCTCCAGAAGGCAGGGATCTGATGTCACACACTGCACAGCATAGAGCTGAGTGTAAACTGAGACCTGAGTGGAGAGAATAAACACATCCCCCTCTACACAGTCTCATAGGGAAACATGCACACATTTTATATTCTTTCTTTTTTACCATATGACCATTGTCCCTTTATTGCTTCTGGCCTTGCTGGCCATATGTAAATGAATGAATGAATGAATGATTTGTATAGCGCTGCACATGCGAACTGAATCGCCTCAAGGCGCTAGATCTCTCCTGTGTTGTCCAGCTGCTTAGAAGAGGTCTTGACTTTCTTCCTGAAGGCCTGATGGTATTCTTCCATGCGGATGTGGGTAGGTAGAGCGTTCCATAGCCGTGGTCCTTGGACTGCGAATCTTCGTTCTCCTTTTGTTTTGTAGCGGGTTTTTGGAATAAGGAGGAGGTTTTGGTTTGAAGATCGAAGACTGCGATTGGGTGTGTAGTGCTTTATTTTCTCGCAGAGGTATTGAGGAGCGTTTCCTTGTATACATTTGTGGGTGAGGCAGAGGGTCTTGAAATTGATTCGGTTCTTTACGGATAGCCAATGTAGGCTCCTCAGGGATGGGGAGATTGACTCCCAGGGTTTTTTTCCTGTTAACAGTCTTGCCGCCGTGTTTTGGATGAGTTGCAAGCGCGCAAGCTGATATTGGGGTAGTCCTATGTAGAGGGAGTTTGCGTAGTCAAGTCTGGAATTGATGATTGTTCCAACTACTGCTGCTTTGTCCTCTTCTGGGACGAAGGGGATGAGTCTACGTAGCAGGCAGAGGAGATGGTGAGATTGGCTGACTACTGATCCTATTTGTGCATCCATTGACATTTCTGAGTCAAAAATTACTCCAAGACTCTTGGCTTTGGTGCTTGGAGGGATGGTCTGTCCGAAGATGGTGGGTGGTGTCCAAGGGGTCTTAGTTTTGGAATTTTGATTTGCGTGTAGGAGAAGAAGCTCTGTTTTTGATCCGTTGAGTTTAAGAGAGCTAGTGGTCATCCAGTCGTCTATCAAAGTGAGGCATTTTTGTAGTTGCTGATGATGGTCTTTTTCTCCAGAGATGCGAAGGTAGAGTTGGGTATCATCAGCGTATGAGTGGAAGCAGAGGTCCGATTTTCTGATGATTTGTAGGAGTGGACGGATGTAGATGTTGAAGAGTACTGGTGACAATGGTGAACCTTGAGGGACTCCGCAAGAGATTGCCCTGGTTTCAGAGGTGAAAGCTCCTAGTTTCACTGTCTGAGAGCGATTTCCTAAGAAGGATGCGAACCATTGTAGGATGACTAGAGTATTGTGGTCCACTGTATCGAATGCTGCACTGAGGTCCAACAGTACCAGGAGACATGATTCTCCATCATCAGCTGCTTCAAGGGCGTCGTCCCATATTTTGAGAAGTGCAGTTTCTGTGCCATGTAAATGTAAATGTGTAAATGAGGTCGGCACCATGTCTCTAGCAACTCTTGATGTGTTTAGGAGAGATGCTACAGCGTTCTTCCATCCCCCCTCCCCTCCATGCAGATTCCATCAGTAAGGGGATGGGGCCTGTGTACGCTGATAGTGGCACCTGCGCATACCTGGCCAGCGGTCCCCCTGCCGGGGGTTATGCGCCTGTGCCATACTTCGTCCCGTGCATGCACGTGATGTACTCGGACGAATGCGTCACGCCTTGGTGATGTCACTCGCACTTCCGGGACATTTCAGGCCGCATGGCAGCTGGCATCCCCGCCACCATCCTTGCTCATCCTGATTCAGTGTGCGTAGGCTCTTCCTGCACCCCTGCCCACCTCATGGTGCTTGGTGTGCGATGGCCCCTTCTTAGGGCAGTAATTAATTGAGGGATGTTCTGGCATTCAGAGTTAGGATTTCACATTGATGCTGATGAGCAGCTCTCAGGTACAGCACACTCTCTTATCTTACTATTCACTTTTTCGCTTATCATCACTTTTTTACCTAGTCCTCTCTCTGTTTTTGGCCTCTGATGTTCACAATTCACTCACTCAGTCTCCTCTATGCACTCCAACATAGCTGTAATTGCACAGCATGCTTGTTAAGCTCACCCACCACTCACTTTCCTCACGGCGCACTTTTTGTGACATCCCCTGATACCCTTCATTATTTTTGAGTTGTATTTTTTCCCCCTTCCAGGAGTTGTGCAGTCTTGGCCCTCCCTTTGTGCCTGGGCCCTGGTCCATCCACCACTATCAGCTCCCGGTTGGAACCATCTCTGTGGAGTTCTTTCCATAGTATTGAGATCCTGGTGTCAATATATATGTGCCCTTTGGGTTCACATTGTTTTGCTTACCCTCCATTTTTCGACATTGGTGTGATTTTATTCCTCATATACATTTTGGAACTTTTTCTCGCAATGGAATGCATTAGTTTAATTGAAACATACTAACCTCAAACTATTCAATTCATTGTTTTTCATGACATGGTTTTTCCACAGATATATGCACAAAAAATTCAATCTGGGCTGTCTCCTGAAGAAGTGGGCATTGCCCCATGAAACGCATAAGGAGCTTTAATGCTGTGTACACAAGAGCGTACTTTTCGACCGGACTGGTCCGACGGACCAAATCCGGCGGACAATCCGACCATGTGTGCGCTTCATCGGACCTTCAGCGGACTGTTTCTGTCAAAAATCTTACGGACTTTAGATTTGGAACATGTTTCAAATCTTTACGTCAGAACTCCGTCAGATCCAGTTCTTATCGAAAAGTCCGCTTGTCTGTATGTTAGTCCGACGGACGATAACCGACACTAGGGCAACTATTGGCTACTGGCTATTTTAGTCTGGTCGTACGTCATCACGTACAAATCCGTCAGACTTTGGTGTAATAGTGTGTAGGTCCGTTCGTAGTGTGTAAGTCCGTTCGTTCGAAAGTCAGTCGGAAGTCCGTCAAAATTAAACTCAGAATTCTATAAAAAAAAAATAAAAAATTTTTTTTCAAAATCATCATTCTGTACTTTTTTTTTTTAATGATGGCCCCAGGGCTCTTCCATAATCGTTTCCAACCAGCTTTGACAAAATAACCTGGAAGCTGATTGGTTTCAATGCAGAGCTGCACCAGATTTTGCACTTTCCAGTTTTAGTAAATCAACCCCAATGTGTTTTATATTTTAGAGGTTCACAACCACTTTAACTCTCATGGCTGAATTTTCTTATGGCTATTCTTCTCTTAGGTTTGAATGTTGGGGAATGTTATACTCAACCAGCGAAAGGCAACAATAGAAACTTGCAAATTCTTTATAAGTAGACCCCTCTGTGTCTGTATGGTTAAGATAGTTATTTAGCTTGTCAGCTCCTTTGGTGACAAGAAATGCTGTGAATAATCGCTGTCTTTGGTATATATCTGTGAAATTTGCTGGCGCTATACTAATGAATAAAATAACTCTACTTTAAAAACAAGACCTCATCACTTAGAAGATATAGACCGTAGAATGAAACACTATATTCATCCAAGGATTAATTGTAGCTTTGCTGAAAATACTATATTTTCAGAGTATCTTGCAAAACAAAACAAATGTTAAATGTTTCCGTTTCCAGCCCTTAAGGAAAAAAATGCTTTTCTGTAACCCAATATATCAAAGGCAAAAAAAAAAAAAACAGAAGAACAAAAATTGCAGACTCAACTCCGCAGGAGCACGGCCTGGTCAGACCAGACGACTCCTGCAATTGCCTTCCAACCAATAGCCCCATTAGCCACTGGACACACTGCCATGATAAATAAATGGCATGGAGACGTCTGCTCCAGCAGAATCAGTACACACGCCTTTATACACAACGTATCTCCCCGACTTCCTCTGTGGGACTTGGCAATGTCAGGTCTGTATTAGTGGTGGAAAGGTCTCCCAGTCTTTATCCTGTTGGCGGGTGCAGCCATCCACTTACACAGTTATCAAAGCATTTATTAAATCCCCCCCTTCTGCGTGCCCGCTGTGTGCAAGCAAACTTGTCTTACTCATAGGGGATTGCTTTGCTATTCCTTTCCAGCAAGGCCGCAAAAGTGCTGTTTGGGAACGTGGGCAAAACACCCTTGGCTGGTTCTAACAATCATTAAGAAACACACAAAAGAATTGTGTAATCTGAACTGTGCATCTCGTGCGGCTTGTAAAATCACAGTGTTAGAATTAATGGCACCTGTGGGCAGGCCGATGTCCGATAAACAGGAAGATAATGGAATTTTACAAGCTGACCCTGGACTAACAAACATTACCAAATGTATAGGTCAGGCAGACAAACCTATTTATGTAATTACATGTACAGACTAACTTATGTATTATAATTAATACTGAATACCACTTTTCGGTGTTTTATTTCAAAGCTAAGAGTGAATAGGATATTTTTATGTATCATACTGTCTGCCATTCCCTTTCCCTATAATGAAACTTTATTGATCCCTGTCAATAGCATAGGCTGAGATAGAACCATTTTTTCTAAACCAAAAAAACCCCCAAAAATTCCTTTACCTTCCTTATCTGAGCCAAATCCTCCTTCATTTGTGACTGTCACGCTCCTCCTTTGCAGACACTGCTGCTCACAGTGGGAGGTTTCAACAACAGGAGTGCTGTCAATCTAGCAAGCAGTGGCCAAGGCTTGGTGTGGCCAAGTGCTGATTGACAATCTACAGGTTTCTAATTTAGTATTGACCATGCCCTCCGCAGCTTTTTTTTTAAATCCCATTGTAGTGCAAGCAGGCACAACCTACATGTGAGTGGCAACTCTGCTCTGAATTCAGGAGCAGTGCAGCATTGTTGCCACACCATCACAGGAAGCTGATTAGGTAGACTTCACTAGCAAGCCCAACAGGTATTTGTGAGACTTTGCAGAGGGAAAAGAAAATACACTTATATTCAACGAATGCGGCACAAACTTTTTAATGTACCAAAACTTGATTGGTTTTTATGAGTGTGCTTTATGTCCAGTTCTGTGCTTTTCCAGAATACAGTCATACAATGCAAGCAAACTAGGACTGGCTTGTCAGCATCCAGGTCTACTTAAAGCAACCCTGTTACAAAATAACAGTCTTGGTTCCCTTGTACAGAAAACATGATATCCTTCACTATTTTGCCACCTGCGCTGCCAATCATCGCTCTCTTCAAAAGCTAGAAGGTTTTTGACAAAGGAGGAGTGAACCCAGGCCTGGATCTACTCCCTTTGCCGCTCCAAGGCCGGGTCCTTCAATGCCGACCCCCCCCCACACACACACACACCACCATTCTCGTCCTTTATCGATGACTGCTACAATAGATCAATTAAAAACATATCTCCAATCTCCACACACAACAACACTGAAAATGACTTGCTTTAATTGTACAGACTAAAAATACTCTGTAATGCAGAAAATGCCTTTTAAAGATTATAGCAGTAAAAAACTCCCTACAATTTTTTAGTTATTATTATTATTATTATTATACAGTTTACGCAGCGCTTTACAACATTAGGGCAGACAATACAAGTACAATACAATTCAATACAGGAGGAATCAGAGAGCCCTGCTCGTTAGAGCTTACAATCTAGGAGGGAGGGTCAAGTTATACAAAAGGGTAATAGCTGTGGGGGATGAGCTAATGGAGAAAATAGTGCAGTTGTTAGATGGAGTCAGGATAGGCTTCTCTGAAGAGGAAAGTTTTCAGGGATCGCCTAAAAGTGGATAAATTTGGAGACAGTCTGACAGATTGGGGTAGGGAACTCCAGAGGATGGGCGAGGCTCGGGAGAAGTCCCGGAGGCGGATATGGGAGGAGGTGATGAGGGAGTTAGAGAGCAGGAGGTCTTGGGAGGAACGGAGATGGCGATTAGGTTGGTATTTTGAGACTAGGTTAGTGATGTAGCTGGGGGCAGAGTTGTGGATGGCTTTGTAACTTATTGTTAGTATTTTGAATTTAATTCGTTGGGCGATTGGTAGCCAATGGAGGGATTGGCAGAGAGGGGTAGCAGACACTGAGCGGTTTGTAAGGTGGATAAGTCTGGCAGCAGTATTCATGATGGACTGCAGGGGGGACAGTCTATTTAAAGGTAAGTCAATGAGGAGGGAGTTGCAGTAGTCAAGGCGAGAGATAACCAGGGAGTGAATCAGGAGCTTTGTGGTTTCATTGGTTAGAAAGGGACGTAGTTTAGAGATATTGCGGAGGTTGAGGCGGCAAGCTTTGGAAAGTGATTGGATGTGGGGCTGAAAGGAGAGTTCAGAATCCAGGATAACACCTAGTACCCTGACATGTGGGGATGGGTGGATGGTTGTGCCATTGCTCTTGACAAGGAAGTCAAGGGAAGAGGCACGTGGGGGAGGAAATATGTATGAGCCAAAATGAACCAAAATCTGTCCAAATCATTCATCAGTGTGCTGTGTCCTGTGCCCTTTCACCTCTCCACAGGTCAGGGCAGGACAGTGCTGCCCTAACCTGTGGAGAGGTGAAAGGGGCACAGGGGGACACAGCACACTGATGAATGATGTGGACAGGAGAAGTAATATGATGGATGGTGGACAGAGCACATCAGTCTCTGCCCCCTGCATGGCATGGCTTCTGCCTCCCGGGGCTCCCAGTGACATCCTCCTCTCTCTCTCTCTCTGTCTCCTTGTTTACTATGAATATCCCCCCAGCTTCACTCTCCTCCTCCTCCTCAGTGTCCTCCTCAACGTCACCGGCTGCTCGGCTGCTCGGTTTCGGAACGACGCATGCGCAGTTGCGTGGTCGGCTCGCGGCCATCTTTTTTATGGGCACCGGTGCCCGTAACGGACTTTAACGGGCAGCCCAAAAGGGGGGGCGGCTGCGAAAGCCGAGAAGTCGCCGCAGGAGCGGCGCCGCCCCTGCACCACTGCCGCCCCGAGGTGGCCTTATGGGAAATCTGGCCCTGAGTGAACCTCTGAAATGCATCACCACCTCCAGTACCGCCCCCCCCCACTTCTCACAGACACGAAGGGGTTGCCACGAGGTAGACTGCTCTTGTGCAGAACGCCGAGGATTGGCGAGCTTTTTGACAGCTGTTATGATCTTATCTGCCTGATCCCGGCTAGAGGGATAAGACAGGCTCATACATTGACAGCCTTGTAGTTTCTTCTAGAGCTGCACGATTTTGGCTAAAATGAGAATCACAATTTTTTTGCTTAGAATAAAGATCATCATTTTCTCACGATTCTCATGGCGTAACATCATCTTTCACATTATACAAAAAAATTGGGCTAACTTTACTGTTTAGTTTTTTAAATTCATTGAAGTGTATTTTTTACAAAAAAATTGCGTTTGAAAGACCGCTGCGCAAATATAGTGTGACATAAAATATTGCAACAACCACCATTTTATTCCCTAGGGTCTCTGCTAAAAATATATATAATGTTTGGGGGTTCCAAGTAATTTTCTAGCAAAAAATACTGATTTTAACTTTGTAAGAAAAAAGTGTTTGTCAAGGCATTATTAAAAGTCTATGCCAACCCCTTCTATTAGAGGCTGGCATAGTACACTATGTATGTTGTATTTAAAAATGAGCACTGTAAATACTGAATATCAGCGTTTTTCAGGCCGGTCTCATCACTCGCGGATGCTTTCCAGCTCTGATAGATGTCTTCTGTGGGAGGGGCCGTGTTCTCCCTCTGACGTCAGAGGGAGATCACGTAGCCGCTCGTCTCCTCCGCAGAAGTCATCCATCCAAGCTGGAAAGCGGCCGTGAGTCACGTGACCGACCTGAAGACAGCTGATATTCAGTATTTACAGCGCTCGTTTTGGGTGCTGACAGGGAAGAAGGAGGGGGTGAGTGGTGAGAGGGGAGAGCAGAGAGCAGAGAGCAGGCAGTCTATCACCTAGGGAGGCACTTTGACCACAGTGATCAGGGCAGAGCTGCTCAGGTTATCATGGTCTGTTTAGAGAACTATCTGTGTTTTGATGAACCTGGATATTTATATAATTAAAACTAAAAGTTCAATTTGGCATTATTATATCAAATGTACTTTTGCTGAAAAGGGCAACACTATAAGGCCTTGTTTAAATGGGTGGTTGGAGGGGGGGTGTTAAAAATAGGTGGTTGAGTAACCACTCCCGCCTGACCCAAGTCTCAAGTTAAAGTGGTTCTAAAGGTTCTATGCATATAGGTAAAAAACCCTGTGCACTCCCCTCCCCCTCAGCCCCCACAATCTTTACCTGAGCTCCCAGCGGTGTTCATGATAGCCTTAACCTCTCCCTCCTAATTGGCTTAGACAGCAGCGGGACCGTGTTAGCTCTCACTGCTGTCAATCACAACCAGTGAGCCAAAGAGAGCGGAGGATGGACCAAGCTGGGGCTCTATATGTCTTATGGATGAATAGAGCAGCAGCTCGGGTGTGAGCACGCAGCAGTGCCCCCAGGGAAGGTGGCTTTCTCTGGCGGCACTGCTTGAGGGGGAGGAGCCAGGACCGCCGGCAGGGAACCCTGAAAAGAGGTCAGAGCTGCTCCAAAATCACTGCACAGGTAAGTATAACATGTTTGTTTGTTTTCTAACCACTTCCCGCCAGGCCTATAGCAAAATGATGTCTGGGAAGTGGTTCAGTTATTCTGACAGGGCATCATATGACGTCCAGCAGGATAACAAGCTAGTGTGCAGTGCGGTGATCGGTGGTGTGACCGCGTGATCAGCCAGTAATCGTCTATCCTCGGTTTGCGCTGACTGGGAGAGCCGATCGGACGCTCTCCTGTCAGAGGGAAGGTGTGCACTGATAATCAGCACATTGATTATCAGTGCAGCCCCCATCAGAGGTGCTCGCCACAATGCCAATCAGTGCCCATCAGCTGCCAGTCAGTACCCACCCAAATCGCCAATCAGTGCCCATCAAAGTGCCAATCAGTGCCCATCAAAGTGTCAATCAGTGCCCATCAAAGTGCCAATCAGTGCCTGTCAGTAATGCCTGTCAATGCCCTTTACATATTCCCATCAGTAATGTCTGTCAGTACCTCCCCATCAGTGCTGCCTATCAGTGCAGTTTTTTAGTGCCCTTCAGTGCCGCCTATCAGTGCCCATCAGTGCCGCCTATCAGTGCCCATCAGTGCCACCTATCAGTGCTGCAAATCAGTGTAGCCTATCGGTGCCCATCAGTGCAGCATATCAGTGTCGCCTATCAGTGCCCATCAATTCAATACATATTAGCACAGCCTCATCAGTTGCCGTCAGTGAAGAAGAAAACGACATTTTATAACAGAAACAAAGAAAACCTTTTTTTTTTTCAAAAATGTCAGTCTTTTTTAGTTTGTTTAGCAAAAAATAAATAACCCAGTGTTGATCAAATACCACCAAAAGAAAGCTCTACTTGTGGGAAGAAAGTGATACAAATTTAATTTGTGTACAGTGTAGCATGACCGCACAATTGTCATTCAAAGTGTGAGAGCGCTGAAAGCTGAAAATTGTCCTGGGCAGGAAGGGTGGAAAGTGCCTGGTATTGAAGTGGTTAAAAACAAAGCTTTAATACCGTTTTAACATGGCCAGATGCATTACAAAAATGATACCACCTGCTGGATTTGGCATGCAGCACTGCCACCAAACGGGTCCTATTTATATAAATGGGGATGTGCCTCAGTGTGATATTTGAAAAGAAAACATACCTCGGCTGAAAAAAATGGCATTAAAGAGGTGGCAGTATCACCTGAATGCCTGGCAACTGCTGATAAGAATGGGCAGCAAACACTAGAGAAAAAACAAGGGGACGGGGTCTGTCTCAGGCATTCACTACCAGCCAAACTGATATAGACGCCATGCCTTGCCTTCATCTGAAGTAAACAGCCTGTCCTAACATTTGCAGGATCTCTATATGATGTACAATTCTCTCTGTTCATTACCTGTATAAAGTCTTGCACTTGCTGATGGCGTTGCTTCGCTGTTGTAAGTTCAGAATCAGAAAAGGCCTCCCTAAGACTTTGCTGTGACAATAGAGACTCCAGCTCCAACATGGCGGATAACTGACAATACTGACTGATAAAATCACGATCGTATGTGAAAAAGTGAACTGGATAGAAAAGAAAAAAAAAAAAAGCTCAATTATACAGCAATAGAAAAACAATAAATAAGTTCTATATGAGAAATAAATACAAAAAAAAAACGCAGATGTTTGTTATTTTAACATTAGGCTATAACGTATTGTGAATGCCAACAACCACAAAATGTTTGTTATAAATCCTTTGACTTCATTATAAAAGAACAGTATTATTTTACTTCAATTGGGATTTGGATGATTGAGTTTGTACATTTTTTCAATTAAGTGAATTATATTTTGGGGCCCCCTGCTAATGTATTGTGTTTTGTCTGTTTAGAATAACCAGTGCCACCAGACAACACGGCGGCTCTAGCCCCACGTATGAGCTGGCAAGGTGTTTGTGGCTATAATTCAACTTCCAAAATATAAATGATTCATTAAATAAAAGTGGCCATAGACTTGAGATCGATGGATGACTATGGTATGTTAAAACCAAGCGTGTATGTTTATGCATTGTCTAGACAGCCTCCTTTTGAAACCAGTAACGGTTAAAGTCTGCCAATAGACACAAGATCGCCTTCTGATTCACCAGCAACGAGGCCAATCAGGTATATCCAAACTGCTATAAACATTTATATTTAAACTTCTATAGCAGGGGCCTCCAAACTTTCTAAACAATGGGTCAGTGTACTGTCCTTAAGACTTTTGGGGGGGGGGGGACGGACTATGGCCATTGGGAGTAGAAAAGGTCCCGATGTCAGTGGAAAAATACAATGCCCCATCTTTGGTGTCAGTGGGAGGAATTGTGCCCTATTATCGGTGTCATTTGGAGGAATTTTGCCCCATTATTGGTGTTACTGGGAGAAATTGTGCCCATTTTTTATCAGTGGATAAAATAGTGCCCCAAGGACTGGATAAAAGCAAGCAAAGGGCTGCAGCTGGCCCTGGGCTGCAGTTTGGAGATCACTGTTCTATGGTCTGTCTACCCCTTTTCTTGGCGCATGGTGATCATTAGGGATGGACAACATTGAGAGTTTTTATTGCACCAAAATTTAAAGTTTTTCGTAGTTTTTAAGGGTAAAATGACTTTAAATGGCAGCTGGGGGTTATGGTAGCACATGTCAACTATCCTGGATCTGTATGTGTTCCAAAAATGGCTTCTTATTATTCTCATTATTTAAAAATAAAGAAAAAGAGACAGTGGAAAAAAGTAAAGTAAAAAATGTAAAGTGGTATTTAGGGTAAAAATCCCGGTGGACCCTAAATGTTGTCTCTTAAATGTACTGGAGGGGGTCATTGAGGAGGAATACCCTAGGATAGTATAGGCAGGGCCCTCTTTTTCACTTGCAGGTTAATCCTATTGTGGAAATCTCCTGATCCCCCTACGCATAAGTCTTGGGTGTCATCTGTAGGTAACTCATTACCTTTAGAAAGCCATATTTACATAAGCAGGAGTTGACCTGGCAAATTCAGAATTGTAGGGAATGTGGCTAAATACCCCTGCTCTCAGCCCACAGGAACTTGTATACCAGAGACGGTTTATGTGTCCGAGTAGGCCATAAAGGAATGACTTGTGTATAATTCAGGTGGCCTTATGTGATTTTGTCTTAATTTACATGGGTTGGTACCACTGTAGTACTGTGTAGTCAATGCACTGGAGGTAGGTGTGTGGGCACATTCACCTATACTCGACAATGTTTATGTAAACATTGCATTTGGTTATGTATGTCAACTCAGATTTCACTGTATTGACATGTTTTGGACTCTTTGTTTATTCCAATTATTCCAATAAACATTTTCCTGATTAAAAAAAAAATGAAAA
The DNA here is from genome assembly GCA_037952925.1 of Lithobates clamitans. Classification (NCBI taxonomy): domain Eukaryota; kingdom Metazoa; phylum Chordata; class Amphibia; order Anura; family Ranidae; genus Lithobates; species Lithobates clamitans. The sequence goes on along the minus strand of JBBGZY010000996.1, from coordinate 4,158,113 downwards.
CACATAAAAAATGAAAAACAAGCAATAAAAAGCACACTTTATGAAATAAACTAAGCTAGCCTAAATACAAAATATTCCTTTAAATTAATTAAAAAAAAATTAAGCATATTTTTATGCAGTTCAAAACAGGGAATAAGCTTCATTTGGTGGTCCTTGTTCTTGTCCTTTTTCCGTTGCTGCCCTACCATGGTGCCATATGCAGAGAGGTAACCAAACAACGAGATTATTGAGGGACTTACCTAGCTCAAAAATTTGCAGGGGCAGTGTGAGGAATCCTGAGTAGGGAGTATAGGGGCTGTTCTGGCCAGGAGCTGTGCAGACATCATCTGATGGAGGCAGCAACAATAAAAAGGAAACCTGGCCTCCATACTCCAGAACCTCTTGACTGTAGAGACGAAAGTCTTTAGCCTACATGCAAAGAGGATAAAATAATCAATGAGCATTTTTTTGCATCCGCTTACATTCAGTAAATAAACGTGAACTGAGCTACATATACTGACTGATCTACACAGATGTTACTGCATGCCTCGACTATTAATGCACATTTTGCAGGAAATTCACAATTGTGTTCAAGAAATGCTCTGCTCAAGGCCCAAATCTCTAGGGTTCCTCTGAAACCAAGTGCTGACTTTTAAACAGGATTCATCCAAAAATGCAATCTAACTATGGAAGAAATGGAAACCGCATTGCTGAAGCAATCCCACGGGTAAAACTTTATTGAAACTTGAGTTACAAATGTGACCTTCCGAGGCTTCTCCCTCTGACCCCAACACAAAGCCAAATCAGTGAGAGTGTACAAAAGGGTAGTTCTTATACATGCAAGTTGATGAAGGTAAATCTTCACATGTGCAATCCACCAATATGTAGGTACAGTATATGTAACAAAAAGTTAATGACGTTCTTTTGTTTTCTTCCCAGCATGGATAGTTACCTCTTCAAGAGGAATGTTGATTTGACCCATAATATCTTTCACAGCTTTCCTAAGTTCCTGCAGTAATAGATTGTGGCAGCTTTCTGAGTCCTGCTCACTGGTGATTGGTTCGTCCACATTGGCCAAGGTCTGAAGCCACTCCCATTCTTCCCTGCAAAGAAGAAAACAAAATGGTGCAAACAGTTCTGCCATATAAAAAAATAATGAGATTGCAAGAAGCATTAATCACCCTGTGTCAGTTGATGTAGCACCCTCCTAGATAGGTTGCTAGGATGATAGCTAAAACTTATTCTTTGGCTTCTGTATAATCATTGGAGCAACTATTGATTTCTCTGGGCAGTTCTAGATCTCACAGACCACAGATTTGATTGCTTCCCCCTGCATTCTGGAGGCTTCCAGAATATAGAGGGCTGGGAGAGTCAAATGGGCAGCCTAAATATTTATTGTGCTGCAGAAAATCCTGGGGAGGTGTGGCCAGTAGGTGACTGGAGGGAACATAAATACTTTGAGGTCTGCAGCAGCCATGTTTTTGTCCTGCTGCAGATGTCCCAAGTCTCAGTGGCAGTTCAGCTGGAGTCTGCTGATGTTTATGTCCCAGTTATAGCAGATCTGGGGGGCCAATTTCTTTATTTTGTTTAAAACGTTTTTATTAAACAATTTACATACGGTATACAATATAGTCTTGCATGTTTCTTTAAGGCAATACAGTTATCTTGTGTGGAAAAATAGTATACAGCTTAGATTCAAAACAAATTCCATAAGTGGGCATGCTGCAAGTAAACAGAATACAGATTGCAATACCTGCCTATAATCTACTTGACAGATTAAATATTAGTAGTAAGTGCCAGGCCTGGAGGACCCAGGCCGTTGGTCACGTGCAGGTGTCAGAGTCCGAAAGCCACCAAATTTAATTGTACTTGGCTGGGCACCCTCAAGGTGTTGTTGTTCACGTCCACCTTCCAATCAATGAAACTGGGGGGCGACTGGCTCATCCATTGCTTAGCAATAGTTTTCCTGGCTGAAAATAGTGTTTCATGTAGGAATATTCTTGTGAATCTATTGATTTACGGATCCGGGAATATCCCCAGTATACATTGCTTCAGATCTAGAGTAAGTGGAGAGCCCATAGTAATGTGTAGGAAGTCCATGACCTGTTTCCAGAATCCCTGTATAAGAGGGCATGCCCATATGAGATGGAAGAATGTGCCTGTCTCTTGGTGGCACAGGGAGCAAGTGGTAGAGTATCCCCTCTTATATTAAGCTACTCTAAGAGGGGTGAGGTAGGCATGGTGCAGGATAAATATTTGAGATATTCTATCAGATTTTAGGGGATACGGCTTTACAAGAATCCAGGGCCTCACTCCATTCCTCATCTTCTAAGTGACCCACCTCCCTCTCCCAGTGTGATTTAACGTTATATGCTAATTTGTTGGAAGATGGGGTAGTAAGCATGTTATAGAAGATGGTGATTAGCTTTTGGGGGTCTGTGCTTTTAACTACTGCCATGATAGCATTGGAGGAAGGATGTGGGCGGGACTGAGGGAACTGGGATTGCATGGCATGGCGTACCTGTAAAAACCCGAAAAACATAAAGTTTGGGAGCATGAATTCACAGTGAAGGGTATCAAAATGTTTCAGTTCCCATTTGAAAGTAGGGGGTGCAAATAGTAAATTCCTCGGGAGCCCCGGATCTCTGGGTCAGGGATCCATAGGAATTCAGGGAGTAACCCATTGTGCGAAATAGGGGTGAAGATCTTTAATTGGGGGAATCCCCAGTTTATCAGTGGCAATGTCCCATATGTGTCTATAGTGATACAATAAGGTCTTGCTACCCCCTTCAGGTCTGGCACCTCCAGAACCCACCACAATTGCGCGTGGAGGGTCTGAGGTCCGTTGCACCCAATTCGGGCAAAAAAAAAAAAGCTAAATCTCTCTCTGTCTGTCTTATCTATGTGGTATAATTGGGATAAATGGGAAGCAATATAATAGAAGTTGAAATCTGGAAGGGCTGGCCGCCCAGGTCAGTAAGGTGAGTTTGTGTCGATTAGTTCCCCAGACAAACGGTTTTCAGAAGAGCCTCCAGGGTCTTAAAGTACTTCAAAGGTAAATAGGTTGGGGTGTGCCAAAGGATATACAATATTTTAGATAGCAGTATCATTTTTATAAGATTAATGCGTCCCCAGACACCCAGGGGTAGGCGAGCCAAAGTTTGTATTTTGGATTTAATTAGGGTAAAGAGAGGTTCCACATTAAGGGAGATGTACTCAGCTGGGATCCTAGATAAATGTACTCCTAGGTATTTAATGAGAGACACTCTTTGTAATGGGAGACGGACCTGGACCTCAAATGGTGGGAAGCTCTCAAGAGGTAGGATTTTTGACTTTTCCCAGTTGATCTTAAGCCCAGAAAATGATCCAAATTGTTCTATCGTCCTTAATGCATTTTGGAGAGAGAGACCTGAGTCAGTCAGTACAACAAGGTGTCATCAGCACACATACTGATTTTTTCAGTCAAGCCACCTGCACAGAGACTATGGATCTCCAGGTTCTCCCGTATAGAAATAGCAAGGGGTTCCTCTGCCAATGCATATAGCAATGGGGACAACAGGCAGCCCTGCCTCGTACCCCTCGCTAGGCGAAACGCTGGGGAGGGCCACTCGTTGGCCACCACCTTGGCCTGTGGGTCCTGATACAACAATTGAATCCATTTGATAATCTTGGGCCCAAAGCCGTAGCATTCCAAGCATTTCCACAAATAGCTCCACTCCACCGAATCAAATGCTTTAGCCGTATCTAAAGTCACTACCACCCGTGAACAAACCCCCTCATGTGGGGCTTGCAGGTTAATGTACAGTCTTCTTAGATTAAATGATGTGTTACGCCCTGGCATGAAACCTGCCTGATCTGCATGTATCAGGGTCAGGATAACTTGGTTGAGGCGGAGAGCAAGAACCTTAGCTAGGATCTTGATATTGTCCTGTATTAGGGAAATAGGGCGGTAGGAGGCGGGTTGTCCCGGGTCCTTTCCTGGCTTTGGTATCAAAACTATAATCGCCTCTATCATAGAGGGAGGCAATTAAAAGGATTCAAAGGCATAGTTATAAAGAGCTAGCAGTTTAGGGGTAAGCAGCTCACCATACTGTAAATACAATTTGACAGATAGGCCACCTGAGCCCGGAGACTTGGATCTGGCAAAGCTAGCCAGTGCCTCTGTAATTTCGTCTGTCGTGAGAGGGGCCTCTAACAGTGCTATTTGATCGTCTGTAAGTTGCGGGAAGGAGATTCCTTCTAGAAAGAGATTCATCGAATCTCCATCTTCTGTGGTTGTAGTCATATATACTGTATTTATCGGCGTATAACACGTGCTGGCGTATAACACGCACCCCAATTTAAGAGGGAAGTTTCAGGAAAAAAAAACTTTTTTTTTAAATAAAACACTTTGAAGCAAAATAATGGTCAGTGAGCATCAATGCAGCCTGATCTGTGCCCATCTGCATCCTGATCTGTGCCCATCTGCAGCCTGATCAGTGCTCATTTGTAGTCTAATCAGTGACCACCTGCAGTCTAATCAGTGCCCACCTGCAGCATTGCCCAGTGTCCATCTGCAGCCTTGCCGTTATATAGGCTGCCATCTAGGGATAGGTGGGAACGAGCGCTGCGGAAATAGAGCCGGATCTCATGTGTACTCGGCTTGGCGTCACTCCCGCCCCTTGGCCCGGACCCTATAATGGACATAATGCCGATCCAATGACGATACGTCCATGCTAGGAGCCATGCAGGGGGCGGGACTGAGCCTGACGCCGAGCCAAGTACACAGGAGATCCGGCAGCGCTCATCCCCTCCTTCCCCTCTGTGGCAGCCTATATTGGCATATAACACGCACACATGATTTCCTCCTATTTTAAGGGGGAAAAAGTGCGTGTTATACGCTGATAAATACAGTAGTTCTGCAGAGAAGTCTCTAAATTTAGCAGTTAGCCTGGGAGGGTCAGTAATCTGTTCTCCCCCATCGCCATGAAGTGATATTATAACCGGCAGTCTGTCTTCACTATGTACTAAATATGCTAGCAATTTGCCTGCATGCTCACCATGCTCAAATAGTTTTTGCTTGGAAAAAAAAGTTTCCGCCTAGCCTTCTCATACTGTAACTGGTTCACCACTCTGGTTTGCAGCTTGAGCAGGTCAGCTAGGGCTGATGTTGGGTCATGTGCATAGGACTGTTCAGTGGAGGAGAACTCCGCTATTGCCTTATCAGTTGCAGCAGCAGAGTCAGCCTTCAACGTAATTAATGTGGGAGATCAGAGTACGGCGAACATGTACCTTAAAGGATTCCCACACCACAGATGGGGAAGCAGACTGATCATTTTCCGTAAAATATAGCTTCCAAGTATTCACAAGCTCGTCATCCTCCGGCAACAGTGATAACCAGAATGGGTTTAGGCGCCAGGAATGGGGTGGTTTATCGATCGGGTCGGTCAGGGTAATCCAATAAGGGCTATGGTCAGAGAGAAGCCTGAGGCAAAACACGGCCTCCCCCAGATGTGGAGCAAGTATATCATAATGAGATCTAGGCAGGATAAGGTGTTATGTGTGGATGCGAAACATGAATAGGCTAGGGCGAGCCGATACCTATGTCGCCACATGTCAATAAATTAAAAGTAGACATCAATTTAGAGAATCTGGTTTCATGTGCAGCTCCTGAAGGTGGCATGCCCAGTCTGGTCTGGTTCTATCCAGGCTGGGATCCATTGTATTATTAAAGTCTCCCATCCAAATGGCCTGTACCGAAGGATAACGAGCCATGAACGCAAACCCTTCTGTAAGAACAGCAGTACAAAATGGTGGGGGAATGTAGGAGGCTAATAAAAGAAACGGTTCCCCATACAGTTTGACAGACAGGAAGACATAGCGCCCCTGGGGGTCAGAAGAGACATCACACAACTCAAGTTGTATTGATTTGGCTATGAGAACCGAGACTCCCTGTGCATGCGATGTACGGGTCGAATGAAGGATCCACCTAACCAAGGACCACAGTTTGGAGACCACTGGACTATATGAACTAATTAAGTAAGGTTGTGTTGGACCACAAGTGGTAAATACGCTGCATTGTGATAAGTCTATAGTGCAAATAAATATGCACATAATGACAACACATTGAATAAGTTGTATGTCTTATAATACATACACTCTCAAGTACTCACATACTTTATTATAGTTTGAGCTACATAAACAACAGCACCAGAAACAATATCATCACTTTTTCCAATATCAACATTTTTTATTAGCTTGACCCAATATCCGACCTCTGTGGATTTCCTTCTCAGTACCCCACCAAGAAATCTCCAGTGAGGATTGTCTGTGCATTTACTAGAAATTGGCAGTCCTTTGCTTATTAGGGTCAGAATTCTCTAACCAATGGAGGCCCCGAATACTGCATGTGTCTGTCTCTCCTGCTGTTCAAAACCGTGTGCCGAAAAAATGTGCTCAGACGTTGCAGAATGAATGGCGCCTCAGGAGCTGTTAAGGGGCTTCGGGGATTGACTGGGTTAAATCCCCAGATACAGACAGATCAGAAAAAATTTGCAGCCCGAGTTCTCATGGCTTAACCCTGTGCACATGGATTAGTGACCATTGGGAAAAGCAGCGACAGGTGATACTAAAAGCAGATCTTTCAATTCTGTCCATCCAGGCAACTGATGATGGTGGGATTAAAATCTTGAAACATGAGTTAATTTCAAATGTGCAACGTGTGCACGTGTGCAGTGCTAGATGGGGGGACGGTGAAAGCTAGCTGAAGGTCTGAATACGGCACACTGGTGGGGTACGTGCTTCAGAGAGATGACTTTGGCATGGTGGAGGAAAACTGAGCACACTGCACTATGTGGTGTAAGCTCAATCAATCGTCTCAATCATCTCCCAGTCCGGGGCAATGCGCATCTATACATCTTGGAAATGTAACAGAATCTAAGGCATGAGGAAGAAAATGCTCTGCAGAATGAAATACCCTACTACAAAATGGAATTTGACATATGCATAACTGAATGCATTCAGTGAAAGTACAGAACAGTCGTAGTTAAAGAGAGTGCAAATAACATACCCCCCTATACCCACCACCCACAGCCATCTTTGCTGCGTTCCTCTAGGTATAGGGGAGCATGTAACTGTTTTGTTTTTTCCCAAGATGGAATGCTTGAGTAAGCCAATCGCCAGGCCCGAACCCATTTCTTAGGGGAAGTAACAAGGTCATTAACCCTTAGACAAGGACCTTACGAAGGGAATAAACTCAAGACTTCTGCAGGCATGCTGGAGTGGCTAATAAAGAGGACCTGTCACTTTGTCCTGAATAGACAAAGTGGCACATTTTTCTAATTATATATAAATAATAACAGCAGTTAACATGGTTAGCACTTTGGCCTTGCAGCATTGTATTGCAGGGTTCAGTTCCTGCCATGAATAGCAGTTGGATTGTATGTGTTTTTTGCCTGTGATCCAAACTCATAAAATTAGACTCTTAACGTGTTATCCCACTTTTGCTACAAAAAATATGAGCTAGTAATATAGGATTTGTAGTAAGAGAAATACATTGTTGGTTGCAGATTGAAGTGAAAAAGCCGTCTTCATTATTCCTTCAACTGACTTCTAACCAAAAATTGTTTTTAATGTTTGTTTCTATGATAGGGACTTTAGATTGTAAGTTCCTCTGGTGCAAGAATGGATGTGGCAGTTTCTATATACTCTGTAAAGTGCTGTCTAAAATGTCAGTACTCTAGAAATATTGAAAATAAATAGACTGAGTACACAGGAATGCAGTGATACAGCCTTCAGGTCACTGAAACAGTAATTCTACAAGCTTCAAACATGCAGCCTTCAGGTGAATGTTATATATAGCCTCCAACCTGTTTGTCAGTTTTTTTCTCAGTCTGTGCCCCCTTTTAGGAGATTCACCCTCTTTATTTGTCCTCTTTACTATTATTCCTGAAAGTGAAAGTAGAAGAAAATCCCAAATTTTGGCATTTCCCTGAAAAAGTAATAAAGGGGAAATCTTCCAATGGGGACCCTAGTTTTGGTGACCTGGGGGTCCCCAAGGAATTCCCTTAATGTTCAGTGATTTTCCTCTCACTTTCTGTTTTGGCCATGGGACAGGAAGTGTAGGGAAATCTCCCCAATGGAACAAAGATGACAAAAATAAACCTTATAACCCTCCTTTACTCTATCCAAAGTGAAAAAAAAGTTTCCCCTATAGTTCTACTTGAAGTGCATTCATGGGGTACTCCCCCAAATTACCAATTGCACCAAATCTCCCAAGTGAAGACCAAATGAGAAACAGAGGGCAAAAAAAAATTTTGACAGGGGTTATAACCCTCCCTTTCTCTGTCTAAAATGGAAAAAAAAGTTTTGTCTATAGTTCTACTTTAAGAACTAAGCACCACCGAATTTACCCATCACAGAAAACCAGTCAGGGACTGGCCATACAGTGAGGGAAAAAAGTATTTGATCCCCTGCTGATTTTGTACGTTTGCCCACTGACAAAGAAATGATCAGTCTATAATTTTATTGGTAGGTTTATTTTAACAGTGGGAGACAGAATAACAAAAAAAATATCCAGAAAAACACATTTCAAAAAGTTATAAATTGATTTGCGTTTTAATGAGTGAAATAAGTATTTGACCCCCCATGCTTTAGTACTTGGTGGCAAAACCTTTGTTGCCAATCACAGAGGTCAGACGTTTCTTGTAGTTGACCACCAGGTTTGCACACATCTCAGGAGGGATTTTGTCCCACTCCTCTTTGCAGATCCTCTCCAAGTCATTAAGGTTTCGAGGCTGAAGTTTGGTAACTCAAACCTTCAGCTCCCTCCACATATTTTCCATGGGATTAAGGTCTGGAGACTGGCTAGGCCACTCCAGGACCTTAATGTGCTTTTTCTTGAGCCACTCCTTTGTTGCCTTGGCCGTGTGTTTTGGGTCATTGTCAAGCTGGAATACCCATTTTCAATGCCCTGGCTGAGGGAAGGAGGTTCTCACCCAAAATCCACATAGTGCATGACCCCGTCCATCGTCCCTTTGACGCAATTAAGTTGATGGAGGGGATGGTGTTCTTGGGGTCATAGCATTCCTCCTCCTCCAAACTGGGCGAGTTGAGTGGATCCCAAAGAGCTCAATTTTGGTCTCATCTGACCACAACACTCTCACCCAGTTCTCCTCTGAATCATTCAGATGTTCATTAGCAAACTTCAGACGGGCCTGTACATGTGTTTTCTTGAGCAGGGGGACCTTACAGGCACTGCAGGATTTCAGTCCTTCACAGCGTAGTATGTTACCAATTGTTTTCTTGGTGATTATGGTCTCAGCTGCCTTGAGATAATTGACAAGATTCTCCCGTAGTTCCTCACCATTCTCATGATCATTGAAACTCCACAAGGTGAGATCTTGGAGCGCAAGACCGAGGGAGATTGACAGGGAGATTAAAAGTTATTTTGTGTTTCTTCCATTTGTAAATAATCGCACCAACTGTTGTCACCCTCTCACCAAGCTGCTTGGTGATGGTCTTGTAGACCATTCCAGCCTTGTGTAGGTTTACAATCTTGTCCCTGACATCCTCGGACAGCTCTTTGGTCTTGGCCATGGTGGAGAGATTGGAATCTGATTGATTGATCGCTTCTGTGGACAGGTGTCTTTTATACAGGTAACAAGCTGAGATTAGGAGAACTCCCTTTAAAAGAGTGCTCCTAATCTCAGCTCGTTACCTGTATAGAAGACACCTGGGATCCAGAAATCTTGCTGATTGATAGGGGATCAAATATTTATTTCACTCATTAAAATGCAAATCAAGTTATAACCTTTTTGAAATGTGTATTTCTGGATTTTTTTGTTGTTATTCTGGCTCTCATTGTTAAAATGAACCTACCATTAAAATTATAGACCTATCATTTCTTTGTCAGTGGGCAAACGTACAAAATCAGCAGGGGATAAAATAATTTTTTCCCTCACTGTAAACCTATTCCACTGACTTCCAGCATGATTATAGTCACAATGACACTATAAATTGCAATGCGAACCCATTGTAGGCTCAGTATCAGATGAAAACGAAATGTATTCTATGCATGGTTGCCCTTTAAATCATTTTTTAAGAAATACTTTTACATTGATTTAAAGGCTGCCCTTTCAAGGCATGCATAAAGCAGAACTACATGCAGAACATGATGATCAATTGCAGGGGCGTACATCTTTTCGACTTGACTTTATAATGTCAGGTAGATGTTGAAAAATGCTTTCCAAAGTGGTGCAGCATTATCTGAAGACATCTTGCCAAAACAGATAAGTACGTCATAAATGCTCAACGATCAGTCTTGGCTGTGCTCTTGTTTGAGGTGACAAAGAGATATCCTCAGGCCCCTTTCACATAGGCGATACGATCAGGTTTGCCTTTCAGTTTTTCAGGCAGACATGATTGGATACTTCATGTATCCCTATGGACTGGCGGGTGTAAATGGACTGTGCCTACCTCCAACCCAATCGGGTTGGCTAAAAAAAAATAAAAAAATGGAAGGGGATCCATCTAGGCAGATTGGATCGGAGGGTTGTCGGTTTACATCTGGTTGCCCATAGAGCAGAGGGTGCTCTGTCCAACCTGAGCAGGCACGGACCTGTCATCCACACACTCTGCTCTAATCAGCGGAGGAACAGTGAACAGTTCGTCTGCTGAGTAAATCGGATTCCGCCCCATGTGAAAGGTACCTTTTTTCAAAAATAATCCATACACATTCACATAGTCCATAGTCCATCTCTGAATCGAGCAAGAGAGGGTGGCTATGTTCCTAGATACACTATATTACCAAAAGTATTGGGACGCCTGCCTTTACACGCACATGAACTTTAATGGCATCCCAGTCTTAGTCCGTAGGGTTCAATGTTGAGTTGGCCCACCCTTTGCAGCTATAACAGCTTCAACTCTTCTGGGAAGGCTGTCCACAAGGCTTAGGAGTGTGTCTATGGGAGTGTTTGACTATTCTTCCAGAAGCGCATTTGTGAGGTCAGGCACTGATGTTGGATGAGAAGGCCTGGCTCGCAGTCTCTGCTCTAATTCATCCCAAAGGTGTTCTGTCAGTTTAGGTTAGGACTCTGTGCAGGCCAGTCAAGTTCCTCCACCCCAAACTTGCTCATCCATGTCTTTATGGACCTTGCTTTGTGCACTGGTCCAAATCATTTGGTGGAGGGGGGGATTATGTTGTGGGGTTGTTTTTCAGGGGTTGGGCTTGGCCCCTTAGTTCCAGTGAAGGGAACTCTTAAGGCGTCAGCATACCAAGACATTTTGGACAATTTCATGCTCCTAACTTTGTGGGAATAGTTTGGGGATGGCCCTTTCTGTTCCAACATGACTGTGCACTAGTTCACAAAGCAAGGTCCATAAAGACATGGATGAGCGAGTTTGGGGTGAAGAAACTTGACTGGCCTGCACAGAGACAGCGAGCCAGGCCTTTTCATCCACATGAGTGCCTGACCTCAGAATTGCGCTTTTGGAAGAATGGTCAAACATTCCCATAGGCACACTCGTAAACCTTCTGGAAAGCCTTCCCCGAAGAATTGAAGCTCTTATACCTGCAAAGGGTGGGCCAACTCAATATTGAACCATACTGACTAAGACTGAGATCAGGGGCGGACTGATAACTCATGGGGCCCCCGGGCAATAGGAGATTATGGGGCCCCCAGGCAATCAGAGATTATGGGGCCACACAGTATACACACACACACACACAGTATACAATCACACAGTATACACATGCATGTACACACAGTATAGACAGACAGATGTAAAAAAAACACAGATTTATACATACTGTCCTTGGTTTTACTGAGGCTGGCAACCCTAATGGGGCCCCTTAGTGGCCCAGGGCCCTCGGGCAGTGCCCGAGTGGCTCAATGGTCAGTCCGCCCCTGACTGAGATGCCATTAAAGTTCATGTGCGTGTAAAGGCAGGCATCCCAATATCTTTTAAAATATAATGTACATTGGAACCATGGTGAACAAATGCAGCCACCCTCTAACATAAGTCAGATCACAGTGACAAAAAAAGAGGAATTCGGAGGCGGTTGAGAGCAATAGAAGGGACTTTATAGAGTTAGGAATACATACTTAAATAGATCAGAATCAGAATTTGAGAAATTAAGGCAAATTAAAAAACAGGAAAAAAAAATAGGAAAGTCTGCAAAATACATACAATCACCTTGTGAGTTTTTTTCACCAAAACTACAAAGTTTGCAAATAAAAAAAAAAAAATACAAGCTAAGTGGAAAACTAGTCATATATCTGACTAGTGCTCTGAGACTGAGAGGTAAAAATAAAAACAGTTCAGCGACCATCAGTCCTCTATGAATTACCACAGTATTTCACATCGAGAACTAGATTCTCAAACTAAAATAATAAACTAATATAAACTAATATATATAATCACACTGAACACACCAGAACTAGAAATGATTGCCTGGCCTGCTCTCCCTTTACTTCTGTTACAATTTATGTAACAACAGATGCTTGGAGACAGCAAAAAGGTTCTTGAGCTCATCCGTGCTAAGCCTCAGGCAGAGCCTGTTTGTTCAGCCAGCAAATTATCCTTTTACACTCACACCACTTCCTGCACTTTTACACTCCTATTTAAAGCTGTGCCCAACTATCTCTATGGGATGACACGTGGGTCCCTATTCCGTGTGACCTGAATGTCTCTTCTTCCCTAAAGCCCTTTTATGATTCACTAAAGGCACAGCAACAGTTCTACAGCTGTATGGAACCTTTTCTGAATTAACACTCAAACAGTTAAATACACAGTTAAAGTGATTGTAAAGGATTGTTTTTTATTTTTTTTTTAAATAACAAACATATCATACTTACCTGCACTGTGCAGCTCGTTTTGCACAGAGTGGCCCCGAACATCCTCTTCTGGGGTCCCCCGGCAGCTCTCGCGGCTCCTCCCTGCATCAGATAACCCCCTAGGAGAAGCGCTCTCCCGAGGTGGTTACCTTGCGGGCGTGCTCCCGAGTCCAGCATTTGCGTCCATAGACACGAATGCTGGACTCGGCCCCGCCCCCCGCGTCATTGGATTTGATTGACAGCAGCGGGAGCCAATGGCTATCAATCTATCCAATCAAGAGCCAGGACATCGAGGAGAGTGGGACAGCGCGTCCCTGCCGAGGAGATGAAGGGGTTTAGGTAAGTAAAACGGGGGGGCTGGTCACTGCCAGGTGTTTTTTTACCTTAATGCATAGGATGCATTAAGGTGAAAAAACCCGAGGATTTACAACCCCTTGAACCTCCTTGGCGATATGATTATGTCAGATTTTTTATGCTCAAAGTGGCAGGTACAATGTTTTGCATGGAAATTTGGGGTTTTACATACATAGTAAGGTTGACTAAAGACACCAGTCCATCCAGTTCAACCTGAGTGAGTGTCTACAATTGTCCCTATCCCTGTACATTGTGTCTCATTAAGATGCTCATCTTTTAGATCATTATGTATTTAAGGTACCCATATAGCGCCGTCAATTTACACAGTGCTCCACACATACATCGCACCCTACCCTTAAGGAGCCCACAATCCAAGGTCCCCAACTCACATTACTATACTAGGGCCAATTTTGGACAGAAGCCAATTAACCTACCAGCATGTCTTTGGAGTGTGGGAGGCAACCGGAGTACCTGGAGGAAACCCACGCAGGCACAGGGAGAACATGCAAACTCCAGGCAGGTAGTGTTGTGGTTGGGATTCAAACCAGCGACCCTTTTTACTGCTAGGCGAGAGTGCTACCCACTACACCACTGTGCCGCCCAAACACCACTGTGCCGCCCACATATACATACATTATATTATATACATTATTTTGTAGGCCTGTAATGCTTAGGAATAACAGACTTAAATCTGTCCAAACAAGAGTCTAGTAGACATCCCGGGTATGATAATGTTTGAAACACGAAACCATAAATTATAATATAATAAATAACTATAAATAATTATAACAAATAATAATAATATAATAATAATAAAATGTATTCAATAATGTAATCAAATCAAAAACACTGAAATTTGCTCAGTTACAGAATTGTCGCTGTCGTTACTTTCAGCGTTTGATGACTGGGGACAAGGCAAGTACCTTTGCCTGGATCCTGCAATGCGATCCCGAGTGTGGCACAGGGTTACCGCTTTGGTATTGAAAATTCACCCCGAGCCACACTTGGGAATACCACCAGGGAGGTTAAAATACATATATAGGAGATGTTCTACTTGTCCTAGCATTTGTATTTCTTTTCATGCAGTCCTGAGATGTACATAGCCCTAAAAGAGAGCACAGCCTGCCTGGTGACCTAACTTTTCTCTGCTGCAATTAAAGTGGTGTTCCGGCCGAAATGATACTTTTTAAATAAAAATCCCCCTATAATACACAAGCTTAATGTATTCTAGTAAAGTTAGTCTGTAAACTAAGGTCTGTTTTGTTAGTTTATAGCAGTAGTTTGTTATTTTATAAACTTACAGCAGGCCGTGGCCATCTTAAGTCTGGGCATCTGAAGCCAGACTGTATTTCTTCCTGGATCTCATCCTTGCAGATCCTGCACATGCTCAGTGCAGCACAAGCAGTGTAATAGGTTTCAGATCAGGTTTCCAAAGCAACGGCAGTGTCAGAGGAAGTTGCTGCCCCTTCCCAGAAGGCATTGCAAATAGGAAATGATGCGATGGGCCGCGGCCAGGGAGAAGGAAGTGAAAATCGAATATAGCAGATAAACAGTAAGTGCTGAGAAAAAAAATAAACAAATATCCAATTCATTTACAGTGCACAGTTTAGAGAAGGATGCTGAAGAGTTGTAAAAGTGGGTGGAACTCCACTTTAGGCTTGGCCATCTCCCTGAACTCTTGTGTTCCCTGCGTGCTGAGTTTGTGCGGGCACAGCAGCCTATTTATTTGAATGGAGAGGTTCTTGCACCTTTCCCAAAATGCAGCTGCACAAGTTTCATTAATCTGAAAATGCGCTGCATTTCTTGATGTGTGGGGGTGCCATTAAGAATTAATGGCACCCCTGCACGTCTGCATAAGAGCAGCGTGTTTTGGCTGCGGGTGTTTGTGGATGTGGGAAAGTGTGCGATTTACATGCTGCCCTGCACCTGCAACAGTATGAACCTAGCTTGAAGGAGCAGCAGAATGGTTTGTCAGAAACCAAGGTCATGCAACATGGCGCTCCTACAAATGTTGTTGGAGGTTTTCTTTAAAAAAAAGGTAGGCTCAACCTCACTGAAAGGAAATGCGGGTAGGTTTAGGCAGGTTGGCGTTCAAGTTCCAGCAACTGTAAGCCATTAAAGTATAACTAAAGACAAAAACATTTTTTTAGTTGTGGATAGAGTGGAGAGGGATTAGAACACCGGTTGGGTTTTTTTTTTTTTTTTATAGATGTCTGTGCCCCAGTTAAGGATATTTGCCCTCCCTATTTGTTCTATTTACCATTATTTTTAAAAGTGAAAATAAAAGAAAAATTCTAAAATTTAGGTTGTCCCCAATGGAGGGGAAATCTTCCAATGGGTACACTAGTTCTGGTGACTTGGGGGTCCCCAAGAGATTCCCTTAGTTTGCAGGGATTTACTTTCACTTTCTGTTTGGCTATGGGGCAGGAAGTAAAGGGAAATCTCCCCAATGGAACAAAGATGGCAAAAATAAACCTTACAGGGGTTATAACCCTACTTTACTCTATGCAAAATGAAAACAAAAATGTTTTCCCATAGTTCATTCATGGGGTACTTCCCCAAATTACCAATTGCACCAAAGTCCACAGATCTCCCAAGTGTAGGCTGACCCTACCAGAGAGTACCAATGTTGTACTGATGTTGTGGTGAGTGATAGCCATGGTCACCTCAATTTGTGTTGACTCTAGTGAAGAGAAACCATCAGCTGAGCGCAGATTTTGGGCTGTTTTCTGTATTTGTTCTGTACAAGTTTGTATTATTTTGAAAGCTCCTGTAGCTATTCTCCAGCCATGACTAGTAAATCTTTTGTGTACTCCAACCTTTATTTTCTCACTCCTATGAAAGCAAGTACAACAGTACCTGATCATGGCTCAAGATTTAATCCTAGATGTGTCCACTCATCTAGGGACAAATAGAAAAGACGTGTAAGGTTGCTCCAGCAGGCAACAAGAAACATCTGTCCTGCCTTTCTTGAAGTCTTAATAGACCTTATGATATTCAAATAGAGAAAATGAACATGCCAGCTTCAAACTGTAAGTCCAATATTTCAATGCATGAAGCTGAGGAGCTTCTGAAACATGCTATACAGTATGTTCTTGGGGTCTAAAAAGCCTCACTCATCGTGATGTAAATGGTAGTCAAAAACAATAGAAACAATGTTATAATAAAACACAAAGACAAAATAAAGGAAGATTAGTGTTTATAGGTGAGATCTATAATTATTCTGTAAACACTTATCATTTTATATGTTCAATTTATATAGTAGTATATGGCGAGTGTTTCAATTGCAACAATGTTACTATATTTTTTTTAAATACTTGATTTTAGCCATAATTATGGTGAGCCTCCCGAAATGTGTTGGAACCTGTCACACTACAGATAAAAGCAGATTTACTAATTCAGAAATTCTTTTGACTCTTTCACTTCATTTATCTTTTACCCCTATAGTAAAACAGTCTCACTCTGGCACCTCTGAACCAAGAGCAGCCTAAACCCAAATTTTCTTACAGTCCATCTCAATTTTTCAATCATAGTTTGCGAC
This sequence comes from Lithobates clamitans, assembly GCA_037952925.1. Taxonomy (NCBI): domain Eukaryota; kingdom Metazoa; phylum Chordata; class Amphibia; order Anura; family Ranidae; genus Lithobates; species Lithobates clamitans. The sequence goes on along the minus strand of JBBGZY010000996.1, from coordinate 4,141,424 downwards.
TACTAAGTCAAATCCAGTGCTACTGCTCATACCCCTCCATGCTGTAGGTCAGCCTTTCTCAACCTTTTTACCCAGAGTAACTCCTGAAAAAGTTTTTAGGGAACACAGCTAAGATTAGCGGTAAGAGGGAAGAAGATTCCTTGCGTTGGTGATCAGGGATGAATGCCCCCTTACAGTGGTGAACAGAATTGCACCCTTACAGACATCTCAAAAAAGATCATTGATGTCATGCCATTGGCTCTGCCAAATGTTGTGGAATCCAGCAAAATGCAGTCACCATCAGATGGGAGGTCAATCTGCCACAGCTCAAGTAGCCCCTAGCAACCCCTGGAGGAACCTTAGTGTTCCAAGGAACCCTGGTTAGGAATGGTTGCTGTAGGTTGTAGCATGGTTGATACTTCAAGGTAAGGTTACATGCTTTAGGTTTTGTTTTGAAATAAAGCACTTTTTTCATTTTGAGGATGGTGCTAAGAGTTCTACCCTTCGGAATACCAGATCTTTACACATGTGCCACACTGGTCAATAGTACAAATTAAAAATAATACACATGGAAGAGGACACAAAAAGCTAGATAATCTAGTTTACCTCATGACTTTTCTTCATGGTTGTAACCAGTAAAAAGTGGACTGAATATAAACAAGTTCCCCAGCCATCTGGTACTGTCTGAAGGTTATTACTTTAGTCCATGAGGCCTGTGTGAGCTTCAAACTCCACCAACCCCATTGGAGCTGGATGTAGAAAACAGCTGAGTGGTGTGATGAAATGTATCCCAGGGCAGAGAGAGCCACCACTAGCAAGAAGAACCTGAGCTTTCCAGAAACTGGCTAAGCTGACATTGATCGTAAGGGCTTTAAATAGAAACAGACTGGTGAGTCAATCTGGATCCGTGAACATCAGAAAGGGGCTCACTGAAAGACAGAGAATGGTATTATATCCCCTTTGAGCATGCTGTACTCATTTTGCTTATAAATTATTAAAAAGTGTCCCTATATTAGGATGTCAGTGCCACCTACTGTGAATGAGTCAACCCACAATTAGACTGGTGCAGGAGCCGCCAGGACTGAGGCCCACAGCACCGCGAAGTAAATATTGATAGACAGCAATGCACTGCTTTCATAACTCTGTGTCACAGAAAGCTCTCATTACATTACTGTCAAATATAGATACGAATAAGGACGCATATCAGCTTGGAAGGATTTTGACATACTCTGAATTAGTAGAACGCCGGACTAAGCCTCAAATATACATTTTTACCATCTAAGTTTTCAAGCAACGTATACTTTTTTTTCAACTTTCTAGTGCCACAATAGCATTGCATTAAAAGCTTCTCCAATGAAATAAATCAGTTACTGCCAGCATTTTAATTTGATGTATTATAGCTTTATACTGACACTCTGGGGTTGATTTACTAAAGGCAACTAGACTGTGCACTTTGTAAAGTGCAGTTGTACTCTGCAAGAGCAGTTGCTACAGAGCTTAATAAATGAGGTAAAGGTTCACTCTGCAAAGAATACCCAATCACGTCCAAGGTCAATAAATAATCAGCATTTTTGCTTGCACATGATTGGATGATGGAAGTCAGCAGAGCTTCTGCTTATATACTAAGCTCTAGAAACTGCTCTTGCAGAGTGTAACTGCACTTTGCAAAGTGCACAGTCTATTTGCCTTTAGTAAATCAACCCCCTTGAGGTTGTACATAGGTCCGTGCAAGGTGGATAGCGAGCGCGCCCCCGCCGTGGGTAATCGCACACTCGGTGTCCGCCGGCGACCCACGAACGCGGTGAGGAGAGGCAGAAAGGGGAACTGATGTAAACAAGGCGATTCCCCGTTCTGCCTACTGACATGACAGAGCTCTACTGTTGCCTGTGATCAGGAACAGTGATCTCTGTCATGTTCCAGTAAGCCCACCCCCCCTATAGTTAGAACACACCTAGGAACACACTTAACCCCTTGATCATCCCCTAGTGTTAACCTATTCCCTGCCAGTGTCATTTTTAGATTGATCAGTGCATTTTTATAGCACTGATCAATGTAATAATGTCATTGGTCCCCAAAAAGTGTAATTTGGCGTCAGATATGTTGCAGTCTCACAAAAAAAATAAAAATAAAATAAAAAATCGCAGATCGCCGCCATTACCAGTAAAAAAAATAAAAAAATAAAAGTCCCTAAATCTATCCCGTAGTTTGTAGACACGATAACTTTTGCGCAAACTGATCAATATACGCCTATTGCAATTTTTTTAACAAAAATATTAGAAGAATATATAGCGGCCTAAACCGATGAATACATTTTTTTTTAGATTTTTTTTTGGATATGTATTATAGCAGACAGTAACAAAAATATTTTTTTTCAAAATTGTCGCCCTTTGTTTATAGTGCAAAAAAAACTACAAAAAAAAATGCAGTGGTGATCAAATACCACCAAAAGAAAGCTCTATTTGTGGGTAAAAAAGGACGTCTATTTTGTTTGGATACAGCGTCGCACTCAGTTAAAGCGACGCAGTGCCATATCGCAAAAAATAGCTGGTCATTAAGGGGGCAAATCCTTCCGGGGCTGAAGTGGTTAAGGCCTGGATCACACTGCCCCGACCTGTCATGTGACTTAAAAGTTCAAAGTCGCATGCAAGTCGCTCCCCATTAACAGCAATGGAACCGTTCTAATTGGTGCGACTCAAGACGTTCCGACTTAGAACACGGTTCCTGCAGTACTTTCGGTGTGACTTCAACGTGACTTCTGTTACAGAAGCCGTATGCAAGCCGCAATGAAGTCACGCAGGGATGACGGATTCAAAGTAGCGCGTCTTTGAAGCCACGGCAGTGTGAATAAGGGCTAAGTCACACATCCTTATTTGCATGCTTGTTCAAGGTAAGGGTCATTAAATATTGAAGCAAGCTATTAGAAAGAATTTTGGTGAAATGGAAAGTCTCAATTTTGCTAATGCCTACTCTCCTCTATTTTAACTATTTTTTCAAATATACTTTCCGTAATATAGCAGCGTTTTTAATATCGAGCCTTGACCTTTACTTCTTTTGCATCACTTTCAACTTTTTGGTTTCCGTCAAAATAGAATCTGGGGCTTTGGCACTTCGGCAGCTGGGAAACCAGAATGGATGTATAGAACAGTTAAGACCACTTAGTATGTTTACTTGGGGAGAAAAATGAACATGCTCGAGTTAAACTTAACAAGGCTCTACTGTAACAGTAAGAAAAGCTTTTATCTGTTTCAGAGAAGACACAAGCAACCCCCAAAGTAACTATAACTGTTTGCGGCTTACCACTTGCTCTCTAAAGTTTACAATGAATCTTCGAATCGATGTTTACATATGTACACCACACACAGGAAGCAGGAATATAACTCCAATAATTCTGAGCTAAATATTTTGAAACTTACTGAAATGTTAGGACACTTCTCTTATTGTTGGCTCTGCTGCATAGGCTCTGTATAAAAGACTGCCATGATATTTCTGATCCACAAATATTTCTTGAAAGAATGTGTACCTTACCCACTTCCCTGGAGTCTTGCAGGCGTTTTTTACAAAGTTTTTTTACAAAGTGCGAATGTACCCTGTGATCCTCGTAGGTACAGAGTATGCTAATCTACAGTGCCTTGAAAAAGTATTCACACCCCTTGAAATTTTTTCACATTTTGTCAGGTTACAACCAAAAACGTAAATGTATTTTATTGGGATTTTAGGTGATAGACCAGGGGTCTCCAAACAATAGTAGTAAGAAGAGCCGGCAGAACTGTAATCCTTGAAGTGTCGTTTATTGGTACATCAAAGTGACAATAAAACGATAAAACTGACGCGTTTCGGCAATAGCCTTAGTCTTAATCTCCAAACTATGGCCCTCCAGCTATTCAGGAACTAAAAATCCCATCATGCCTAGTCATGTCTTTGAATGTCAAGGTATTACAATGCCTCATGGGATGTGTAGTTCCGCAACAGCTGGAGGGCCGAAGTTTGGAGATCCCTGTGATAGACCATCACTATCAAATACTGTACTGGTGACCCCACAATAGGGATAAAACTCGCAGAAGAGAGTTTAATAAGACTCGTGGCCACTCATTACAATTAGAAGAAAAGAGGTTTAACCTTAAACGACGTAGAGGGTTCTTTACTGTAAGAGCGGCAAGGATGTGGAATTCCCTTCCACAGGCGGTGGTCTCAGCGGGGAGCATTGATAGCTTCAAGAAACTATTAGATAATCACCTGAATGACCGCAAGATACAGGGATATATAATGTAATACTGACACATAATCACACACATAGGTTGGACTTGATGGACTTGTGTCTTTTTTCAACCTCACCTACTATGTAACTATGTAACAAAGTGGCACAAAATTGTGAAGTGGAAGGAAAATGATAAATGGTTTTCCAAATTTTTTACAAATAAATATCTGAAAAGTGTGGCGTGCATTTGTATTCAGCCCCCTTTACTCTGATACTCCTAACTAAAACCTAGTGAACCAATTGCCTTCAGAAGTCACCTAATTAGTAAACAGAGTCCACCTGTGTGTAATTTAATCTCAGTATAAATACAGCTGTTCTGTGAAGCCCTCAGAGGTTTGTTAGAGAACCTTAGTGAACAAATAGCATCAAGAAGGCCAAGTAACACACCACACAGGTCAGGGATAAAGTTGTGAAGAAGTTTAAAACAGGGTTAGGTTAAAAAAAAAAAATATCTTAAGCTTTGAACATCTCATGGAGCACTGTTCAATCCATCATCCAAAAAGTAAAAGAGTATGGCACAATTGCAAACCTACCAAGACATGGCCGTCCACCTAAACTGACAGGCTGGGTAAGGAGAGCATTAATCAGAGAAGCAGCCAAGAGGCCCATGGTAACTCTGGAGGAGCTGCAGAGATCCACAGCTCAGGGGGGAGAATCTGTCCACAGGACAACTATTAGTCATGCACTCCACAAATCTGGCATTATGGAAGAGTGGCAAGGAGAAAGCCATTATTGAAAAAAAGGCAAAGGAAGTCCTGTTTGCAGTTTATGAGAAGCCATATGGGGGACACAGCAAACATGTGGAAGAAGGTGCTCTGGTCAGTAGAGACCTTTTTGGCCTAAAAGAAAAATGCTATGTGTGGCGGAAAACTAACACTGCACATCATCCTGAAGACACCATCCCCACCATGAAACATGTTGGTGGCAGCATCATGTTGTGGGGATGCTTTTCTTCAGTAGGGAAAGTGAAGCTGGTCAGAGTTGATGGGAAGATGGATGGAGCCAAATACAGGTCAGTCTTAAGCCGCGTACACACGGTCAGACTTTTCGTCTACAAAAGTCCAACGGACGCTGACGGACTAAAGCTGGCTGGTAATCCGATCGTGTGTGGGCTTCTCCGGACTTTCAACGTACTTTTTTAGCCTCAAATCCGACGTACTTTAGATTTGAAACATGCTTCAAATCTTTACGTCGTAACTACGACGGACCCCGAAATCCGCTCGTCTGTGTGCTAGTCCGACGGACAAAAAGCCACACTAGGGCAGCTATTGGCTACTGGCTATCAACTTCCTTATTTTAGTCCGGTGTACGTCATCACGTACGAATCCGTTGGACTTTTGTGTGGTCGTGTGTAGGCAAGTCCGTTCGTTAGAAAGTCTGCAACAAGTCCGCCGCAAGTCCGCCGAAAGTCTGTCGGACCGGCTGTCGGACTTTTGTAGATGAAAAGTCCGACCGTGTGTACGCGGCATTAGAAGAAAACTTGTTAGAGTCTGCAAAAGACTTGAGACTGGAGTGGAGGTTCACCTTCCAGCAGGACAATGACCTTAAACATACAGCCAGAGCTACAATGGAATGGTTTAGATTAAAGCATTTTCATGTGTTAGAATGGCCCAGCCAAAGTCTAGACCTAAATCCAATTGAGAATCTGTGGCAAGACTTGAAAATTGCTGTTCACAGACGCTCTCCATCCAATCTGACAGAGCTTGAGATATTTTACAAAGAAAAATGGGCAAAAATGTCACTCTATAGATGAGCAAAGCTGGAAGAGACATCCCCAAAAAGACTTGCAGCTGTAATTGCACCGAAAGGTGGTTCTACAAAGTATTGACTTAGGGTATTGATGGTCACGGCACGGGCCCTGAAGAAACGGCACAAGCAGGCCGTTCCTTCAGTGCACATGCGCCAATGATGTCGGCGGCAGCGCCTATAGTAAAAATCTCCTAAACGGTGAAAGTTTAGGAGATATTTACAGTACCTACAGGTAAGTCTTATTATAGGCTTACCTGTAGGTTCAATTAAAGAGGAAGACTTTACTTCCTCATTAAGCTTCAACACCAGCCAACATCAAAGATTAGGAAGGATGTTGCAGCAAGGAGGTGGCAAGGGAACATGGTTCAGTTAAGCTGGCCATAGATGGGTAATTTTTTTTTGTTCAGCCAGAGGGTTGAACAAAAAAAATTTACGGATTCCTCCATCCACAAAATCAAGGTGATAGAAGAATCCTCCCAGCTGAGACTCTGGGATAGATTTACTGATTTACTGAAGACAAATAGGCTGTACACTAAATGTGGTAAAGCTTCGCTTTGTAAAATATACCCAATCAGGTGCAAGGAAAATAAAAAATAAACAAAAACAGTGTTTTTTCTTGCACATAATTGGATGATGGAAATCAGCAGAGTTTTACCACATTTACTAAACTCTTGGAAAATGAGTGCACCTGCACTTGCAAAGTGCACAGTCTATTTGCCTTTTAGTAAATCCAGCCCACTGTATTCTGACAGCGGGGACCCTCTGCTGTCAGAAAATGCTGACCAGCGGCTGCAGCCACTGATCAGAAAATTTTTTTTCTAACAAGACCATTCGACAAAAGCCGATCATTAGACTGACTTGTTGAACAGGATTAGCCACACATGGATGAAAATGTGGCCAGTCCCTGAATTTCGATCCGTCTATGGCCAGCTTTAGTATACATGGCTGGTGGGGTTAGCTGATTGGTCAAAGTGACAAGTTGTACTTTACATTTGTAAAACAAGTCATATACAATCAATTGATGAACAATCTGCCGCTAGCTATAATTTTATCTAGCGACATATCCTTTGTGATTTGCTTATTCACTTTGTTTATAATTGACAGATGTGATCTAATTAACAGCAAACAGGTCTTATTGTTTACCGTAGCCATCCCTCTAATGGTGTTAGAGGGTAACAACAGGGAAGATCTAAAGCTAGATAGATGGATCGAATCTCGGCTGAGTCCGCAGGGACTGTGGAGGAGGCTGGTTATATTCAAGTCAATCCAGTCGCTAAGCCAGCTTATCGATTTTTTTTGCATGCAATTAATTGCTATAATTGCTATAGCCGCCGGCAGTAATCATTGTGTTCTGCCAGCAGAGAAGGCTCCCCACCAGCAGAACACAAAAGCGCTGTGGGAGGGATTCCCCCATTAACACTGACTGTGTTGATGGGGGGATCGAGCGATTTTCTTTCCTGCAACTCATGATTGCAGGATAAAAAAAATCGCATAATCTATGACTTGCCTAAGGGTAGGGATAAACAGGTATTATCTATCTATCTATCTATCTATCTCTCTATCGCTCTCTCTCTATCGCGCTCTCTCTCTCTCTCTTTATCTATCTATCTATCTATCTATCTATCTATCTATCTATCTATCTATCTATCTATCTAGAGATAGATAGAGAGAGAGAGCGATAGAGAGAGCGCGAGAGAGAGAGAGATGGAGATAGAGAGAGAGCGAGAGAGAGAGAGAGCGATAGAGAGAGCACGAGAGTGAGAGATAGCGAGAGAGCGATAGAGAGAGCGTGAGAGATAGAGAGAGAGTGATAGTGAGAGAGAGAGATCGATAGAGAGAAAGATAGATAGAAAGATAGATAGATAGATAGATAGATAGATAGATAGATAGATAGATAGATAGATAGATAGATAGAGAAAGAGAGAGAGAGAGCGCGATAGAGAGAGAGCGATAGAGAGATAGATAGAGAGATAGATAGAGAGATAGATAGATAGATAGATAGATAGATAGATAGATAGATAGATAGATAGATAGATAGATAGATAGATAGATAGATAGATAGATAGATAGATAGATAGATAGATAGATAAAGAGAGAGAGAGCACGAGAGAGAGAGATAGAGAGAGAGAGCGATAGAGAGAGAGCGATAGAGAGAGCGTGAGAGATAGAGAGAGAGCGATAGAGAGAGAGAGCGATAGAGAGAAAGATAGATAGATAGATAGATAGATAGATAGATAGATAGATAGATAGATAGATAGATAGATAAAGAGAGAGAGAGAGCGATAGAGAGAGCGCGAGAGATAGAGAGAGCGATAGAGAGAGAGAGCGATAGAGAAAGAGAGCGACAGAGAGAGAGAGCGACAGAGAGAGAGAGCATGATAGAGAGAGCGACAGAGAGAGAGAGAGAAAAGGAGAGAGAGAGAGAAAAAGAGAGAGAGAGAAAAGGAGAGAGAGAGAGAGAGAGAGAGAGAGAGAGAGAGAGAGAGAGAGAGAGAGAGAGAGAGAGAGAGAGAGAGAGAGAGAGAGAGAGAGAGATAGATAGATAGATAGATAGATAGATAGATAGATAGATAGATAGATGCAGATATATATATACTTTTATCATTCATCCATGTTTAAGGCTGCACTCACACCTGAGCAGAGAGAGTTTCAAGTGTACAGTATTTTGTTTTATGTTTTTGCAAGCGTATACGAGTGGTTTAAAAGAGTTTTGATTGCGTATTTAAGCTTCAGGCGTTTTTGTTTCACTAGTTCTTACAGGTTAAAAAACACCTGAAAAAACACACGAAAATGCTTGATTTGCACATTTTCAGATGTTCTCATTCAAGTCTATAAGGTCAGAAATGCCCAATTCTGTCTCAAATGTAGCTTATGTAACTTTAGGAGCATCAGGCCTCGAGCTACAGGCGTCTTAGCGCTCATATCTGAACAGCCGCCATGGAAATACATGGGATTTTGATTGTTGAGGGTTTTGGAGTTTTGAGCTACAAAACATTTAGGTGTTAATAGAGCCCTAACAAAGTCAATGATGAAAATGACAGCAATGCTTTGTACTGTACTCTAATATCTAGAAGTCAGCCAATTAAAGGTGTGTATTAAAGATTAGAGCTGTGCTGTTACCTGAACAATGTGATAACTACTTTTGGATTTTTTTTTAACATTTTTTTACTGCATTTCATTGATTGAACATGTTGTGCATAATAAGATACAGTATATGCTCAATGAGCAATCAAATAAGAGGTATGGAAATGTAGTTAGACAAAAGACAGCGTAGTGAAGTATTCTTTCCATTCTTTTAGGTAATATATTTAAATGCAAACAATACTAGGCCATATTTATAAAAGAGTCTGCAACAACCACTGTCTGTGCTGCCCCATAGCAATTTATTAGCTTTCAACCTGCACTGGAAACCAGCAGCTGGGCAATGAAAGGGAGAATCTAGCACCAGGTCAGTAGAGACAGTTCTTATTTCAGGCACATGGTTAACCAGGCCCAGTGGGAAGCAGATCAGGTTCCAGAGGAAGGCCTTTGTTCCATGCAAAGCAATGACCCCTTGCTGAATAATACTAGATCTGTGTTTGAAGAAAACTCACCTGGATACGTTTGAATTGGCTCGTATTTTGACATTACAGAGGATGTTGGGTAATCGTTCAGGAACCAACACTCGGATCTGGTCTACCGCACTGCATAGCTTCAGATATCCCAGATAGAGGCCAGGAGGCAAAGCTTGGCTGCTTCTTCTGTGGTAAGCCAGTTTCTCCTGGAATGTACAAAAAAATACTCCTGTATAGTGTAGAGACCATAGAACAGAAGGAACCACTCAGTTCTCAGCCCCTGCTTTACTACATGACATGAAACAAACCTTTCCTAGAGGCACATGGGGACACCCATTGCTTGTCATCTTCTGAAGATGCTAGCTGTCTGGCTAGTAGACTGACCAAATGGTTTCATTAAGATTTGAGTCACTGACATGGTAAAATCAGATATCCCTATATGCCTGTTTGTTCCAAGTAGGGGACATATGGCCCTTTCTATGTCTCTCTCAGTAAAGTTTTCCTTAAAGGCCCCATGCAAACTTGTGAATGGGGCCATTTGTGATTTATCCATGGGCGACTCAGTGGGGATCCATGCAATTACATGCGAACAGGAAGCCCCATTGAAATCAATGGGAACCTGACAGTGTCCGCACCTATTCATGGCCGTTCAAAGACAGCCTATGTCCAGGACCAATCATCCAAAGATGATCACTCCATAAGCAATTACATGCACATGGTCACAAATAGCTGTGGGCGCTGTCACGTTCCCATTGCTTTCAATGGGGAATGCCACCCAGACATAATTGCATGGATCCCATGGGTAATCTGCCAAACTGCCCCATTCACAAGGGTGAATAGGGCCTAAGTGTACTCCCCAATCTACCATCCTACAGCTTCAAGTAGGGTTCATGTATAAGATGTATGAATGGTCCTACATGGAAATGTCTGTTTTATCAATGATAAATTAAAAGTATTTTTTTTTTTTAAACAACAACAAAAATTTATCTAAAGATCATGAGTACTAATTAGGCTGCTCATAAAGTGCTGAATTAAAGTGGGGATCCTGATTTGTAAGAATTACTCCACAACACTCCGTACCCAAAGTGTGAAGGGTGATAACAAGCACCTGTGGAAGCCTTATTATAACTATCCCTATAAACATTCCAGCACTGCTCTCAGCACCGGACGGATATGTTATTAGCAGACATTGTCACAGGAAAGTTGCTGCAGTATTGTACATTTTATAAAAAGAAACTTAGATCGGCCATAAATGGACCAAATCTCAGTCGGTTCAGCAGGGACCAGCCAAGATTTGATCCATCTATGGGCAGGCTGGTAGTACTATATGTCGATCCATCCATGTCAACCAGCCTGTCAGATTTTTTGCATGCAATCATTGCCGGTGGCTATAGCTGCCAGTAATGCCCATTGTGTTCTGCCGACCAGGAAGGCGACCCGCTCTCCCCATAGGCAAAACATAATGGTGCTGCAGGAGGGATTCCCCTATCAACACAGACTTTGTGGATGGAGGAATCGAGCTATTTTTTTACCTTGTACTTGCGGTGGAAGGAAATGAAACGGCATAATCTATGGGCTTCTTAAGAGTAACATTTTCACTCTCCTTGAACTCTGATTTAAAAAGCTTTAAAAAGGACTAGTATTGCCTGCCTGATGACGTCATATGTGATGAAACACGATGCACTACACACCAGCGGCATCATGGCTGTCATTTTAAAATATGGTGACTGGAGCCTTTTGCTCTTTTTAAATTTTATTTTATTAAGAATTTTTTTTAATGCTGTAGGGGGGGGGGGGGGGTTTGGATTACATTTAGGGGGGGGGGGGGTGTTTAAGGGGTATGCGCACAGGGTGGAATCAGATGTGGGCAGCACAGGTAGGGGGATCAGTGCGGCGGGACAGGAGGACAATTACAGAACTATGAACTGTGTCCCTCCAGCAGCTGAAAGCCAGTAGGGGAAGAAGGGGAGGAACCGGCTTTCAGCTGCTGGAGAGAAAGATACAGACACAGTGCATAGTTCTGTAATTGTCCTCCCATCCTACAGCACTGATCCCCCTGCTGTCCAGGCCCCCCTATGTGCTCGGGCTCCATACAGGAGGTCCAGTGGTGCCTAGGCACTTCTGAAAAGAGCTGTGCATTCACAAAGGCACCAAACACCCCATACATAAAGTGGTTAATATACAGAAATTGCATACTTATTAATCCCTGAGTCAACAGCGGGTCAGAGGAGGAGCCGCTGCGGGACAGAGATGACAGTTGCTCTTTAAAAATTATGATTTAAATTGAGTTGATTTAAATGAAGCCTTTTTACTTGTGATTAAAATCATGATTAAAATCGTGATTTAAATCGACTTGATTTAAATCTGTGTATATAACATATTTTACACATGTTATTTATCTGTAAGAGCCAAAAGCCAAAAGACCTAAAGCTGCTGCTAGGTGCCATCATCTTAAATGTGATGTCAGCAGCCCGGCATGTTAATGGCTGTCACTCAAGTAACATTCTATAGCAGGGGTCCTCATTCTCCAACCCCCGGGCCGTGGACCGATGCCGTTCCGTAACCTGTTGGGGGCCAGGTCACACAGCAGGTGTTAGGCAGCAGTTTGATCCCTATAGGCGCCCGGGCTCCGCCTCTTGTCTGGTCGCCATTGGGGGACCTGTATGTGTTTGTTGTGCCCTGGGGCATCAGAAGGAGGAGAGTAACCGCCACTTATTGACAGGAGGCGGAGCTTCACTCGCTTGCTATTCAACTCCTGCTGTGCGGCAATGAAATATAATAGCCCTGCATTGTAGCCACACAGCAGGGGGTGAGCGAGTGAAGCTCCACCCACTGTCAATAAGTTGCGGCTACTCTCCTCCTTCTGATGCCCCGGGGCACAAAAAACACATACAGGGCTTGAGAAAACCAACCTTCTAATGCCGCGTACACACGATCGTTTTTCTCGTTGGAAAAACATATGACGGCTTTTACGACGGGATTCCGCTCAAGTTTGCCTTGCCTACACACGGTCACGCAAAAGTTCGCTGAAATTACGACCGTCAGAGAAAATGACGTTCAATGCCTCTGAGCATGCGTCAAATTGTTTCTGAGCATGCATAGGGATTTTGCGCGTCGGAATTGCCACAGACGTGCCACAGACGATCGCATTTTCGTATAAGAAGTTTTTCCGACCGAAAAATTAAGAACATGCTCTCAATTTTTTGCTGGCTGGAATTCGGCCAGCAAAAGTCAGATGGAGCATACACACAGACGCATTTTCCGACGAAAATCTCATTGGTCTTTTGAAAATCCGACCGTGTGTACGCGGCATAACAGGTGCAAGGTGAGGAGAAATGAATGGATGCAGGAGACTGGTGATCTGAGGTGGAGCTCTGTGCAGTGATCCACTCACTGATAGCGTTTCCATAGGTGTCTCTGTGCAATGATCCACTCACTGATAGCGTTTCCATAGGTGTCTCTGTGCAGTCAAACCTCTCTGCTTATGATCTGTATATACAGATTATTAGCAAAGAGGTTTGACTGCACAGAGATTCCTGTTAAAACCAGTGAGTGGCAATATCATCAAGCCCCCACCTCTGGAAAAATTGGCCACAACAAAACCGGTCCCTAGCACCAAAAAGGTTGGGGACCGCTGCTCTATAGTATTGATCTTTGCTCCTCCTCCCCCAGCTACATAAAAGGTCATGCAGGGAGGGGAGGGGCAGAGGAGCTTGGCCGGCACGGAGAGTAATTAGGAAATTCCAGAATACGGAAGGACAAAGACTTGCAAGTAAGGAGGTGGCTGTGTTAAGGAATTGAAATGCCTGGAGTAATCAAATAAGTTGAAAGGCATATTGCAAGTGCATAAAGGTACAATTTATGGAAACATAAAACACTGCTAGTAGGCAGTATTGAAAGTATTTGATTTTTCTATAGTTTGACCTGCAGTTTCTTAAGTTGGTGACAGGCAGGGGCGTAACTACCACCATAGCGACCCATGCGGGCACTATGGGGCCCGCAGCCGATTGGGGCCCAGTGAGGATAAGAGCACCGCCGGCACAGTCTCCCAGCCAGGGGAAGAGAGAGGAGAGGAAGAGGCGAGCTGTCCGTATCCGCAGAGAGCTGAATTGCCCGATGTAAGAGCTTTCATTAGAACTTCCAGTGTTCCCGGGGCTCACGTCACATAGCTCCACCTTTTGGCTCGGTGCCTTTGATAGACAAAACGCCGATCCAATGCGGGACATGTGACGTCATCAAAGGCGTCAGGCCAAGAGGTGGGGCTATGTGACGATGAGCCCCGGGAAGACGGGAAATTCAAATGAAAGCTATTACAGCGGGTAATCCCGCTCTCTGCTGATCCGGGTGGCTTGCCTCTTCCTCTGCATAGGTGGGGCTGTATGGGGCACAGGCAGACCAGGCTGTATTGGGCACAGGTCACGCTGTATTGGGCACAGGTCACGATGTATTGGGCACAGGTCATGCTGTATTGGGCACAGGTCACGCTGTATTGGGCACAGGTCATGCTGTATGTGGCACAGGTCACGCTGCATTGACACTAGGGCAGCTGTTGGTGGGGGGGGGGGCTGTTTGCAGGGGGGCCCCATACAACATTTTGCTATGGGGCCCTGCTTTTCTAGTTACGCCCCTGGTGACAGGGTCTCTTTAATACACAACCCTTTAACAATTATGGTGCATATGTAATATTCTGCTGCTTTCATTCACGTCACCTTAAATGAAGGCAGCTTTGGAGGTGCTGCTGATCTGAACATATGAGATGGGGATAAGTCAGATGAAACATATTCAGGGACAGGTCATATGGGAGCACAAGAGGCAGCTTACACATTCCTGGAGATAACACACACCTCACTCACTTCCTTCCTCCAACTACTGTAAGCCGAGAAGGTCAACTCACATGCAGTGTCATCAGTAGGACATCCAAAGCGCTGGGCTCCTCCGGTGATGAGACAGACTTTCTGTGAGTCTGCAGTTTAAACACCGACATCCAGCGTACGTTCTCCAGCGTCTGGCTCAGTTTCACCTCCTTCAGAGTCACAATCACAATGTTTCCTTGCTTGTCTTTAATGGGCTCGAAGTACACCTGCCCCAAGTCTTGGAATCCTAGGAGGCCCTTTGGAAAAGGAAAGAAGATTGAAGGAGAGGAATGAGAATACCACAATGGAAGTAGAACGCTTGATATGTTTAAGGCTTAATGTACACGGGACGTTTTCAAACCTCCCCTGAACTATACAACTTGACAGATAGTAACTGACGCTTAAAAACGTCAGTTTAGCCACGTTTTCATGCTGCGTTTAGCCGCGTTTGTGTCTATAAGTGTTTTTTTTCTTTTCAAATAGTCAACAATTAAAAATAGCTGTAAATGAAACACGGCTAAATGCGAGGTACCACGTTTACACGCATTTACAAGCTGGTACAGGCGTTTGGCATTTCAAATGCCACTGAAGATCCGCCCTGAACGCATATTTTTGCTTTCCAAAAAATGCTTCTAAACTCAACTGCCTAGAAACGACTATAAACGACCCTGTGTACATGTACTGATAAAACTCCATTTGTTTTTTTTTCCCCATCTGTGTCGTACGGGTTACAGGAAAAAAATCTGCTCGATTCCCTGCTGAGGAGCCATTGTATTCTTCCGGTGGGGGGCGGGAAAACCTCCCCCGCCAGGAGAACACAGTGATTATTGCTAGTGGCTACAAGAGCTGCTAGCGATAATTGTATGTAAAATCTGACAGGCTGGTTGTACTCAAGTTGATCGATCAATCAACTTGGGTACATTCAGCCTGCCCATACATAGTTTGAATCTCGGACAGTCTCTGCTTAACAGACCGAGATTCAAACCGTCTATGGCCGGCCTTATCTGCACTCTTCACACTGGCCCGATCTGGGGATCTGCCTGTGGATCCCTTGCTGAGTAGGCAACTGACAGGTCTGTGTCTACTCATGCTGTCTGTTTACACCCAACTGCCCTCTGATCCGGCCAGATGGAGGGGAATGGAGGCCTTCCATCTTTTTTTTTTGCCAGATCAGATCAGATTGGAGGTAGGCGGGTGTAAACGTACAAATTTCCATTTAAATCTGCCATTCCATAGTGGAGAATGGGTGGTCCGATCGGGTTTGCCTCAAAAACGGACAGGAGGACCCGATCGGACCACTCATGTGAAAGGGGCCTGAAAAACTATCCGCATGGATTGCTTTTCAGAGCATTGGCTAGTTTAGTGAACCTGGACTAATACCAGTCACTGTAATGCTACCCATATTGCTGTCCTTTTAACATGGTGACATCAGCGGACACCTATGCTACACATGTGTAAAGTTACTTTCACTCTGCTAAAAGGACGGCAATAGGGCTGGCAATACAGTGATTGATATTAACAAGGGACTGTACATGTCTTCTAGCAGCTTCAGGGAAACACTTTTCTTTTTTTTTTCTTCACCTCGATTTCTGCAGCAACTTCTTTGCAGAGGAATTCTGTCCCTCCCACCAACACAGGAAGCGCGAGGTTCTGCAGTGATGGACTGTGCACCCTGTGTAACTATTGGCTAAGGAGGCAGCAGGAGGCGGAGCAGCCCGCCTCCTGCTGCCTCCTCAGCCAATGAGCAACTGAAAGGCTGTTAAGTCCCTCCCTTATAATATCTCCCAAGTCCTAGCCCTGCCAGCTTACTGTGCTTACTATGTGCTTAGCCTCTGGCGCCTCTCCATCACTATTTCTCCTCCGGCTCCTCTCTCCTGCACACTTCCTGGTTGCCGGGCCCCGGGTATCTCCAGACGCTCGGGCCTCATACATGTGTATCGGCTGTACCCCCCTGATGACGGGCCTGATGACTTCTGTGTGGGTGCTGGTGCCCTCGAACTCACACTGTCTGCATTTGAGGACATGTACCCACACAGATGTCATATTGGGATCAGTGATCGTGTCCATGCAGCTGCCTTGGCCCGATTGACATAAATAGGACAACCTACATGGGGATGCACAGAACACCTGTGGATCCCCATGCGGGTAAACATGGGCGTACGCTATAGTGCGCCTTATGTGAATCTGGCCTAAGGCAGGGGGGCTCAACCTGTGGCCCTCAGAGCTGTCTGATGTGGCCCTCAACCTCAAACCAGGGAAGTGCTCTTCCATTTTAGACTACGAGAAGTCTGGAAGTCTATGGCAAAATGCAGCAAACACGCAGGAAAGCCGCATGGGCACTGTGCTGCACCCGAAGTGTGGGAAAACCCCAAAGCATCAGTCTGAAAGCAGCCATATAGGGGGTTCAGGACAGTAAGGGCTCATTTACATTTGTAGTTTGGGGCCTGTTTTGCTTTCGTCTACCTAGTAAAGCTTCCTTGCTTATACCACAAAGTAACCCAACTAGATGGACGAAAGCAAAACAGGGCCGTAAAACCCATAGTTGTATTGTTACCACAGCCCCCCAACCAATGGTGTAGCATCAGGGGTCACAATGGTGACCCGGCCCCATGCTCCAGGGGGCCCTGTGTGGCCTCCCTGTCACATTCTGAATTGCACTTGGACATGAGGGGCTGTGGGGGTGGCATATACAGGAACTGATCCTCTCCATTTTCCTCCTGCAACCGCTGAAAGTCAGTTTCTCCTCCTCTCTCCCCTGCTGGCATTCAGCGGCTGAAGGAGGGAAATATTCATTATGCTATTCAAAATAAAAAATTTGGATCCATTTCATTTTATTGTGGCCCGTGACCAGTTACCAAATAACTTAAGTGGCCCTCGCTCTTCAAAAGGTTGAGCACCCCTGGCCTAAGCAGAAGGTTGTTTGTCTGTACCTCTCCTATGAATCACAGCAGTGCAGTTCGTTCTGCACTCTTGTGACCAGTTTTCAGCAGACAGCGGGCTGAAGCCCACTGTTGGCTGACTTCACAGAGCCGATCCAGGCTTGGGTAAGATTGCGACAATAAAGTCGTGATCCAGCAACTTGCCTGGACTAGCACCCGGCTCAGGCTCTCAACGAGCCGCTGAGAGCCTGGGCTGGCTGCTCCCATTCCTCCACAGCTCAGCGCTTCAGTCTCCAGTGAGCGTGGAGGGGGGGTCAACAGAGAGCCGGTGACTGGCAGTAAGCAGCTCTGCTCAGGGAGCACCTGAGAAGCGAGCGATCGGCAGTGTTTGATCGCTCGGTTCTCAGTATTAGAGCTAGTAAAGTAAGTATGATTATTAAAAAAAAAAAAAACATACTTCTCTTTTAAGATTTCACTCATTCCTGTGGGCTGAACCAGAGAAATCAATAGATGGGGAATTTCCACTGGCGGCTACTGCATTCTAACAGCTGTTGCTCCCACAGATGTCAGAATACCCAAACATTGGTGGCAGTCACTGTTTAGCTGATAATTTTTTTCATGGCTCATTTGATTTTCAGACAAGTTTGAAGAGTGGGTGGTGCTGACAGGGTCACCTACAGCTCAAATTCCACCAAAATTGGTGGAAATTTGAGCCGTGTATGGCCAGCATAAAAGAGGAAGCAGCGGGCTGCAGTAATGTAGGAAGTAGGAAATACACATGGTCAAGGTTTATACCTGCATTTGAGACACGGCTAGCAGCATCTTAAAGCGAGTTTGCAGGATACATGAACAAGAGGACTGTGACACTGTAACACATTGCCGCAACCACAGGATGTCATCCCACATGCATGATACCTGGGGGGGCAAAATAAAAACAGCATCATGTTATATCTCTTACATCTGAGGCCTACGGTTTCATAAAAATATAGCAAGGGTGAAAACGAGACTCTAAAATAAACCACAATTAATCACCTAAAAGCCAAGGTAAAGCAAATCTGTGATTTGGCCAAGCAGTGTTAAAGCAGAACTAAACTGTATTTGAGCCCCACAAACTGAAAATGCTATTTGATTAATTTTTTTAAAATTATTTTTATTGTGTTTGCATTTAGACAATACAACATATTGGGGGTTATTTACTAAAGGCAAATAGACTGAGCAACGTGCATTTAAACTCTGCAAGTGCAGCTGCTCCAGAGCTTTGTAAATTAGGTAAAGATTCACTTTGCAAAGAATACCCAAGGAAAAAAAAAAACTGAATTTTTTGTTTGCGCATGATTGGATGATGGAAGTCAGCGGAGCTTCTGCTCCTTTACTAAGCTCTGGAGCAACTGCACTTTACAAAGTGCACAGTCATATGCCAGAGAAAATTACAATACAGGTAGTTTATACATAGGAAAGAACAAGATATACTTTGTGATATATGAGTAATATAGTTTGCTTTAGTAAATTAACTTTATAATATTGTACATTATGCATATTGTAAATATATACCTCTTATAATGTTCTTCTGTACCACCTTTTGTACCATATTAAAATAGTTTGTAAGCAAAGTGCACAGTCTATTTACCTTTAGTAAATCAACCCCAGGGACTGTATCAAATTTTGTCGAAGACATAACAAAAAACACAACAACTACATACAGTCAGTGAAATACAAGCAAAACAAAAGCAAATAAAATATATAAAAATTACACCCGTACAGCACTCTCCGCAGCCCAGGAGAAACCAAGGCTAAACACCCACCCAGTGTCAGGACAAGATCATCCAGCGCCCAGGGCAATGATTCCAAACTGCCACCCCCCCCGTCCCCAGCTCATGATGTGCAAGCTTAGGGGATCCTACACCCAGCAGTCACTCGTCAAAATCACTGCCGCTGTCACTACTTCTGTCAGCCTTGCAACAGAAGGAAGGTGCCCCCAGTAAACCAATGGGGGCCAGGGCAGACACCCCTCCCGCCCACTCCTTGTCCCGGCTCTGCACACACCCCACCCACTCTCTCATCTCCTCCTCCCATGCTCGTCTCCAGGATTTCTCCAGAGCCTCTCCCATCCTCTGGAACTCACTACCTCCATCTATCCGGCTATCCCCTACTCTTGCTCCCTTCAGGCAATCCCTGAAAACTCATCTCTTCAGGAAAGCCTATCACGTCTCCAACTAATCTCCTACCACTTCCACCAGCTCATTCCCCACAGTTACAACCTTTTGTACCACCTGCCCCACCCTATTAGATTGTAAGCTCTTCTGAGCAGGGCCCTCTTAATCCTATTGTATTGTATTGTATTATAACTGTATTGTCTCCCTTTTATATTGTAAAGCGCTGCGTAAACTGTTGGCGCTATATAAATCCTGAATAATAATAATAATAATAAAACAAGATAAAAAAAAAGGGCATCACACATCTCTTTATACAATGCAGATATGAGAAACATTACATATAGGCATATAAACAGCCAGTGCAAATGAAAAATTATTAGTTTAGTATAGATAGCATAGACAGTACAGACAGTATAGACAGCACTGACAGTATAGAGAGTACAGACTGAAGTTAAACCAAAAAGAAGCAATTAATCAGAAACAGTGGGGTTGATTTACTAAAGGGGAAAAGACTGTGCATTTGCAAAGTGCAGTTGCAGTCTGCCAATGCAGTTGATCCACAGCTTAGTAAATGAGCAGAAACTCTGCTGACTTCCATTATCCAATCATGTGCAAGCAAAAATTATGATTTTTAAAAAAAAATTTTTGGGGTACTCCTTGCAAAGTGAAGCTCTACCTCATTTACTAAGCTCTGGAACAACTGCACTTGCAGAGGGCAACTGCAGTTTATTTGCATTTAGTAAATCAACCCCAGTGTGCGGAGACTCCACCCATCCTCCCCATACTTTATTCAATTTTCGAAGTGCCCCTCTGCTAGCGTAGGTTGCCTTGTTCACTAGAGCTTTCCAGGAATCCACAGAGGGTGCTGCCACTTTCTTCCAACAAAGGATAATGAGTTTTCTGGCATAATACAACAAGGAGGGTGCGTATAGCTCTGGTGGGAGCCAACCCATCCTATTTAATTCATTTTTAATACTCAAAGCAAACTCACCCATCTATCCATGTCTCCATGCTTTATTTTGTTGAGAAAACACTTTGAAAAACACCACCTAGCATTTCAAGCCGAGGCCATCTTAAGTAAGGGCAGATGTCATGTAGCATTTACTTCCTGGAATCCATCTGCCTTTAGCTCAGGCATGCAGGCAGGAGGGTGTGCTTAGCCGAGAAAGCCCCTCCTCCAGATGAAAGGGAAAAAAAAAAGCCCATAAAGACTCCTGGGATGCAGGACATCATTTTGGCCTAGGCCAGAAACCAGGAAGCAACTGAAGAAATGTAAAAAAAAAGTTTAAAACAAGTAAATTGAATATACTGTCCTATTTATTTACTAATGCTAACAGCACAAGAATTAAAAATAGTTCATGTTAATTGAGGAGTTTTAGTTCTGCTTTAAGTCTTAATGCTCACTTCCCCAGAAGCACATGCATTTCTTTTGCTTCACCTCTCCGTTCAGCCAGTGGAGAACTCAGTACTTTTAGTGGCTCGTTCTCCTTCTCCTCATGTGAAAAGGCTGGTGCAGAGCAATTGGCCGGGCACCATCACACAGTAGCAAGGAGATACTCAACCCTGTGCTCAGGCTAGAGCAACTAATGCCACGTACACACGAGCGGACTTTACGGCATACTTGGTCCGGCGTACTGGATTTGGTCGGACAATTCGATCGTGTGTGGGCTCCAGTGGACTTTGTTTGCTCAAAAGTTGGACGGACTTAGATTTGAAACATGTTTTAAATCTATCCGACGGACTCGAGTCCGGTCGAAAAGTCCACTCGTCTGTATGCTAGTTCGACGGACAAAAAGCCACGCTAGGGCAGCTATTGGCTACTGGCTATGAACATTCTTATTTTAGTCCGGTCGTACGTCATCACGTACGACTTCGACGAACTTTGGTTGATTGTGTGTAGGCAAGTCCATTCATTCAGAAAGTCCATCCTAGAGTCCGTCGAAAAGTCCGCCGGGCAAAGTCTGCCGTAAAGCCCACTCGTGTGTACGTGGCATAAGAGCTTACACAGGACTTCTTTTCCTTCATCCTGGCACTGTAATGGAGCTGCATGGAGCAAAAGAGAGGTAAGTACATGTTCCTGGTGAAGGAAGCATTAAAGTGTACTAGTTCCTTGGCCCTTCATGTAAAAAAAAATCACAGGTTTGCTTTAAAGGCGAATATTCCATCACATTTTCTGCACATATCATACCATTCATAAAGCTGACATCTGCATAGTAAACAGTTTGGTGGGATTGGAATAAAAATGTATCCCCATTGTCTCCAACCCCGACATACAGTAGTGAATAGTGGTTACTGCGCAATTGGAAATCATAAGGAATACAAATATGACCAGAAAGCATCAGTCTTCGCGTTTTGGTAAATATGGAGACCAATTGGAAATGGGCTTGCTATGCCTACCTTAGTAAACCACAGGAAGTCTTGCATCAAGAGACATGAATATGAGTCATCTATTTCCACCACTGGGATCTGTTCTTCGTGAGTCACTAGAACATTGTCATCCTTATAAAATATGGAGGCAAGGTACAGACCCCTGAAAGCATTAAGATACAGTTTTACTGTTTCACTAGTATCATTATTTTCACAAAATATCTTTACAGGCGCTCCCTCCAAAGATGAACAAACGCTGACCTTAAATTTCACCAATTAAAGATTTTTTTTTTTTAAAGTTCACAGCTATAAAACCTATTGGGGATGAAAAAGATGCTACTGCTTTTAATACCCTTTAGAAGTTTACTTTTACTTTCTAATTTGCTTCTGATTGGATGTTTTGCGCATTAGCTGCACGTAGTACTGACAAGCTCTGAATCGAAAACCCACTTATTAACCTTCCAAATGGTATATAAGCAAAATCCCAGGCCAAGATTTTTCAGACTTAAATCAAACATGTCCTTCAGCCCTTTATGCCGCGTACACACGGTCGAACTTTTCGTCTACAAAAGTCCGACGGACGCCGACGGACTAAAGCTGGCTGACAATCCGATCGTGTGTGGGCTTCCCCGGACTTTCAGCCTACTTTTCCAGCCTCAAATCTGACGGACTTTAGATTTGAAACATGCTTTAAATCTTTACGACGTAACTACGCCGGACCCAGAAATCCACTCGTCTGTATGCTAGTCCGACGGACAAAAAAACCCACGCTAGGGCAGCTATTGGCTACTGGCTATCAACTTCAACTATTTTAGTCCGGTGTACGTCATCACGTACGAATCCGTCGGACTTTTGTGTGATCGTATGTAGGCAAGTCCGTTCGTAAGAAAGTCTGCCGCAAGTCCGCCAAAAAGAGTTGTCACCAGTACAGGGGAAACCGTCAATGTGTTGCAGTGACAGCTGTCTAAGGGCATGTGTTGAGGGGCTATTGTTCACTTCAGATGGGTTTTGCATTCTCATACAAGTCTATGGGTATGCAAACCTTTTTTGAAGCAGGTCAAATGCAGGTTAGAAGGAGGTCAGTTGCAGGTCAAATGTACCTGTTAATGAATTCTGAATGAGCTCAGAAAAGTCTCAAACTGGGGCCATCAACACAAGCCCAGAGCTTATCAACACAGGTCCTAATAGAAGATATATCTTGCTTCCCAACATTTCTAGGGGACATAGATGAAAAAAACAAAACCTTATGGGTTTAACCCTTCTCTTCTTTATCAAAAACATAAAAGGTTTTGGACTTAGATATACTTTACAGTGTGGAACATAGTGTTTGCAAATTAGCCACCATTACCCAAATACCTAGGACCAACGTTCCTCCACCCAGTTCCTTTTACCTCTTGAGGCTTTTGAGAAACTTGCTACTGGGATGAAAAAGATGCTTCAAACTTTTGGAAACAGAATGCTTTCTGCTCTGCGGCTGGTTCTTGTATGGCTCTGGAATAGAAGGATCCGACTTGATCTCAATGAACACATCACGTGCAAAGGCAGCATATAGTTTTCATATGATTATGTCATTAATTATTGTTAGCAAGTCATTAAAGGCTTTTATAATGTAAAACTGATTACACAGGTGTGTATAAGTCCAAAGCAGCCAATCATAAATCATCTTTTGTTATTCTGGATATGCTAGGCTATTAAAGGCATAGCTGCTTATTTTGGCTTACACCAAACATAGTCCTTGGTGTTGAGTATGAATTAAACTTGCATATTTGCTGCACTATATAGGTATAACATAAGAATGTACACACAAACCAACATGCACAAAGATCTATATAAACTTGGGTTACTGAGCAAAATTAAGAACAGTGCGATGAGCGCAACTCGGCAAAACTGTGGACAGCATAAAGTACTAACCATGACACACACAGTGCTGGTGACCCGTCTTCACCTGGCTAAGCAGAAGATCCAGGGCTTCGACCTGACCTCTTCTTCTTGGTGCACGACCATCATACTCACGCCAATCTGGATAAACAGAAATCAAGCAGTGTATATTATATATATATATATATATATATATATATACACACACACACGCACACACACACACACACACATATACACAATTGTGCTCAAAAGTTTACATACCCTGGCAAAATGTATGACTTCTTGGCCAAGTTTACATACCCTGGCAAAATATATGACTTCTTGGCCAAACTTTTCTTTCAATCATGGTTAGTGTTTGGCTGAAGCCATTTATTATCATTCAACTGTCTTTACTCTTTTTAAATCATAATGAAAACAGAAACTACCCAAATGACCCTGATCAAAAGTTTACAGTTCTTAATACCGTTTAACATCAATGACAGCTTGAAGTCTTTTGTGGTGTTTGCCATTTGCCATTCCTCATGGCAAAAAGCCTCCAGTTCCTGTAAATTCTTGGGCTGTCTTGCATTAATTGCACATTTGAGATCTCCCCAGAGTGGCTCCATGATATTGAGGTCAGGAGATTGAGATGGCCACTCCGGAACCCTCACTTTATTCTGCTGTAGCCAATGACAGGTCGACTTGGCCTTGTGTTTTGGATCATTGTCATGTTGGAATGTCCAAGTACGTCCCATGCGCAGCTTCCTGGCTGATGAATGCAAATGTTCCTCCAGTATTTTTTGATAACATACTGCATTCATCATGCCATCAATTTTGATTACATTTTCTGTGCTTTTGTAGCTCACACATCCCCAAAACATCAGCGATCCACCTCCGTGTTTCACAGTAGGAATGGTGTACCTTTCATCATAGGCCTTGTTGACTCCTCTCCAAAATGAAGTGTTTATGGTTGTGGCCAAAAAGCTCAATTTCACTCCAAATGACTGTGCCAGAAGGTTTGAGGCTTGTCTCTGTGCTGTTTGGCGTATAGTAAGCGAGATACTTTGTGGCATTTGCGCAGTAATGGCTTTCTTCTGGCGACTTGACCATGCAATGAAACAATTATACCAGGACTACCAAAGCGCATAGAGTGCATTCAATAAAAGGTGATCATAGATTCATGACTGGTATAGATATATAAATACAAATAGAAAGACTGGTGAATAATGACAAAGATGCTAATAAATAATAGTAATCAATGTGCAATATAAAATGAATGGTCCATAAAAAAGGGGGGGTGGATGGAAAGGCTGGATCCTCCTGGGAATTTGGAATGTACTAAAAAGTCACAAACATGGGATAAAATGCAATTCAAATGGCTGGCTTCTTAGTAGTAAAACAAAGTGGTGTTGCCCATATGAAACTTCATACAATTAATTAGATGTGGTCTCCCAGAACTCTCACCTTAAAGCTGATTGATTATTGCATCTGTGAGTTCGGGTCTGCAGATATTGCCACTGTTGTATGCAGTCAGTAAGTGGATTGTAGATTTCTCCTTATGAGCCCTCTGCTGGAATTCCATCTCTATTCCGGTGGAAAGGGAAGAACAGGTGACAGCTTTCCATCCATTCCCCCTTTTTTATGGACCATTTATTTTATATTGCACATTGATTACTATTATTTATTAGCATCTTTGTCATTATTCACCAGTCTTTTGTATTTATATATCTATACCAGTCATGAATCTATGATCACCTTTTATTGAATGCACTCTGTGCGCTTTGGTAGTCCTGGTATAATTGTTTCACTATATCACATTTAGAGAATTCCTCGGATAATTGGATCACTGCGAAAAATCACTCTTATTGTCTAGTTTTTCATTTGTGTCACTGTGAACACTCTAGATTTTGCGGCAATTAATTATTTTTTCATATTTCACCATTTTTTCTCTGTGATATACACTATTGATAGCGCGAAGGACACTTATCACTTTAGACTTGACCATGCAGCCCATCTTTCTTCAAGTGCCTCCTTATTGTGCATCTTGAAGGAGCCACACCACATGTTTTCAGAGAGTCCTGTATTTCATCTGAAGTTATTTGTGGGTTTTCCTTTGCATCCCGAACAGTTTTCCTGGCAGTTGTGGCTGAAATTTTAGTTGGTCTACCTGACCGTTGTGTGGTTTCAACAGAACCCCTCATTTTCCACTTCTTTATTAGTTTGAACCCTGCTGATTGGCATTCTTAATTCCTTGGATATCTTTTATATCCCTTTCCTGTTTTATACAGTTCAATTACCTTTTCCCGCAGATCCTTTGACAATTCTTTTGACTCAGAATCCAGAAACGTCAGTGCAGCACTGGATGAAAGATGCAAGGGTCTGTCAGGAACTCGTTGACCCTTTATACACACACACACACACACACACACACACACTAGTCACAAGCAAACAGATCACAGGTGGGGATGATTACCTTTAAAATGGTTGTAAACCCTTTACAACCACTTTTTACTACAGGTTTGCCTATAATAAGGCTTATCTGTAGCTACCTTGGAAATCTCATAAACCTGCATGGTTTAGGACATATCCCTGTATCAGCATGTGCCGACATCATCGGCACATGCGCACTGAAGCAACAGCTCATTTGTGCCGTTGCTTCAGCTGACATGTCGTTACCGGTGGCTCCCGCACGCATGCACGGAAGTGACGACATCACGGCTCTGGCCAATCACAGCACCGGAGCACGCGATACCCGGAAGAAACTCCGGGAGACATGTCGCCGGCGTGCCGGGACTGCTGCAGGGGCTTCGATCTAAGGTAAGTATATCATAATGAGCTAGTATGCTATGCATACTAGCTCATTATGCCTTTGTCTTGCAGGGTTTTTTTTCTCCCCGTGGGTTTGCAACCACTTTAATAGCCATTCAAACTACTTTCTAGCAATTTGTGTGCATGTTATCAGGCCAAAATCACCAGGTTGTGTAAACTTTTGATCAGGGTCATTTGGGTAGTTTCTGTTTTCATTATGATTTAAAAAGAGTAAACACAGTTGATTGATAATAAATGGCTTCAGCCAAACACTAACCATGAGCGAAAGAAATGTTTTTGTGTTATCATTCATATTCTCTGAAAAATGGCCAAGAAATCATAAATTCTGTCAGGGTATGTAAACTTATGAGCACAACTGTATATACTGTATGTACTGTGTATATACTATATATACTGTATATATAGCAGAAACCAGTGCAGTGCAAATAAACTCATCATTTAAAAACAATCACTAAAGGACAAGTCCATGAGAAATATAGAACGTGAAGATGTCAGGATGTTAACCACTGTGGGAAAGGTGTCCAATACCAGGTATACAAGTCTTAAGAGTGAGTCCAGCCCGTCCACCACAGACAAAAGCAGCCTCTCACCTCCTTAATGTGACCGGAACGGTCAACATGCAATTTCCCAAACCATGGGGATATATCCTCCAACGCTCAGTCCACGACGCAGATATCAATAGCTTCACCGGTCACATATATGCAAATGAGAACAGAACATCTAGTGCTCTCCGTATAATAACTAATTTTTATTTAAAAAGATAAAAATTCACTTACAAGCAGGGCACTTCTACCAAGTGCATGTGTATGGGCATTTCTGTATACAGACAGTAAATTCAAAGATGGCTGCGGGTGACATCAGACGTAGCGCCTCCCCCCATACGCGTTACGTCCATATGTGGACACCTTTCCAACAGTGGTTAACATCTTGACATCTTCACAATCTATATTTCTCATGGACTTGTCTTTTACTGATTGTTTTAAAATGATGGGTTTTTTGTGCTACACTGATTTCTGCTATATATTTTATCGAGGAGTTTTTGTATTGTCCTTGAAGTGGTGGTGGTAATCAATACATATCTATCTATATCTATATATGTGTTATTTTGTTTATATCTGTGCTAAATTTAATTTCTACTGGGTATATATATATATATATATATATATATATATATATATATATACACACACATATATATATATATATATATATATATATATATATATATATATATATATATATATATATATATATAATATATTTCAGAGATATCACATGCTTGTAATTATCGTTAGTTATTCTTAGAAGCTGCAACAATGCTACATTAACATAGGGATAGGTCAGAAAATCCCTGCTGAATAATAGGCATCTCTACTTCTCTAATTTATTATCTGGTTGTCTGGCTATTTGCAGTAATTCATCACCTAACATGACATCGCACATGTGTAAAACTTACTGGATGGAATAGCGAAAGCTGGAAGTGAAGGCTGTGGCAGTCCCCAGCCTTTCATGTTATATGCAGATACCTGAACATAGTATCTTGTGCCCTATAAATATAAAAGAGATACAATCTTAGTACTTTGCAAAGTAAAGAGTACAGTTAGCTTGTATCAGGTTTTCCAGAACAATATAGAGTACATTTAGGCCCCTTTCACACGGGCTGTCCGATCAGGTCCACCTGTCAGTTTTTCCATATGGATGGAGACCCTATTTTCCATACGACTGGTGGATCGGATAAAAATGGACCGCCTGTTCGTTTTCATGCTTATAGAAACGCATGTTAACTTCTCTCCTAAAGGATTTTTTTTACTAATTTGACATACTAATAATAATAAAACATTTTTTCTTGTTGCACCAAGTCCAGTGCTGGTAGATTTTGAAGTGAGAATGTTGGTGTAACACCAAAACTAAAGCACCCCCCTAGTACCTAGGTCTCCTTTACTTAAACAAGTACTTAAAGTTGACCATTCCCCACTTTTACTAAAAATCACACCAGCATGCAGCTCTACATGCTGTTATAAAATTATCTTACATTCATTAGTTAAACAAACATTTTTTGCTTTTATTTACAATTACTGTTTTTCTATCTCCTGGTTGAGTGAGGCACGGGTGATGTAACCAGGACCTCACAGATGCATCCTGGAAAGGCTACATCACCAGTACCTTCCCCCTTAGATTATGTGCACTGTCACAACTTTCAGGAGGCAGAGCCAGAGTTCCAAGAAGTTCCTGACAGGGAACGCAAGATTTTTGATGATGGTTCTGATACAGGTATTGTAGCTCCAGAATACAATTGTCCAAATTAGTCACGTGTTATTTTTTCTTTCCTTTTTCTTTTTACTGTTTTTTTTCCTAGCCCTCAGGACTCTGAGGAATATGTTTGGCTTGGTTCATCTTCAATACAGGTTACTTTATTTCATGTCATCTTGTGCATATTTCTATTTTGTATGCGAGTATGAGATGCATGGGTATAGGTCACTACTATCTCAGTTTGTAAAAAAAATAAATAAAACATTTTCCCTTTTTTTTGTGATGCTTCTTGTATTTACATACTTCTGGTTGGTATCGTTATAATTTACCTTATTCGCTGATGTGTATTGGCTGACATGTATCTACAGACTCATGCAATAAACATACTGTTCTTGATTAAAAAAAAAAAAAAAGAGTTCCAATAAGTAAAGGGGGCATGGATTCATCTGCCCTTAGTGAAAATGGCATGAGCATAATGGAAAGGGAAAAAAAAGTATTCATAAAATAAAAAACCTGTGATTATCTATAAGTATCTGTTTGTGGATTGCCATAACTAAACAGGTGCCTTTTAAGATTAATTTTTAAGATTAAATTCTAAGATTGCGATGAAGCTCCTCTCTAAAAGTTAGCCCCCATCAACCCTAAACACTAAATGCCTAAGTAGGCTTTTAACATTTCCCCCCCCCCCCCTCCTCCCCCAATACTAGTACTTTCCGATCTCCTAAAGCATTGATCTGCAAACTGCGCCCCTTTGCTTTCCTTTATCCGGCCTTTGGAGCACTATTCCTCCCACTGACACCAACAATGGGGACATAATTCTTACCAATGACACCAACAATGGAGCACTATCCCACTGATACTAATGATGGGCACACTTCCACCAACTGACACCAATGATGGGGTACTAATCCGCCCACTGATACCAACAATGGGGCACTAATCCTCCCAATGACACCAATGATGGGCCACTATTCCTCCAACTTGCACCAATGATGGGGCAATATTCCTCCCACTGACACCAATGATGGGGCAATATTCCTCCTGTTGACACCAATGATGGGGCAATATTCCTCTCACTGACAGAAATGATGGGGCACTATTCCTCCCACTTGCACCAATGAAAGGGCACTCTTCCTCCCACTTTCACCAATGATGAGACACTATTCCTCCTACTAAAGATGTGGCATTGTTTACTCCCACTGACACCAGGACATTTTCTA
Organism: Lithobates clamitans; assembly: GCA_037952925.1. Classification (NCBI taxonomy): domain Eukaryota; kingdom Metazoa; phylum Chordata; class Amphibia; order Anura; family Ranidae; genus Lithobates; species Lithobates clamitans. The sequence goes on along the minus strand of JBBGZY010000996.1, from coordinate 4,111,476 downwards.
CTCTCACTGGCAACAGTCCGGCCCCACAAAGTCTGAAGGACAGAAAACTGGCCCCTTTAGAAAGTTTAGAAACCCCTGTCCTTAAGCAATTCATTAACACTTAAAATTCCCCCAACAATCAACCTTTAAAGCCGTCCAAACATAGATCAAAATTCAGCCAGTTCAGCAGAGCCTGGCTGAATATCGATCAATGTGTGGCCACTGCGATTAAACACAAGTCAATCTACCGATCGACTTCTGCTCAACTGCCCTGATTGATAAAAAACACACGATCAGCACCGCAAGCAATAGGCTGCAACACTGATCTGTGTATTGTGACAGCAGGGGAGTCTCACCGTTATCAGAATACAATAGATGAAAAAAATGACGCACGTGCCTTAGAGCTCATTCAAACTAGAGGTTGAGGGGTGGTTAACCCCTAGAGTTGAGCCCTGTTTTTACCACCACCAAATGCTCCCTCTTTAGCTGCAGAGGCAGCAGCCGAAGTTGTAAATATACCAAGGCTGTATTGCTTTGCATCAGGAATTATACCTCCTGACGCTTTCGGCAGACATAGCATCCACCAAGTGAGACCCATTCTAGTGAATAGAGCTGCTCTGCAAGCACCATACACCGCACAACTGTGTGCAATGCATACAATTGTGGTGCCCTAGTGCGGGGTTCAAGGGGTTATAATACAACACCTCCTCATTGCCTGTCAAATGCTTTCTGAGGAGCGATTAAAATGTGGTTTGCTCTTCAGAAACTAAAACAAGTGTGAACAAGCCCTTGAACAGTAACCTGTAAACTACAGTGACCAGACGTCCCCGTTTTCTGGGGCAGTCCCTGGACTGAGGACACTGTCCCCGGACCAAATCTGTCCTAGGTTTTGTCCCCGGATAGCAGGGGCTGACTGGGCCGGACAGTGTTCTCAGTCCGGGCACTGGGTCGCTCTGATGCCCGCAGCAAGACACTATAATTGGCCGCCGCTGCAAAGTGCTACACTTGCAGAGCTGCAGCTGAACGGTAATGTCGCTTCCCTGTCAGGAATCTCCGCCCAGCCCGACAGGAGCTTTCTAGGCCCAGCCTGGCATGACGTCAGTAAGAAGCCGGAAGGCAGGATGGAAGAGGAGGAGTGCTGCCGCTTAGACCTGCAGGGATCGTCCACTACTGTGGCAAAGTGAGTGAGGCGGATAACTGCCACTAATGCAGCACACAGGGGTTATTTAACTGCCACTGGTCACTGATGCACCAGTGACCAATGGCAATACATTAACCCCCTGCATGCTGCATATTATAAAAAGCATTATAGATTAACTAACCCCCCCCCCCCCCCAACATATCAGTGTCCATCAGTGGAGTGTATCAGTGCTGTCTATCAGTGTCCATCAATGCCAACTTATCAGTGCAGACTCATTAGTGCCTCTTCACCAGTGCCCATTAGTGCAGCTTATCAATGCCCATCAGCGCAGCCTCATCAGTGCTCATCATTGCCACCTATCAGTGCCCATCATTGCCACCTATCAGTGCCCATCATTGCTGCCTATCAGTGTCCATCATTGCCATCCATCAGTGCGGCCTATCAGTGCCCTTCATTGCCGCCTATCAGTGCCCATCAGTGCCGCCTATCAGTGCCCATCATTGTCACCTATCAGTGCCCATCATTGCCACCTATCAGTGCCACCTATCAATGCCCATCAGTGTAGCCTCATCAGCACACATCGGTGAAGGAGAAAAACGACAAATTTAATAGATTTTATGAAAGAAACTAACTAATGGGTACTGAAATTTATAGGTAAAGTTGATCCACAGATTGCCTCTCGGAGGATCAGGAAGGAATTTTTTCCCCTGCTGTAGCAAATTGGAGCATGGTTTGCTGGGGGGTTTTGCATTCCTCTGGATCAACTGTGGGTATAGTTTTGTGTATATGGGATTGTATTTTTTTTTTGGTTGAACTTGATGGACTTGTGTCTTTTTTCAACTTAACTATGTAACTATGTAGTTATATAAGAAACTAAGAAATTTTTTTTTCTTTTTTCGTTTGTTTAGCAAAAAATGAAAAACCCAGTGGCAATTAAATACCACCAGAAGAAAGCTCTATTTGTGTTTAACCACTTCCCGCCCGGTCAATAGCATATTGACGTCCGGGAAGTGGTTGCGTTATCCTGACTGGGCGTCATATGAAGTCCAGCAGGATAACATGCCGGCGCGTGCCCGCGGGAGCGCGCAGCGCGGCGATCGGCGGCGGCGCGTGTCCCTCGGACACAGCGCTTCCCCGATCTAGGTAAACAGCCAATTCTATTGGCTGTTTACCCCGTGATCGGCTGTGTCAAAGTCACAGCCGATCACCTGTCACAATAAACTCGGCGGCGCGCTCCCTGCGCGCCGCCGAAAGCATCCAGTGTAGTGATCGAGGAAGGCGAGTGTCCCTTGGACACAGCGCTTCCCCGATCGGTAAACAGCCAATAAAATTGGCTGTTTACCAGGTGACCGGCTGTGTCCAATCACAGCCTGTCACAAATGTAAACAAAAACTAGCTGTTACTATCTGATCCCTGCTCTCTCCTCACACACCGATCGTGAGAGGAGAGAGCAGGGATCAGTGAGTTATTCAGTGTCTGTCTGTTGTCAGACTGTTTGTACTGTACTGTGCACAACACGGCCCCCCCCAATAAAGAGGACACAGCCCAGCCAATCAGCCCATCTGTCAATCAGCCCATCTGTCAATCAGCCCATCTGTCAATCAGCCCATCTGTCAGTCAGCCCATCTGTCAGTCAGCCCATCTGTCAGTCAGCCCATCTGTCAGTCAGCCCATCTGTCAATCAGCCCATCTGTCAACCAGCCCATCTGTCAACCAGCCCATCTGTCACAGGCCCACCGCCATCGGTACCGCCACACAGGCTACCAGTACCGCCATCGGTACCGCCACACAGGCTACCAGTACCGCCATCGGTACCACCACCAGTAACGCCACTAGTACCTCCATCAGGCCCACCATCTATACTGCCACACAGGCCGCTACCAGTATCGCCACTAGTGCCGCCATCGGTACCACCACCAACCGTACCACCGTCAGTACCGCCATCGGTGCCACCACCACCCATACAGCCACCTGTACCGCCATCACCACCTGTACCGCTACTACCACCCGTACCACCATTGGTACCACCACCACCTGTACCGCCACCGGTACCGCCACCAACACCTGTACCGCCACCACCACCTGTACCGCCACCACCACCTGTACCGCCATCGGTACCACCACCACCCGTACCGCCACCGGTACTGCCACCACCACCTGTACAGGGACCACAATCACCACCTGTACCACCACCACCACCTGTACCGCCATCGATACCACCACCACCCGTACCGCCGCCACCACCACCACCACCCGTACCTCCATCGGTACCACCACCCATACCACCATCTGTACCACCACACAGGCCTGCCAATAAGAATTGCCATAATGTCACAAAGGTTTTACACACCTGAGGAGGCATATGAGATTCTTGCAATGTCGGATGATGGGAGCAGCGGGGAGCTCACATCATCTGGTTCGGAATACGAGCCAGTGGAGGATAGTGGATCAGAGTCCGAGTCCGCGGAGGAAACCGTCCCTCCCAAAAGATTGAGATCAGGACCGAGATCAGGACCAAGATCAGGAGATCTGCCCACCACCAGCAGCACCAGACCCCAGGAAGAGGAAGAGGAGCCCAATACAAGCACTGGAATTACCACCAGCAGCGCCAGATCCCAGGAAGAGGAAGAGGAGCCCAGTACAAGCACTGGAATTACCCGCCCAACCTGAAGAACCCCGCCCCAGTCCTACCTTCCCGATGCCCTGGCAAACCCCTTATGGTTGCCTGCCAACTCAAGACCTGCTATCATCCCCCCTTTCACCGCACAGCCAGGTGTGCAGCCCGACACTACGAATTTTTCTGAATTCGATTATTTTTCTTTATTTTTTCCCCCAAGATTTTCTACAGGATATGGTGGATCAAACTAATTTATATGCATCCCAATTTATTGCTGCCAACCCCAATTCTTCCTACGCCCGCATGTTCCAGTGGCAATGTGTCACACTGGATGAATTTAAAAAGTTTTTGGGCCTAACATTCAATATGGGGCTTACAAAAAAGAATGAAGCCCATGCATATTGGTCCACCCACCCCATCCAACACATGCCCATATATTCCGCTGTCATGTCCAGGACAAGATACGACATGATTATGCGTTTTCTCCACTTCTGTGACAATTCCCAGTGCCCTCCCCGAGATCATCCCAACCATGACAAATTGTTCAAGATACGCCCCCTAATCAATTCCTTTTCCCAGCGATTCAAAGAAGTTTTCATCCCAGACCAAAAAATTTGTGTGGACGAGTCCCTCATACATTTCACTGGCCGACTGCACTTCAAGCAGTATATACCAAGCAAGAGATCCAGGTATGGGGTGAAGTTAAATAAATTATGCGATCGAGCCACTGGATATGTCTTCACATTCCGGATCTACGAAGGCAAAGATTCCCAGCTCCAGCCCCATGATTGCCCCACATATATTGGAACCAGTGGAAAAATTGTCTGGGAGCTGGCATACCCCCTATTCGACAAAGGATACCATTTATATGTCGACAACTACTATACCAGCCTGCCCCTTTTTCGTCACCTTTACAATAAAAAAACCCCGGCCTGTGGTACCTTCAAAAAAAACCGTAAGGGATTCCCAAAAAATCTGCTAGCAAAAAAATTAAGAAAGGGAGAATCGGCATTCATGAGGAACGAGGAGGTGTTGGCCATGAAGTGGAGGGACAAGAAAGATGTCCACATGCTCTCTACCATCCACGATGACACCGTGGTGGAGATCCAAAGAAGACGCGGCCCCACTGTAAAGCCCGAATGTGTCCACGACTACAATATGTATATGGGGGGGGTGGATTTAAACGATCAAATGCTACAGCCCTACTTATCAAACAGAAAGTCCCGTTACTGGTACAAGAAAGTTGCCTTTCACATTTTTCACATGGCCCTTTATAATTCGTTTGTCTGCTACCAAAAAGCAACTCAAAACCAAGTCATCTACCTCAAGTATTTTGAATCGATCGTCACTGCCCTCATTTACCCACAAGGTCCCGCCCCAGGAAGCATTCGCTCGGATGCTGTGAGTAGACTTCACGAGCAACACCTTCCCTATAGCATTCCCCCCACAGAATCTGGAAGAAGACGCCAAAAAAAATGCCGTGTATGCAGCAGAGGAGGAGTAAGAAGAGATTCCAGCTATTATTGTCCCGATTGTCCCTCCCAACCTGGCCTGTGCATCGGAGATTGCTTCAGAAAGTATCATGCATTCATCCAATATTAGTTCCCTGTATTATTACCAGACTGCCATTTCCCCATTTGCCTGCTACCATGTTAATTAACTGACCCTGGCCTGTTTACCGACGATGTCTTTGCTTGCCGTTTCTGCACGTTTCTGACTTGCATGTGTACCAACCTCAGCCTGTTTACCGACGATGCCTCTGCCTGCCGATTTAAACCACGTTTCTGACTTGCACGTGTACCAACCTTAGCCTGTTTACCGACGATGCCTCTGCCTGCCGATTTAAACCACGTTTCTGACTTCCACGTGTACCGACCTTGGCCTGTTAAATCGACCATGTTTTTGCCTGCCACTTGGACTGATCTTTTGGCCATCTACTTTAGTACACAGGGGTCTCACATATGTGAGGGGCTTCAGAATAGCGTTCTGAGTAGAGAAAACCAGTTTTTCGTTTTCTGTGCTCCAAAAACAGGGTCTGGTTGCCCGGAGGCTTCAAAGCGATTTGGGTGGGAGAAGCCTCTACCCCTGTCCCCCTGGCCCTAAGCTTGATGGTCCTTTCTGCTGCCCGGACCAATACTTTGGCTGTGCTGACCATATTGCTGCCTGTAAAGACCCATGACATTATGGACCATGTTTCTTCCTGCTGTTTGGACCAATACTTTGGCTGTGTTGACCATATATCTGCCTGCTGCCTCTACTGACTTTGGACAGTATTTCTGCTGGGACACCTCTGCCTGCTACCTGGACCTGTGCTCTGGCTGTGCTCTGGCTGTGCTCTGGCTGTGCTTTGGCTGTGCTCTGGCTGTGCTGACAGTATCTCTGCCTGTATGAACTATGGACAGTATTCCTGCCTGCTGCCTGGATGATTGCTTTTGCTGTCGCTGACCTCATTCCTGCCTGCTGCCTGGACCGATGCTCTCCTCTGTGGACCACTGCACTTCTAAAACCACAGGTAATCTTTTGTTATTTGGTATGTACCTGCTATGTGTTAGAAATATGAAGGGCCTGCAAAAATGTGATCGGTAGTCAGAAAATGATATGTGTAATTAATGCTGCTAGAATGCCTGGAGGTGCTACTTGGATTTTGGGCCTCTGTATGTGGCCAGGCTGTGTAAAAGTCTCAAACATGTGGTATCGCCATACTCAGGAGGAGTAGCAGAATGTATTTTGGGGTGTCATTTTTGCTATGTACATGCTATGCGTTATAGATATCTTATAAATGGACAACTTTGTGTAAACAAAATGCATTTTCATTTTTTTCCACATTTTCCAAAAACTTCTGGAAAAAAATGAACCCTTCAAAAGACTCATTATGCCTCATAGATTATACGTTGGGGTGTGTGCTTTCCAAAATGGGGTCATTTTGTGGATAATTCCATTGTTCTGGTGCTCCAGGGCCTTCAAAACTGTAATAGGTGGTTGAGAAAGGATATGTGCAATTTATGCTTGTAAAACGCACGAAAGTGCTACTTCAATCTTGGGCCTTTGTATGTGGCCAGGCTGTGTAAAAGCCTCACACATGTGGTATCGCCATACTCAGGAGGAGTAGAGGAATGCATTTTGCGGTGTCATTTTTGCTATATACATGCTATGTGTTAGAAATATGTTATAAATGGAAAACTTTGTGTAAAAAAAATGCATTTTCATTTTTTTTTCACTTTTTTCAAAACCTTCTGGAAAAAAATGAACCCTTCAAAAGACTCATTATGCCTCACAGATTATATGTTGGGGTGTGTGCTTTCCAAAATGGGGTCATTTTGTGGATAATTCCATTGTTCTGGTGCTCCAGGGCCTTCAAAACTGTAATAGGTGGTTGAGAAAGGATATGTGCAATTTATGCTTGTAAAACGCATGAAAGTGCTACTTCAATGTTGGGCCTTTGTATGTGGCCAGGCTGTGTAAAAGCCTCACACATGTGGTATCGCCATACTCAGAAGGAGTAGAGGAATGCATTTTGGGGTGTCATTTTTGCTATATACATGCTATGTGTTATAAATATCTTATAAATGGACAACTTTGTGTAAAAAAAAATGCATTTTCATTTTTTTTCCACATTTTCCAAAAACTTCTGGAAAAAAATGAACCGTTCAAAAGACTCACTATGCCTCATAGATTATACGTTGGGGTGTGTGCTTTCCAAAATGGGGTCATTTTGTGGACAATTCAATTGTCCTGGCGCTCCAGCGCCTTCAAAAGTGTAATAGGTGGTTGAGAAAGGATATGTGCAATTTATGCTTGTAGAACGCCTGAAAGTGCTACTTCAGTGTTGGCCCTTTGTATGTGGCCAGGCTGTGTAAAAGCCTCACACATGTGGTATCGCCATACTCAGAAGGAGTAGAGGAATGCATTTTGGGGTGTCATTTTTGCTATATACATGCTATGTGTTATAAATATCTTATAAATGGACAACTTTGTGTAAAAAAAATGCATTTTCATTTTTTTTTCACTTTTTTCAAAACCTTCTGGAAAAAAATGAACCCTTCAAAAGACTCATTATGCCTCACAGATTATACGTTGGGGTATGTGCTTTCCAAAATGGGGTCATTTTGTGGATAATTCCATTGTTCTGGTGCTCCAGGGCCTTCAAAACTGTAATAGGTGGTTGAGAAAGGATATGTGCAATTTATGCTTGTAAAACGCATGAAAGTGCTACTTCAATGTTGGGCCTTTGTATGTGGCCAGGCTGTGTAAAAGCCTCACACATGTGGTATCGCCATACTCAGGAGGAGTAGAGGAATGCATTTTGGGGTGTCATTTTTGCTATGTACATGCTATGTGTTAGAAATATCTTATAAATGGACAACTTTGTGTAAAAAAAATGCATTTTCATTTTTTTTCCACATTTTCCAAAAACTTCTGGAAAAAAATGAACCGTTCAAAAGACTCATTATGCCTCATAGATTATACGTTGGGGTGTGTGCTTTCCAAAATGGGGTCATTTTGTGGACAATTCAATTGTCCTGGTGCTCCAGGACCTTCAAAAGTGTAATAGGTGGTTGAGAAAGGATATGTGCAATTTATGCTTGTAAAACGCATGAAAGTGCTACTTCAGTGTTGGTCCTTTGTATGTGGCCAGGCTCACACATGTGGTATCGCTATACTCAGGAGGAGTAGCAGAATGTATTTTGGGGTGTAGTTGCAATTATGCATATGCTGTGTGAGAGAAATAACCTGTTAATATGACCAGTTTGTGTAAAAAAAAAAAAAAAAAATCTTAATTTTCCCAAGAATTGTGGGAAAAAATTACAGCTTCAAAAAACTCACCATGCCTCTTAGTAAATACATTGGACTGTCTACTTTCCAAAAAGGGGTCATTTGGGGGGTATTTGTACTTTCCTGGCTTGTTAGTGTCTCAAGAAATGAGATAGGCCTTCAGGTGAGATAGTACATCAGTTGTGATCAATTTTCAGTGATTGGCACCATAGTTTGTAGACTCTATAACTTTCACAAAGACCAAATAATATACATTAATTTGGGTTATTTTTACCAAAGATATGTAGCAGTATACATTTTGGCACAAATTTATGAAGAAAAATGACTTGTTTGCAAAATTTTACAATAGAAACTAAAAAAAAGTAAGTTTTTTTCAAAATTTTCGCAGTTTTTTTGCTTATATCGCAAAAAATGAAAAACCCAGTGGTGATTAAATACCACCAAAAGAAAGCTCTATTTGTGAGAAGAAAATGATAAACATTTTGTTTGGATACAGTGTAGCATGACTGAGTAATTGTCATTCAAAGTGTGAGAGCGCTGAAAGCTGAAAATTGGTCTGGGCGGGAAGGTGCATAAGTGCCTGGTATTGAAGTGGTTAAAAAATGATAAAAATGTCTAAGGCCCCTTTCACACGATCGGACCGTTCAGGTCCGCCTGTCAGTTTTGACGGCGGACCTGAACGGGCACTCCATGTTAGCCTATGGAGCGACGGATGTCAGCGGAGACATGTCCGCTGACATCCGACCCCGTCCGATCCGCTAAAAGCAGACGGATGGCCCTACGTCCAGATCCGTCGCTGGCTGATCGGATTGGGTGAGATCTGACGAAAAGGGACATGCTGTCCGTTTTCATCCGATCCCTCCATAGGCAGCAGCGGCGCCTGACAAGCCCCTCCCCGCTCAGTGAGCAGAGAGGGACCTGTCATCCGCCGGCTCAGCGGAGATCAACGGAGAGATCTCCCGCTGAGCCGGCGGACCGAGGCGGGGTCCGTGGAAACGGAGTCCGCCTCGTGTGAATGAGGGCTTATGGGCACAGTGTTGTTACCATGCAATATTTTACTGTTCTGAATTGTTCATTTATATTGTTATTGTTGAACCAAAATTCTTTGGTAAGAATAAAATATAAAATATGCATATCTTATCATCTTAACATTTGGTAGTCAAATCCCCAAAAATTCGAAGACGTATGTTTTTTTTAATCTCATCTCATTTTATCTCATTGACGAAATGTGAGAAATAACGTATACATTATACAATCATTCCATAAACACATACCACATACACTGCATATATCATTTGAGGAAAATATGCTTATAAAAATGTTTACCAATATGCCAATAATAGATTGGATTTCATTTTAAAAATCTGGTCACTTTACTGTAAACTAAAACCTAACATTAATTAACCCTATTCTGCATACTTACCCCAACCAGGTCCCTATGCAATGATAGAATGCACTACTGTGCTGGAAAAAAAACAGCATGGAGATCCCTATGCACAGGAATTTTCTGAGAGAATAGGTGCAGAAACTCCCCCTTTCTGAGTCAATTCTTGTCTCTGCCCCCACCCATCTCCAAGCCCTGTTTCTTGATTCCACCCTCACTCAGCTCTTAGTACTGCCCCTTTTAGAGGATACAGATCCAGAAACTTGACAAGAAACAAGAAAAACAGTAAAATAGATCCCCTGCAGCCAGCAGCAATAGACCCTCCCCAGCAACAATAAATTTTCCCCCAGCAAAAATGGACCCCTGCAAAAAAAATCCCTCCCAAGCAACAATAGACCTTGTGCAGCAACAACTGATCTCCCAGCAGCCATAGACCCCTCTCTCAACAGCAGATCCATTCCAGCAACAATTGACCACTCAGCAATATAACCCCACCCAGCAAACCGGCAACAACAGACCTCCATGCAAAAATAGATCCCCTGCAGCAACAATAGATCCCCCAGCAGCCAGCATCAATAGAACCTCCAGTACACCACAGCACCTCTTGTACTGGAATAAATGAATCTATACTACTAATAATGGCAGTATATTCTAAAAAGATTTTGTCTTTAAATAAAAAGTTTGGCAGATGTGATGAATTTCATGTTATTTGGGGCTGATCAAACTGATACAACAAACGCTTTCAATTGTATGTTTAACAGACCAAAAGGGAGCAAATAAGAGAAAACTATTGTTGAGGTTTACATACACTTTAAGCTGCCTGAAAGTAAATGAATACAAAATTCTTCCAAGAAAGCACAAAAGGAGAAATAGAAGCTCTCAGGAAGGGACATTCATTACAAAAACCACTTGTTTGTGTTGCTCTTTTTAACCGCTTAGCTTTGAGCTGCTTGTCAGCAGATTGCAGCAATATATAATAGGCACATAAAGTGATTCAGCTTCTGATGGATGTGTGCAAAAAAAAGAAAAGAAAAAGTTTATATATAATTGTGCATGAATCATATCTCACCAGGCATTTGTTATTCAGAATGAGCAATCGGTTTTGGCATTAGAGGAAGAATAATGTATGAAAATAGCTAAGTATGAATTACATGCATGAAAAGTGTGACCTATCTTACGATGAGAGCAGCTGTAGTCTTTATTTATGCACCTCCTAGTCAAATCACCAAAAGAAGTCAGTTAAAGGATAAGTCCACCCTAATGCCCCGTGCACACGGTCGGACATTGATCGGACATTCCGACAACAAAATCCTAGGATTTTTTCCGACGGATGTTGGCTCAAACTTGTCTTGCATACACACGGTCACACAAAGTTGTCGGAAAATCCGATCGTTCTGAACGCGGTGACGTAAAACACGTAAACAGCTTTCGTCTCTTAATTTATTCTGAGCATGTGTGGCACTTCGTGCATTGGATTTGTGTACACACGATCAGAATTTCCGACAACGGATTTTGTTGTCGGAAAATTTTATAGCCTGCTCTCAAACTTTGTGTGTCGGAAATTCCTATGGAAAATGTGTGATGGAGCCCACACACGATCGGAATTTCCGACAACAAGGTCCTATCACACATTTTCCATCGGAAAATCCGACCGTGTGTACGGGACATTACACTAAAATTGCTACATCTACAGACATCCAGGATCTAACACTAACCTAGACCTGTAAAGAAGAAATCATCTAAATCTACATACCTTTTTTGAAGCTGATCTAATCCGGTCTCCAGCCGTGGAAGCTCTGCAGAGAACACAGCAGACAACGGCCGTGAAATGAATGGGAAGTGCTGTCAACCATAGAGTTACTATGGGGCTTCCGTTGTCGGCTGTGTCCTCTGCACCCGTCTGCACAGCAAAGCCACAGATGACAGCTCAGTGAGGGATGGGGTTGGAGCAGCTTAAAAAAAAAGGTATGTATACTGAGTTCTTCTTTACATAGGTTAGTGTTAGATCATGGATGTCCACAGATGTAGGGATTTTAGTGTTAGGGTGCACTTATTCTTTAAAGATGTCTTTAGCAGCACACCTGAATAATTGATATTATCTCTGTCTCCACAAACATGCAATAACTAATGAAATTACAAAACGGGACAGGCTGTCTTTGCTATTTCCCAGTAGCTTTAGCCAGTCTATTCTTAAATATGAATTCCACCTCTCTTTTCCCTAGAACTGAATAGAATGATAACTCCCAGCATAGATCATATCTCTGTACCATGTCCTTTTGTTTTCTGCAGATCCCCTGATTTCTGGGTTTAGTTGTTGCTTTGTGTCATGTGACACTCTGTATATCCTGCTGATAGACTATCACTTTTACAGCCACTTCCTGCAGCAGATCGAGTCTGTACTGTAACTTCCCTTTGTAGTCTTTCAGATTCTGCAAATGATGTAACTTCCTTTACAGCTCTGATGGGTGGGATTAAATACATTCTAATTAACATTCAATCCCACCCAGTCACACCTATAGGAAAAATCCAAACCTCCCAAGTCCCGCCTCACAGCTCTCAGCATTATGCCGACCAGTGTGAACAGGGAGCATTCTACCGCTCAGATCCCACCCTCCAAGAGCTCTGCTCTCTGTGATCTAATTCATTTACATATGAAGGGAACACCTTCATAATAACCTCCCATAGCCCTTCCTCTGTAGTCTTGCAGTAAGCCATTAGCAGACATCTCAACCTTCAAAAACTCATTTCAGGGAGGTGGCAAACTTATTTCAGGGAGGTGACATGCCGGTGCTCCCCCCCCCCCCCTCTTCGATTAAATACAGCCTAGTCAGTGGCAATTAAATTTTGCAGTTTTTGACATACCTAGGCATTCTGTGTCTCTTTTTCTTTTTTACTAGTAAATGTTTTTTGAATGAGTAATGTCTGCTTCAGAGAGAAGGGAGAGTGCAAAACTGTAAGAGCCCTTTCACACTGGGGAGGCGGCGGTAAAGCAGCGCTATTTTTAGCGCCGCTTTACTGTCGCTATTCGGCCGCTATCGGGGCAGTTTTAATCCCCACTAGCGGCCGAAAAAGGGTTAAACCACCTGCGTTTTTGTTTAGTGCTATAGCACCTGTAAAGCGCCTCAGTGTGAAAGGAGTCTAAGTGCTGGAACATGGAAACTTAAAGTTAAATTTGCAATAAAATGTATTATATCATATTATGGCAAGTTCTCCTTCTATATCCCCAGCTCTTCAGAGGAATCTGCTAGGATTGCCATTGTAACATCAAATATTATAAAGACTTTTGGCATAATCTACTGAAAACTTCTATTTGCAATATACATTACATTGTCATACAGTGGCATACCTTGGGGTGTAGGACATGAAGAACATTCAGCCTCGGGTAGAGCAAACTGGGGATTCTCTATAATCACATTCCAATTCACCTGCATTTACAAGCAGGACCCAGTGGCAGGAAGGGAGAAGTACATGTCTAGAGGGAAGCCAGGGGTGCTGTCTATTTTATAATACTGGGAAGGGAAGCCGCAGCGTGTCACCAGCTCAGTAACGTTCCGCTTGGGCTGCTCTGTTTTTCTGAGTGACAGGCTCAGCCGGGAGATTGCCCGGCGCTCGCGGGTGTCCGTGAGCCCGCAGCCAAATGCGGGAGTCTCCTGTGATTTGATGGAGACTTGAAATGTCTGCATTAGTATTTGGCATGCTGTAAGACAGGAATGGCACAGGAGGGGGTATGACACATTTAAACCTTTCACCATCCACCTGAAGGTCTAGAAACACCCACGGTAACTCTAGGACCCACCCACATCAACTCCCAGAACTGGTATAAGTGACTCCCACAGCCCGCCCTGAAGCTACAGAGGTTCAAAGGATCATGGGACATGTAGTATTAGGACTGGAAAAGAAGGTAACAGGAAGTCATAGAACTTTGAAATTCAGCTAGGAAGAGGAGTGACATCACAGACACAGAAACGTGCTGTATACAGCTAAGGAGGGAAGGTATACATAAACTGACAGCAGGGTTGTGATTAATTTACATGCACAATGAATTTGTTGCTTTGGAGAGGAAATCTGGATTTCTTCTTTAATGCTGAACTTCAGGCAGATATAAAAGAGATGGGAAATCGCAGCATTTTTCTGATTTCCAAGACACTCCGGATCATGACGTATGCTTATTGCTGTTACATGATGCCTTCCTTGGAATTTGTAGGACTTTAGTATCCTTCTTTATTTTTTATGATCTGTTTTGCTCAATATGCAATGTAACCATCTAACTGTTGAGCTTATCTGTTGGATTGAATATTACTACAATCCTTAGTAAAAAAAAAAAAAAAATAAAAGAAAGAGAGGTGGGGAATCATTTGCCTGAGTTTTAGTATTCCAATTGTAGTGATTCTATGCCAATTGGGCATCACAGTCCCATACCCAGCCTGGTGCTCTGCTGCTGTAGTCTCCTTTTTTCAAGATTCAACATGCTATGCCCTCTTGTAGAGTTTCCTGTTAAAACTTATCTTTAGGCATGACCCACATTTACCCTCAAACCACCGTTTTGCAAAAAAAATATCTCTGGGCATGACCCAATTTTACCCCAAAATCACCCTTTTCCATCTCGTTTCCACATATCCTCTCCAGGCCCAATCACCTGCAATAGAAATCCATGTTCCCCTCCCCATTAAAGACTATATTGAAGTCATATCTTGCTTTTCCAGTGTTCTACTAATTTAGGAACAACATAACACATCTCTGTCTCAGCATTCTGATGTCCCCTCTTTATTAGATATGTGCAATTCGTTGTGGTCCAAATATAAATTCAGACACATTTTTTGGTGTTTCGGAGATTCGAATGTATCCAAATCTCCGAAATAAATAGTAAGGAATTTCATTGAAATTTGTTTTATTTCGTTTCATTTATTAGTTAACTAACAGATTCCAAATTTTCGAAACAATTGGAATTCGGATTGGGTGAAAAATTGTCAGATGGCGGGAACCTTAATAAAGGACTTGTCAAAACTCATGTTGTGTCTTTACTTACTTTTTACACTTTTTTAGTGAATGGGTAGGGGTACACAGTACCCCATATTCATTTACATGGGGGGGGTAGGATCTGGGGGCCCCCTTGTTAACCTCCCTGGCGGTTTTCCCGAGTGTGGCTCGGGGTTAAATCCGAATGAAAAACTTTCCTAAAATTTGTGATTTGTTAGAAAATTGATGAACAAAACTAAACTAAACGAATTCAGAAATAAATCAATGAAACAAAATTAGTAACATAATGAATCTATCTGAAACAAAACAAATTTTTCCGTTCTGCACATGTGTACTCTTTATCCTGACCCTGAAGGTACACGTGAGGTATACGTGAGCCAGACAGGGCCTGCCAATGGGAAAACTCTCAGGGCACCTCACTACTACATCAGGAGGAACTCCAATCCTCTTTCTTCCCATTAGCCCCCTCTACATCTCCTCCCTCCTTTTTTTATCTTGTCCTTGGTAAAGGAGCCCAGCCCACACAAAATAGGAAACAGGACATGGTCACCCTAAAAGGGAACCTAACCCCTGCTTAAACTTGATTTTCATAGTCCAGCTGACAACACTGCTTGGGTTTTCAGTGTAGCGAAGGCAAGGTTGTCTCCCCAGAAGTTAGGAGCATAAAGGCAGGATCAGCAGGTATTTTTTTTTTATTTCCAGTTTTTTAAAGGGATAAAACATTGTGATTGATGCTGGTATTGCAGAGATGTATTGCAGAAATGTACTGTTGCTGATACATACACCCTAACTTGAAACAGTCAATCTACTCTTCTCTGACATCTCTTTTTTGCACTATTCACTGTAAGAGCCCTGGTGCCCAACCTGTGGCCCAGGGGCCATATGCACCACTTTGGTTCTTATTGTATGGCCGTTGGACCCCACCACTTTGTGGAGAGAATGTGAGAGCATTGATTTAAACCTGTGTAATAGCATTAGTGATCTCTACTAGCTTCGTGTGACATGTCCCCAATCTATCACAGTCTTCTGTAGCTTGTCACCAATCTCCAACCAAACATTTAGCATGTCCATAGTCTGACTACTTTTGAGGCCTAGACCTGGTAAATTTTTCCAAAACCTTTCATGCCCCAACAATAAAAAAGTTGGTGGAGGTTGTGGAGGGGACTAAGAGACTCTGCGGCAGACTTGGTGGCCCTGTAGGGGATGAGGTATCTGGAGGAAGCTGGGGGGAGAGGGAATTGTGGGACACCGTTGGAGGCAGTGTAGAGGGCTAGAGTCTCTGCAGCAGGCTAGGGGGCACTGTGGGAGGCTGGGTGGCAGTGTGAAGGCCGGGGGCTCTCAGGGGGACTAGGGAGCACTGTGGGAGGTTAAGGGATCTGCAGCTGGCTGGAGACCTGGGAGATGGAAGGCCATGGCCCGGCAGTGGACCATGGCCAGGTGGTTGAGAACCACTGGTCGAGTATGTCTGCAGTGTCTGTAGCATTACATGTACTGAACATTATGTGCAGCCCTTTGGTGATGTCAAGGGCTGCAGCTGAGGCCCCCCTGCAACTCTTAATTTGACAACAATTGCTTTAAAGGCTCTGTATGAAAATCCTAGCAGGTCAGCAGTTTGACATGCAGTAACCACCATGAAGTCAACAATTATGTCAATTACACTTATATCACTTAGATACAGCTACATAATTTGCTGTTTTTCCAAATTAACATGTAGATGCGTCTTGCTAAATTTAGACATCACATTTAATAAGGAAATGCTAGAAAGCAACATCTATGACAAGGCATTCCCCTTTAACCAAGGGCAGGCCACACCTTCTACCCTGTGGAGATGGAAAGAAAATATGTCTGTTTATACTGTATTGCACTAAATGCTCACATAAACACAAAAGAATGTTTTTATATGCAAAAATTGGTTGACCAAAATCACTAAGTACTCCAAATGGTAATAAAGTGATATTTATTCTCCATGATATTGTTTTTCCCGTCGTCCTGTCTTTTGCAATCCTGGCAAGAAAAAAAACCTTTGCTGTGTTCCCAAACTGTCAACACTTATACAATAGAAGTTAGGAGACAGACTTTGTATTTTATATTGACATTTCTCTTTTTAAATAACATGATGATGAGACATTTCATTGTTCAATTTTTTGCTTTTTGATAATTGCGTAAAGACCTTCCTTATTAGATTGTAAGCTCTTCTGAGCAGGGCCCTCTTAATCCTCTTGTATCTTATTGTATTATAACTGTATTGTCTCCCTTTTATATTGTAAAGCGCTGCGTAAACTGTTGGCACTATATAAATCCTGTATAATAATAATAATAATAATTCCTATTTATACTCATTTCACCCACAGAGTCCTCCTCACATAGCTCATTCTATAGGATGCAGCATGGTCCTGGGGTAAAATGATATCACATAGTGGCTACATTATGGCTGGAAGTTTGGGGCAGCTCTGGAAGAGGGTGAGGGATGACGATACAGAGACAGCTGTCACGCAGTTCTCAGAAAGATAAAACAACTCCGCTCTCTACCCCCAACCAGCCTGTGACCTTGTTAGCTGCAGGGGTTGAGCCCCGGAGATGGAAAAGGTGACTGAGTGGAGTCCCAGCTCCTGTTCTCCAATTAGCTATGGAGTTGGTGAGAAGGTTTTGATCTGTGTAGGTGGCGGATGGCCAAGTTCTGATTTATTACAAGGGTAGGGATGCTGGGGGGGGGGGTGCCAAAAAAGCGTTAGACGGGAACAGGGCTGCAAATCAAGAAAGTCATGGTGGGAGATTGCCCCTTTAAATTATTACCATGGATGACTCAGTAAATGAAAAAGAAGATTATCTGAAAATACACTGATGTTGCACTGTCTGTAAAGGGGCTGAGCTGCTCGAGATCTCATTGAGAGCCTTGTAATTGTTTCCCATGCCAGAGAAAGTATCAAAGACTTGTAAATCAGCATTCACCTGCTGCATCGTCTACAGCCCATCTGCTACGCCACCGTCTGCACTTCAGAAAGACTGCAACACGCAGACAGGATGGCTCTGGTGAGAATATGCTGTTGTTGTCGGTTACAGCTAGTAAAAAAGATTAGAACCTAATGGAAGTCCCAGAGCCCCCATACTACATCATCTATAAAATGATTCCTTTCCTGACCAACTTTACCCATGTTTTCATACATGGTTTTATGAGTAAGAGTTAGCAGTGTGTCTTGAGGTTTTTCAGTACTGTGGACAGGATATTCTAAAGAATAATTGGCTTCTTCAAAATGGCTGAGAAAATAAATTTCTCAGCTTGTGTTGGCCCACAGCAACCAATTAGATTCTTGGTTTTGCTCTTTTAAAGTGAAAAGGGAGATCTGATTGGTTGCTCTGGTGCAGCATTGGCTCCTTGAGACAATTCTTCCGTCCAAGTCCACCCAATGCGTAGGGACGGCATTGGGTGGACTTGGCCAAAATAAGACAAGGCAAAAAGCGTTGTTTCCTATTATGCCAGTTCATGGCATGTAGTACTTTTTTCAGTTGAGCCTGGTGCAACACAACCCACCAGATCGGACCGTGTTGTGGCCAATAGAATTTAAAGTGTTACTAAACCCAGGACCCCGCATTCACTATATCTGGTCTCCCACAGTACACAGAACATGGACATGCAATTATTTTAGTAAATATAAACAGCTAAATACCTTTTCTCATCAGCAGTATATAGCAGTCTTGTGACTTCTATCAGTGACCGGCCGAGCATTGGTTAAAGCTTGTAGGAGGAGCTTTCCTCCATTCTCCTCTGACTGTCCTATGAGGCTCCATGACCTCTGACCCTCTGTCTGGACAGTGCTGATTGTCCCTGTCCTGATCACATGTACCCTCCCCAAAAAAAAATAAAACTCTCTAGCAATACATACCAAACTGAGCATGTGCAGAGTGCCCCCACGGCTCTCTACTATCAAGAGATGGATTGGGGAGAGAGGAAGAAGGGGAGGATCAGAGAAGACAGGATCAAACAGCCTTTTATACACAATGTGGAGGATTAACCCCTTAGATTCCACAGTGAGCAACAAACTGATTTGTCCTGTCTAACAGTTCACGTTATCAGATGGATAAGAAGTTAGGTGAAAGCTTTTTAACAGGGCAGGGGATGACAACAAAAAAAAACAACCTGATTTTCTAACTCTTGCCAACTCATCAAAAAACTGCAATAAAATGTAGGCTGGAATTTGTTTTTTCGAATTACTTTGATTCAAGTCTACCTCCCTCCCATCCCAAGAGAACAGAAGGCAAAGAAACGCTAACTTGTGGTACAGAAGGTGCTGCTCCTGTTGTGGCTGGTTACTTGACAAAAAGTGAGGGAAAAACCCAAATTTTAGAGCTATCATCAGAGCAAAAATTGAGGGTGAATAATCCACTACAAAAGGGCTTTGTGGAAGTTTAATTGAGAAATGTAAAATAAACCTCTGCTCTGCAGTAACAGCCGCAACAATACTAACTTATACTAAATGATTGATTAACCGCTTCAGCCCCGGAAGATTTTACCCCCTTTCTGACCAGAGCACTTTTTGCGATTCGGCACTGCGTCGCTTTAACTGACAATTGCACGGTCATGCGACGTTGCACTCAAACAAAATTCACTCCTTTTTTTCCCACGAATATAGCTTTCTTTTGGTGGTATTTGATCACCTCTGCGGTTTTTATTTTTTGCGCTATAAACAAAAAAAATAGTGCCGATTTTGAAAAAAACGCATTCTTTTTTACTTTTTGCTATAATAAATATCCCCCAAAAATATATAAAAAAACTATTTTTTTTCCCTCAGTTTATGCCGATAAGTATTCTTCTACATATTTTTGGTAAAAAAAAATTGCAATAAGCGTATATTGATTGGTTTGCGCAAAAGTTATATCATCTACAAGACAGGGGATAGTTGTATGTCATTTTTATTATTTTTTTTTTATTAGTAATGGCGACGATCTGCGATTTTTATTGGGACTGCGACATTATGGCGGACACATCGGACATTTTTGACACTATTTTGGGACCATTGTCATTTATACAGCGATCAGTGCTATAAAAATGCATTGGTTACTGTATAAATGACACTGGCAGTGAAAGGGGTTAACCACTAGGGGGCGATGAAGGGGTTAAGTGTGTCCTAGGGAGTGATTCTAACTGTGGGGGGAATGGGCTTCAAGTCACATGACAGCGATCACTGCTCTCGACATAGGCATTTTGCCGTTCTGAGGCTCCGTGACACGATCGCCGGGAGACCGGCACGGGTACACTATGCGTGGCGGGCGTGCGCGCGCCTGCTATCCCCGGCTCTTAAAGGGGACATACAGGGGACACTGCCATTGTGCTGACGTATATCGGCTTGCGGCGGTCGGCAACTGGTTAAATACACTGGTAATGCAATGAGGAGACACACGAAGCACCAACTTCAGCTTACAGATCTGGATTTTGGCTGTGAAATGAACATGCACACAGCAAGGGGGCCTAAGGATCCATCACACCTAGCACAAGGACAAAAGCATGTAACACCCTTCCAGGTATTTCCACTGAAGGGTACTGCTAATGCTACAGCATACAAAGACATTTCATACAATTGTACGCTTCCAACACTGTAACAACAGTTTGTTGAAGGCCCTTTTCTCTTCCATCATGACTATGCTCCTGTCTACAAACAATCTCCATAAAGACATGGCTTGATGAGTTTGGTGTGGAAGAACTTGAGTGTCCTGTACAGAGCACTGACCTCAACCCTACTGAACATCATTAGGATGAATTGGAAAACCAATTGTGAGCCAGGTCTTCTCATTCAACATCGCTATTTGCTGGAAAATATGGGTAGAATGGTGCAAGAACTGATTTACTGGTATAGAGTGATTACCATGCATTAACAAAGAGTTGCCTTTTGACCACTTATGGGTTCATTGTTGGCTATAGAGCCCTGCATGGCTCCTTCAAGTCTACTTAATGGATGCTCCACCTTACTTTTGTACTCTTGTTCTATCTGTACATGTTGTCTTATTTCTCTTTCCAAGTCTGTACTTGTTGAAAAACAATAAAAATCTATTAACGAGAAAAATGCTATTTTGCCTGAATGGGCACAAATTCCCCCAGACACACTCCAAAATCTTGTGGAAAGGCTTACCATAAGAGTTGATGGTGTTATAGCCACAAAAGAAGAGGGTTGACTTCATATTAATACCCATGGTTTTGAAATGGGATGTCCATGCTCAAGCTTATATTGTGTAGGATTGATGGTAATGTGTAGAGTTGGGCCGAATACCCTCCTCCCGGTTCGGTTTTGCACCACAACACTCAAACATCGCAAAAGTTCGGACCTGAACTCCGAACCCTATTAAAGTCTATTGGAACCGAACCTGAAAAGTCAAAAGTGCCAATTTTGAAGGCTTATATGCAAGTTATTGGCCATAAAATGGGTATGGGGGCCCAGCTACTGCCCTGGGGGACATGTATCAATGCAACATTTTTCTTTAAAAAGATCGTTTTTACAGGAGAAGTGATTTTAATGATGTTTAAAGTGAAACAATAAAAGTTCCTTTAAATTTAGTGCCTGGGGGTCCCCTTAGTCTGCCTGTAAAGTGGTGCATCTGAACCGTGTATAAAACCTGCTGAAGCAAAACTGACATTTATACATTTAAAGAAAAAAAATGACAATACAATACTATTGCCGGCAATAGAAAAATGTAAAAAAAACCAGCGTGGGGGTCCCCCCCAATCCATACCAGACCCTTATCCGAGCACCTTGGCAGTCCAGGAAAAGGGGGGGGAGCGAGCGCCCCTCACTCCTAAACCATACCAGGCCACATGTCCTCAACATGGAGGGGTGGGCCCCCACCCCAAAGCACCTTGCCCCCATGTTGATGGGAACAAGGGCCTCTTCCCAACAACCCTGTTGACAGACCCAAAGGGCCTGGTATGGATTGGGTGGGTTCCCCCTTGCCATTTTTTTTAACATTTTTCTAATTGCTGTTTTTTCTTTATTCATTCAGCTGTCAGCGGGGAGGCCCATTGACAGCTGATGACTCGTCCGTTGTTAAGAATGCCACAGCCGGCTTCCCGACCCGCTCCTTAACAACCAGCTATTCACTGTGCCCTGATTGGGCAAAGCTTTGCCCAATCAGGGCTTAGAATGCACTGTGCAGCTCCCCCGCAAATTCGGCTGTTCATCAAACGAGCGAACAAGCGATGTTCGGGCCGAACTTTTGCTCAGCTCTTACTGTTTGCCCAACTCTAGTAATGTGTCTACGAACGTTTGGCCTTATACTATAGAAGATCCTTAACTTGGTAAAGTAATATTGAAATTAGATATGGTGTAGGTCTACTTTAAGATCAAGTATGGCTGTAACAAAGATATGGAGAAAGAAAAATTACTTTTTAGGAAAAAAACAGCAGCTGGCTTGGTTTTGGGGCTGATTTACTAAAGGGATCATTTTCATCATAGCCCTTGTTCACTTCAAACACTTTATAACATTTTATAACATTAAAGTGATTGTAAACCCTCTCCTTGTAAAACAACAAATAGGAATGAAAGGCAAAACATTTGTGTATTGATATAAAAAAAAAACATAAACACCTTTTTTCCCCCTGTTTTATATGTGATCACATATCCTCTGTTCTCAGCTGCATAAGAGCTGGGGGGAGAGACAGCAGGTCACTAGTCTTCCCACTGAATGGCTTTGCAGAGGGAGCATGTCAGCAGAAGTCTGATCATTGGAAGAGAGCACATTGAGTTCCCAGTACAGGTAGAGAACAACCATGGTGTGTTCTCCTGCTTAGTGTGGTCAGTTTTAATAGGAAAGCAGAGGGACTGGCAGGAGCACCAGGCATTTCACACAAAGGAAGAAATACAAAGATACAAGATATTTTTTTTAAGACAAGTACATGGTACAGCAGGCATATATCATGAATAATAAATGTTTACATATTCTTAAGGGGCAAAATTAAATTTTTAAAACATTCCCTGTGAACCTGAGAGGGCATTTGAAGTATCAGGGTACAATTAGTCCTATAGCCAGTTAGCTCCTTTGCATCTACATTTATACTGTAAATAAGCAATGGGTTACTTACTGAAACAAGACCTCTGATGTTGAACTGCAAGTTTCTCAGCTTCTCGATAACCACCTCTCCCACATTTGGACAGAATGAAGATGATAAGCTCCATTCCACTGCAGAATAACAAAGAAAAACAAAGTGCATTGCTTATTACATAATCTATCAAATAAAATAGGACAGATTTCTAGTGGGTTTCTTGCTTGATTAATACTGATGGCCATTCTGGACAAAAGAGACATGTATGCACTGTGTGCAATTATTTCTAAATTAGATATTTACAACTGTGATAAATTAATAACTAGCTGTTATTAAAAAAAATCTAACAAAAACAATAGCAACTGTAAAGCTACATTAATAGAAAAGAAGATTAAAACATTTATATGTTATGAAAATAAATCATTCAGAACGGTCCTCTTTTTTATCACAAACACTAATGACCTGCTTACATCTTTGCATTGTGGGATCATTACATGGGTTGCTGCACTGCGGTGCTATTCGTTCTGAATAACACCTCACTGCGCTAAGATAACGCACATGCGCACTAAGCCAACGCACGACCGCAGCGCAAAATTTGTGACCTGTCCGGTTTTTGTTTATTGTTTGGTGCATTAGCAGTCGATTAATAACAATGGGCTGCTATGACACGATGCACATAAACGCACTACATAACACGTGTTAACACACTGCGCAAATCTAAACGGGACTTCAGGCAAACTGTTGTGTGATTCTCTGCCATTCATTTTAAGTGACACCCCATCAAGTGCCACAATGGTTTACCATTTTAACACACGGCTAGGGAAAGATGTGAATGATCTGTTGTGGTGTGTTGGAAAACAGAAAGGTGCCGGTGTAGTAAAAGGTCTACCTTACCAATGCCTTATTGCAATGCACATTAAGCCTATGTTCACACTTGTGCGGGTGGAAACATCTGCAGGGTCCGCACTCTGTCTCGCAGCTGCAACCACCCACCCACAAAATGCAGGACCCGCGAGCGGGTGCCATTAATATTAATGGCACGCTGTCCACATTGGAAATCGCACCAGCAGTGGGAACCGCACTGTACTGCAGTTCCCGTGCAGTCTGTGATTTCTGGAAAGGTGCAAGGACCTTTTACCTGCGTTTTGCGAGGCACGACAGCCCATATAAATGAAAGGGCTGCTGTGCCCACGCAAATGCAGCCTGCACAGTAAGAAAAGGTGTGAATGTAGCCTAAGACCCCATACACGCTATTAGATTTTCTGCAGATTTTTGTCTTCAGATTTACCAAAACCATGTAATATGAGGTCAAACCTTAAGTCTGGGTTCACACATGTGCGGTGCGAACTGAAGCTCAGGTTTCACTGGGAAGATAAAAATCAGTTGTTCAAAGGTTTCACTGCGTTGTAGCTTCAGATCACTGCGCAGGGAGAGGGGGAGGGGGGGGGAGGTGTAGTGAGGAGAAGGAGAAAATCCTTGTTCAGAACGCAATGCATCTGCGAATCAGATGCATTCCCTTAGAAGATAATAGGCTTGTAGTTCGCACCGCAATGCCCAAAAAACGCACACGTTTTTTGTGCAATGCGCAGTGCGAATGCAACGCACATATGTGAACCAGATACATTCAAATAAATGTATTTTAAAATGTCCTGCGAATTGGATGTGGTGTAAGCTGCATCTAATTCCCATAGGTGTGAACGGGGGCTAAGAGCTTCAATTTGTAAGCAATCAGGCAGGCCCTTGCACTACATGGTTTTGGTAAATCTGAAGACAAAATGCAGAAAATACTAGAGGGTTGATTTACTAAAGGCAAACAGACTGTGCACTTTGCAAAGTGCAGTTGGACTCTGCAAAAGCAGTTGCTCCAGAGCTTAGTAAATGAGCAGAAGCTCTGCTGACTTCCGTCATCCAATCATGTGCAAGTAAAAATGCTGTTTATTTATTTTCCTTGCACCTGATTGGGTATTCTTTGCAGAGTGAAAGGGGTTGTAAACCTTCGCGTTTTTTTACCTCAATGCATCCTATGCATTAAGGTGAAAAAACACCTGTCAGTGACTGCCCCCCCCCCCAGCCCCCCCGTTTTACTTAACTTGACCTGGCGGGGACGTGCTGTCTCTCTGCCCAAGGTTCTTGGCTCTTGATTGGATAGATTGATAGCAGCGCAGCCATTGGCTTCCGCTGCTGTCAATCAAATCCAATGACGCAAGCAAAGAGGGGCGGGGCCGAGTCCTGCATTCGGCCTCTATGGATGCCAAATGCTGGACTCGGGAGCGCGCCTGCAAGGTAACCCCTTCGGGGAAGTGCTTCTCCAAGGGGGTTATCAGATGTGGGGAGGAGCCGCGAGAGCCACCGGGGGACCCCAGAAGAGCAGGTTCGGGGCCACTCTGTGCAAAACGAGCTGCACAGTGGAGTTAAGTATGATATGTTTGTTTTTGTTTTTTTTAATTTACCTTTACAATCACTTGAAGCTTTACCTCATTTACTAAGCTCTGGTGCAACTGCACTTTACAAAGTGCATAGTCTTTTTGCCTATGTGTTAATATGTGTGCATTAATATGTGAATCTGGCCTAATACTTTCACAAAAATGAAAACAAAATCTTGAGAGAACATGAGAACTTTTATTGCACAGAGTTGCTACCTTTGTATTTTGTGACAACAGCAGAGTTGACACTCAATGGCTCCTGGAATGTCACTTGTAGTGTGGTGCTGCTGGTTACTGCCAGACGAACATTGGTTGGAGGGTCTGGAACCCCTGCAAGATGGAGCAGAATAAATTTCCAGTCTGAGTAGAAAAGCTCAGTTATTTTTCATCATAGACCAAGATTTCTTATATACAAAGTTATGATCTAATCTAAAAAGGAAAGGTCAGCCCGCCAAAAACTGATATTTCAGTTATAGGTGGTACCTGCTGGGTCAACCACTGGCTTTTTTTAAGACATTAGTCCTTTTATAGTTCCTGGCTCCTGCTAGCAGGCTTTAGAACGTCTTGAAGCTTGTTGAAAGCCTGCTAACAGCTTGCTTAAAGTGGCAATCAGCACTGCCATTAGGATCTGTGTTCATTTACAAACTGGGTATAAAACAATGTGGCTGGTGATGGCGCCTGATTAGTGATATTAAATCGCGTAGCTGCCCCTTTGAAAGAGTATGAACCCAAATGAGATGATGAACAAAGGTAAAGGTGTTGGCGCTACAAAACATCACATAGATAATGATTCAACATAATAAATGGTGCATATTAAACCATGTGCAAATAGCAAACTATAACAGTCCAATGTGACAATCCCAACACCATAAAAACATAATATAAATTCTTCTAGTTGGATGTGTCTTCAAATAAATGCTTCACCACGAGTGCTCATGAGGTAGATGGCAACTCACCAAAAGGTGTTTGACCACTTTTTAAGGTAGGTCAAAATGCGCTTTAATTGTATGTTTCACGGTACTGGCTTCCTGATGACGCCAGTACGGTGAAACATATGTTGGAGCGGGGATTTGTCATTTACAGGTCCCATATGCCACAACCAGTGGCAGCCTGTCCATTAGGGGCGCCCAGGCACCGATCCCTCTATCCACACCACCCCCTGTATGTATAATAGATAGTATCATGCGTAGCATATGCGTCCGGCCGCGTTTAGGATGCCGGGCACCTGAATTACAGCCGCGGGGGTGTTTTTAGGCTCTAATAGGCTTCAAAATAGGGTGGGCTCGTGGCGCAAACATACTGTTTGCCGCAAAAAAAATTACCACCGGCCGCCACTGGTGACAACCAAGCAGTATACCCAGAACGAGGTGAGGATCACACACCGTTACGAGCCTGGTATACTCACCCGCACATGCCGTAGACACCTTAGTGCCAGGATTGGCACAGTCACATGTGAGTGCAACCTATGTTCTAATTTTAAATCCTTTTAAATAAAAAGGTACTACACCATAAAGCTCTTCTTTGTGTCCCTGTTGGAGTCTGTTCCCACATCCCCAGTCTATGCCAGAGGGAGTCCCAAAGTGGAAAGACGCAAACCCAGGATTTATCCAATTAAAGCCCATTTTGATCTACCTTAAAAAGTGGTCAAACACCTTTGGTGAGTTGCCATCTACCTCATGAGCACTCGTGGTGAAGCATTTATTTGAAGACACATCCAACTAGAAGAATTTATATTATGTTTATATGGTGTTGGGATTGTCACATTGGACTGTTACAGTTTGCAATTTGCACATGGTTTAACCACTTCAATACAGGGCATTTTCACCCCCTTCCTGCTCAGACCAATTTTCAGCTTTCAGCGCTGTAACATTTTGAATGACAATTGCGCGGTCAGGCAACACTGTACCCATATGAAATTTTTTCCCCAGAAATAGAGCTTTCTTTTGGTGGTATTTGATCACCTCTGCAGTCTTTATTTTTTGCACTATAAACAAAATAAGAGCAACAATTTTGAAAAAAAAACACAATATCTTTGACTTTTTGCTATAATAAATATCCTGATTAAAAAAAAAAAATCTTCCTCAGTTTAGGCTGATATATATTCTTCTACATATTTTTGGTTAAAAAAAATAAAAAAATTGCAATATATTGATTGGTTTGCGCAAAAGTTATAGCGCCTACAAAATAGGTTATTGATAGTAATGGCGGGGATCTGCGATTTTTGTCAGGACTGTGATATTACGGCGGAAAAATTGGACACTTTTGACACTAGTTTGGTATCATTGACAATTATACAGCGATCAGTCCTATAAATATGCACTGATTACTGTATAAATGTCACTGGCAGGGAATGGGTTAACACTAGGGGGTGATCAAGGGGTTAAATGTGTTATCTAGGGAGTGATTCTAACTGTGAGGGGAGGGGACTGACTGGGGAAGGTGACCGATCGGTGTTCCTATATACAAGGAACACACGATCTGCCTCCTCTCCCCTGACAGGATGTGGATCTGTGTGTTTACACAAACAGATGCACATCCCTGCTCTGTGACAAGCAATCACGGGTGCCCGGCGGACGTACACGCGCATCAGCTCCCGAGTGACGCTGCGAGTGACAACCAGGAAGCCGAGGACGTCATATGACAGCCGTCCAGGATGAGAGAGCCACCTTGTGGTCGTCATATTACTATACACGGGATGGGAAGTGGTTGATGTGCACCATTTATTATGTTGGATCATTATCTATGTCATGTTTTGTAGCGCCAACTCTTTTATCTTTGTTCATCATTTACAAACTGGTGCTGAATGGTACTTTAAAAGCTTCAACAAAGCTTGCTGAAAGCTCTGCAAATGCTTTGTCAAAGCTTGCTGTTCATACTGCTATTATACAAACTGAAGCCCATGCAAAACAGGCCTAAGTCTGTCACTCAGGCCAAAGAAAACTTGACACATTTTAATGAACCTGACTTACGTGCATGCTCAAATCCCGCTTTCATGCGCTTGTATAGCCGATATCGCCACTCCCAGGATTTCAGCTGCTTTTCTTTTTCAGAACAATCTGCATTGGGAGCTTCGTTAACAACTTGAGCAGTGAGGTCATTCACTCTTTGTTCAGCTTCCCGCACCAGCGTGGACAGATGGAGCGACCGACTTTCCAAGCTCATAACTAGAAGGGTAAAATATGGCAGGTAAGTGGTATAGACTGTTCTGTACAAACTTCATTCCTGGTGTGATAACGACTATGGCTTGGCATAGACTGATCAAATTTTAGCTGATTTGTGCTGAATCTGGCAAAATTTGAGCCCTGCAGTGGCGTCTCCAGATTTTAGGGGGGGGTCACATGGGGGGACAGGGACAAAAGTAGGGGGGCAACTATAAAATGCAATTATATATATATCCTGGGGCCCTTTACTACGATCCCACAACGGGCCCTTTCACATGTTCTGCAGTGAGCTCCCTTCCTACTGTATTGGGGCCCCCCAGGGTGGCAGAAAACAAGATATATATGTCACCAGCATACCAAGAAAATATAAGGGTCCAAAGCAGTGGGAAAACTATCAGGGTTGCAAAGGTTGTCTTGCCACCAAGCCCTGGTGTTCTGCCACTGTGGGGTTTCCCAGCCTCCTCTTGCTGTCCTGCCCCTGCTATTGACAGTGCTGGTCTGGCATCTCTTGGAATTTACAGGCTGGTTCTCCTGTCCTAAGGACGGGAGAAATCAGTCTGTTTTTTCAGTAACTGAGAGTCCCGTGAAGTCCTTCTTGCAACTCGCTCTTCTCTCTGCCAATGAGGATGCAGGGGAAGGAGCAGATCGGGCGGCCGTGGTTGTGTGAGCGCTAGCATTATGCAGTGTCAGCGAGCAGAGGGAGGAGGGAGGAATCACCCGCAGGAGCTGACTGGGGACGCTCTACCTCTCAATAGAGACTGTGTTACTCCAGAAGTGGCCCGAGTAAGATGTGGCGCATCCGCTACGAATGCAAACAAAAAGACATTGCCTTTTTGTAAAAAAAATAAATAAATGTTTTTTTTTAATTGGGGGGGGCACATGGTTGGGCACAGTATAATATTGGGGGGGTCAGGGCCCCCTCTGCCCCACCTAGGGACGCCATTGCCTGCAAGCATCACCCAGGTCAACAAAAGCTGACCGAGGTAAGTAGAAAATGATCGGTCTAATAATAACTGCATCCTATCAGATGCAGTCACTGTTTGGCAGCGCCAACAGGCAGTCATGGTACCTACAGCTGCTTAATACAATTTCTGGCAGTGGAGATTCCTCCATCAACGTTGTTTATGGCTACTGGATAACAATAAAGATGTATGAAAGAAGCACAAGTCATTCCAGCAAGAAAAATAATGCACTTAAACGAGTATAATGAGCAAAAAGGTTGCCAGTTCTTCATTAACTAGCATTAGTTCTGCTTTAATTAATGGCAAAATAAATAATTAGTTTCACAATTATATTATAGTGGGATGTGAAAACATATGTTTTCAGATTTTTTAGCAAGTATTTTGTAATTTAATAGATGCGCTTTCAGGTTCCAGTTAAAGCATCTAAAATCACATGCAGCATTTTAAAGAGACCCTGTCGCCGGAGGAAGGGGGAAAACTGCTGCAGGTATAACGTGTATGCACTTTGTTGTCATGGATGAATCACAGGCTATTTTGACAGGCAATCCTTCACCACTTCCTGAAGCCTTTGCCGTGCCTCCTTTGCCGTGCCTCCTGTGCATTCTTGCTGAATAGTGAGGCTGTCCATCATAGTGATGGGCCAATAGGAATGTGTGCAGGCAGAGCGACAAACTCCAACACTAGCCAGAAGGGTGAAAGCTTTTCCAGCCTGCTTTATTTTTATTTTTTTTTTGCTTAACCCATTTTATTTGGTTTATATAGTAAAGCATGGGCTACAGAATAAAAGAAGGGGCAATGGGGGACATCTTTGAAATGTGTCTCTGCGCTACTTTTTCCCATAGTTGCTTAATTAAGGGGCAGCTCCACCAGAGACACCGCTAACATAGATTTGAATTGCTTGGGAGGATTCAATGCTGTTTTCAGTGTTTTGACTCTGCAGACCAATGGTACTGGTCTGCAGCGTTAGATGTGGCCCAGTCTTTGCAGACCACACTCCTGCTGGGACTATACAGCACAAAACAAATGAATTGAGCCACTTGGCTATTACGCTATACCCCTCCACCAGGGGCAGCTTGTCCATTAAGGGCTCATGGGCGCCGCTCCCCCTATCCATCGCCCCTCCCCCTATCCATGCGTCCGACCCCTTGCAGGACGCCGGATGCATGAATTACAATGGTGGGGATGTTTTTTAAAGCACCTGATTAGAGCCAGAGGCTCTAAAAGGCTTCAAAATAGAGAGGGCTCAGGGCGCAGAGAATGCGAATGGAGCCCACCCAGGTGTGTTACAACAGAGAAGAATATTGGCAATTGTAACGCTGATCCTCCTTCTGGCAAATCAGGAAGCGGGTTTTGAGACCTGTCACCCGATTGGCTGAAAGGACAGGCTATCCTATTGGATGCCTAGGAGGATGGGAGGCGATGGAAGGCTGGAAGCCGCTGTGATGGAGGAGAGAACACGGAGCTGCTGCCCACCACCAGCCTAGATGGGGCAAGTGCAAGACCAACTGGCAGACAGCGGGGGGAGGCGGGGAGGTGCCGCTGGCTCCGCTCGGGGAAGGGGGGGGTGTTTGTTTGCCACCCCCCCCCCCCCGCAAAAAAAACACCATCTGCCAGTGCCCTCCACAGGGGAGACTTTCAGAATGCAAGGCCTTAATGCTTTATTTACATGCCTAACTGGAGTTTAGCTTTAAGAGCCCTTGCACACTGGGGCGGGGGGCGGCGTTGGCGGTAAAACGCCGCTATTATTAGCGGCGTTTTACCGCCGGTATGCGGCCGCTAGCAGGGCGGTTTTACCCCCCGCTAGCGGCCGAGAAGGGGTTAAATACCACCGCAAAGTGCCTCTGCAGAGGCGCATTGCCGGCGGTATAGCCGCGCCGTCCCATTGATTTCAATGGGCAGGAGCGGTAAAGGAGCGGTATACACATCGCTCCTTCACCGCTCCGAAGATGCTGCTGGCAGGACTTTTTTTACCGTCCTGCCAGCGCATCGCTCCAGTGTGCAAGCCCTCGGGGCTTTCACACTGGAATGCAAGGAGCGGCACTTTCGGGGCGGTTTGCAGGCGCTATTATTAGCGCAATAGCGCCTGCAAACCGCCCCAGTGTGCAAGGGCTCTAAAGCCCAACTCCAGGCAGATAACAATGATCCCTTGCAATGGGACTGTGCCCACACTGCAATCAGTTCCTCCAACCCTGCAGCATCTGCACACCAATGCTCTACTGGTCTAGGTTCCTAGTGTCATCAAGACTAGAGTGGGGTTCAAAACCCTGCACTGGATGTGAGGACACCAAGGGACAATCCACGCCATGGGGACGCAGAGGATCAGTAAAATGGTTTCTCCACTCCCCTAAACGAAATGAGCTATTAACCTTTGCAGTGCAAGCACAGCCCCCATGTATGTTTTAATTGCCTGGAGTTTACCTTGAAATATCTTCACTTGTTATAAACTCCTGAAACATTTACACATAAACCAACCTGTTATTTATGTTCTGTGGCCCTATAAAAACAGGCCGCGTAATAATGTTGCCATTGGTATAAATAATGAGGCAGTGAAGAGACAGAGTGGAGAACACTGAAGTACTATTGTCTGCAAAGAAATAATGGGTTATAAATTAAGCTATAAACTGTGTGGTTGAAACCAAAGCTACACTACTATTAGCATAACAACCCTTCATAAAGAATTCTGTAGCGGTAATGGAGCATCCCTTCCGTGCACATTACTCACAGTGTGGGCTCTCCTTTGCTCCGGCCTGCAGTAACGTCTTCGCTATGGGTGCATTGTTGGTCATGATCGCTATATCTAGTGGAAGCAGGCCCTCGCTATTTGGTGTGTTGAGATCCAGCTCCTCCACACTGTATTGCTTCAGTAATTCTTGTACCCGATCAAGATCTTGCATTTCCACTGCTTCAAAGAGTGCAGAATTCCCCTGAAACTACAATAAAAGGCATATGTGAATGAACCTGAAAAAAGCAAAACACCAGACTAAAAGCTAAATACACACTTAAAGACATACAGTATGTGCGTATGGTTTACCTGCCAAAACATTTTTTATTCTGTACACTCAGTCTTGTTATTTACATGTATTGTTCACACTGCATAGCCAGACAGGTGGCACATGTAGTTCCTGCTTTAGCAATTATTCATCCTATGTTGGGCTGGGACAAGGGGTGGGCAGGAGGGGAAATCGCCCTGGGCACAGTGGTATGGAGGGCACCCACAGTATGCTCCAGATAAGTGGCTGGCAGTGGTATGGAGGGCACCCACAGCATGCTCCAGATAAGTGGCTGGCAACCAGTGGGCTGTCACAGCGTGCTCCAACATTTTTCACCTTATCTGCCCACAACTGGCTTGGAAACAAACCATGCACGCGCAATTACCTTCTAGCTGTGAGAAAACATGTGACTGGCCACACATGTGCAGCATGCACTCAATGCTAACCATGGGCAGCTAGAGTCATTTTAATAGATAGGAAGTAAAGGGAACTTTCTAACTCATCCCTGACCCCTCTATCCAAAACCAGAAAAAAAAGTTTATGACATGACATACAATCTCCAGTTTGCCCATTTCCTAATAATAAAAGCTTCACTTTTCTACAGATTTCACCTGTTTTTGACGTGATATATATTTCTGCTATGTATCTATAGTTGTGTGGAAATTAATGTAAATGCCATTGACACCCTCATTATCCATTCATAAATCAACCTTCTTGCATCAGCATCAATATTCTGAAGTGACATACAAGGGATGACTTCCGCAGCCTCTCCTTTTCATTTCGTGCCGCCAAGCTGCTTTCATCGAACGATGTGTAGTTCACCCGGAACTTCCCAGACAGGTTCCTGTACAGCCTCTTGGCAGCATTGGGCGAGGAGGGCCCTGGCGGCTTCTTAGTCTGTGCCAGCTGGAGGTCCTTCATCTGCTGTGTCATCTTTGGAGATGAAGACCTGAGCAGAAGACAGAAAAATAAATTAGACAATATAATATATACAATATAATAAGCTGCAACGAAAACCTTTACCAGTTGGGCTTATGCAGCTCTGAATATTCAGCCTCTAGGCAGAACTTGAGAAAATTCACAGCCCAGTTATAGAAAAAAAAATTGCTTTTGTTGCGATACTCACCTTCAATCCAGAGATGTCCCTCAAAGTAATTTCTTTCCACTACTAGTCTTCCAGGTTGAATAATGACAAGGGTCATGCAAACTACTTCTTCTGAGCCCAGGGTGTCATTTGCTGTTAAAAACTTGTGCGTTTGAGAACATTTTTGTATCCTGCTCCTTAGAATTTTCTCATCACAATGGTCGAAAAATAAGGTTGATTTGACTTTTGTCTACCAAAGTTTAGCAATACAGTTGGGTCACCTCCTTGCCCCCTGCCTGTGATTGGATACATACATTCATTATAATCCTCTACCTTGTAGCATTATGGTTCTCAGTTTGAATATCAAGCAGGATACTACCTGCATGGATTTTGCATGTTCTCCCTGTGCTTTTATGGGTTCCCCTGGTTACTCCAGTTTCCTCCCACGCTCCAAAGAAATGCTGATAGGTTAATTGGCTCCTAGTATGTGTGTACAAATTGTCTATGCACATTCCACATACTAGTCCCAAACTTTGCAACTAGAGAGGGTTGTAAAAAATTTGCAGAGAAAATTTTACGGCAAAGGTTCTGAAGCATATCAGAAATGGCACCCAGAGAGCTAGCCCACAGAATCACTGAGAGTTGGAAAAGCCTGAATGGTATGTTCATTCTTTAGCATCCCCTGCCTAGCAGCACTAGGGTTCTTGGTTTGCATCCTAACCAGGCCACATTGAGTTTGCATGTTCTTCCTGTGCTTGTGGGAGTTTACTTCAGGAACTGCTGTTTCCTCCCATACATTAAAGACATGCTGGTAGATTACCGTATATACTCGAGTATAAGTCGTTCCGAGTATAAGTCGAGGCCCTAATTTACCACAAAAAAAATGGGAAAAACTTAGTGACCCGAGTATAAGACGAGGGCGAGAAATGCACAGCTACTGTAAGTGGAAAAGAGGGTCAACAATGCCCATTTGCAGCCTCACTGTGCCCATTTGCAGCCATAGGTCCCCCGAACTTCAAACTCGGTAGTTAAGGGTTCCTAGATGCCCCCTAGCTGCAGCCAAAATGTGGGGTCTATGAACCCAAATGGTCCCGAAATGACATTGCTGCAGATGGACACAGTTGACCGACTTTGGGGCCACTTAGTGCTAGGAACTCCAAATTTGGTGTGCAAACTCTGTAGGATTAGCACCATAAAATATCCAAAGCTGGAGTTTCTAGCACCAAGTGGCCCTGAGATACAGGGCCCCAAAAATCTGTCCAGAAAATGTCAAGCACTTTTCTGCAGCAGAGAATGACATTTTCCGAACCGGTTTGGGGCCCCGTATCTCGGGGCCACTTAGTGCTAGGAACCACAGCTTTGGATATGCTGTGGGACCAGTTTCACTGGGTTTGCACACCAAATTTGGGGTTCCTAGCACAAAGTGGCCCTGAGATACGGGGCCCCAAATTCGGTTCAGAAAATGTCAAGCACTTTTCTGCAGCAGAGAATGACATTTTCCGAACCAAATTTGAGATACGGGGCCCCAAAATTGGTTCGGAAAATGACATTTTTTGCTGCAGAAAAGTGCTTGGCTCGAGTATAAGTCGAGGGGGGCACTTTCAGCACAAAAAAATGTGCTGAAAAATTCGACTTATACTCGAGTATATACGGTATTTGGCCCTAGTAGGTGTGTACGAATTGGCTATGTGCATGTTATAACGTTCTGCATGTTGATCCATTACTGAGCAATTGGGGAGGTTGGAGCAAAGACCTGGTGACCTACCTTTTAAAAAAAATTGGGCAAGAAAACACTTTGGAAAAGACTCTGAAGCATCAGACATGGTGCCCGGAGAGCTGGCCCGTAAAATTGCAGTCGGATATGACTACAGGGATATATACATACATACACGAAAATTGTATTTATGCAACATAGGTTGAAGGATCCTAGCACATTCAAAATACAAGACCACACTTTAAAATATTACATCAAACTAAATGCTGGGTCAGTCCTTCCTGACTACATTCGGCTTCATTTTAAAGCTAGTGTTACGTATAAAGGCGAGGAAGAACTCCATCACAATGGGTTTGTTTCATAGAAGAGACAGATGTATATACACCAGACAGAATTTCTTTCTGCGTGTGGTGCGGTGCACTGACCTCACCAACACGTTTATTACACAGCTGTGTCACAACACGTCTCCTCCTTCAGAGAAATGTTATTGTAACCCTGGCACCCTTAATCTGAACGTTAAGAACCCACCTTTGATTTACAGTAGCCAGCAAAGCCATTTTTTTTTAGAATCATTAACTAGCTAAGTGCTGGACTACATTGTCAAAGGTTTAGCGAAAGAGTATGCTTTGAGCGAGGCGTTGTGGAGTTAATGGTACAAACATATCTTAGTAAAAACGTATCCCCATGCAAGAATTTGTTCTGGAGACTGCGCCACTTGAAATTCTTTAAATACAGAGCTGGAGACAGGCAAGAATGCTGCGGACTGTCTCTAGTGTAGGGAAACAAACCCATACTTGTTGGATCTCTGCAGCGCAATACGTTCAACTGAATGGCCGATCTGGAGTGTTTGCGGCATGGTCGCCGTCATGTGACGGCCACTGACAGGAATATAGCAGGCTGACACTTATAAGCCATCACCCTAAAGTGCCCCCTGCTGCTATTCAGGACTATATAAAGCACCCAATAATGCACTTTTACATTGACCAAGCTAATTGTAGAAGCCATACCCTGTCTGCGGAACAGGTGGCAAATAATCTGGCTAATTGCTGTATATTTTAGTGCACGGTAATGTAGATTGCCTTTCTATGGATGTCCCTTTCCAGCAGAGCTTAATAATTCTCCTTCTCAGACATTGGTTGCTGTCTTTTTCTATAGCCCCGCTATTTCCTCCACCCCTCCCTTCTCTTCCCTCGTGGCCAGTACAAGTTCATGCTAAATATGGCTACTTTCATTCTCCAGAGTGAAACTTGAACCTCGGCACCAGGCTGACTGGAATCAGCACAGGGTCGGGGTTACAAGGGCCGCACATTCCCAGTCCATACACTCCCCTAACCCAGCTTGATGGGTCTCTCAGTGTTCGCTCCACATTTTCCATCATAAAAGACATTTCCAGGGCCTAGGGCGATAGCGAGCGTTCTATTCTCTGCAGGACTGCACTATCCTTTCTTTCTGAAAGGGTCGGTTTAATGGATCTCCAGGTTATAGGACACACAGGAAACACAATAGAGACATTCAAGGCTAATACATTCAGTGTGCTTCTCCTGTGTATGCAGCACATTTTTTATAAGTCATGTTACTTAACCAGTCTGCAACAATATACTGGTTTGTTATTGATCTTATTTGTAGCAATGGTATTACGTACTATATAAATGTTTATACCAGATGCAACATAAAGGCCTACTCTGGATCTCCTATATTGGCTGCATTTGTGTTTGTCAACCAGGGTGCCATTTGGGTTTCAGTAGGGTGCCATGAGCATCAGACAGAGCTTGCTCTGGATCAGCATCATAAGTTGCCATGGTTGTGTTGATGGGCCGGCCGCCAGCACCATAACAACCAATGACATTCTTTGGCCAGGACACACAATGTTATTTGTTGCTATGGTGGTGGCGGGCAGGCTGATTTAGGGCAGGAGACATGCAATGCCACCCCAGCATTCAGGAGAAGACAGAAGTCCACTCTCATGAACAGAAAGGCCTCTCATCACAATAGAGCCCTCGCCTATATATCAGAGTCTCAGACGTGAAGGGAGGACTCTGATGTGATGGGGAGACCTCTGACATGATGGGAGATTTCTGATGTGAAGGAGGGCTTTGATGTGATGGTGGGGACTTTGTTGTGAAGGGAAGCTCTGGTGCAAAAGGGGGAACTTCTGATGTGATGGTGGGACCTTTGATGTGATAGGGAAATATCTGAAGTGGAGCTTCTGATGTCAACTTAATTTCCTCAAGGAGGTTGTGTGCATCGTCCCAGGTTCAGGTTTCCAATTGATAAGTAACATTTACATTTTTAGACTGGGGTGTCTCAAGATTTTGCATACTTTTAATGTAAAGGAAATTTGCCAAGATAGAAATATGTGGTTTTCCGCTGCCTTCCACAAATGCTAGTTGCTTACCTGTCAAGAATCCAGAAAAAGCTGCCATAAGTGAAGCCAGAACTTCTTATCTGCATACTTCTGCATATTTTCTGAGTCAGTGACTCATAAAATATTGAAAAAGAGGCTCAGCATGACAGTCAGGCAACGAGCATTTTCAGAAAGCATTAGGGCATGCCGGCATTTCTAATTTTTTGTGTGCATATATGTGGGAGGGGTGGGGGTGCCGGACCACTGAACATCAATGCGAGGGGGGGGGTATTTTTACACCCAGCTACTAGAATGCTAAATGGAGGGTACACTTATGGCAATGACACCAATGGGGTGATACTCCAACACTCAACACCATTCTCTGTGAAGCAACACCCCTTTATTTCCCATGCCTCTTCTTGATACCATCAATGCATCCCCTTTTTTTTTCTTTTACAAACCTTGGTAACCACGCGGGACATAGCATCTCTGAGTGCCTGCACATTGGGCAGATTGATCTCTGTAAAAAAGTGCAACTATACATACAACTGCTGATATCTGCCCTCCCCCAGCTTATTATACTCCACACCCCCATGCATGCATGATATATAATTTCATGATAACTAAAAATTGATTTATGGGGAGGGTTAAAATAAAATATACACCCCCAGTTGCCAGATATGCTAGTTATGTCACTAGGACAAACCCTGCATGCTGGTGAACTGTGTTTTGGGAACAATAAAGCATGTGATCCTGCATTCTCTCGGCATGCAATCCTGCAAGACATAGATTCCCAACTCCCCCTGTCTCCTTCCATTCTTATTCCCCGTACACACGGTCGGATTTTCCAACGGAAAATGTTCGATGGGAGCTTGTTGTCGGAAATTCCGACCGTGTGTAGGCTCCATCGGACATTTTCCGTCTGAATTTCTGACAAACAAAATTTGAAATCTGGATCTCAAATTTTCCAACAACAAAATCCGTTGTCGTAAATTCCGATCGTGTGTACACAATTCCGACGCACAAAGTTCCACGCATGCTCGGAATCAAGCAGAAGAGACGCACTGGCTATTGAACTTCATTTGTACATCACCGCGTTCTTGACGTTCAGAATTTCCGACAACATTTGTGTGACCGTGTGTATGCAAGACAAGTTTGAGCCAACATCTGTCAGGTTTTAGCTGTTATCTTTGATCCTGTTAAAAAGATTATCCTCACTTACTGTGTTAGTAATTGACCATAGAGCAAAAGTTACTAATGTTGTTTCTATGAAATCAGTCCTGACTCCTGAAAGGAAGCCAGTAGGTGATGCAAGCCACCAGTGTCCATGCATAAGTACTGGGTAGGTTTTGTATAAAGGTATTAGGCTAGCACTAACAACAAAAGATCTAAAGTAAAGGTAAGGGCTAACACCTTAATTAAAAGCAGAAATATGGGTATGAGGTGTTTTACCTGCCAGAACAAGTGTAAAGCTGACCATACACTGCACATTTCACCCAGTTCCTAATGAACCAAACAAAATTGCCTCATCGGGTGTCCCTGCCGGCCCCGCTCTGTTTGACAAAAGTCGACTGATGAACTTTTGTCGAAGAGCCCTGGAAACTTCTGGGGGAAACAATGGGTACATCCAATCAGATGCAGCCACTGTGCAGACATTTTGATGGCCGGTTGTACCAGCCGTCAAAATTTAATAGCCTCCTCAAAGATGAATTCATCTGCACTATAAGGTCAGCTTTAT
This sequence comes from Lithobates clamitans, assembly GCA_037952925.1. Taxonomy (NCBI): domain Eukaryota; kingdom Metazoa; phylum Chordata; class Amphibia; order Anura; family Ranidae; genus Lithobates; species Lithobates clamitans. The sequence continues at coordinate 4,072,163 of JBBGZY010000996.1, read as the reverse complement.
TTTGTTCGGCTAATTTTCAAAAGGAGTACCTCTTGTTATTCAGCACTGAGATTCTGACCCCACTTTTCTCTACTGCAGTTAAAGCAATAGAGCTTGGTTGAGTACTGTAATCTTGTAATTGGATAGTGAAATAACAGCAAAACACCAAGAAGGTCAACCCTGGGTTCTCTCTGCACACTCTGTAATGTATTAGATGTTCTGTTTCTTCCTTTACTGTGCAGAGAAATACAATAGCGAATACAAATACAGTCTGAGGTACTATGAACTTTTAAGAATATTGTAATGATATTATTTTCTGCCTACTTTCTAACCCAACCTTTCTCAACTTTTTTACCCCAGAGGAGCCCTTGGAATTCATCATCAGGTCTCAAGGAACCCCTGAAAAAAAACAATTCATTAAGGATCAGTAGGAAAGATGCCCTTTATATTGATGGCCAGTGGGAAGAATGCGCCCCCTACAGCGCTGGTCAGAATGCCACCTTTTTAGACAGCTAAAAAGATCATTTGGCATTGACCCTAGAACTAAGCATACAAAAAAAATAATAATTTTCAGGTCTCAGGGAACCCCTGTTAAGATTAGTCCACTAGGGTCATTAAGAAAATGCTTCTAACATTGGTGTTTAGAGAGAAGAATGCACACCTACAGTGGTGAATATAATGCCACCCTTACAGTCAGCGAAAAAGATCATCAGTGTCCTGCTACTGGCTTCACCAAGTGGGGGCAGACCTGATAGTATGAAGGCACAATTAGATAGGAAGTCAATATCCATAACTCAAGGAATCCCCAGCACCAATGCCTCATACATTGGTGGTCAGTGAGAAGAATGCCTCTTGACAGTGCTGACTAGAATGCCAACCTTACAACCATCAGTGTCCTGCTACTGGCTCTACCAAGTGGGGATGGACCTGGAAATATGAGGGCACCATCAGATAGGAAGTCAATTAACCACAACTGAAGGAATCGCTAGCACTAATGCCCCCTGCATTGGTGATCAGTGGGAAGAATATCCCCATTACAGTGGTGGTCAGAATACCAGCCTTATAGACAGCTAAACAGACCATATATGTCAGGCAGCTGGCACGGCCAAATGGCACAGGCCCTTGAACTATGCACACACCATCAAATGGGACATCAATTAACCATAGCTCAGGAAACCCCCTAGCAACCTCTTGAGGAACCCCAAAGCTCCACGGAACCCTGGTTAAGAATGGCCTCAGCAAGGGTAAATTGGCCTGTTACTGGTGCCCAAACATCAACAAACAGATAGACAAAGGACATGTACAAACATGCATATACCATAAATGAAAGGAATAGCGTTTGTCACAGCACACATACAAAAATTCTGAACTCTGGAACTCTCCAGACAGACCATCAGTTTAGGCATACGGAAAAAAAAAACACCGCATTTTTAAGGAGAAAAGTTCAGGGCATAGAGGAAATGTCTGCAATTAAATACATGACACAGAAGAGCTGTCAGCTGTACCTGTCAAAGCATTTATTAATGTGTGCTGAATAACAAGTCTCTGCTCCTGTCTGCATACTAAAAATATGTATAGCAGCAAATCATGCTACCAGTTTTTCCCTTGGATATTTTCCATAGTGAATTATGGAACCTCTGCGTCTATCTTTCTCTTTTTACACCTGAAAAAAAAACAGGAATGTCAAATATTTATTGGGAAACTAACATTTCTTTGCTTGTAGCATACACTTTTGTAAAAAACAAGTCACTTACTAAGGAGAGGAGGTCTTAGGGTACTCATCGTGACTGAGGAGACTGTTGTAGGTGTCTCTATGGTGACAGGAGCAGCCGGAGCCAGCAGATTAATATGCAAGGAGTCAAGGCCATCAGGGACATGCTTGGAAGCGACAGGGTGGGGTTAGGAGTGGACAGGGAGACAAGACACCCCACCTTCTGACCAACGTCTCTCTCCAGTGAAACATATCTGACCCCACGTGAAGTGGTAAATGACTCTAATTAGTCTCCCTGTCCTAGATACCTCCAGAACAGCAGAACTATTTAAAGAAGAGAATATGATCACAAAAATATTTTTCCCTGACAGTTCTTCGGGGTAATGCACACTTCTTAACTCTTCATGACCCAGAGGAAAAGCTCGTAATCTGACCACTGTATTAAGCAAGGCATAGCTAAAAACCCTACTGAGGAATTAACATGGAACTTTAGTCAGAAAATTAAGTCTTGATAGCTCACTCCAGGCTGGCACCTTTTGTAGGTATAGCTATATAAAACATTAAAAATAAGTATCTATACTGTTTAAAATCCAGTAATACACTGTCTAACCCTGTTCTGCACATAATCAGTTGCTCTTTATTCTCGGCACTGTGCCAAAAATCAGAGCCACTAGAGGCACATCAGCTGACTGCTTTAAGATTTACTGCTGCTGAAGGGGGAAGAAAGCAACAGGAATGACACAGATTGTGTGGAGGGAACAGAGATTGGGGAAGGAGAAAAGCAAAGTAGGAGAGGTGACAGGACAAATTCTGCTGCCAGGGAGACACGAAAGAATACTTATAAGAATAGTGTCTTATCTTCTCTCCTTAATATTCGGCAGCCTGTGAACCTCAGCACTGTGAAGTTTCTGTCAGCCTTCCTCTCTAGCTAAACCAAGACATACAATCAAGACGGGAAAAGTGCATACTTTAATTACAGAAAGTGACATATCATTTTTGAGACCATCGAGAGAGGGAGAGATTCCAATAAGGAAGTGACTGCTCTGGACTTCAAAAACTTGGTGACTTCTAGCAAGAAGAGACAGGAACAATGCTGGAGGCAAATTACGATACACACTAATTTTGGTAGCATAATTATTAATGTGGAATGTATGTTTTTTTTTGTTAAAGAACATCAATTGTTATTAAACTGTTATAAGTAAAGTTCCGCTTTAAGAAGGAATATAAGGAGAGCTGGAGAAGGTGGTGACCAATGAACTAAAGACCCAATTAAATAAATAGATAAGCACTAAGGAGTCACAAGACAGACAATTGGACAGGTCAATCCAGACTTTGCTTATCTCTGAATATTGGCTCCTCTTTGAAGAGTTTTTATAACATCTTGAACATACATTTTGAAAAAGTGTATAAAATGGCACCTCTTAAATAGAACACCATTCAACATTGTACTTTAATCTGCAAACATAAATATATTTATATTTCAATATTTTTTTATTGAAGTAACAAAATAATATCATATAAAGCACAATCTTTGTATTTAAAGTGTAAGTAAACCCTCCTATCGTTTTCAGCCAAGGAAGCTGCCATCTTTGCCTCTGTTTAATCTACAACTGCCATGATGCTGCACATGTGATCAGTTATGACACCAGCCATTGGATGGCTTGACAGTTTGATTGAGAGCACAACCAATGGGAGTGTTACATTTCCGGCACGTGCCGGAAATGAAACAGTTTTATGGATGGGTTTACTTCCGCTTTAAATGATGATTCCACAGAGCAGCCTTCTCTGTAATGGCATATTGATGTCCAGCCACATCTATAATGACTCCACTTGCAGTCCATGAGCACCACTGTATAACCATTAAACTACCCATACCCACATGGATTGTGCTATCCAACAATTCTGGCCTGATCTGCAACACCTTTACCCACCCAAAGTGATGCACAGAGGACAAAAAAATAAATTGTACGTAGCTGACCACACACGCCTACAGAACACAGTGGACAGGCACAATAAGGTCTGGGAGGAATGGCACCAGAAAGAAATTCCATCCTAGCAGATCCTTTGCTCTGCTCCAGATATCTTGCCCTTATGAATGTCCTCAGGGCCCAGGATGTGGAGAGATGTGGACTTCCTCCCCTTCTCTTTTCTCTTTTTTTTTTCTTCTTCCTGGTTCTTTCTGTTTTTCCTTTCTCTCCTCCTCTTTCTCCTCTCAGTTTTTTACATGGCTGCACTGACAATTCAGTTACTCATGATAATCACCGGAAAGGTACTATCCACGGTCCTTGGTTATCTCTAGAAGCTTCATGCGGTACTGTGGATACATTAGGCTGTTTAATGATCAGATCACATGCGAGAGTGATCAATAGGTCTTGCATGCTCCTATAGTCTGTTTTCTAAGGAAATTATTATCTCTTGATACCATGACCTTTGTAACCTTCCTTCGAGCTTTACTACTTTGCTAATAGTGAGTTATGTGCATGTTTTCTGATTTCTGTATTAAAAAAAAATGTTCACTAATAATTGCTATTTATAAAAAAAAAAAAATTGCTTGTATATACTCTGTAAGTACCTGACCAACACATCTATGTGAGCTTGTTGAACATCTCATTACAAACCATGGACCAACATATAGAGGACCCACTTTGCTGCTAGAACAGCCTTCTCTCGTCTAGGAAAGCTTTCCACAAGATTTTGGAGTGCGTCTGTAGGAATTTGTGTCCATTCAGTCAAAAGAGCATCCGTAAGGTCAAGTACTGATGTACAGTACCTGTCTAGAATGTGGACGAGAAGCCCTGACTCACAATCGGCATTCCAATTTATTGCAAACATGTTTTGCAGGGTTGAGGTGAGGGTTTTGTAAAGGCCACTAAAATTCCTCTATGCCAGGGATCTCCAAACTTTCTAAACAAAGGGCCAATTTATGGTCCTTCAGACTTTAGGAGGACCGGACTGTGGCCAGCAGGAGTGAAAATTTTTCTGGCATCAGTGGGAGTAAACTTTGCCACATTTAGTATTAAGAGGAGGAATAGTTTCCCATTGTTGGTATCATAGGGAGGAATAGTGTGCCTCATTATTGGTGTCAGTGGGAGAAATGGTGTCCCATTGTTGGCGTAAGATGGCAGAATAGTATCTTGTATCAGTGGCAGGAATGGTGCCCCAAGGGCCAAATAAAGGCAAGCAAAGGGCTGCATCCAGCTCCCAGGCCGCAATTTGAAGACCACTGCTCTATACCAAACTCATGAAATCTAAATACTTTTGGGCATATAGGAAGGTGTAATGATTCACAAACATTGGGCCATATAATGTATAATCCGATGCAGCATAGGTTTTGATTTATATTTTATTTTTTTTTGGCCCTGTTTGATATCTAACTGGGTTTCCATTATCCTTAGACAATGTCAATGGCTCATACAATAGCCAATTGGATTTTAGTTATTTTCACTACAGCTGAATAATGACAATTTCCAATTTTGAAGAAGACCTGTTCCCTGTATTATCCTCAACAAACAGGATCTTTAGTAGAGAGTAAAATACACTGCAGGCCCACGCATACTGTAGTTGGTAAACCGTCCTTCCTGTTAAATGTTTACAGTTTGCAGAGATTACAATAAAGTCAATGCAGAAAATGTGTCAGATGCCTGTCCACAAAGGCAGCTCCAGACGAAGACTGCCAGTCTGCCAGCCAGATTGTATAACAGTGACACAATCTGTTCAATAGCCACACATTTACTGTCTGTGACTGTTCTATGCCTATACACATAATAGTGCTGATTTTAATGCTCCCTTAAGGCTGAGATTCCAACTAAGCAGTTAAAAAACTCTCATTGCTCTATGGGTACATATTTCAAGTAAAGCATTACATATTATATTTTCCTATTTGAAAAAAAGGGCATCCAAGAGGTGCTGGGACTTTGATATGAGTTTAAAGTGGTTGTAAAGGCAGAAGGTTTGTAAAGCCTTCTGTGTGCAGCAGTCTCCCCAGCACCCCCTAATACTTACCTAAGGTCCCTCTCTGTCCAGCGATGTCCACGAATCCCGCGGCTGTCCAAGACTCTCCCTCCTGATTGGCTGGGACACAGCAGCAGCACCATAGGCTCCCGCAGCTTTCAATCAAAGTCAATTAAGCAATTAGGAAACAGAGGGGACGGGGCCAAACGGGAGCTCCGTGTCTGAATGGACACCCAGAGCTGCGGCTCAGCTTGGGTGCCCCATAGCAAGCTGCTTGCTGCGGGGGCACTTAACAGGAGGGAGGGGCCAGGAGCAGCAAAGAGGGACCCGAGAAGAGGAGGATCCAAGCTGCTCTGTGCAAAACCAGGACACAGAGTAGGTAAGTATAACATGTTTGTTATTTTTAAAGAAAAAAAACTGTGACTTTAGTATCACTTTTAGTATAACTACTTTCCACCTATGCCAATTCTGACATTTCATCCCTACATATAAAAATCATAATTTTGTTGCTAGAAAGTTACTCAGAACCCCCAAACACACACACACACACACATATATATATATATATATATATATATATATATATATATATATATATTTATTTATTTATTTTAGCAGGGACCTTATAGAATAAAATGGTGGTCGTTGCAATTGTTATGTCAGATTATAAGAGTCAGAAACGCTTGATAAACCCAAAGACAGGAATTCTAAATACTGTCCCTCCTTCAATTAATGGAGAATAGTGGCAAGGCTCATGGTATAGGATTTTGCATCTTGGTAGACATGAATGAAGGGAGAAAGACCCAAATAGCTTAAACTGTATAAACATTTATTAAAACACAAAGGATGCTAATAACTCATATTAAGATGAATAAAATCCAGCATGAAAATGGAGATACTTGTTCCCAGGAAACAATTGGAAATCTTACAGATTTCACAGACGTAGACTCTGCCCTACATGTTTCGTCAAAAATGACGTCAATAGGGGCGTCAAGTGTATCAAGCGTTTCTGACTCTTATAATCTAGAGCAGTGTTTCTCAACCTTTTTTCAGTCAAGGCAACCTTTGAAATTATGGACAATCTCAAGGCACCCTTTAAAATTATGGACAGTCTCAAGGGAGTCTCAAGGCACACCATTTGAAAATGTAAAAAACTATTCTAATAGTTTTACATAATGTGGCAGCATCAACACACGTAGGACACCCAACATTAGAGGTGATTATACAAAGCAAATATACTTTTGCACACTGGTACTGACTAGCATTGCAATGTTTCTCTTTTCCCTCAGTTTCTCTTCCTTACCCATCTAATGTGACCTCAGTGCTGATGGAGATGGGCAGGGGAGGGTCAAACAAGGATGCCGTGCAGGCGATCAACACCCTTCTTATCAACACTGATGACATCACTGATTGTTAGAACGCCAGTGGCTGGAAGGTTGAAATGGTACACAATAAAAACCTGTGGCTTTGTGTAACTAAAAGGCAGGCTTGATCCACCTGCTGTATACATTTTTAGGCATTTTGCCCAGGCACACCTGAAGAAACCTCAAGGCACCCTGGTTAAAAAAGGCTGATCTAGAGTCCAGTGTTTCCGGTAAGAAGGCATTTTGTTCATTTTTCGGTGGTGGCACATCTGGGTGATCCACTCACGGAACAATTATGTTTATCCATGCTGGATGCACTTTTAAAGAACTGTTGTAATTTGCACTTTGTTTTCACCACCATTGACTATTTATGAACTCTCGTTATACATTGATTATGCATTTATTGTGATTTGCACTTTACTTTCACCACTATGAACTATTTATGAACTTTCATTATACATTGATTATGCATTTTTTTTTCTGTCACTTTTTTATTTACATGTTTTAATATTCATTTAATATGCAACTCTATGCTTATATTCACTGTCCACAATCCATCCTATTGTGTTGTTGCCAGCAGCTTTTCTGGTCCCACCTGTGCAGAAATTTGGTGGTTTATATTTTTCTCCAAAGATTTCTGGCAAGATGTGGCATGCACTCACCAATGCCTGCCAGAAGGCATTGTCTCAGAGTTTATACACTCCATTCTGAGAAGTATTTGGTGTACTGCCTGCAGAGTCTGTCTTATCATATTATACAGTGGGACCCTGCTATGCACACATTTCATCTAAATGCTTTGAGAAATGGTTAAGCAATCTCCTGCATATAGTTTATATTGGTGGGTCCTGGCTTGATGTGGATGGACCTCCGCTATTCACTTAACTGGCATCATTTAGATGCTGCATAAAGCGTTTTTGAATGCCGGGGTTTTCAACCCTCAAGAAGTCAGCTACCAAGGCAAAAGTGGCATGGATTATACTATATATCATTTGTGGGCCGAGACTACTGAGCAGGAAAGCGGAGGCTTGGTAAATGAAACATGGCACTGGCATGAGAGGTAGGTGAGCAAAAAAAAAGACAAGAGTGTATAGCAAAATATTACAGTTCTTCCTTAAAGCATATCTAAACCAAGAACAAAAATGTCATGTATTGCAGCTTACCAGTCATTAGCTGTGGTGGCTGCATTTGTTTTCTTTTTTCAGGATAAGAACATTTTCTTTAAGTACAGAAAAGTACTTGTTGATCCTGATAGGAATCCGTAATCCTTGTGGTTTCCTGTGCACAGAACTGAAATTTGAAACAAAGTTGGAATCTTTCCAAGCTATCTTCTGTGCACCACTGCTATCCATCCTCTGGATGTAATGGAGATGGGTGGACGGTATTTGTAGTAAATCAGGAGAGCAGCCTATAGCAAAACTCTGCTCCTCTATACGAAGAATTTGATAAGTGAGTATTGTCATCTAGGATAGTTGGCGTGTTAGTGGCAGCATCAGCAGATGAAAATTAATTAAACAAAAACCTTAAAAAAAATAAACAAATGCAGCCACCACATCTAAGAACTGGCAAGCTGTGGTATATAAACATTTTTTGGGTGTAGACACACTTTATATTTGGGTTACTGCTCTGAAACCTCAACCCCAGGGTAAAGGTGATCATTTAGTACCAGGTCCACTCTGTTTACTTCCTGGAGGGTTCCTTCTTCCAGTCGTCCACATCACTGCTTGAATGACGTGGACAATTCCCATTGACCAGCCAGTGGTGGGGTCCTCTTAGAAACCAGAAGAGATCTGACGTCAGACTGAATGGAGTGAAGGTGACTGGATGGCTGCTCACGCAGATGGAAAATGCATCAGCAAGTGACCTGGATGGGGTTACTCGGTTGAGTATAACTGACTTCACCAGATAGGGGAAGCTTTACACCATGCAGAATGGGTTAGAGGGGGTGGGGGGCATGACCAAGAAGAAGATTTTGTCTGGAGTTGGGCTTTAAATAAAAAAAAAGAGGCAGGAGCAACAGATTGTTGAGAGCAATGGGATTGTCAAGAGTAGGCACCTGGGTTTTGTCCCACGTCCGTCCGTATCTGAAGGCTCCATTCACACTCCCCTACACCCGATGTCCTGCTGCAATGCACAACAATGGAAATACCATTATTCTTCATGGTGCCAGTTCACATCAATGCAACGCGGCGCAGTTCAATTTTTGAAAGCTGGTGCTTCCCTTGGTGCAGCATAGTGCATTTTTGGTCCTTTAGACTTGGGAGCACATGTACATATGCATTTTCGGTTTGTTTTTGGCAGGGTTTTGTGTTTAAAGCGGACCTTCATCCCTCAGACTATCTAAGGCTCTTTGCACAGTTGCTACCCTGCGCAATATCGGCACTTTGTTTGGCTCCTTTATCTTTATTTACACTTTAGGCCTAGGTGAGAATAATGTGTTCTTGCTGCTTCAGTCTCCTGGGATTTCACATCACATCCTAGGAGGCTGTAGGAGTAGAGAATAACAAAGATCAGTGGATGGAGCTATGGTCATCATCGGAGACTGGCTGACTGAACCCATAAGAGGCAGGCGATGGCTTCCAATGACTGAGAAGAACCAAGTCGTCGGTTCAGGAGTTAGGCGGATGAACCTGCTCAGCGGATCGCAGCCGGACAATGCTGGATCTGTTTGACAGGTGAATATTTGACAACACTGTATAATAGGTAAATGGAGCTAAAAAAAGAAAAAAAAAAAATCAGAGGAGTGACGGAAATTCCTTTTTGACAACCAGTCTCCTCCTCCTACAAAAAAAATATACACAACAGGGGGTCCAGTCCGTCGGGAAATGTCTCACTGCCTGTGATTAGCGCAGCGCAGTGCTGACTTCCTGGCGGGCTCTGCATGTGGGCTGTGCGAACACGCCGGAGCTCATCCTTATTAGTAAACGCACAACAATAAAATCAGTCTGTATATGCAGTAAAGCATGCTTGGTTATACTTACTGTGGAACCTAAGGGGTTAATCCTGCGTAATTTGTAAAAAGGCTGTTTGATCCTGTCTCCTCTGATCCTCCCCTACTTCCACTGACCCCAAACCATCTTCAGACAGTACAGAGTCTAGGGGACAAGCTGCACATGCTCAGGTTGGTGCGTATTGGTAGAGAGTTTTTTTTTTCTTTCTTGGGAGAGTGCATGTGATCGGCACAGGGTCAATCAGTACTGCCCAGACAGAAGGTCAGAGGTCCTGCATCCTCATAGGACAGTGTCACATGACGCCCAGTCAGGATAACTGAACCACCGCCCAGCCGTCAATCTGCTATAGACCGGGCGGCAAGTGGTTAAAGTTGCTGTAAACCTCAGACATGAAATATCAGTCTGACACACCGCTCCACCGATTTTGGTAAAGAGCCTCCGGCGGAGGCTCTTTACCACGTGATCAGCCGTGTCCAATCACGGCTGATCACAATGTCAATAGGAAAAGCATATCCCTCTGTAGTGAGTACTTGTCTCAATAAAAAGCACTATGTGTAATTCTGTCAGTTTCTTTGTGCCTCTGCAGTTAGCATGAACCACTGACAATTTTTCTTGACACCAAGAGTAAAAAGGTGACAGGGGAGGGAGCTCCAGCAAATTGACAGCCTCAGCTTTGTTACGGTGAGCTGTGTGAAGAGGGTGCTTCCCTTTCCACCAGTCAGCTCTCAGACCTCTCCTCATTGAACTCTGCAAAGTGTTACTTCAGCTCTCCGCCCCCTTTTTTCTGAACCCTTAGGTGGGTCATAGATGGTGCAAATTTCTTTCCTGCAGCCACGGGTTGCAGGTAAGAGATTTACATGATTCCCCCATCAGCACAGACAGTGCTGACAGGGAAATCCCGCCTGCCGAGCCATTCTCTTCTCCTTGAGGGAGAAGACAGTGATTATTGCTAGCAGCTATAGCAGCCGTTAGCGATAATCACAAGTAAAATCCAGCAGGCTGGTTGTACCCAAGTTAATTGATCGATCACCTTGGTACATTCAGCCTGCCCATACATGACTCAAACCATCTATGACTGGCCTTAGACAAGCTTATAAATTCAGCATTTTGAACGGCTGTAGAGAAGAGAATACTACAGATAGACAGGTACCACTTATGTAGGATATGTAAGGGTTTACAACCACTTTAAGAATGGAAACACGCATAACAACTCACTATAAAAACACACTGAAAAGTGCATGATCTTACACCAGCATTAGTGTGAACCTAGGAAATGACATTAAAGACCAGGGGATATATCTGAGACTCTGACAGGGACCAAAAACCAGGCTTCATTAACAATCCTAGGTGTGCGTCAGTCTTAAACCCTGGCTCCACTAAGAACTCCCCACAATTACTTGCTTGCCTGGCTTCTTTGATACACTATATTGTCAAAAGTATTGGGACACCTGTCTTTATGCCACATGAGCGGAATTTCCGTCGGAAAAAACTTGGATGGTTTTTCTGACGGAATTCCGCTCAAGCTTGGCTTGTATACACACGGTCACACAAAAGTTTGCTGAACTTTCGACCGCCAAGAACGCGGTGACGCACAACACTAAGACGAGCCGCAAAAATGAAGTTCAATGCTTCCGAGCATGCGTCAAATTTTTTTGCGAGCATGCGTAGAAATTTTGCGCATCAGAATTGGTACAGACGATCGGAATTTCTGATTGTAACTTTTTCCGACCGAAAAATTGAGACCATGCTCTCAATCTTTTGCTGGCTGGAATTCCGCCAGCAAAAGTCCGATGGAGCATACACACATTTTCCGACTTTAAAGCGCTCATCTGTCGTGTGTACGGGGCATTACACGCACGTGACCTTTAATGGCATCCCAGTCTTAGTCCGTAGAGTTCAATATTGAGTTGGCCCACCCTTTGCAGCTATAACAGCTTCAACTCTTCTGGGAAGGCTGTCCACAAGGTTTAGGAGTGTGTCTATGGGAATGTCTGACCATTCTTTCAGAAGCACATTTGTGAGGTCAGGCACTGATGTTGGATGTGAAGACTTGGCTCACAGTCTCCACTCTAAGTCACCTCAAAGGTGGTCTATTGGGTTGAGGTCAGGACTCTGTGCAGGCCAGACAAGTTCCTCTACCCCAAACTTGCTCATCAATATCTTTATGGACCTTTATGGTGTGCAGTCATGTTGGAACAGGAAGGGGCCATCCTCAAACGGTACCCACAAAGTTGGGAGCATGAAATTGTCAAAAATGTCTTGGTATGCTGACACCTTAATGCCGCGTACATACGGTCAGACTTTTCGACCGGACGGGTCCGACAGACTTTCCAGCGTACTTTCGATGGACTTTTGACGGACTTCCGACGGACTTTTTAACGAACTGACTTGCCTACACGCAATCACACCAAAGTCCGACGGATTCGTACGTGATGACGTACACCGGACTAAAATAAGGAAGTTGATAGCCAGTAGCCAATAGCTGCCCTTTTTGCGTTGGTTTTTGTCCGTCGGACTAGCATACAGATGAGCGGATTTCTGGGTCCGGCGGAGTTACGACGTAAAGATTTGAAGCAAGTTCCAAATCTAAAGTCCGTCAGATTTGTGACTGGAAAAGTCCGCTGAAGGTCCGGTGAAGCCCACACACGATCGGATTGTCTGCCGGATTTGGCCCGTCAGACCAGTCCGTTCGAAAAGTCCGACCATGTGTACACGGCATAAGAGTTACCTTCACTGGAACTAAGGGGCCAAGCCCAACCCCTGAAAAACAACCCCACACCATGATCCCCCTCCACCAAATCATTTGGACCAGTGCACAAATCAAGGTCCATAAAGACATGGATGAGCAAATTTTGGGTGGAGGAACTTGACTGGCTTGCATAGAGTCCTGACCTCAACCCAATAGAACACCTTTGGAATGAATTAGAGCGGAGACTGCGAGCCAGGCCTTCTCGTCCAAAATCAGTGCCTGACCTCACAAATGCGCTTCTGGAAGAATGGTCAAACATTCCCATAGACACACTGCTAAACCTTGTGGACAGCCTTCCCAGAAGAGTTGAAGCTGTTATACCTGCAAAGGGTGGACCAACTGAATATTGAACCCTATGGACTAAGACTGGGATGAGTTCATGAGTGTGTGTAAAGGCAGGCGTCCCAATACTTTTGACAATATAATGTAACTTCAGCACAAGTTTAGCATCCTGATAAAAAAAAAAAAAATGAACCCAAACAGCCAAGTAAGAGATTTACATGCCATAGCTCAGAAAAATGAAACACAGATAGATCAATGACAGCTAACCCAAGGAGTTTTATGAGCGCGATTGTAATTTGTGGAGACAGTCGCGGGAGTCAGAACTGATGAGGGCAACAAAACGCTTTCACTTCATATACAGTGTATAATTCATAAATTAACCCTTCCCAAGTATAACCCAAACTCATCATGCAGCAACCTCATTTATTAGAACCTCCAGTGTTATTTTTAAATCCCGGCTTCATTTTCTTTCCTTTAAATATTTTTTCCTTAAATGACATCTGATATGACCAGCAAGCATAAGCACTTTAATTTTGTTTAGAAATATGCCGCCTAAAAAAAAAAAAAAAAAAAAATTTGTATCAAAACTATCCATATCACAGCCTTTACATATAGAATCCTAGTATCAACCAGGCATCTACCAATCACAGCACAGATTATCTTGCCGCATTCCCAGAATGCCATTCTTCATGATTTTTCCTACCTACAGCAGGCTAATGTTTACCTTGTCTATGGCTGGAGCCAGTCTGGATATAAAATAAAATCAGTTTCATCCTGCCTATATTTAGTTGAACAGCACAGTGTGATGGATAGGGAAAAATATAAAAGGGAATAAAAATACAAAAACGCCACTAAAATTTAAAAACTAACATTTGCAGCTGAAATGGAAGGCAAACACGAGCGGCTTGCGATCTGTTCTGCAGTAGGTTTAATATGGGCGACGCAACAAAGAAATACTGGAAGTCAATGATCCAGATCAGCGCTCCATAATTCGTGTAGTGTGCCCATATCACAGCAGCCCCCCACACACACACGCACATCTAATCCTGGTACTGTATGGCAGCTTATAGAAATACTCATTTATCAGAATGCAGGGTGACATGTCACTTGTCCTTGTACAATAATAAAGACACTGCTATGTATAGTACTTGTGTGTTTTAATTCGACTAACGTATTAGCCTCTGATGCTAGGATTATGCATGGTATCTCCGCTTTATATTATCCATGTCTTAGATCTTTGATCCTAAAACAACAGAAGTCCGTATATCAAAAAGTGTATTGTCCCTGGCAACGGATCAGCAGCAAAATCACTCGGAACGCATTGCTGTGTCAGCTCCGCAGTCAGCACAGGCTGTGAGCACCCCCTACTGTTGTCATACAAAGTCAGACTGCTTTTACAGCATTTTCTCTTATGTAGCAACTGGCATCAGATTTTAAAGAAATGTAAAAATACAAAGGACAAAAAACTGTGGCCCCCATGGTGCTGGCTGGCAAAGCACGCTGACACTTGGGGTAACTAGTCAAATGAAAGGCTGTAGGTTGCCTATGTGTGAATGATTTCAGATGTGGGCAACCAATGTTTCTGAACAGTTAAAGAGGACCTGAGTTTTGGACACCGTGCCCAAAGAAAACAAGCAGAGGGCTAAGGATCACTCTGCTGCCTAGTCTGTGGTCTCCCTGCAGCTTATCTTTTCCCCATCACTGATCTACCATGCATTGTGCCTCTGTGTGGAGACGACCAACTGTGTAGAGCAGTGGTTCTCAACCTTCTAGTGCTGTGACCTCTTGATAAAATTTCTCAAGTTGTGGGGACCCCTAACAGTAACATTTTCGTAGCGTGGGTTGTCAGCACCCAAGGCAAGGCAAGTAATTTGCTCCCCTAACCCACGGACATTTAGCGCTCCCTGAATCCCTTCCACTTGTACAGTATTAAAACTCTTAAAACCCCATCTACCACTCTCTTTGTTCTCCTTTCTTTTCCTTTTATCTCTCTCTAATTTCTTATTTTTTCCCCCCCATCCCTCTCTCTAGCCATCTTTCTTGTTCTCTTATTCTTTCTCTCCCTTTTTCTTTGTTCCTCCCCCTCTTTTCCTTTCTCTTTCATGCATTCTCTATTTTTATTCCTTCTCTTACTCCTTGGTAGGGGGGTGGGGGGAATGGGATGAGTGGTGGGGAGTTGGGATGAGTGGCAGTGCTGGTGGGATCAGTGGCAGCGCTGGCGGGGAGTTGGGATGAGTGGCAGTGCTGGTGGGTGTGGGATCAGTGGCAGTGCTGGTGGGAAGTTGGGATGAGTGGCAGTGCTGGTGGGAAGTTGGGATGAGTGGCAGTGCTGTTGGGGAGTTGGGATGAGTGGCAGTGCTGGCGGGGTGTTGGGATGAGTGGCAATGCTGGTGGGGGTGGGATGAGTGGCAGTGCTGGTGGGGAGTTGGGATGAGTGGCAGTGCTGGTGGGGGTGGGATGAGTGGCAGTGCTGGTGGGGAGTTGGGATGAGTGGCATTGCTGGTGGGGAGTTGGGATGCTTGGCAGTGGTGGGGGGAGTTCTGATCAGCCAACTTAGGTGCTCCTGATCAAGGTCATCTGCTGATCTGAGAACTGTAGTGGGGACTTTTAATGGCAACTCTAATCACAGGTAGTGTTACTCACTTTGACTCCAGCTTCACTGTGTCTCCAGCCCTGTGGACACCTATGCCAAAATCAGGAGATAGGGTCTCCTCCAGCCCCTCCCAATTCACATTCCTTACCAGTCAGCTGACCTCTAGTCTCTGCCCCCCAGCCATGCCGTGAACTGAACGGGCGGCTGCAAAGAGGCTGAGTGGGCGGCCACGGGCTCCAGGAACAGCCCAGCTGGGCGGCCGCAAAAAGGCTGGGAAAGCGTTGCGGGATTCAGGAACAGCCCAGGATTCGGTGACCCCTGGCAAATCGTCATTCGACCCCCAGGTTGAGAACCACTGGTGTAGAAGAACAGGGCTTTGCTGCCACATGTCAGAGCTGCTCCCCTAATGACTGATGATCTAATGAAGGAGGAAAGTTCAAGAAGCAGCAGAAAAGGTTCAAAAGTACAGATCCACAGAACAAACAAACCAGAAACTGGGAGATCCTTGCACAGCAGGTCCCCATGTACGGCTTCCTCTCCAGCAAGGAGACGAGTGAGCAGCACACTAAAGACATCACTAAATCTCACTTCAAACCTCGTGAGACTAGTAGTCAGTGGCAATAGCACCTTAGACCTCACATTTCATGTATACAGTTTTAAGACCCCTTTCATCTGGGGCGACGGCAGCGTTATCGTTAAAGCGCAGCTTGTTTTGGCGGTGCTTTTCAGCCGATAGTGGCGTGCTTCTAACCCCAAAGAAGGGGTTAAAAACTCCCGTGTTGTAGCACTTCCGAAGAGCTTTTCAGGTGCTTCGGAAGAGCTACCCATTCATTCCAATGGGCACCGCCCCAGTGTGAAAAGTCACACTAGAATGAATGGGAGGTGGTTTTTAGGCGCTTAGCAGAGGATATATCCAGTGCTAAAGCACCTGAGAACCACCCCAGTGTAAAAGGGGTCTTAGACTACAAAACAGGAGTGCACTGTTATTTATTAAGACAAAGGTTAGCTTTTTCAGCGTAATGCCTAGGCACAGATATCTTTAGATGTTCCCTATAAAAATCTACTCAAAAATGATAGTTATAGGTGGAGTCTGATGGGTTGTGTCATGCCATGGTTTCCTATATCTCTTGAAGCCTTCAGTGGAAAGATCTCCCTTGTCTTGGTTCCCAATGTTGTCCCTGCCCACTTTGGAATGTTTGTGTTCATGTCTATTTTTGGGTGTCCTCACTCTTATTTCTGCTTAAGTACTCCTTTAAATAGTTACGGAAGGTTCAGGACATAAGTAGCTTCCTGTATATAACATGCTTATGGCTTTGTAATTCTGAGTAGCCAGACCTGTGATTCATGCATCCCTGCCACCAGTGCCAGGACAAAGTCACCCAGTGTAAAGATGTCAAACTGCACCCCCCTTCCTCACTTACAAAATGCAAGATTAGGTGATCCTAAGCCCACCAGTCACTCGCTTGTCAAAATCACTGCCGCTGTCACTACTCCTCGCAGTCTTGTAACAGAAGGAAGGCACCCCCATCCCTACAGTAAGCCACTGCGCCCAGGGCAGCTGCCACTCCAGGCCACCCCTTGTCCCAGCCCCACCTGCCCCACTGCATCTCCAAGGAGGTCAAACAACTGTATCCTATTTCAGTATCACAGCTTCTGGGGTCACCTCTCCACCTCCAACTTACTGATTGGACAATGAATCAAAGGAAACACCTCTATCCAATGAGCAGACATAAAAAGTAGCTACAAAGTTGGACCAGCAATACTAGAATAATGGGCCCAATACCTGAGACATTTCCATTACCTGTGCTCTGCAGCATGCTGAAAAATCCCAGTTGACTTCTATGGGGCCAATGAATTCAATCAGGAACCTGAAGCATGCTGGGAAGGGGAAAAGCTGAGTTTTTAAGCAGAGTGTCCACTGAAGGAGGCAAGTCTAAATTGTACATTACACTAACCTTCCCCACTTCTGCAAAAGCAAACATCCTGAAGATCCAATAATGGGGTAAAGTAGAAACTTTGGCAAATAAAGTGCAAGAGTCAGCTTTTTGTGCATGTTATTAGAAGCATTCACCATTACAAAAAGACACAAATCTGCATTGCTATCTCCTACTTAATAAGTCAGAGAGCTTTCTATAGATGTACCACCTACCAGCTGTACATAATAACAATTCCCATTGTAATTGGGCTTCTGCTTTAGCATTCTGCTTGAAAATAAAGGACTCTGCTCTCAGTTCTGTTCAGACAATGACAAAGGTAATCACAACCCAGCGATATGGGAAACACAACCTCAGTTGGACCACAATACCTGGTATGTGTCCTGCAGCAGCATCTATAATTCCAGCAGTTCATCTTCCTTCCAAAACACCTACTGAATCCTTGTGCCCCGACATGAAACCTCCGAGAGCTCGATCCTGCACAGAGGACTTGTGATGACATGTACAATAAGAGTTCAATAAGGATGAAGAGGTCTGTTTTTAAAATCTTTAGCTGTGAGCTCAAAGCTTGTTGGGATATACCTAGATATAGAAAGTTATATACAGCTGTTGGGATTATGAGAGATGTGAAGGATTCAGAGATAGTGTATTGCTATCTCCATCACATGAAATCAAACTAATATCAATGAGTTGGGTATTTATGAAAGAGTTGTTTGAACATGGATTTCACGGGCCACTATAAAGAGAGTTGGCAATTAGCTGGTTTGCTATTTTTCTGACCAATCTGGGGTACTGTTTTCCCATGTATTTAGAAAATCTACAGGCTGGTAAACTGGAAAAATGGAGTTTGATAACAAAAGTACCATAGAACTGGAAATGGAACAAAACTTATGAAGAGACAAAACGGGCAAAAAAAAAAAAAGAGGAGGCGCTGAATTGTATTAAAAGTAAAAAAAACTTCAGTCTCAACGAGATTGAATCACAGGTTAGAATGGACCCATATGGACCCTTTCTGTGCTCGGGATGAGCTCCCAAAAACATGGAGCCAACGAAGAGTCTGGTCTCCTAAAACCACTCTATGGATTCCACAGCTAGACACTTGCAAGATGTAGACTTGGTACCTACTGATAAAACAAAAACAGAAAAGCGCCTCTGAGTGCAATGTTTTAATCTGTAGTACAAAAAGTATTCAACACTTACATCTCAGTAAGTACAGGTATACTCATGGGAGAGGGTGATATCCTGAGGATGTAGCCGGTGTCAAAGGCATATTTACAAGAGGTACCAAGTCCAGGCTGTGTAAGCCACAAGGAGCCGGAGAGGAAGTTGGCTGTGGAGGAGAGGTAACGAACAGCTCGTGGAAACAACAAACTGACAAACGTCAGCACGGTCAGAGGGAACACAACGCGTTTAAGAGCATGCACGAAGTTCGTAAGGCTTACACAGCCTGCGCCCGCTGCACAGCTGGGGTGCCGATGCTCGTGGCCGATGGTCGCGATGACCGCCGGCCATGAGCGATCGCGAGCATGAGGGACAGAACACGGACGTGTGTGTGTAAACACACAAATCCCTGTTTTGTTCTGAGAGCAGTGACAGATCGTGTGTTCCTATTAGCTAGGTACCACGGTCCGTCACTTCCTCTAGTCAGTCCCCTCCCCCTTCAGTTAGAATCACCTCCCAGGGAACACAGTTAACCCCTTGAACGCCCCCTAGTGTTAACCCCCTTCACTGCCGAATCGCTGAATAAATGCCAATGGTCCCAAAAAATGTGTCAAAATTGTCCGATGTGTCCGCCATAATGTCGCAGTCATGATAAAAATCGCAGCTTGCCGCCATTACTAGCAAAAAAAAAAATAATAATAATAATAAAAATGCTATAAATCTATCCCCTATTTTGTAGATGCTATAACTTTTGCGCAAACCAATCAATATACGCTTATTGCGTTTTTTTTTACCAAAAATATGTAGAAGAATACATATTGGCCTAAACTTAGTTTTTAAAAAAAAAATGGGGATATTTATTATAACAAAAAGTACAAAATATGTTTTTTTCAAAATTGTCGCTCTTTTTTTGTTTATAGCGCAAAAAATAAAAACCGCAGAGGCGATCAAATACCACCAAAAGAAAGCTCTATTTGTGGGAAAAAAAGGACGTCAATTTTGTTTGGGTATAGCGTTGCACAACCGTGCAATTGTCAGTTAAAGTGACGCAGTGCTGAATCGCAAAACATGGCCCGGTCATTCAGCAGCCAAATCTTCCGGGGCTGAAGTGGTTAAAACATTGCACTCAGAGGTCCTTTCCTGTTTTTGTTTTTCCATGTTGTTCCTGAGTTGGCTTCACTCCTGAGAAGTGCAGCCCTTAGTGCTTGTGTTCCTGTAGATCATAGAGACTCAACATCTCTCACTATTTATTGGACATTTTATATTCACCTGTGGACTTTTTACAATTGATTCCACTATTTATTTATAGTCTTGATTTAACTGATTGTGAGCTATTATATCAGTGTCCCGAGCGCTAGCATTTCCTGTTTTCTTGGTAACTAATGATGATAGCTGACAAGCAACTAAAGTGAAGCATGATGTCATCAAGCGTAGCCCATGAACAAGTTCAGAACAGGTGGATCTGTATTAAGGGTGGTTGTAAACCCTTACCTATACGCAGTGAAGTGACTGGCCTCACGTGATACATGGAGAATAAATTGTTACTAAACCCAGTAATATAAAAATAGTTCATCCCCCCCCCCCCCCCATAGTGCTCACAGCTTATAAATCATCCTTTTACATTAAAATACTGCCACTATATACCTTTTTGGATGATCTGTATACCACGGTTACATGATAAACTGCACAGTTTCTCCAGTGCTGAGAGTTCAGGTGGGAGGAGATTTCCACTACAGTTTGTGTACACGCCCACATGTGTGATGTCAAAATCATGTGACCTGGCTAGTTTTGAGAACAAGCAACTGTTCTCTCCAGCATAAAAGACACAACTGAGCATGTGCAGGTTGGCTACCCTGCCTGTGTTAGTTGGCCTTCCAGATAGACAGTGCAGGAGGGGGAGGATCTATGCATACAGGATAAAACAGCCTTTTTACACAATGCAGAGGATTAACTCCTTAAGTTCCACAGTGAGTATAACAAGCATGCTATTCTGCATAGAAAGACTGATTTTACTGTTGTGGGTTTTGTAAACACTTTAAACAAATCCTACTACATAAGTTGTACCTGTGTAACTACAGCTGTCCTTCCCCTACATCCATTTAAAGTGCAGAATTTACACAGGAACTCTTGGGTCTGAAAAGCAGGGGGGCGGAGAGTTGAAGTTACATCAGTGGGGAGAGCTCTGAGAGTTGATTGGAGGGCTCTTCACACAGTACACTGGTATAGAGTGGAGGCTATCAATCACAGGCTGTGTCTTCCCCTGTCACCATTTTTAGTCTGGTGTCAGGAAAACTCATCAGAAGAGGAACGAGGCAGCGAACAGAAATTACACTTAGTGCTCTGGATTGAGACAAGCACACACTATAGAGGGATATGTTTTGTTCATATTTCATGTCTGAGGTTTACAACCACTTTAAAGACAAAACACTGAATTAACCGGCAGACAAGGGAACAGTTGGGTTTGAAGGGCAGGATTGGGTCCCTACTAGAAGTGTCTGGAGGACTGAGACTATGTAACATTTTTTTTTCCCTCTCTTGGAGCCCTTTGGCTAAAATTCTACAAAAAAAATTGCAGGAGGAAGGGGGGGTTCAGAAGGCTTCATACAGTATAGGGAAATATGCCATCTCTCCTTGGTCATGTTTGGTGGTCTTTACAAAAAAGTGTTATTATCCAGGTGTGCCTAGGGCAGAATGATATGTAAACATGGCCCTGTGCAGGACACGTGCCAAAGCTCACAAGGACCCTCAGGAAGGCATCTGCCTGGGCCCAAGAACATCACACCTGGCCAGAAGGGAAAAATGCCAGCATATAAATTGACCAGACTGAGGGCTGGTAGCTGTGAATTAATGGTGCCTGGGAGCTGTTCTTCACAAACAGGCCACAAAGATTTTTTATTTTTATCCAGATGTTGGAGAAGGAAACAATAGGATCATAACCAAAGTTTTTGGAGCTCAGAAATTTTTATTTTATCATAAAAATCCAAGATCCAACAGGACTACGCGTTTCGGGGATGTACTGTACCCCCTAAAAGAAAATAGTATATATAGTCACATGGTTACTTGGAAATGGAGAAATGTTCTATCTCAGCCTTTCTCAACCTTTTAAACACAGAAGAACCATTGAAATAACATTTTGGTCTCAGGGAACCCCTGCTAAAAATTACTCTACAACTCATGTTACACTAGTGTGATGAGACAGGTAAGAATGCTCCTTACACTTGTGGTCAGAGGGAAGAACGCTCCTTACACTTGTGGTCAGAGGGAAGAATGCTCCTTACACGTGTGGTCATTGGGAAGAATTACAGATAGTAAAAAGATCAATGGTTGGTGCCAGTGGAAACTTATCTGAGAGTTATAAATTGCTCAAGGAACCCCGAGCAACCTCTGCAGGAACCCTGGTTGAGAAACCCTGTTCTATCTACCTAATCTACAAATTATTTCTATGTTTACGACAACACTTCTCTCCTCATTATGTAACTTCCTATACATATTTAGTATTCTTCTAGCTATAATGAAGGGGGTACTTTCCAACCCTCAAAACACGTTGGCTTATTATCTTGGATTTGTACGTAAAAATATATATTCGTAGACTTCAAAAACATTGGTTAGGGCATTTTTCAGGTGCCTTTTGAACTGCCAAACCAGAGCTTCTGTAACCTACACCTAAAGCATAAACTCCACAGCTTCCCATCCACACCTCCCAAATGTTTCCACCACTCCAGGTGTCAACAGGTGCCAATAGAAAAATGGATAAAAAAGGAAACACGGAGGTGTTGTCCCCAGCCAATCGATTATAACATTAATTTTCCTAGTGCAGGTAAGAAATTACAGCTCAACTCCAGCCAAACTTTTTAATTTGTTTTGGATACAGTGGGGAAGGGTTTAGAGCGCATGGCAAGTTTTGATTGCCATCTGGGTCTTTAGGGGGCGAATTGGAAAGGGTTACAAATTCTGACAATGTTTTTCTGCTTGTGCCTTCCTGTTCTGTTCAATTAGTAAATTGATACCCAACATGTCACGCTTCAAAAATGCGCCCGCTCGTGGAATGGCGACAAACTTTTACCCTTAAAAAACCTCCATGGGCGACGTTTAAAAAAAATTCTACAGGTTACATGTTTTGAGTTACAAATGAGTTCTAGGGCTAGAATTATTGCTCTCGCTCCAACGATCACGCAATACCTCACGTGTGGTTTGAACACCGTTTTCATATGTGGGCGCTGCTCACGTATGTGTTCGCTTCTGCACGCGAGCTCGGCAGGACGGGGCACGCTTAAAATTTTTTTTTTTTTTTTTATTTTAACTTTTTTTTTTTAATTTTTACACTGTTCTTTTAAAAAAAAAATGTGTCACTTTTATTCCTATAACAAGGAATGTAAACATCCCTTGTAATAGAAAAAAAGCATGACAGGACCTCTTAGGGGTCAAAAAGACCTCAGATCTCATATTTACAATAAAAATGCAATAATAAAAAAAAAAAATGTAATGTCATTAAAAAAAAAATAAAAAATGTCTCTTTAAGAGCTATGGGTGGAAGTGACGTTACTTCAGCCCTCCAATAATATGGATACAGGTGGGGGCCATCTTCCCCTCACTCATCTCCATACCACACACGAAAGAGGACCCGATTGCCTCTGCCGCTACCAACAGTAAGTGGCGGTGGGGAATCGGAGCACACCAGGAGGGGGGCCCTCTCCCGCCGCCGATAAAAGTGATCTAGCGGTGAATCCGCCACAGAGACCACTTTTATCTGAAAGCAGACCGCCCGCTGAAGAAGAGGATACCAGGGTTATGACAGCTAGCTACTGCCATAAAAACAATACTCCTCTTCAAAGTACCGACGTAAAACGATGGCAGGCGGTCCGTAATTGGTTAGATACCCTACAAGAAATGCACTCAGCACGAACCCTTGGTGGGCCAATTTACTAAAGGAGTTGAGAATCCTTACCCGAAAATGTGTGAATATTAAAGTAGTGTTACACCCTCAGCGTTTTTACATTTAACACATTGAACACAATAAAATAAACATTACCCAGCCAACTATTTGTTAAAATTCTTACCCTAACACTTGCTGTTTACAACTTTCAATGCTGTTGGCTCTTGCTCTCAGTGCTGCTTTTCTGAACTTCCAGTCTTCACAGAAAATAGTTAACAGTGGACAGTGCAGTCTACAGCCAGTCTAGGTTTGGAGAAGAAAGAGAGAAGGAAGAAGGAGAAGCAGGGAAGTGCCCTGCTATCCTAGGCTACCAGGCTGTGTGTATCTATTGATGCACACAGTGTTGGGAGACACAACTTTACTCCCTGCATGCAAGGGTGGCTCCAAAGGATGCTGAAAGAGAAAGGAGCCACCCTGAAACAGGAAACCTGGGTGGGGGTGGGGGGCAGTTATTGCACCATCTCAAACTGGAACACAGGCAAGGATTAAAATATAAAGATGCTGCATACTCAGTAAGTGAATAAATCAGCTGCTGAAAGTGCTTAAAAAAACTGAGGGTGTGATATCAATCTAACTTCAGTTATCCAATCGTTTTAAAAGCATCTATGTGTGATGGGGTAACAGCAATTCATTTTCCATATGACTGGAAAATTGAATAAATATTCACACCCCGGCCAGGGGATGGTTTACTAAAGGGAAATAGACTGTGCACTTTGCAAAGTGCAGTTGCACTCAGCATGTGCAATTGTTCCAGAGCTTAGTAAATGAGGTCAAATTTCCCTTTACAAAGAACACCCAATCACATGCAAGGAAAAAACAAAAAAAAAACAGCACTTTTGCTTGCACATGATTGGATGATGGTAGTAAGCAGCCAATCAGGAGAGAGAGGGGGCGGGGCCGAACCATGGTTCTGTGTCTGAATGGACACACGGAGCTGCGGCTCGGGTGCTCCCATAGCAAGCTGTTGGCTGTGGGGGCACTCGTCAGGAAGGAGGGGCCAGGAGCACTGGCAAGGGACTCAAGAAGAGGAGGATCCATTTCACAGAACAAGTATGTATAACATGTTTGTTATTTAAAAAAAAAAAAAAAAAACACACACACGAGACTTTAGCATAGTGGCTGCCTTGCAGCACTGGAGTTTCTGGTTCCAATCCTGGTCAGGTGTGCTTGTGTGGGTTTGTAAAAACATGCTGGGAGGCTACTTGGCTCCTGTCTAAATTGGCCCTAGTATGCATATGAGATAAGGAGCTTAGATTGTAAGCTTGAAGTACTGATGTGAATGTACAATATGTGAAGTGCTGTTTAAATAGATGGTGCTATATAAATGCCTATAATAATAGCTATTTAAATTAAAAGGAAGCAAATAAGAAAAGTTCAATATTAGGGTTTACATACACTTTAATTTGACCAACTTTTACATGTCATAAATACCAGTTCTGTAAAAAATAAAAAAATAAAAAAAAATCTAAAACTGGCTGCTTTCTTAGGGCTCTTTTACACAGGCAACCAGGGGGCGGTAAATACAGGCGGCCACACCGCAGTTTACTGTGCCCCCAGCTGTCCATCTGAATTATATTACAGCCAGACAGGGCTGTACTCATGGTGGGGCTACAGCCAGGGGCGTAGAAACAGGGGTCGCAATTGCAACCAAAATCCATCCATCGGGCCAGGAGGGGTGGTGGCATATAGAGAAACCAATGCCCTCCATTTACCCCCCCCCCCCCCCTGTAGCTGCTGAAAGCCCACTTTTCCTCCTCTCCCTCCTGCAGGCATTCAGCAGCTGTAGGAGGAAAATGGAGGGGATCAGTTCTTCTAAATGCAGCTGTCCAGCTTCTTTCTGCTGCCCCCAGGCCCCTGTGCTCTCTCGCTGGGCCCCCTCTGTGCTCTCTCTCTCCGGGCCCCCCCCCTGTGCTCTCTCTCTCTGGGCCCCCCCGTGCTCTCTTCTACCCCCCCACCCCCCCTCAGCTCTGCCAAAATCCACCCTTCCTTCTCCCACTGGCTGTTGTGGGGGATGCTGTCAGGATGGAGAGTGGGGAAAGGGCCCCTGAATATGGCCCCTTCTTTTTCTCAATGGATAAAGTCAGTAATCAGTACCGATCACTGAGGCCAGGTTCACATATGTGCGGCTGCAGTTTCCAGCCTAAAGTCTGGTGCGTCCCTGTTCACCGGTTCAAGTGCGATTCAGGTCCGACTTTTTGCCTGAATTAGCATCTGAACCGGACCCAAAAACGCACAGGATCCTTTTGGAATTCGCACCAAGGTCGCCTTGGACTTGTAGGAACCGTCTCCATTGAGAGCCGGTCACACTCGCATGTCATGGGAATTGGATGTGATAAAACTGCATCCAATTCACACATATGTGAACCCAGCCTTACGCTCTCCATTCATTACTGAGGCATAGTAAGCTGTTTACTATGCTTCAGTTTGTGAATGAACAGGAAGCTATTCCTGTCCATTCATTCTGTGCAGCTGAGGTTGCAGAGAAGGAAATTGAGGGCTATGTGCTCATTCTTTCTATGTCTCAAAGATGACACATCAGAGGTCTGTTTAAACCCCTGATAGCTCACCAAAGCCCCCCAACGAGGCTCCTAAATAAAAGAGTAAAAAAATAATAAAAAATAATATTGTAAAAATAAATACATAGATAAAATGGTGAAAAATAATAAAAAAGAAAAAAAACCCATAACATAACAAAAATAAAAAAACTACTGACACCAGTGGAGGAACTACCAGGGTCGCAAAGGTCGCACTTGCAACCGAGCCCTGGCATTCCGCCACCAGGCTCGGAAAAAAGGGCCCCAGCCGGGGTTCAGAAGGGCCCTTTATAGTGTTTTGCACTGGGGCCTTGAAGATTCTAGTTACGCCTCTGATCGTGGCAATTCTAACTTGCCTTAAGGTGTTGGACAATGGGAGCGAGCTGGAATTGCGTGCAGTTGCAGTGTTTTATTTTTTGATACAAAATCTCCCATGGTATTCAAAAAAAAAAAAAAAACATTAGCTTTTTAGATGGTGGTAGGCATTGCTGCCAGTGCAAAGGAACCCTTACGGGTTTCGTTTCCAGCACAGCAGGCTGTCTAGATTGTGTGCAGGTGGTGGGTACATGCTGATAAAGCCGTATATTAAGTCTAGCTCTCAATCAAATGTAGTTCATCATCAAATCTAATGAGGGAACTGTGGAATATGATTTTTGCATTAATATCCTGCATCTTAGAGGAGCTCTAATGACTTTGGTAAACAGGATTTCTATTTTTTTAAACAGAATCCCAGTACGACATTAGCAAGGCACCGGGAAGAGTAACCACGAACTTGACAGGCTTCTTTAATTTCCCCCACCACAGCCCCCACATAAGTTTCCCAGAATGGGTGGGAAAAGCCCTACTGTTTATCTGTCTTCCAGCCCCAACGCCATCCCACCCTCTGCGAGTCTCGGGCCAGATTTCTGCGTTCGCCTCTTGGCTTGCGAGCCCACCACAAAGTACTTTCACACACACACCGCAGTCCACAGGAACATGGTCCCCATCCAAGATCCAGAGCGGCTCGTACAACAACTCCCAGATAGCATTTCTTCAGAAAGCAAAGAGACTCCAGAGTCATTAGAGAAAGAGATCGGAGGAGGCCAGCCTGGGAAATGTGCTACACACTGGCACCTTTTAATAGAAAGAACACAATCAGTTGGCCAAATATCTCCAATAACGTATGATTTTATAGAATGAACGGAATTTCTATCCAGAACAGACATTTCCAATGACTAAAATCTCATATTAAGTCATCCCATAATCATTTTTAATATTTTTAAATTTGCAGTTTTAATAAAAAAATTGCAGATAGTCAAATCTTACCTTTTTCAGTCCTAAGATTTCCTGATCCAAGTAGTTCTGAACGGTTTAAGTGCCTTGATTCGCACTATGGGTAGCCAAATGATCGCTTTGTCTCTTTGTTATCACTTCTATGTTAACGAACTGTGATTTTGTTTATAGACAACCTCGGTATAACCCCCCCAGGCTCGGGAAGCTTGGGGTTGGAGATGCTTTTCACCACCCTAAAGACACAGCTTGATCCCTACTGGGGTGTCGGTAAACACCTCCTTTGCATGTAGTGCACTTGTCTACCATTTAAAGGCAATCAATAGGTGGCTGCTTATTGTTATAGCTATTACGGTATGTATGTTCAGGGCCGGTTCTACCACTAGGCAAACTAGGCAGCCACCTAGGGTGCATTGCTGCTTAGGGCGCCCGGCCACTGGTTTCCTACTCTCTTCTCTCTGCAGCAAGCATCAGCAGGCAACCGCCGCTCCGTTCGCACATAGTGACAGAGGCACAGCGGCGGCAGAGGACTGTGTCTGTGTCCTGACTCCCAAATGAATGGAAGCAAGCAAACATTCATTGATGGGCGCTGGTAGGTTGCATTTGATAGGCGCTGGTGAGGCTGCATTTGATGGGCAATGGTGAGGCTACATTTGATGGGCAATGGTGAGGCTGCATTTGATGGGCAATGGTGAGGCTGCTTTTGATGGGCAATGGTGAGGCTGCTTTTGATGGGCAATGGTGAGGCTGCATTTGATGGGCGATGGAGAGGCTGCATTTGATAGGCGCTGGTGAGGCTGCATTTGATAAGCAATAGTAAAGGCTGATTTTGATGGGCAATGGTGAGGCTGCATTTGATGGGCAATGGTGAGGCTGCATTTGATGGGCAATGGAGAGGCTGCATTTGATAGGCGCTGGTGAGGCTGCATTTGATAAGCAATAGTAAAGGCTGATTTTGATGGGCAATGGTGAGGCTGCATTTGATGGGCAATGGTGAGGCTGCATTTGATGGGCAATGGAGAGGCTGCATTTGATAGGCGCTGGTGAGGCTGCATTTGATAAGCAATAGTAAAGGCTGATTTTGATGGGCAATGGTGAGGCTGCATTTGATGGGCAATGGTGAGGCTGCATTTGATGGGCAATGGAGAGGCTGCATTTGATAGGCGCTGGTGAGGCTGCATTTGATAAGCAATAGTAAAGGCTGCTTTTGATGGGCAATGGTGAGGCTGCATTTGATGGGCAATGGTGAGGCTGCATTTGATGGGCAATGGTGAGGCTGCATTTGATAGGCGCTGGTGAGGCTGCATTTGATAAGCAATAGTAAAGGCTGCTTTTGATGGGCAATGGTGAGGCTGCATTTGATGGGCAATGGTGAGGCTGCATTTGATGGGCAATGGTGAGGCTGCATTTGATAGGCGCTGGTGAGGCTGCATTTGATGGGCGCCTGTGAGGCTGCATTTGATGGGCGCTGGTGAGGCTGCATTTGATGAGAGCTGGTGAGGCTGCATTTGATGGGCGCTTCATTAAAAAGGTAGTAAATACATGGGCAGGCCAAAGAGGGTGGAGTCAGGGGTGGAGCCAAGGGGGCGGCAAAATTAGGTTTTGCCTAGGGTGTCAAAAATCCTTGCACCAGCCCTGTGTATGTTCATATCTCGCCCTCATGTTTTTTATGGAAATGTCAATGTCTTCTTTATTATGGCGCTAACTTGTCTATGATGAAAAACGAAAAAACTAATAAAAAATTTTGAAAGCCAAAAAATTGCAGATATTGATATTTTTTTATCAAGTTTGAACCAATGTAACTATGCATATACCACATTTAAACATAATTATAGGAGGTACCATCCCTAAAATTTTTCATAGAAGAATATAAAGATTATGTGGGACTTTGTGTGTACCTCCTTGGGTATAATACAGGCAGAAACAGCCTATTTATATATAAAAAATATAATATTTTATTAGATATATCACAAATATTTTTCTAAATTCCAGCTCCCCTATGTACCATTATAGTACTTATTTTGCAAATATAAAACAGCTTTCCATTAATGCTACACAAGCTTACCTCACTCTCTTTATAGCTGTTTAACCGCTTTCCGACCGGCTCCTGTACATATACGGCGACAGAATGGCTCTCCTGCGCGAATCGCCATATATGTATGGCGGCTAACTTAAGAGCCATAGCAGGCGCGCGCCCGCTGCACGGCGGGGGACCCAGAACGAGAATTTGTGTGTGTAAACACACAAATCCCTGTTCTGACAGGGGAGGAGAAACAGATTGTCTGTTCCTATTAAGTAAGAACAACGATCTGACTCCTCCTCTAGTCAGTCACATCCCCTCACAGTTAGAAACCCCTCCCTAGGACACATTTAACCCCTTGATCGCCCCCTAGTGTTAACCCTTTCCCTGCCAGTGACATTTATACAGTAATCAGTGGCTATTTTTAGCTCTGATAGTTGTATAAATGTCGATGGTCCCAAAAAAGTGTCAAAAGTGTTGTGTCCGATCTGTCCGCCACATTGTCGCAGTCCCGATATAAATCGCTTATCGCCGCCATTACTAGTAAAAAAAATTTAAATGCCATAAATATATCCCCAATTTTGTAGACACTAACTTTTGCGCACACCAATCAATAAATGCTTATTGCTATTTTTTTTTTACCAAAAATATGTAGAAGAATACATATTGGTCTAAACTGATGAAGACATTTTTTTTATTACTATTTTGGATATTTATTATAGCAAAAGGTAAAAAATATTGTGTTTTTTTCAAAATTGTCGCTCTTTTTCTGTTTATAACGCAAAAAATAAAAACCGCAGAGGTGATCAAATACCACCAAAAGAAAGCTCTATTTGTGGTAAAAAAAAGTATGTAAATTTTGTTTGGGTACAACATCGCACAGTTGTCAAGAAGGTGATAAATTCTTCTTGAAGTGGTTAAACACACTGCTCGATTACTGCTGCCTGAGTGACTTCCTGGGCAGAGTTGACCAGCTGAGGGTAGATGATGCAGGGTGTGTGCTAATGAGATCAGCTGGTCAACTCCTTCCTGTGTCATGACCTAAAGTCTGCCCATGAAGTAAGGCAGAAGTAATCAAGCAGTGTGTTTAAACAGCTATGAAGAGAGTGAGGTAAGCTTGTGTAGAATTAATGGAAAGCTGTTTTATTTTTGCAAAAGAAGTACATTAATGTTATATTGGTACACAGGGGAGATGGATTTTAGAAAAAAAAAAAAAGTTAAAAGCTTAGCCTTTAAGATCTGTTGGTTCAGGCTGACACGTTTCTTGGGCAGTCCCGCTTCATCAGGGCCTTGGATCTTATTATGGAATACTGTAACATTATACATAGGTTAACATAATCCAACAATACATTCACATACATACATACTCATTGGATCTGTCCCAGATTCCCCCCTCCTTTTCTAATTGGTCCAATATTTTTAACATTCTTTAGTCAGTTCTAGAACATATGGTATATGTGTCTTTTTTAAATTGTGATTCACGATTGTGCTAATAGGTTTTATAGACATGTGCGATTCGCTTCGTTCCGAATTGAAATTCGTAAACATTTTTCGTTATTCGGAAAATCAGATGTATCCGAATTTCCGAATTACAATAGTAACGTATTTAAATGAATCCAAAATAACAAATCTAAATTTTGGACACTTTTAATTTGAATATTTACAAATCAAATTGAAAGATATAATAGAAAATATAGGAATAGAATAGAAAAGTATAGAATAGAAAAGAATAGAATGCAATTGAGTAAAACAGAACATAATAGAAAATAAAAGAATAGAAAAAATAGAATAGAAAAAAGGATAGAATAGAATATAAAAGAATAGAGTAAAACAGAACAAAATAGAATAGAAAACAAAAGAACAGAATAAAATAGAATTGAAAAGAAAAAGAATAGAATGAAAATAGAATAGAATGGAATAGAATAAAATAGAAAGAATATAATCATCTTCTGATATTCAAATTTTGAATAGAATACATTCGAACTTGAATAGAATACAAAATAAAATAGAATAGAAAATAATAGAACAAACAATAGAAAAGAATAGAACAGAAAGAATATAACAATATAACCGTTTTCCAAAATTCGAATAGAATAGAAAAGAATACAATAAAAAAAACCAATAGAATAGAATGAAAAATAGAGAATATAACCATCTTCCAAAATTCGAATTTTGAATAGCATGAATTCGATTTAGAATGGAGTTAGATTAGAATGCCATTCAAATGGAATTAGATTCGAATTTGAATGGAATTTGAAAAATTTTAATTGATTCGAATAAATTAAACGAATTCCGAAAATGAATTAAACAAATTTATATAAATAACGAATCTTTCGTTATTTTTCGTTCTGCACATGTCTAATAATTTAAAGTTTGATTTTCTTGCAGATTTATGTCTTTGATGCATTCAAACTGATCAATATTACGTGAAGGACAGAAATTTAAACCTAGTCCTAGTACTTCTAGTTCTGTGGGGAAAAATGAATATGATGTCAAATTTATGACATCTAAAAGGTACATGATATATTTATGTGGGTCGGACCACATATTGGTCCAGATTGCTCTGTGTATGAGTTAATTGTTGTTGTGTATTGTTTGTCTGTGTCTGGTTTTGTATGAAAATCAGAAGATGGGGGAGTTTTACGCTTATATGCTTGTGAGCGATTAGTGTCTGTGTCACCTCGTGCACACGTTGGCTTATATTTACCTATGCATATTGTTACAGTAATCCATAATGAGATCCAAGGCCCTGATGAAGCGGAACTTCCCTTGAAACGCGTCAGCCTGAACAAATAAATCTTAAGGACAGAAAATGTACTATCTTGGATGGCCAACTTATGTGTCTCTATATTTTTGAATGCATATACCATACCTGTGGGATCCCCCTGGAAGCTGGAAATCGCTGCACTGCAGTCATCTCCACTTTCTTCTGCGTCCCGTGCCAAGCACCTTCCCTGCTGCACTGCGAATACAGGAGGTTGCCCAGTCAGCATGAACACCATTCAGAGAATTTTTTTCATTTTCTCAATTAATGCAAAGCGTTCTCAGATTGGAGGAGGTGGCGAGTGTGACATCACTGCCCCACCTCTCCATCTCAACCAATCAGAGAATGCTTTCAAACCTTTGAGAACATGCAAAGCGATCTATGAATGGTGGCAGTGTTAGGCAGCCGATCTCCTGTGTTCAGAATGCAGCAGAGCAGCCGCTCAGCTCGGAGCCTGGAAGTGGAGATCACTTGAAGCTTTTAGAGCAGCCTTTGTCAGCCTTGTCAACACAGAGAAACCCTTGAAATAACTTTCCGGGCTTTGGGAACCCCGGCTAAAAATGACTATATCTACAAATCATGATGCAGTGCCTTAAAAAAAAAAGTATTCGCATCCCTTGAAATTTTCCACATTTTGTCATGTTACAACCAAAAACGTAAATTAATTTTATTGGGATTTTATGCGATAGACTAAAACAAAGTGGCAAGTAATTGTGAAGTGGAAGGAAAATGATAAATGGTTGTCAAAATATTTTTACAAATAAATATGTGAAAAGTGTTGCGTGCATTTGTATTCAGCTTCCCTAAGTCAATACTTTGCAGTGAAAGGTGGTTCTACAATTACAGCTGCAATCTTTTTGGGGATGTCTCTACCAGCTTTGTACATCTAGAGAGTGACATTTTTGTACATTCTTCTTTGCAAAATAGCTCAAGCTCTGTCAGATTGGATGGAGAGCGTCTGTGAACAGCAATTTTCAAGTCTTGCCACAGATTCTCAATTTGATTTAGGTCTGGACTTTGACTGAATCATTCTAACACATGAATATACTTTGATATAAACTATTCCATTGTAGCTCTGGTTGTATGTTTAGGGTCTTCGTCCTGCTGGAAGGTGAACCTCCACCCCAGTCTCAAGTCTTTTGCAGACTCTTAACAGGTTTTCTTCAAAGATTGCCCTGTATTTGGCTCCATCCGTCTTCCCATCAACTCTGACCAGCTTCCCTGTCCCTGCTGAAAAAATCATCTCCACAACATGATGCTGCCACCACCATGTCTCACAGTGGGGATGATGTGTTCAGGGTGATGTGCAGTGTTAGTTTTCCGCCACACATAGGATTTTGCTTTTAGGCCAAAAATTTCAATTTTGGTCTCATCTGACCAGAGCACCTTCTTTCACATGTTTCATGTATTCCCCACATGGCTTCTCTCAAACTGCAAACATGACTTATGGCTTTCTTTCAACAATGGCTTTCTTCTTGCCATTCTTCCATAAAGGCCAAATTTGTGGAGTGCATTACTAATAGTTGTCCTGTGGACAGATTCTCCCACCTGAGCTGTGGATCTCTGCAGCTCCTCCAGAGTTACCATGGGCTGCTTGGCTGCTTCTCTGATTAATGCTCTGCTTGTCCGGCCTGTCAGTTTAGGTGGACGGTCATGTCTTGGTAGGTTTGCAGTTGTACCATACTCTTTCCATTTTCGGATGATGGATTGAACAGTGCTCTGTGAGATGTTCAAAGCTTGGAATATTTTTTTTATAACCTAACCCTGCTTTGAACTTCTCCACAACTTTATCCCTGTCCTGTCTGGTGTGTTCCTTGGCCTTCATGATGCTGTTTGTTCACTAAGGTTCTCTAACAAACCTCTGAGGGCTTCACAGAACAGCTGTAATTATATTGGGATTAAATTACACACAGGTAGACTCTATTTACTAATTAGGTGACTTCTAAAGGCAATTGGTTCCACTAGATTTTAGTTAGGGGTATCAGAGTAAAGGGGGATGAATACAAATGCACGCCACACTTTTCAGATATTTACTTGTAAAAAATTTTGAAAACCATTTATCATTTTCCTTCCACTTCACAATTATGTGCCACTTTGTGTTGGTCTATCACAGCCGTCACTAAATGGTGGCTCGCGGTCCGAACACGGACCGAGCAACGCTTCTGTCAGGACCGTCAGTGTACAGTGCCACATCCCCAATGCTTCACTCAGAAGCCATTGGTTGCTGGGACCATGGGTGCCCTGCAACCAATGGCATTGCATGTGCACCTGCCCCCCCCCCCCCCCCCGCTGCTATCTATCTCTCAGTTCCCAGCCACGAGGTAAGCCGTGACGCTACGTGCATGCCCCCGTCCCCTGCTGTTGTGATCGAGTGAGAGCCGAGAGCCGTGATTGATGTGCTATGCCTGACCCTTCAGCAAGACTTCCGGCGCAGCTCTCGTCCCCTGCAGCTTGTTACCTCCTGATCCCTGCCCACCATATTGTATGTGGGGTGTTTACAGGGGCACTCTGATTGGCACATTTTCTTATAAGGAGCACACTGATGAGCACATTTAATGCAAGGTTCACTCTGATGGGCACAACAAAATGTGTCCAACAGAGTGCCCCTTAACATTAAACATGCCCATCAGAGTGCCCCTTAACATAAAATAAGGGGCATTCTGATGGGCATATTTTATGTTAAGGGGCACGCTGATGGGCATATTTTGTTGTGCCCATCAGCGTGCCCCTTAACATAAAATGTGCTCTTCAGCGTGCCCCTTAACATTTTTTTTTTTTTTACAAGAAATCGTGCCCCTTAACATTAAATAAGCCCATCAGTGTGCCCCTTAACATAAAATAAGGGGCTTTCTGATGGGCATATTTTATGTTAAGGGGCACTCTGATGGGCATATTTAATGTTAAGAGGCACTCTGATGGACGTTTTACTTTGGTTTCAATATTGCTTTGAGCTACTTCCTCTTTGACATGACAACACAGCTCTGAATTCCTATGCATGTGGTGTCAGCCCTGCTTACTTAACACCTTCCTGCCGGGCTATAGCTGATTGACAGGTTGGTGGTGGCTCTACCATTCTGACTGGATGTCATATGAAGTCCCTCAGAATGGGCCGCTCCTGCACGCCCCCAGGGGTGCACAGTGTGGCGATCGGTGGTGCGGTATGTCTCTCGGACACACCGCATCTCTAATCACGGTAAAGAGCCTGTGGCGTCCGCTCTTTACCATGTGATCAGCTGTGATCAATCACAGCTGATCAAAGTGTAAATAGGAAATGCCGGTTATCGTCATTCCTCTCCTCATGCTGACAGTGAGTGAGGAGAGGAGAGCCAATAAGCGGCTTTTCTCAGTGGGGACATCTGCACTGATAATTAGTTCCCTAATTATCAGTGCAGCCCCATCAGTGATGCCCACCAGTGCCCACCAGGGATGCCAATCAGTGCCCATCAGTGATTCCTGTTAGTGCACATAAGTGCCTCCTCATCAGTGCCATGTATTAGTGCCCATCAATGCCACCCATCAGTGACGTCTATCAGTG
Source organism: Lithobates clamitans (assembly GCA_037952925.1). Lineage (NCBI taxonomy): Eukaryota > Metazoa > Chordata > Amphibia > Anura > Ranidae > Lithobates > Lithobates clamitans. The sequence goes on along the minus strand of JBBGZY010000996.1, from coordinate 4,036,436 downwards.
CTCATCAGTGCTGCATATCAGTGCCCATCAGTGCTGCATATCAGTGCTGCCTATCAGTGCCCATCAGTGCGGCATATTAGTGCCTACTCATCAGTGCTGCCTCATCAGTGCTAGTGCATCAGTGCCCATCAGTGAAGGAGAAAAAATAAATACCAATAAAAGAAAGCTCTATCTGTCTCAAAAAAATGATAAAAATGTTGTTTGAGTACAGCGTTGCATGAAAGCGCAATTGTCCTTCAAAGTGCGACAGCACTGAAAGCTGAAAATTTGCCTGGGCAGGAAGGGGGTGAAAATGCCCTGTATTTAAGTAGTTAAGGAAACACTGTCTTGCCATTATGAATAATTAAAATGGTAATTTAATTAATTTTCATGGATTACAAAGAACACAGTTCACAGGAAGTTATCAGCTTACAAGGTCCCTGGCAAAATCAACAGGTATTTTTTTGCACCTATTAAAAAAGTTGAACACATATAACAAAACGCTTTTAATAGTATATTGAGTAGACCAAAAGGGAGAAAATAAGAAGTTCCTAGGGTTTATATTACAGATATGGCAAATTTTACATTAGCTAGATTGGACCAGCTTGGACCAATAAGTATGTACAGTGCCTTGAAAAAGTATTCATACCCCTTGAAATTGTCCACATTTTGTCATGTAACAACCAGAAACGTAAATGTATTCTATTGGGATTTTATGTGATAGACCAACACAAAGTGGCACATAATTGTGAAGTGGAAGGAAAATGATAAAATGGTTTTCAACATTTTTATTGAAATAAATATGTGAAAAGTGTGGCGTGCATTTGTATTCAGCCCCCATTACTCTGATACCCCTAACTAAAATCTAGTTGAACCAATTTCTTTCAGAAGTCACCTAATTAGTAAATATAGTCCACCTGTGTGTAATTTAATCTCAGTATAAATGCAGATGTTCTGTGAGCCATAGACTCTAATAGGCTTCAAAAAAGGTGGACTCGGAGCGCAGAGCATTGCGCTCGGAGCACACACAGGTGTGTTAGAAAAGCGAATGAATATTCGTTTTTCTAACACTGAACCGCCTCTCAGCCAATAAGGAGGCGTGGGTCCAATACCCGATTGGCTGAAGGCACAGACGCTCCAATTGGATGCCTAGCAGGAAGGAAGAAGAGACAAATGGAGGACACAGGAGCCGCCGCCTGACCAGCTGCTCATCCTACCATCCCACAGCTCGCCTCCGTCACCCGCTGACTGATTCCCCACAAAGATGGGGTAAGTGTCGGGCATTCAGCGAGCGGGGGGGGGGGTCACAGTGGCGGAATTTGACGGGCACAATGGCGGCATTTGACGGGCACAGTGGCGGCATTTGACAGGCACAGTGGCGGCATTTGACGGGCACAGTGGCTGCATTTTATGGGTTTTTTCAGTATTTTTCAGAATTTTTTAGTTTGCTTGCGCCTCCCCAAAAATTTTGAGCACCAGCCGCCACTGGTACATAGTAGATACAGTACATATAGTACATAGTAGATACAGTGATCGCTGATAGCTCCCAGGTCCTGGGCCAAGCAGCTGCCCTGCCGGGAGGCCACTTCCTCCGGCTGGGCGCCATTTGGGAAACCCATTTTTTTCAATGAATGCAAAGTGCTCTCACAAAAATCCCCCCCCCCATTGCCCCTCCCAGCTCAAATTCTCTCTTTCTTCAAATTCCCCCGTAAAAATCCCCCCCCCCTAAAAAAAAACCTCCTCCTAGCACAATTCCTCTACCCCTCAAAATCCCCCCCCCAAAAAAAAAAACAATTTCCCCTCCTAGCAATCCCTTATACCATATCACCTCTTCTAGCGCAAACACCACAAATCCCCCTCCTAGCACAAATCCTCTTCCCCCTCCCAACACAAATTTCCCCAAGTCACCTTTCCTAGCACCCCCCCCCCTAATTTCCTCTACTAGAACCCCCTGCTGACCACCCCCCCCCCAAACACAAATTCACTACCCCTTCAATCTCTTTGTGGTGCCCCCTCACCTCACATAATACCACACTGTCCAGGGAGCCGACCCTTTTGCCCACCCCTTGTCCAATCCCTGCGAGATGGTGACCTCCTGTGATCAGTAAGCAGAAGGGCAGCTACTTGGCATGGGACCTGTAAACTAGTGGCTATCATTGTAGTAGCGGTGACTACCATGGTGATTTCCAGCTTCTAGGGGGATCCCACAGGTATTATACATACATAGCGTAATATAGTCCTAGAGGGCAGCAAGGCTTGAAGTAATACCCATTGAGAAGTGGACTACCATTCCTATCTTTGCCGGGTTATCATACTTATACGCAAGAGTGTTTTGCTGTTTGATATTATACGTACATACTTACATTGATCCAAGCTGGACCAATATAACTATGTAAAAAAATTGCCATACCTGGAATTTAGTTTTAAGAGAGATCCGAAGCCAAAGAAGCCTGGGATACTGCATGTGTAATATATATTCCCAGGCTGATCAGCAGTACTCGCTTTGGGGGAGCTACATTATGGCTATGTATAGAATTTACACAATTGGGCATTTTACTTATTTTGTGACCACAGTAAACACATGTCTGTGCCAGAGAAGCATGAAACATTATTTCATGAATTTTTTACGGATGCCAGAATTTGGACCCTCGGGGTGTAATACCTAGCTGAGAGGAATTTGGCAGCTATGACAAAGATGTAAGCTGTGAGAAACGTACGCTGGGATAAGACCTAATTACAATTATTGCATTGTCTTTTCCTATAGTGCACATGCCAATCTGGGCAATTATGCAATCACTGCAAGCAAGGAGCCACAGCAAAACCAACCCGTCTTGGAAAACACTTGGGATTGTGGGAAAAGTGATCCATATCAATACCAGGCTTATTCAAAGTCATTATAAAGCCACATTTTATTAAAGATGTATAAAAGACATAAACACATCGCAGCTATGTACAATATGTATTAGTAAATCATTAACTGTATTATTTAATGCAGCTAGTATAAGTACCCCAATTTGACTTGGTATAAAACACTTGCAATCCCCTATACAGCAATAACTAATTTGGGAGAGGGAGAGGTAGGATTGAAAGCCAATCAGGTACTGTATGTTACATGCAAATGTGCTAACAAGCAATGCACTGATAAGATGAGAGAGCAAAATGAGCAGAGGGACAGCCCCATAAGGGCTCATGCATACTGTAGCTCAATTTTAAAAAAGCTGCTTTTACAGGCATTTAAGCTTTTATTTCAGCTTGAAGAAGCTTGTGCTTTTTTGTGCTCTTGTGCACGTTTTTATTGAGCTTCTTCAAGCTCCTTTGAGCTTTTTTGAGCAGAAGCGTTTTTTTTTCACAAACCTTTCTAGATAGTATTTTCTTAACTACTGTATAAACAAAACAATAAAATGGAACAAATGTTTTTGCCCTTATTCAAGCTTTTTCAAGCTCTTTGGGGTACTAGTTCCTCTTAACCACTTGCCGACCGCCGCATGTACATATACGTCCCTACAGTAAATATCGTTGTTATGGCTGCAGCTAGCTGCCATAACCCCGGTATCCCCGTTTTCCTGTGGTGGTCGGCTACAGGATAAAAGTGGTCTCTGCGGCGGATTTACCGCGAGATCACTTTTATCGGTGGTGGGAGAGGGCCCCTCCCCCTCCCGCCGCGATACGGTGCCCACCGCCGCTTACCAGGGCCATCAGCGGAGGCGATCGCGTCTATCCCCTAGCTGTGCATGGGGATGAGTGAGGGGAATATGGCGCCCACTCGTCTCCATGACACTGAAGGGCGGAAGCGACGTCAAAATGTCACTTCCGCCCATACGTCTTAAAGGCATATTTTTTTTAATGTCATTTTTTTAAATGACTTTTTTTTTTTTATTGCAATTTAATGTAAATATGAGATCTGAGATCTTTTTGACCCCAGATCTCATATTTAAGAGGACCTGTCATGCTTTTTTCTATTACAAGGGATGTTTGCATTCCTTGTAATAGGAATAAAAGTGACACCATTTTTTTTTAAACAGTGTAAAAATTAATAAAATCATGTAAAATAAATAAGAAATATAATTTTTTTTTTTTTTTAAACGCCCCGTCCTGACGAGCTCCTGCGCAGAAGCGAACGCAAAGTTTGATGCCATTCCACGAGGGGGTGCAATTTTGAAGCGTGACATGTTGGGTATCAATTTACTCGGTGTAACATTATCTTTCACAATATAAAAAAAAAATGGGCTAACTTTACTGTTGTCTTATTTTTTTTATTCCAAAAAGTGAATTTTTTCCAAAAAAAGCGCGCTTGTAAGACTGCTGCGCAAATACGGTGTGAAAAAAAGTATTGCAATGACCGTCATTTTATTCTCTAGGGTGTTAGAAAAAAATATATATAATGTTTGGGGGTTCTAAGTAATTTTCTAGCAAAAATAACTGTTTTAAACATGTAAACACCTAAATTCCAAAACGAGTCTGGTCCTTAAGTGGTTAAAAACGTGGGTTTGGTGGGGGGTGGGGGTTTCTGCCTGTAGGAGCATATGCCAGAAAAAGCCATAGTGTGCATGGACACATTGGCTAACACAGAGGGGAGTTTCCAGGCAGAATAAATAAGAGCTCAAAAGAGCTCAAAGGCCTGTAGAAGCAGCTTCTTTGAGCTCCTTTGAGCTGCAGTGTTCATGAGCCCATAAGTCTGCTGCTGCTTTTTGTCAGCTCAGCTAGCTCTATGACCCAGTGTTTCCCTTTTATAAAAGCCAGTGCAACCCTCTTAGCCCCTGGTGTAGCTCACCTTGTCTCAAGTCACCTCTTAGCAGGTGGATATAATTACTGGAACTCCCCTAATTCTGGAGGTGCTGCCCATGAGGCCAATAGAAGTGGCCACATCGGGTGGCACTCAAGGCAGCACAGTGGAGGGTCCATACTGGACACACCGTCTTATGTGCATGTTCAGTCCCCGGGCCACAGGGTGTCATTAGTTGTTATGGTGCAAGAGGCCACTTGCACAATCACAACTAGTAAGGCTGTGTGCTCTGGTCACCCACATCCTATCAATCTATGACACTGGGTGGTCCTGCCTCCAATGTCCTAGTAAATGATGACGGGGGCAGCAGAAATTGCTGACTCCGCCCTTGTCCTGTCATCACTTATTTGGAAGCCACTCTACGTGGTAAATGACCTCACAACACAAGACAAGTCTAGTTTAAGGTGAATAACTTTTACTAGCTATGTGGTATAGCCAGTAAAAGTTATTCACATTAAACTAGACTTGTCTTGTTTAATAAATGAGAACCTAGAACCCAATCATTTCAAATAATACTTTTTACAGTCACTACATATTACCAAATGGTCCATGAGGTAAATAAAAATGCTGGCCAAGGTACATTTATTATATTATTTATCATCTGCTGAAGTAGTATCCTGCTAAGGAATTTACCTTAGGCAGTAGAAGTACCGCCTGATCCTGTCACCCACTGAGTACACTCACCACTGGTCAAAGACCAATGATAAGGTGGGAAGAGTGGAAAGAGGTACTCTAACTGTGCTAATTTCATCCCATACAGGTGGGGTTTATGCAGTCCTTTAAATGCCCATCTGCACTAGCCCTGTCACCTCTACCTATACAGGGGAGAGTCACAGTCTCTCTGGAAAGGGCATACCCCAACCACCTTATAATCACTTTATTTATAGCAGTTTCTTGCCCTTTTCACAGCTGACACTTTTGGGTATGGAGGAGCATGAGACCTACTCCCCTGTGACAAGTCTCAAGTCTAGCAGCCCATCGCTAGGCCTGGAACTTTCACATGACCAGATGAGGGACATCACCTCTCTCCCAGGTCATCAACACAGATGATTTCAGTGCGAGTTGCAAGTAGTAAGTAGCTGCAAGGGAACGCAGCTAAGATAAATATAGGGGGATTGAGGAATGCCCTTTTCTGGTGACACCATCCCCTTTAAAGTTACAAGGGTATCTTGCCCCTGAAATCTACAAGAGCTATCAGAATCCAGTAGGCAAGTGAACCCATTAGTGTGCAACCAAAGATTAAGTGAAAGAAGGGGATTAGGCCTTCAGGCTAGGTTTACTGCCCACCTACCTCTCCTTCTTAGGCTGCAACGGTAGCATACAGAGGTGTACACATGCCATGGTTGTAATGCTTTCCAAAAAGGATCCCCCCTGTCGTGTTTGGAAAAAGGGGTGCCGCCTGCCAAATTGGACCTATTCAATTGATAGGGTGACACTGTACATGCCTTCCATGGCAGCGGCATGATGTTATGGGTATTTAGGGGTTAAAACAGGTGGTGATGAGGGGAAATATCAGCTCAGATCCCAGCATGGATAATTTTTCAGAGGGCGATGCATGTATAAATGACCCCTTAAACTAATTTTTATCATTCCACACTACCAATTGTTGCTCATTCTATGCAGCTCCAGTTTTATGCAATGTCAATAAATGGAATATAAAAGAAGCCATACGAAGGTGCAATAAAATATTGATTCCTAACATAAAATACCAACTGATGAAAAATAGTCTAATGCCCCGTACACACGGTCGGATTTTCCGACCGAAAATGTGTGAAAGGACCTTGTTGTCGGAAATTCCGACCGTGTGTGGGCTCCATCACACATTTTCCATCAGATTTTCCGACACACAAAGTTTGAGAGCAGGCTATAAAGTTTTCCGACAACAATGTCCGATCAATGTCTGACCGTGTGTACGGGGCGTAACACCCCCCCCCCCCCATTTCTAAAGATAAAAAAAAAAGTTTTGCTTTAAAATACACTTTAAATAACTATTTCAGGTTGGAAAAAACATAAAGATCTTAATCCTGTGCAAAATTTTATCTGTGACTTTAACTTTTTGATGAGAAAATTAGCATGCCATAAAATAATAAGCACATGCAAGATAATTCCTGAATTGATGCTGATGACCTTGCCAATGCACCTTCCTATAACAGTGCTCTAAAACATGGCACTACACCAAATTTCATGGCATCCAGGGATTAAAGCGCACCTGTGCCCAGATTATGGACGTGAAATTATTTAAATATTCTTAACAGGCAGTGAAAGAGCTTTAAAACAAGCCACCCCTGACCTCTTTAGCTGCATGTGGTGTGAAGTAATTTAAAGATCAATAATCACAACAAAGACTCCTAATGTTTGCTTGCATTGGAGAGCTGGGAGGCTGTCAAGAATCCGGTGCAAAAGAAATAACAAAAAAAAGAAAATTTCAGTGCCTCTATAGTAAATTTGGAGATGTATTTTTCCACAACACCTATAGCTACAGAGATGAATGAGGGTTTGCGTTAAAATGCTTTTACTACTTAGTCAGAATATGTAAAAACTTTAGTCTGCATGATCTGGGTACATTCAGATAATGACTACTCTGTTCCACTGCTCGTTCCTACCATTCAGCCTCATTTAGCATTCACATTATTCATCTACTAAAATGTATTGTAATTCATCATGAAGTTACAAGTTTGGAGCTAAAGTGATACAAGTTGTTGGATAACGTCATGCAATGAAATGCAACTCTCATAACATGTTATGCTGCAAGAAACCTGATGTTTTTCCAGAGCTTGCAATTTTTATCTCTTGGGTTAGCCAACATATACTCCTGATTTCATTATTGGCTTATACAACACTGCACCCCTGCTGCTGATGTTATACAACAACAACTCACAATAATATGAACACATCAGAAATTTCTCCTGTATGCCTCCTAAGTCCCCAGAAGCTTCACATTTACGACCAATCCCTCTTGTAGTTGGCTCCCATAATTCTCACCATTCAATGCTCAGTGATCTCTGTCGGAAAACAGGCTGCTCCAGAGGTGCCAACTCAGCATCATTCCTCTTCTCAGACTTCTCTTTCAGCGATAACCTGTGTGTGAACTTGGAGAGACCGCCAAGGGACCTGTAAATGGGACAAACAAAAAAGCCAAGGTTAAGATAGTCCTTTGGTCAATCTGAATACTTAACTCCTCTCCGGGTTTGCAGTGTCCATCATCCACCAACCACGGCTGAATGAGAAAATAATTCTGCAAAGAATGCAATATTAAGCCATGCTGGTTCAATTTAAATAATAGCAATACTGGAGAATGACACTGTACCGCATTGTATCCAAGGCTATTTATAGTGCATGTGCACAGACTGTACTGCAGCAGAGAGATGAATCATGGCAGATATGCAGTGCCTGTGCAGGCATTTGTAACAAATACCACTCACAGTTCCATGTCCATTCCCCAACAACACACACACACACACAAATACAACAATAGCTTGCATAAGTGGCATCGTAAACTTGCTCGTGGGGAAGATCTGGAATTACTAAATGAGCAAAGCCTGGTTTGAAAACAGTTTTTGCCTGAAGTAACCCTTGAGAAATCACATTATGTTATCTCAGTAAGATTATTTGTTTCCTTTGGGCATGAACATAATGCTTATGTTTAGCTGCGGAGTACATTGCGGGGTAGCCGGGAAGATCCATAAAGCTGTAGCGCTGCGAGCATTAGACACACACACACATACGGCGCATTCAATAATCTGAGCTAGAAAAAAAAAAGACCTTAACGTCAAGAGGAATGACTGACATTTACCAGTTCACATTAGAAACGGGCATGGTCTCTCCTTCCATGGATCTAGCTATTAAAAAAAAAGCAAGGAGAAAAAAAAAAAAACGCCAACTGGCCCTATTTTACCGTTTTATGGTTTCGTCTCCTAAATATGTTTAATTTACTGTTTTAGTTCGATACATCTGCTACTATATGTCAGTATTCATAAACATAAGCTCGATGTTCCTACATCAGAACGCGGAGTTTGTAACAACCCAAGAAGGCTGCCAGTGTCTACATAATTAATCACATAAGATGGAAATGAAGGCTGTATGCCTAATAACAAGATGTGGCTGCTTAAAAAACAAACACTAATAAATTTGTTCAGCACACAGTGCAGACCACAGTACCCCAGCTTGACTTGTATAGGATAAATCTTGATGGATTTGATGGTAAAATGGATTGGTACCATTTAGGTAGTATACAGAAATATGGACCTGTTACAAAAATTTAGTAGGCCAGGGGAAGGATATGGGAGAATACTGCTGGACCTTGAAATTCAGTTGGTGGTACCTAGTTGGTTATTTATAAACTAGTACACTTGCTCTGGTTAAGCTTCTCCTGTGCACACAAGGGTCTTCTAAGAGGGCCTTGGGTATAGATCATGGGATATTTAGAAGAAAGAAAGTGCAACACCAAATGTACAGAGTCTACAAAGAATTACAAAGTAGATCAGTCCACTTTTAATATTGGATCTTTAACCTCAATTTTGTCCAGCACATTTCTGAAGCCTTGATGAAGGGGAACCACTTGATGCCCCTGAAATGTGTTGGTTTGCTCTTCCATCCCATTTGAGGATGTACAAGTATATTGTATGTTTCGGGCTTGTACAGTGGACTTGATCAACTGACTCATACTTGTACAATGCTTTGAGCTCATGCAATGGACTCGCACTTGTTCAATGGACTTCTACAATGCTTTGGACTCGTACAATGGACTCATGCTTGTATAATATACTTGTACAATGCTTTTGGCTCATACAATGGACTTATACAAGTTTAATGGACTTGTACAATGCATTGGGCTTATACAATGGACTTTGCTTTTGGCCTTTGCCATGACAATGCTTTTGGCTAATACAATGGACCCATACTCGTACAGGGGACTTGTACAATGCTTTGGACTCGTACAATGGACTCTTACTCATACAATGGACTTGTACAATGCTTTGGGCTTATACAATGGACTCTTATTCGTACAATGGACTTGTACGATGCTTTGGGCTCATACAATGGACTTGTACTCGTATAATGGACTTGTACAAAGCTTTAGGCTCATACAATGGACTTGTACAATGCTTTGGACTCTGTACATTTGGTGTGGCATTTCCTCTTCTAAATAACAGGTCAGTGCTTCAAACTGACACATTTTCTATACTGCCACCACTCAGTTAAAAGCCACCCTTAGGTGTTGCAGCTGGAATCTGACAGATGGAACTTGATTAAATAATTCTCTACAAAGAAGGTAATTCAATTAAATGAAAACCCCAAGTGAATGACATTTAGTTTGCTAAGGCACTGTGCATCAAAAAACAACTGCCATTTTATAAATAAAATACAGAGCAAGAGGACCATTGGAAGATGAGGGCAGAGTGTTGTCACCCTATAAGAGGAAATTTCTAAACAAGGACCTTTATGGCAGGATCACCAGGTATTATAACGAAAACTCCAGATTTAAAATTGAAAACTAATTTTGAAATGACATCAACTGCTTAAATCTTATGCAAGATTTTAGTGGTTGAGTTTAAATATACGTTAACTTTCGTTTTTAAATTACACGAGTAACCTTGCACACACACACTTATGTAGACAGGACAAAGGTTAGAATCAAATGCTTTGTTTTTCATTTGAAACTTTGTTGTACCAAACTCAAACTGTAATGTATTTGTATATTTAGTATACACATGCAATTTTCCAAACTTGTGGCAATTATATACTGTACATGTAACGCAAGGCATATCACATTTTAGACAAGCACATTGTCTGCCCAGTCTGGACTCCACCCACATTTGTAATAGCAATCATTTGAAAAAGGTCTGCGTGAAATAGAGAAGCATGTCAATACAAGTTTGTGTATCTGCTTTAATGGATTGAACTGATTGTAAATGCTTGAACAATGGGTGCCTGTCTTACAACAAAAATAACATATGGTAGAGCGTAGGTAGAAAGGACTCAAGGAAAAGGTAGATTTTTCTATATCTCATACAGTATATTCTTTTTCTCTATAAGCCACCACTGTAAGTAAAGTTAAAGAACGTGCAAAAATATGCAAACATATTAAGAGAAGGCTTCCATATCAAATGATTACATCACAAATGTTTTGGGGACTCCAAGGACACTTTTTTGTTATTCACCTTAATAAAAGGTACATTTAAAAGAAGTTGGTGATGTAATGATTTAATAGCGGCATTCATTGGAGAGCAGAGTTTTACTACAGGGGTTTCAGTTTATCAAAATAAGGTATTGCACACAAACCCTACATCTGATACATAGCTGGTGTGCATATACTAAGGCCCGCCATAGACAGTTCGAATCTCGGCCGGTTCAGCGGGAACCAGCCGAGATTCAAACCTTGTGTGGGCAGGCTGAATGTACCAAGTTGATATCAATCGATCAACTTGGGTACAACTAGCCTGCCGGATTCACTTGCGATTATCACTAGCGGCTGCTACAGCCCCTAGCAATAATGACTGTCTTCTCCCCGCAGAGATAGCTTCCTCCACCCGCTTCCGCCCTGTCAGTGTTGATGGGGGAATCATGCAAATTTCATTCAAATTTACACTGTTTATGGCCCGACTTAGGATCCGGATCAGTTCATTTCTGTTGATGGGGATTCTGATGCAAGTAGGACTCCGATGAGGTCCAAATGTAGGGGAGGCTCTGATGGAGACCCAGATGTAAGGGGGCATTTATGGGGACCCTAATGTAAGGGAGACTCTGATGGAGACCCTAATGTAAGGGGGTTTTGATGGAGACCCTGATGTAAGGAGGCTTTGATGGAGACCCTGATGTAAGGAGGCTTTGATGGAGACCCTGATGTAAGGAGGCTTTGATGGAGATCCTGATGTAAGGAGGCTTTGATGGAGACCCTGATGTAAGGGGATCTCTGGTGGGGACCCTACTGTAAGGGGGCTTTGATGAAGACCCTGATGTAAGGGGGGGGGGGGACTCTGATGGGGACACTGATTTAAGGGGGCTCTGAAGGGAGCCTGATGCAAAGGGGGACTTTTCTTTGTTTTACTTAAGTTTTCTCTCTTGTTCTGAATCATATCATGTGGAATCCTAAAAAGATCACAGTAAAACATATTCATTAATTTATTATGCAGTGGTTTATAAAACTTTTTGTAAAATATGATGTGGCCCACTTACTGAAAAGTTGGCAGATCAATGCCCTAGAGAAAGAATCATTCCTTCCAAAGGCCAGCTATGGACAGGTTGTATGGCAAAGAATTGGATGAATTCTGTTATATATGAAGGTCACAGCACAACCTCCTCTGCACTGCTCATGACTCTATGTTCAGTTACCCATCAAAGTAGGTATTTGATCTGTTCAGACAAGGCACCACAGAAATATGGTGGTGATGGCTCCTATCAAATCAGCTTCTGATGCACAACTGTCCTGAGTATCAGTCCCTTGTTAAACTACCAGATTAGGGCATGTTGGCATTTCTGTTGGCTCTAGCTAAAGAGTGTGTCATATTATTGGCATATCTTGTTAAGTGCTACATAGTACAGTTGGGTACTTAAAGTGGATATTGGTGGGCCACAGGTGTAACTATGTATTCGTGGATTCTATTGACAATTAGTATTGACTGCAGCAAGAGCAGGAACAACAGCAAAGTTGCTTTCAGATGCCCACATATCAGTCCTCAAAAAAGGGGCTCTCTTTGGGTGACATGCCTCCTAATAGTTCCACTTGCTCAGTTGTCCAGATATGAGGAAGAAAAGTTAGTAATAGGGGAACTATTGGAGACTTAAAGTGGTTGTAAACCCTCACATATACCAAGTGAAATGACTGGCCTCAAGTGATACAAACAAGATTAAACACATCCCCTTATAGTACATAAGTTGTACCTGTCTATTTGCAGTCTTCTTTTCTGTACATCCATTTAAATGCTGAATTTATAAAGCTTATCTGAGAGTTCAGGAAAAAAAGGGGGCAGAGAGCTGAAATTACATTATGCAGAGCTCAGCGAGGAGAGCCCACAGAGCTGTTTGGAGGGATAGACACACAGCATACAAGAATAGAACTGAGGCTGTCGATCAGCTGGAGGTCCTTCCCATGTCACCATCTTTCTTTTGGCGTCAGGAAAACTAGTAGTGACTCATGCTGATAGCAGAGGAACGAAGCAGTAGACAGAAATGACATTTATGCCGCGTACACACAGTCGGATTTTCCGACGGGAAATGTTCGATGGGAGCTTGTTGTCGGAAATTCCGACCGTGTGTAGGCTCCATCGGACATTTTCCGTCGGAATTTCCGACAAACAAAATCTGAGATCTGGATCTCAAATTTTCCGACAACAAAATCCGTTGTCGTAAATTCCGATCGTGTGTAAACAATTCCGATGCACAAAGTTCCACGCATGCTCGGAATCAAGCAGAAGAGCCGCAATGGCTATTGAACTTAATTTTTCTCGGCTTGTCGTACGTGTTGTACGTCACCGCGTTCTTGACATTCGGAATTTCCGACAAGATTTGTGTGACCGTGTGTATGCAAGACAAGTTTGAGCCGACATCCGTCGGAAAAAAAACATGGATTTTGTTGTCAGAATGTGCGATCGTGTGTACTCGGCATTAGTGCTCTTAACCACTTTCTGCCCGCCATATAACAGAATGACGTGCGCAAAGTGGTTACGTTATCCTGACTGGACATCATATGACATCCAGCAGGATAAACCATGATCGGGCGCCCGCTGGGGCGTGCAACATGGCGATCATTGGTGTGGTGTGTCAGTCTGATACACCGTATCACCAATCTCGGTAAAGAGCCTCTGACGTAGGCTCTTTACCATGTGAACAACTGTGTCCAATCACAGCTGATCACAGCGTAAACAGGAAGAGCCGTGTATCGGCTTTTCCTCCACTCGCGCTGACAGACGCGAGTAGAGGAGAGCCGATCGGCTGCTCTCCTCATAGGGGGGGTCTGCGCTGATTGATTATCAGTGCAGTCGTCCCCCCAGGATGCCCACCCAGGACCACCAGGTATGCCACCCAGGACCACCAGGGATGCCCATCCAGGACCACCAGGGTTGGGAATCAGTGCCCATCAGTACCATCTATTAGTGCCCATCAGTGCCGCCTATAAGTGCCCATTAGTGCGGACTTTCAGTGCCCATCAGTGCCACCTATGAGTGCCCATCAGTGCTGCCTATCAGTGCCACCTACCAGTGCCCATCTGTGCTGCATATTAGTGCCTCCTCATCAGTGCCCATTAGTGCCACCTCATTAGTACCACCCCACCAGTGCCCATCAGTGTCGCCTTATCAGTGCCCGTCAGTATAGCCTCATCAGCGCCCATCAGTGAAGGAGAAAACTTACTTTTTTACAAAGTTTTATAACAGAAACAAAAAAAATGTTTCTGTCTTTTTTTTTATATTTGTTTAGCCAAAAAAAACCCCAGTTGAGATCAAATACCACCAAAAGAAAGTGCTAATTGTGGGAACAAAGTTATAAAAATTGGGTGCAGTGCGCAATTGTCATTCACAGTGCGACATCGCTGAAAGCTGAAAATTGTCCATGGCAGGAAGGGGGAAAGTGCCCTGTATTGATTTGGTTAATTGATTTTTTTTTGTTTTTGCAAAACAGCAAGTTACATTGGGGCTAAACTGCAAGACAAGCATGTGGCTTGCGGTTGTGACACAGCTGATTGACATGAATGGCCAACTTTGAATGGCAGTGCCATACTGCATTAAAAATTGCAGCGGCTGCAGTATGTGAACAGTTACCTCCAAGTGCATTATAGACTCTAGATGGACGGCCAGGGGGCTGTATAACTACGGCTCAGCTGCTTTATTTTACAACCCCCACAGCCACCTGTGTGAAAAGAGGCCCTTTTTTTCCCCTTGCATTTAAGATGCTTTTGAAATGCACATCAAACACATACTAGCAGATTCTCATTTCAGAGGGATGACAGTTCTCAGGCTGTGTTTGGCCAGCTTTGAGTTGTATTTCTCTGGGTGAGGGATGTTCTACTGAGATGAGTTTTCTTTAAAGGCAAAACAGACCAAATACAGTCTTGTGCTGTGATTTGCGTTTGAATGCATGCTTTTGAACACTACTGCAATTAAATGCACACACCAGCGTCTGACAGCAATGCCAATGTATGTAATCCCTTATACTGGCCATACACTATGAATTTAGTCCGTTTCCTTATGAACGGGCTAAATTCACATAGTGGGTGGCCCAGTCGGCTACCTCCCACCCAACATCCCTTGATTGAGCCATCATCAATGGAGGGAGCCAAGCAGAAAATGGTTGGGGCTAGCTGTCAATTTGCAATAGGGATTCATCCATCCACACTGTGCAACAAGGCTAAAGGAATCTGTTTGAAAAAAAAATATATGTGTATAGTTGGCTTTACTTTGGCTGCAAGGCCCACAACAGTTACTTGGTGTTGTGGGCTTGGTGACCCATGCATGTCACCATACCTGTGACAGAAGCGTTACCTAGAAGCCTATGAGCTTGTAGCCCAAGCTCACCTTTATCTCTGACATGACATCTCCTCACTGCGTAACATCCACATGTACCCAAGGGAGGAACAAAGCCACCATGGCAACCTGATACCACCATCCTACTGGACCCACACTGAGAGCCACAACAATTTTTCTTCTGTTCTCCATTCCAGTCTATTCCAGGCAAGGTGCCCCTTCAACAGTCCTATGCTACTTATTTATCTCCACCTTAGGACCTGAGTACCCCAGGGTAGGAAATCCCATGGCTGCAGCTGATTTGGCCACCACCTGACAGTTTCACATGGGTTCAGACCGAAATCAGTTTGGCTCAGGTTGACCCGACCTTAGCTTACCCCTAGCCTTTAGTTATAATATCTTCTTTTAACACCACACGATTTTATCACAGTTTAATGCTTTTCATTTACAACCTAGGTAGACCTAGGCCTAGGTATGTAGGTGCTGCCAGGTATGAATAATATACAGACACCTCCCAGGCATTACTGGCATTAGTGAAATACAAAAAAAGACCATAGCGGTGTACAGTTAACTAACACGTAAGCCGCGTTTTCTTCCAGAATACCCCATGGATGAAGCATGGTGCAGATATATGGCCAAGCAAATCTAGGGATATGTTTAGGCAGGGCTTTTTTTTCAGCAGGAACTAGGGGGAACTCAGTTCCACAACCTCTGGCTCAGGTCTTCTGCTCCCTGCTCTCCACTATCACTTGGTAACACTGAAGTCCAGCTTCTGCGTTTACAAGTGATAGCTTATCTCCCAGTAGCTCCCACAGGTCAGATCTCCTGTGCAGATCCCACTGAGTGCCGGACAGGGACAAGGGAGATACAGAATAGGTGCACCTTTGGTGGTCTACATTTTTTCCCTGGTGACCAATTGTTGATGCTCCTACTGCATGATCTCCCTTGCAAGTGACTGTAGTATAGTATAGTATGCTGGGAGGTACTACAGCTGGATAGGTGCTTTAGCTTAATATTGCAACAAAGGTAAGACATATGACAGATGGTGGAGCTTTTAAGGAGGGGGGAAGATGAGGGCAGTGGAGGGAGGGGTTGTATGCAGAGGGAAGAGCTACTATTTGATGCCATTTGGCAGGTATGTGCGTGTGGCGGGCATGGTTGAGTTCCCGCGCCTTTTCTCTGAGAAAAAAAGCCCTGTGTTTAGGACTTTACAGAGCACTTGCATGAGAGAGGGGGGTATCACTAAGGTTCAGTATGGATTTCAGATCTCATTTCAAGTTGTCAGCCTGAATGATTATCTTGGATTTTGATGTCAGTTGGTTGTCAAAATAAGCTATGAAAATGAGCTATGAGGCATATTTGACTACTTTACTAGGTGTCTTTAAGCTCCGGCAGAAGCCCGCTTGCTGAGGAACAGCCATTATATCCTGCACATCAATTCCGACAACATTGTACTGTCTAATTACCCAGTGGGAAAAGCTGGCTGAAACAACGTGGCACCACTGGGATTAAATGATGGGTGCCGGTGAATACTTTCATTAAGGTATTTCTTTCCAACTGAGTTTCTTGCAGTTCTCAATGTTTGCTTTTCACTGCAAATGAATACTTGTTAGAAGAATGGGGGTATTATTAATGCACTGCAAAGAGAAAAGGTGGTGTTACCTACAGAAAACTGTCAAGGGTGGCATTTGTGCATGCTGCAAAATTGTTATCAGTAATACACTTTTTTAATAGCCTTTCCTCAGGTTAAAGCCTAACCCCAGCCAAAACTTTGGGGAAGCATTAGAATGTGCATCAATAAGGATGCTGCCTCTGCTGCACTGATATTCCAAAACGTGTTATCAGCCCTGACCAATTCTGTCCTGCAGACAGAACATTTCCCTTTTTATTTTATGAGAAGGAGAAGGGGGAAGGGTTCTGTAGTCCAGCAGAGGAGAACTCAGACAGGACTGACAACTCTGCTTATGGATTCAGTACAGCAGATGCACTGTGATGTCATCTCAAACAGGAAGTTAGAGGCTTACTGGATTTCTGGCTTTTTTCTGTACCTGCAGCATATTTAAAGGAATAAAACATTGGGGATTATGCAACTATAAGTCATACTTACACTACATAGACTTATGGTTTAGGGACTCTCAGAACTCGACAGGAGGAGAAATTTATTGCATGTCAGCTCATGCTGTGTATAATCACAGCAGGAGCAGGCTGGTGGTAGCGTGCATGCGTGCCCCCGACCCGGAAGTGTCAGGCATGTCATCACAGCAACCAACAACTGTGATAACATTCCATAAATACCCTTACCATCTCTAAAAAAAACCTCCCCCACATATGATAGCACCACCCACTATGGAAAACATAGAAATATATCAAGCATAGTAACCCTTAGCAACAACAAAGCTACTGCATGTCCCTAATATGATCAAGGTTTAATATTGACCAAAACATCTGATCACTTAGAGGAAAGATTCATGTGCATATCAAAATGTATGAAAGGATAAAGAACCACCTGCAGCTAAACTAAGAAAATGGGCAGTGAGCACTATATGCATATATAGGGTATTACAGTAGGTAGTCTTATGGGACAAACAGGTTCCCAGAATTACACTATCTGGAGAAGGGAGATTATATGTCAAAGTGGTTGTAAACCTCAGACATGAAATATGAGGAAATCATATTCCTCTATAGTGTATACTCGTCTCATTCCAGAGCACTAAGTATCATTTCTCTCTGCTGCCTCATTCCTCTGCTATCAGCATGAGTGACTTCTGACAAGTTTTTCTGAAACTAAGAGAAAATAGGTGATAAGGAAGGGATCTCCAGCACACAGCCTGTGATTGACAGCCTCAGTTCTGTTAATGTGTGCTGTGTAAAGGGGGTGTGTCCTTTCCTTTCAATCAGCTCTCAGAACTCCTTTCACTAAGCTCTGCACAGTGTAATGTGCGCTCCCTGCCCCCTGCTTCCTGGAAGCTCAGACAAACTGTATAAATTCTGCACTTTGAATGGATGTATAAAAGAGAAGACTGCAAATAAATAAATACAACTTATATAGGAGGATTTGTTTCATCTCTGTGCATCACCTGAGTCCAGTCACTTCACTGGGTATATGTAAGTGTTTACAACCACTTTATGTTCGAGAAAGTTGACCTCTCTGTCAGATTTTGTTAAAGTCAACTTTATGAAGGCCTCTATGTTGTTGATCATATCAACTTTAGCAGAAAGATCAGTAAAAGTACTTGTCCTTAGCACAAGTAGGTTGTTAAAATATTAACAATACAGCAAAACATTTGACCTGAGAGTTATTAATAGGATTATTTTCTCAAACGACCACATAAGGTTTTCTCAAATGAACGTGCTACAATTGAGCGCATTGCAGTGCCCGATATTCTGAAAAAATATTTCTTTTTAAATTTAAAGTAATTAGAGGTTAAAATAATAGACAAAAGATCAGTGAAAAGAGAAACTGGTAGAACAGTTTGGGCAGCCTATTCAAGAGCCTCTTAGACTGATAGGACACCTTCCTTTTGTGGAATCACCAAATAGTTACTAGTTAGTCTGGTTGAAAAAAAGACACAAGTCCATCTAGGTTAGTGGTTCTCAACCTTCCTAGTGCCGTGACCCCTTGATAAAATTTCCCAAGTTGTGGGGACCCCTAACAGTAAAATTATTTTCATAGCGAGGGTTATCAGCACCTGAGGCAAGTAATTTACGCCCTAACTCACGGACATTCAGCACTCCCTGAGTCCCTTACACTCCACATTTTAGGATGAACCACTCTCTCTCTTTGTTCTCCTTTCTTTCCCTTTTATCTCTCTCTATCCTAATTTCTTGTTTTTCTTTCCCCCATCCCTCTGGCTATATTTCTTATTCTTTCTCTTATTCTTTCTCTCCCTTTTTTCTTTGTTACTCTCCCTTCCATGTATTCTCTCTTTTTATTCCTTCTCTTACTCCTTGTTGGGAGAGGGGAGTGGGATGAGTGGCATTGCTGGTGGGGGGAATGGG
This sequence comes from Lithobates clamitans, assembly GCA_037952925.1. Classification (NCBI taxonomy): domain Eukaryota; kingdom Metazoa; phylum Chordata; class Amphibia; order Anura; family Ranidae; genus Lithobates; species Lithobates clamitans. The sequence continues at coordinate 4,017,218 of JBBGZY010000996.1, read as the reverse complement.
ATGAGTAGCTGTGCTGGCGGGAGTTCTAATCAGTTAACCTAGGTGCTCTTGATCAAGGCCATGTGCTGATCTGAGAACTGCTGTGGGGACTTTTAATGGCAACTATAATCACAGGCAGTGTTACTCACTGTGTCTCCAGCTCCGTGGTGTCTCGCAGCAGTGACACCTATGCCAAAATCAGGAGATAGGGTCTCCTCCAGCCCCTCTGATGTCACTTTCCTCCCCAGTCAGCTGACCTCTAGTCTCCGCCACCAGCCATGCTGTGAACTGAATGGGCAGCTGCGAAGAGGCTGAGTGAGTGGCTGTGGCTCCAGAAACAGCCCAGCTGGGGGGCCACAGGCTTCAGGGACAGCCCTGGTGGGTGGCCGCGAAAAGGCTGGGAGAGCTGCGTGGGCTTCAGGAACAGCCCAGGATTTGGTGACCAATCGGCAAATCGTCATTCGACCCCTGAGGGGGTCCCGACCCCCAGGTTGAGAACCACTGATCTAGGTCAACCAATAGAAAGGACAAAAAAAAAAAATTATACAATCCCATATACACAATCCTATACCCACAGTTGATCCAGAGGAAGGCAAAAAAACCCCAGCAGAGCATGCTCCAATTTGCTCCATTGGGGGAAAAAATTCCTTCCTGATCCCCCAACATGCAATCAGATATTCCCTGGATGAACTTTACCTATAAGGCCTCATGCATACTGGACGTTATAATAATGTTATAAAAACACCAGTAGCTTTGCAGTGAGTTTTTCAACGTTTTTGCAATAGCGTTTTTTAGCTTTAGCGTTTTTTAGCTTTAGCTATTTTTTTTTTCAATGGGATCAAAAACGTTAAAAACCGCTGATGAGATGTGTTTTTGAGCGTTTGTCGGTGTTTATGCACGTTTTTACAGCTGCTGTTTTTGGCTTCAGACGTTTTTTTCTACAGTCAATAACCACTCCAGCATGTTATCCAACTTGTCCATGCACACATAGGCTGTTATCAACTGTTTTTGGCTGGGGCGTTTTTTGGCTGTAAAACCCCCCCCAAAACTAGTGGGTTCTGAGAGGAGTTTTTCAGCTGTAAAAAAGCTCTAACACCAAAAAACGCTGATAAATGTTCAAAAACGCAGGTCACCAGCGTGTTTTAACGTTTTTGATCCCATTGGAAAAAAAAAAAAAACTTAAAATGCTAAATAACGCAAAAAAAAAAAACCCTCTGAAAAACGCTATTGCAAAAACGTTTTCAAAAACTTGAAAAACTCACTGCAAAGCTATTGGTGTTTTTATAATGTTATTACAACGTCCAGTGTGCATGAAGCCTCAATAGTATCCAGTGTATGTAGGTGTATAATCATTTTTAGCAAGAGAAACAGTGGAAAATTGTATACTTACCTGACGGTAATTTTCCTTTCCTGATGCAAAGCATGACAGCATACACGAATGGGAAAGGCTCCGCCTCTCGCCCAATCAGGACTAGTTATACTATATCTAAATAAGTTGCCTCCCCCTAGGCGGCATTCTCATAGCTATACTCAAATGTGAAATCCATAAGGGAGGGACCTGTATGCTGTCATGCTTTGCATCAGGAAAGGAAAATTACCGTCAGGCAAGTATACAATTTTCCGTTTTCCTGACACAAAGCATGACAGCATACACGTATGGGATATAGCACGCCCACAAAAACTATAAGGGAGAGCCATGCTGAAGCGTTTGAATCAACATATCATTAGATTAGTTTAGAACTGAACTCAATTCCCCTGCTTCCACTGTTGCCTGATTGACTTTGCAATAGGCAAAAAATGCTTTGTAGTATATGAACCTGCTTGGTATCCTGTAAAATTCTGGACCTCTGAATTTTGCCCATGAGAATACCACCCATCCCATAAATTCATCAATCTAGTGCAGAGCTCACTTTATCTTCCTTCTATAAGCCCCTTAGGCTACTCTGACCCGAGATAATGCTATTGTCTTAGCAGACAGTGAAAGTCTTCTTCTGATACTGCCAGGCCTGAAGAGGCCACTGTCTGACCTTCTAGAGAAGGACCACTTCCATGTATTTCTTCCACAGAGTCCATTACTCCAGCTTGTGGTAACGCTAACATTTTAGTTTGGACATGCTGGAAGGGTGATGTCTTGACCGAGAAGCAAAGATGCAGACCCTCGTCTGGTGCTGATGAAGAGGAAACCAGAGCCATTTTGTCTGATTGGTTTCTCTGAAAGTATTCCCAAAGACGTGATATCCTTAAGAAATACTACTTTAGTGTCACTGAACCTATTGAGGTAGTCTTGTTCAGAAGAATGACCCTAGTTGCAGTCGGGAGCAGAGGATTCATCCTGAAATTCTGCAAGATTTTCCATGTTCTAGTATACCTGGGGTTTGCCGCAGGTTCCCCCGGCTTCCACAAGGTTTCAAATAATGAAGGTGAGATCCTGCAATGAGCATTTCTAACTTGGTCTCCCAGTTGCTAGATGTAACGTGGCTGAATTTGGATACACTTGGCTCTGCTGTGTAAGGTCGGAGATCTCAGGATGAATAAAATAGGAGGAACTTGGGCCAAAGACTGTACTTTGAGGACACCATGGCCTGTAAGGCCACCAGATCATTGCCCTTATCCCAGCATGACTACGGATCCTGGTTGAACTAGAGGGACTTGTGTCCTTTTTCAACCTGCCCAACCATGCACTATGATCCTGATGAGGAGCTTAGAGATCACAAGTCTGGTGGCTATACAGGCTAACCGGCTGAATGTTAGTGGATCCACTGCTTCCACTTCTGGGAAGCTCCTCTTGCAGGAATGACTTCCATTCCTGACCATTTAGTTTACTGCCAAGTTGAGATTCATTGTTGGTCTAGGGACTCACCCTTGACATCCAAGGCTTTGTATTTTACCGTATCTGACAGGAAGTTCTGGGACACCAGAACACAGAGCGGTGAGATGAGACAGGTTTTACTGTTGGCAAACCTGAATAGGAGATGCCTCTTGCCATGACGATAAGAGATTACCTATAGCCATCTGTTTGGAGCATACCTGAGGCCTCCTAGGCTGTGTTGTCCAAACGACTTCCCCACATGGGAATCACTGTACCCCTGCTGTTAGACACTTCATCTTCCACTGGCCTATGTTATTGACTTGAGCTAGGAGGTCACCGAGGTGAATAGACTTTAATGGATTGTTACGTCTGGAAGTTTATGAAAGTTGATAACATTAACTATCCTTAGCCACCATCAATGGGACTAGTCTCATATGTGGGGTAATCTTCCCTGGAATAGAAAGCAATATTTTTCATTACCTTAGAAGGCCAGTTTATGATGGGATAGAGCTAGGACTTGCCTCCACATAAGTCCTAATACTGTCACCCTCCGTGCGCAACTCTACAGTATTCTCCTGAACGTCTAAAATGTCATTATTATAATGAGATTAATTGGCCTTCCCTCTGAATCAGGGTTTGCTAGGACCTGGAGGATGTTGAGCCACCCGCATCTGTTGTCCACATAAGGAACCTGAAGCCCTTGCTTCTGCAAGATGGCCACTACTGGAAGCCATGTTCTGGAAAATGTGGAAAGGTCAATAGTTGCTGAGCGAGCCCGAAGTGAAATTCTCAGAAGCCTGGGTGTACCAAAGTGCGCGTGTACACATCAGCTAGATCTAGAGAAACTGTAGCTGTTTTATCTGATAGTTTGAGTGATTGTTGTCAATGACTCCACATGATGTTTTTGGATCTTGATCCTTTGTTGCATATCTTGCCTGAATCTTCTTTCCGACTGACAACAATGGACCGATTGTTCCTGCTGGACAAGATTTGGTAACATTTGCTTAAATTCTTGATTGCTCTAAAGAACCATAGTGGAAATTAGAGGAGTTGGAAGAGTGGGAAGAAATTCTATTGACTTCCTTACTGCACAAAGTACAACTCGCCAGCACACCTGGAATCTTCCATTGTTGTCCCAAGGTTTTGTTGCAGACAGATCACAACACAAAGACAAGTGCGGCACAGGCTCCACTGATCCTGAGTCTCCTGCCCAAATTTGCATTACATTTCTGCAATATAACACCTACTGGGCACATTTGAGTGAAAAGGAACTTTGCTGCGCCTCGAGAGGAGCAGACTTGAGCTTAGGCAATTAAAGACGATTATGTATCTTCCAATCTTTTCTCTAGCTCTTCTCAGGCCCTGTGACCAATTGTTTGTTCTGGGCCTACGTGACTAGCCTAAGGGATTAGTCCCTGATCTGGGCATCACTGATTCCATCTTAAATCATATTCCAATCGACTTAGAAGAGGTATACGCCATCAGTGGGTTAAGCCATAGGGCTTGACTAACCCCACAGAATAGTAGGAGGAACAGCCTGCTGCATCCACGGTGGTTACACTGCCTCACTGGTCACTCTAATTTCACTCATGGACCAAACACCACAGAGGCGTATTACTGGCCAAGTTTGCCCTCAACTTGTCTGCTCAGAACCAAATAGCCTTGGCTACTGAAGTGAACTCCAACACAGGCCATACCATACTCCTTAATGGTAGTATAAATCTTCATTTCCAAATCTATATTGCTGTTTCCATGTCTCTGCAAAGGCTATCGCATCATCCACTGGCAGACTGCCACTTCTGGCTGGTCTTGGCTTGGCCAACTGCCTCTGCAGTAAGAGTTGGGCTTTAAAGAGGGGATCTTGCATCCTCTGCTAGCATGAAGACACATCTGGCCAATCTGTTGAACGCTCTTTGGCCTGCTGTTTTTTGAGGCGGGAGGTACCCTTTAAACAGACTCAGCTGTTTGATTAGCTTAGTACCTGAGTCTTAGCGACTAGAGATCCACTCAGTCAGTTTTCACTTGAGTGAACACATCTGCTGTTGTGTTTTACTGCCACCTGATATGCAACTTGGCATAGCATCCTGGCGGGCACGTCAGCTAACCACACTCCCCATTCTGCCCAGTATGGTCCTTATTTAGCCTGCCCCTTCTGGCAGCACTTTGAATGTATAGCAGTTTTAGAGCCAAACAGGACCCGTCACTGTTGGAAGAACAAGTTGCCACTTTTCCTTTGGGGAGTGGTGCTGGTATTTAAGGGCTGGAGAGTTTTTCAATCCATACTGCCCACGCACTCTGTTGGAAGAACAAGTTGCCACTTTTCCTTTGGGAAGTGGTGCTGGTATTTGAGGGCTGGAGAGTTTTTCAATCCATACTGCCCACGCACTCTGTTGGAAGAACAAGTTGCCACTTTTCCTTTGGGAATTGGTGCTGGTATTTAAGGACTGGAGAGTTTTACAATCCATACTGCCCACGCACTCTTTTTTTTTTTTTCTATATGAAAGCATACCTACCTGACCCTCATCTTATTGATCGTGGCTGGTCTCTGGGTAAGCTTGTGATTCAAGATATGAGCTGCAGGTTTGTGGTCATAATAAATACCTGGAAATACTGGCTAGGACATAGCCTTAATACTATATCAGTGGCCATCCACACACCCATTTGTAGATATTGAGGCAGCAAATGGATTTATATGCTGTGAGCAAGGGTTAAACCCTTTGACAGAAGCAATTACAGATAGTAGTGTACTAAACCAATTACTTAAAGCACTGTAACCTAAGCAGAACATTGAATTTTATTTTTTTTTACGCTTGCATTTAGACATAACAAATAGGTTAATGCATAGCAATCATTAAACACATTGCACCAAAAGCAGTCCTTACAACGCCTAGCAGCAACACAATGCATAGCAGTGGCATCCATACTGAAGCATCATTTTGTCATCTTAAGCAGCGCAATGAAGGGTTAATATACCTGGCAGGATCACCTACACTAGGCAGCTGCCCTGTAAAGGTTAAAAGCAGCAAATCGAAGCATTAGAGCATTGACACATTGATCCAAAACCTGCAAAGCCAGGCATTACTGAGTTAATAGGAAAGACTCAACTTTGCAGCAAACACCTGATATATCAGTTCATGCATTAATAGTCCTACAGACAAACAAAACCTGTGAGGCAAATGAAACAGATAGAACTATACACAGCAGTTTAACCTACTTTGGCAGCTTGTATATTAACAACATAATGATTCAGACACACCATGACAGCCCATGGAAAGATTACCTGTTCTGTGCAACACCCTTCCCCGACTGGCTCTAAGGGGAGGATGGGAGAGGCTCCATACCCGACAGGTTGCCACCAAATCCATTCCCAGGCAGCCGCCTGGAGCTCCCGGACACTGCTACAGTGGGCCAGAAGTTACCCCAATATCATCTCACTGCTCCCTGCCGACTGAAAGCTGCGTCCAGCCACAGGAAGCAGACAAGGAGCCATCTTGGAAGGGGGCAGCCCTGACAACAACAAAAAAAAACTTCCAGCATCTTTGCAAGGGAAACCAACATATCCAAAGCCAAATTAACAAAATGTGTGTGTGTGTGGGGCCACAACTCATCAGGGAGGAGAGACTGGATCAGTCCCAACTAACAACAAGACAGAACTGTTTTACCTGCATCCAGAGACCAGTATCCCAGCCCCCTAGTATCTGGACCTGGGGGGGGGTCTCCCTCGTTAGGAAGTTTTACAACCGAACAGAGGGGCTTCATCACAGGAAAGAGGCTGAACCTGTACGGCTGGCCAGATGAATCTGGCAAGGTGAGGGCAAAAATAAAAATCTTCATTGATTCACAGTTATAATCATTTGATGAAAAAAGAAGAGAATGCCGCCTAGGGGGAGGCGACTTTTTTTAAATATAGTATAACCAGTCCTGATTGGGTGAGAGGTGGAGCTCATTCGTGTATGCTATCAGGAAAATATATTTGTACTGAGCTGAGATTGATTGGTAAAGAAGTATATGTATCGGAATCTGCCAATTAACCAATTCATATTGGTAGTTAGATGTGTCTAATATTGCCATCCTGTTTACCTTGCTCGTTGGGCATATCATTATTGTGTTCTCATCTGCCAAGCACTTGATGGCATTGCATTTGGATCAGTACTGTAATTCTGAGTGCCATTGTGCAAAGTGTTTTTTATCTGTGGGCTCACCAAACTAGAAAACATTCTGATGGAAGGTGGAACAATTGTTAGCATCCTGTGTACTTTTGAGTTAGGTAGATGGTTTCATATTGGGAGTACAGTCCTTGTTAATCTCCTTAAAAGCAAGATTATGTTGGAACTTGTATAACCACTTGCTGACTGTAAAACTTAAATATACAACGGCAAGTTGGCACTGCTGCGCCGGATCATGTACCTAGTACATGATCTGACACTTCCGGGTCGGGGGTGCGCATGATTATACACAGCAGGAGCTGATTTGTGGGTACCATGGACTCGATGTCCGCCGGAACCCGCAGATCATCCAGCACAGAGGCAGGACAGCTGTAAACAAGGCAGATCATTGTTTTGTCAGTAGGGAAGGAATGCATCCTGTGTTCCTGAAAAGCAGAGACAATGATCCATACCTTTCACTAGTAAAAGCACTTCCCACACACTGGCTAAGCACACAGTTAGCCCTTTGATCACCCCTGGTGTTAACCCCAGTGCCGTATCACAAAAAATGGCCTGATCAGGAGGGGGGTAAGTCTTCCAGGTGTCAATGTGAAACAAAAATTTGTTGATAGGAGCAGTTGTCCTTTATTAAGTACTCATTCGTTGATAGGAGTTAAACAGCTTTGAATCAAGTTAATTACTTCCAAATTATATAAGGTGAATTCCCTCTGCCTGCTTCTTTTTTCGGAGGATTTTGCGGGTCCCTTGCCAGTTCATCCCATTCATAAATTAGGAGTAGACTGGATTCTAGTGGGGTTGGTGGGTATTCCACCCAAAAAAGATGAAGAACTATCCTGGGTGCTAGAACTTTCTGGATAATAAGGGTACCAGGAAGTGTTCCGTTAACTGACATTAACTGTGTGGAGATCTAGATTAGAGATTCTTCTATGTTGAGGGAAAAAGAATAAAGATTTTTACATCTGATGATAATTCTTTACATTATCCTTCAATTTTTTCAGTCGATCAGTAGAACTGGTGAATATTAGCTGACTGTTTACCCATTCAATAGTTTATAGAACAAGGTAAAAACTGCATTTATTCTTTCAATAATTTGGAACAAAGTATATTGTATTGTATATTATATGATTGTGTGTTATGAATCGAAGAACTCCTAGGGATCTGATGCTTTCTATGAGAGTCATTCACATAAAGCAAAAGATCAATTTCCTGTTTATTTATTCTTAGCTTGGAAAAAGTACTATGGGACTCCTCTGGTTTAAAGAAGCAGGAGAAGGGCAAACAGTATCCTAGAAACATTAGTATTCGAGAAGGCGAGTTCTCTTTATATATCAATGATCCCACCAATTGTGATAGATTCCTCTGTCATAACACATAATGGCTGAAGGATAAACAGATTCAGGCTTAGGATGACAAATCTACATAGGTATATTACGTAGTAGCGATCAGTACAATAGAATCAGAAAATGAGAAGATACAAAAAGTCAAATGATGCTTCTAGCATACGTCAAATTTAAAAAATGCCTAGGTGCTCTTCGCGTATATTGAAATACCTAGGACTCACATTATTGAGGCACTCTCAGCGCTTGCCAGGAAGAGTAAACCATGCAGTTTACTGTGACCTTTTGGTGGGGTGAAGCCCACCTTTATCAAGGTAACCAACAACTTTGGTTGATTTACGCTATGTCTTATATACCCTGTTTCCCCCAAAAATAAGACCTAGCGTGATTGTTGGTGATGGCTGCAATATAAGCCCTACCCCCCAAATAAGCCCTAGTTAAAGTCCTTGTAGGTCTTATTTTAGGGTAGGGCTTATTTTCGGGGAAACAGGGTAGGGCTTATTTGGGGGGTAGGGCTTATATTGCAGCCATCACTGACAATCACGCTAGGTCTTATTTTTGGGGAAACAGGGTAGTATAATTACAGAAACAATTGAGTACTATACATACATAAAATTTTTCAGGACAAGCTGGGTATATCTCCTTCATCAAGGTCCAAGCAGTACAAACACCTCAAGCATAGTAATGCACGCTACTTAGAGAGTCCCCTCAGATTAGCCCCAGTTCCTGTACCCGTAGACCACAGTTCAGCCTCAATTTCTTGCACTTTTAGGACTCAGACCAGCTCCAAGTCCTGCATCTCCAGATCTCAGATCAACCTCAATACTTGGGCCTTCACACCTCTGATCAGCCCCAATTCCTGCACCCTTAGACCTCAGAAAAGCTCCAATTTCTGCACCCTTAGACCTCAGATCACTCCTAATTCCTACACTCATTTTTTTTCCCCTTCACACCTCTGATCAACCCCAGTTACTACATCCTTAGACACCAGGTTTCTCCAAATTCCTGCACCCTTAGGCCTCAGTTCAGCCTCAATTCCTGTACCCTTAGCCCTCAGAAAAGACCCAATTCCTGCACCATTAAACTTCAAGTTACTCCAAATTGCTGCACTATTAGACCACAGTTCAGCCTCAATTTCTTCACCCTTAGAACTCAGACCAGTACTGATTCCTGCACCTTCAAATCTCAGATCAACCTCAATACTTGCAGCTTCACACCTCTGATCAGCCCCAATTAATCCACCCTTAGACCTCAGGTCACTCAAAATTCCTGCACCATTAGACCACAGTTCAGCCTCAATATCTGTACTTTTAGAACTCAGAGCAGCTCCAATTCCTGCATCTTCAGATCTCTGATCAACCCATGTACCTTCACACCTCAGATTGGCCCTTATTATTGCACCTTCACACCCAGATCAGCCCCAAGTCCTGCAGCTTTACACCTAGATCAACCCCAATTCCTGCAGCTTTATACCAAGATCAGCCCCAATTCCTGCACCACCAGAAATTGAGGGGTCTTACTTTCATACATGCTGCAGCTGGTAGTTCCACTAGAAACAACATCATATAACCACCTCATATACCAACATCCGCAGCTGATGGGGGGGGGGGGGGGTCCCACTGGTACTGGGAGGAGGGCCCCCTAAATGTAAGGGATGTAAGGTAGGCCATTCTAAGCCTGTATGCATGCCACGATCTTCCAGGAGCCATTGAAAATGACAGATCTTTTAGGAGCCACTGAAAATTACAATGTGTCCAGGCAAGCATGCCTTGGGTTACCTACCCCTGCCATAGGTGGTCCCAAAACAGCCAAAATGCAATAGATTGTGCACCAGTGTTTTTTAGTCAGAAGTTTCCTTTCTAGCCTTTCAGAGGCATTTTGGTAGAAAGAGGTCATGAGACTTCCCCCAATTCAGTGAGCTGGACAGATCAAGGACCAATGGCACTATGCAAGCATGTTTACGGTTAGATTTTAGGTCAGCTTTATTATATATTCCAACATGACCCAAAAAAATGCTCTGATCCTGAAATTCTTTCTACTTTTCTAATTAACATCATTCAGGCTTTGCTAATTAACTGATGTTTACCCCTCTTGAAAGTCCATTGTTGAAAGCTGAACTCCAGGCAAACCGCTAAAATATATACAATGTAGCTGCTTTACCTGCCAAACAATTTGCATTTCTGTACATCTAGTCCTGAGACTAAAGGTTGCATTCACACCTGAGCGTTTTCAGCTCAAAAAAAGCTTGTAAAACACCCAGAAAAACACCCAACAAGCAAAATCCCATTCATTTCAATGGCACCTGTTCACCATCTAAACATTTTGTTACCTGAACCAAAACACCTGAAAAACGCTAAAAAAAGAACATGAGCTTCTTTGGGGAAGATTACAGGCGTTTTTCTGCCTTTTACATTGGTAACCCGAACAAAATCGTGGTAAAAACGCGGTAAAACACGTGACAAAATCATGGTAAAATCGCAGTAAAAACGCACAACTTTGAAATGCTCAGGTGTGAATGCAGCCTGAAGGCCCGTACACGCGGTATGAAAATCAGAAGTCAAATTTTGGCCGACGAACGATCTGACGATTTTTCAAATCGTTAGTATGGCGCTTTCGACAGCCGTTTTCAATTTTTTGGACAGCAAAAGCTGGATGTGTAGACTATAACATAACATTTGTCGTACATGAACTCAACGTCAGATTTTCATATAATTAGTACGATTTTCGTCCGAAAAAAAATCGTAAGAGCAAGACTACGCATGCTCAGAAACAAAAGAACACATACAAAACAATTCAACACATTACATGACTTCTGAAGTTGTATTCTGTCGTATGAGAATTTTCCTATGGTGAGTAACCATACGAAACCATCTTTACTTTCGACATGAGACTAGCATGCAACAAAAAACGGACGAACGGTTATCCGAAAAGCATATTGTGTGTGCGAGGCTTTACACAGTTCTGCCACACATCACAGCTGGTCGGTGACCTCATTTTTCTCTACTGCACAAAAAGTAGATATGATGCCTAACTGACATTTATTTGCTATAGTACAGAAGAGTATCATAAAATACCAGTTTTTCCACTTTTTTGTTCTTTGTTACATCTCATTGTGGTTGAACGTCTGTATCCTCTTTGCAGCCACTTCCTGTCTAGATGCACTCCAGTCATGGCTGCATGGCATCTTCCAGGGTGGGTTGCTGACAACAGTGAACCATGTCTATGTAAGTGGTGTTGGTACAGCCACTTGGCATTAGAAGCCTATGTGACAGGGTGACAAATTCAGAGCACAATTAAGAGGGGACACAGTGTTGTTGTCGTATAACAGAAAGGGTCTTAACATGGACCTTCATGGACCTTCATGGCGGGATTACCAGGTTTTATTTTATTGAAATTTTTTTTTAATAAAAACCTTTGAAATTTGGATTTAAATATACAGTACTTTAAGCAGAGTGGCCTGGTCATTTCCACTCCTGACCTCTCCACCTTTCTAATTAAACTACACCTGTCATAAGCCAAATGTGGACATTGCAACGGAAGGGCTCCTTCTGAAGATGCTAGTTGCCTGGCTGTGTCTGGCTTTAATACTTCTGAGTCGCTGATCCAGAGCAAGGGTACAGCAAATCAAAATCAGAGAGAAGGTAAAATTCGATATCTCTATCTATGTTCCAGGTCAACGACTGTGAAACCAGTCATGAGAAAAACACCGCCATTCCTCCCACTCTAAAAATACTATCTGCCCAACTTTTATTCCGACCTTCTCACTATAAGTCACAGACCTGGAACACATCTGTAGATAAGGACTTTTAGCTTTTCTGTTCTATATATTTTAAAAATAGAGAGTATTTACTGCGCTTGGCTTCTCAGGAGCACCTAGCATAGAATTGTTGGTAACAATAATAATACAGAAAAAATGGGTATATGCATATAGATCCTCCACCGACCATCAACACTCCGGGCCTCTTACCCCAAATAGTGGACCACTAGGTTATAGGTGGTCAAACGGCATAGTGTATACCCACAGGCTGATCACATCTCCGCTAAGACAACAAGCAACTGGATCCTGTATAGCCCTCACAGGTAGTGAATCCACAGGTTCGTGCATTGAAATAAGGGAAAATGACTCCTCATGGTGCAGTATATCAAGCGAGTGTATAATCTATTCCAAAAAGAATTCCAGAGTATTCACATATAAAACAATAAAAACGAGCATATCATAAGGTATAAAACGAGCAGATGTTTCCAACCAACAAAATGGCCGCGGTCAGCTTGTGTAATGTCATGACATCAAATCCCAGACTCCACCCTCTACTCTTGGGCGCCATTCAGAGAACACTTTGCATTTTCTAAATGAATACATGACATCACGCCCTTTTTCATACAATCAGAGAACGCTTTGCATTTTTTGAGCAGATGCAAAGTGTTCTCGGAGTGGCACCCTGTTCACCCAGCAGGGCAGCTGCTTGGCACAGGACCTGGATAGTAGAGGTAAACCCTGGAGTATACTACATTGATTTCCAGTTTCCACAGCAGTGGTTCCTAATCTTTTTTGGGTCATGGACCCCTTTAAGAATCTGATAAGAGCTATGGACCACCTCCCCAGAAATATTGACATAAACACAACTTTGAATGCAATGAATATATGTACTATGTACATACTATATGCATACCTTCTAACTTTCTGAGATGGGAATGAGGGACACCTATTAGCAAAAGTATGTTGGCATAGGACACACACCCCCGCCACACCCCCTTAAAGGTAAATTGTACAAAAAAAAATATTGTTTAAGTCACAAGTGCTTTTTTGTTTACCATTACTATTCCTTTATACTGGCTTTTGAAATTTACAAATGCAGCAATTTAGAAATTGGATGAAAGGTTTACCACTGTAAAACACTTTTTGATAAGTAGTGCATTTTATATTCAACTATATAGATCAGACCAAAATGAAGGACAAATCAGAAGGAAAGAGGGAACGAGGGACAGAGGGACATTGTTCCAAATCATGGACAGTCCCTCCAAATCAGAGACAGTTGGAAGCTATGCATATGTACGGTGCTATAAGCGGTGACAGGGTTTGTTTTGTTTATTTTTTTTCAAAGGGAAACCATTCATTGGGATTGGGGGGGGGGCTATATAGTGAATGTATATGTTATTTTTTATCTGACCCCTACAGACCCCCTAAAACCCATCCATGGACCACTTAGGGATTCCCCAGGTTAACAACCCCTGTTCTAAAAGGATCGGCAAGGTATGGCAGATACATACTCACACTGGTCCAAGCTATGCAAAAATAGCCATTCCTGAAATCACTGGTGGGTGGTGCTTTATTTGGGGGGGGGGCACCAAACCAACGACCCCCTATCCTCGGGAGACAGATGGGAAAGCGGAAATCAATCCCACTCCCCCCGTGTGTAGGAGACGGATGGAAAGGCGGCAATCCCCCCCCCCCCCAGGGGGAGACGGACGGGGAGGCGGCGATCAACCCCCACAGGAGACGGACAGGAAGGCGGCAAACAGAGGTCTCCTAACCTTAAGAGGCAGATGGCAGTGCTGCTGCTTCTCGCTTCGGGACCGTTCCTTCTCCTCCCAGCCGAAAAGGAAGTGGGTCCTGAGACCTGATTGGCCGGGAGTCCTAAGACTCCCTGGCCAATTGGTTCTCAGGACCCGCTTCCTGATTGGCTGGGAGGAGAATCAGGAAGACAATAGTGAATATTAATTCAATATTGTCACACAACTAGGTGGGCTCAGGGAGCAGTGTTCTGAAACCCAAGCTCACCCTTTTTTTGAAGCCAATTAAAGCCTCAGGCTCTATTCATGTGCTTAAAAAAAAACAAAAAAAATTAAAATCCATTTGTTCCGGCTCCCTGCATGTAGATTAGGGCCGGGCGCATGGCTTAGGAGGACACGCCCCTGCGCCCCATATGGACTGGCCGCCACTGCTATGGAATTCAGGTCTAATGCCAGAGACAACCAGGGAATAAGTATGTTCAGAAGGAAGTGTTTGCAATGGCAGACTATTTCTCCTGGTTCTGGTTCCTTTAACGTTCTCCCAGTTCTAAAGGGAGCTCTTATTTGTCCTCATTGCCTCTAAGGAAAGTCTGAGGGTCTGGTTTACAGTTTAGTGGCACGAGGCTTTAGCTCTAAGCCTTTACTATTTCTCAAATTGCTCCCCTATTTTGAGCTGCCGTATAGAGTGGGAGTAGAAATATATTAATGAGGTTTAAGAATAGCGCAGGCGACCAGACGCAATTATTGCACCTGTCGTCAGATGTAGAACAGGTGTATGCAAGACTACGAGCAATAACTTCATCATCGAATGTCACTAAGCCGTATTAAGTTTTCGATCTTACATTTCTGAATAAACCGCTTAAATACTCAAGACAACACTAACATACTGATACCCGCGCAATTTTTTTTTTTTTTTAAGTCATGCCATTTCCTTTAATTAGTTAGCAATCTCATGCAGTGTTCTCTGCACATGCACAATGTACACAGGTGCAGTATAGATCCTACCGTCTCTCTGCGGATGATATAACAATCTAACAAACTTTAATAACAAATCTGATGCAGCTGCTTGCAGAGGCAGCCATTACCGTACAGTCTGCCCATGAAACGAGTTATGTTTTCTGCTACTGAGGCTTGAATGAGCATTTTTCTTTTTTTTTTTTTTACCCAATGTGTGCATTAATGCAAAACATTGTAGCGTGTCAGCGAACACAGTGCCACAAATCATACACATGAATGGATGTATGCAGCAATCAAACATCATCCGGCTCATTAATATAATGTCTAGCTAGGTAAGGGCTAGAGAAGTCTTCTGCAGAGACTTCATCCCTGCAGAAATTACAGGAGGAGAAAACCAAGGAAGGAGATACTATGAATAATGATGGGAAAAGGTTGGATCGCCGGAATTATATAATTCATTCGAGGACAGGGTCGATAGGAGCCAGACTTGCATTTTAACTAGAACTGCGCCGTATTAATGTTTACCACCGTGGCCGTGTGATGCTAACTTTAATGATGGAGCACCTTGTAAAAAAACAAGATCTTAATATTAATAGGATGAGGTGAAGGAGAGCCAAGGAAGGTAATAGGAGTTACCTTCTCAGAGTTATTGCAGAGCTGTAACTCCATCCTTCGGATGTCTTCTGGACCAGAATCAAATAATAAATCGAAAAAAAATAAAATAAATGAATATGACAGTGGGAGTTTGTAGCAAATGAGATGAACATATGGAGAAGAGGGGAGAGTGGCCCCTTGACCTGGGTGTCCTGTGTTCCTGTTCCGAGCAGGATTTGCCCACCACCTGTTGGGGGTTAATCTACAGAGCAACGTCTCCCGGATTTTCCAGACCTCCCTTTTGCCTCTACCGTGTATCCATTTCTGCCAGCCTGTCTTGCAACAACTTTGCACTGTGCTCACAACAAGACATTAATATCCTTGTCCTGAAATCTAATGCCATTTATCTAATCCTTCTTCTTGATGCTATCTGTCTTGACAGTTTATCTATCCTCATACATGGTTTAGGCAACTCTTGCCAACACTTACCTGCTGTCAATCTACCTTCGACTCCTGGTCCATCTCCAGCAGTGTCTTGACAGCAGCCGGTAACGACATAGCCTCGGAGAGCAGTTGTATGGAGCAAGTCACTGCATCACCTGCGGTTCGTTAGCGCGCTCCCCCCAACGTCCATCCGCGTCCCTGTCAGAGCCGAAGCACGAACGCCCCTTCTACCTGATGCTGCTCACCTCTCTATCCCTGTTCCTCTCGTTCTCACTCTTTTCTGCCCCTCTCCGTCTGTCTTTTTTCCCAATCTTGTTTCTATAGAAACTAGATTAGCTGGGGGAGGGGGGGTGGACTGTAACGGCCCCATGTGACTAAGATTCCAACACTGAAGAATCTCTCGCTTTTTTTTTTTTCTGGATACAGGCTTTTTTTACATAACAACAAGCCATTGTTACTGGTACCCAAGGAGTCTGAAAAGGCTGTACTGAGATAAAAATGCTTTCAGGTTAGCATGGTGGGGCCAAGCAAGGATGCCGAAGCTACCAAAAAGTTCACTGCCAGCTGCCTACTCTCCATGGACACTGTTCTCAAGTGCACCAAAGTTTTAAATATGTAAATGGACACTATTGTGTGTCAAAGTATGATCTCCTGCTATATAAACTTTTAATAAATCATCAACCCTAGGGATGAGTGAAATTAAGAGTTTTCATTCTCCTGAATCAGGAGATTTTAGTGGAAATGTCACAATTTTGAGCAGTGCAATCAACAGGGAAGGTAATTCCCCAAGTTGTTTTTTTTTGGTGGTGCAATGGGCTTTAAATGATTGGATGATGAAAAAAAACTCAACAACCTCTTTAGTTTAGGTTCTCTTTACAGTAGGGAAAAAAAACTGCGAAAAAAGTAAAATGAACTATTACACAAATAATGATTACATTAAAAAATATTTAAAAAAAAAATACAAAGTGGAGGTACACAACCTTTGAAGCTTAATAAAGGACAAAGAATCTCGAGGGGGGGGGAGCCAGGAGGAGAGCCCAGTCATGTGACCTGTCAAAGTCGAATTATAAGCTCTCCTCCAATCATGGGGCTCTCTCTGTTGCAATAAGCAGAGAGAACTTTGTGAACTACCACAGGCCCCCCCATTTTAGAACTGGACTGTAAAATGCAGGCAGCAGTGTGCATAATTGCAGAGTACAATGTGATATCAAGTGATTTAGAAGAGGTCTAGAAAAGGGGACCTCTGGCAGAGGTGTCTGTTGGCGTGTGTCTTAAGGATGAATTGGAGTAATCTGGTTTATCGAACATCAAATCACTTATAAATAAAGCAATTCGATGTTCCGTAAAACAGATGACTCCAGCCCATCCTTAAGACACACGGCAATGGGTGCCTCTGGCGCTCCAACCAACAACAGGCTTTTTTATTCACCTTCTAATTCACTTAGTTCAGCACCCCCCTTAGAACCCTTCAGAAGATTCAGATTTCGGACCCCCTGTGGCACTGAGAGCGACCATTTAAATCCTGTGTGGGGAAAGGGTGTTCTCCATCTGTACTAACAGAAGGTTGCATGTTTCTTCCCCACAGGGTTACTGCAACCTAAGCAGATGTAAGTCACTTTCTTTTTCACCCTGATAAACTTTTTTGAGGTATTAAGTATGTTTGAGTCAATTGCTACATATAATGGTGCTCCTGCTTTTCTTTTTCGGACACCCCGAGTTGACCCATGGGTTTTAAACAAGCATTTTGTGCCTAAACCCCTTGAACCTCCACATTCTAAACCCAACAATGCGATATTCACTCTCCATTATAAGTAGGTCACACAGTGTATTAACCTGAAATATCCTAAATACACTAAAAAAAAAATTAATAAATAAAGGGATAAAAAGAGTATATCATTATATTTTTTTAAAGCAAATTTGACATGAGCAGCTCAATGAGAAAAATTTAGAGCTTCCACTAAATAATCAAAGTCAGGGGGGTACCACTGGTCCTCCTGTAGGGGGCCCGAACAGGGAGGGGGATCGGTTCGGCAGGGCGGAGGTTAATTACAGTGATGATGCCCTATGCAGCTCTCTGAAGTCCCCCCCTTGCTCCCACTGACTTTGAGCTGCTGGAGGGAGCGACACACAGGGCATAGTTCCTATAATAGCCCCCCAATCCCCCTCCCTTGTCTACACTGGATTTCCTCCTGTGTGCCCGGTCCTCCCTGTAACTCTACTGGCTTTCCTGTCCTGCTAGCTGCTGCGGGTACACAGGAGTATCTGTCAGGATGGAGAACAGTGGAAGGGGCCGGTAAATATGTAATATACCAGCCCCTTCCTTTAGTAAATAATTGGACATAATGTGCAATCGGTAATGATCGCTCCTGTGTCCATTGGTAACTGAGCACAGTAAACTAAGATTACTATGCTTCAGTTTAAGAAGTATAGTCTCCTGTTTATTCATCTGCAGTGCAGCTGAGGTTACAGAGAAAGGGACTGAAGAATGTGTTCTCAATTCCTTTCTCTGCCTCAAAGGTGAGATGTCAGGGGTCTGCTTAGACCCCTGATACAGTGTCTTGAAAAAGTATTCATACCCCTTGACATTTTCAAAATGTTGTCATGTTACAGTCTAAAATGTAAACGTATTTTATTGAGGATTTATGTGATATACCAACAAAAAGTGGCACATAATTGTGAAGTGGAAGGAAAAGGATAAATGGTTTTCAAATTTTTTTACAAATAAATATGTGAAAAGTATGGCGTGCATTTGTATTCAGCCCTCTTTACTCTGATACCCCTAACTAAAGTCTAGTGGAATCAATTGCCTTCAGAAGTCACCTAATTAGTAAATAGAGTCCACCTGTGTGTAATTTAATCTAAGTATATATACAGCTGTCCTGTGAAGCCCTCAGAGGTTTGTTAGAGAACCTTAGTGAACAAACAGCATTATGATGGCCAAGGAATACACCACACAGGTCAGGGATAAAGTTGTGGAGGAGTTTAAAGCAGGGTTAGGTTATAAAAAAACATCCCAAGCTTTGAACATTTCACCAAGCACTGTTTAATCAATCACCCGAAAATGTAAAGAGTATGGCACAACTGCAAACCTACCAAGACCTGGCCGTCCACCTAAACTGACAGGCTGGGTAAGGAGAGCATTAATTCGAGAAGCAGCCAAAAGGCCCCTGGTAACTAAAGGGGAGCTGTAGAGATCCACAGCTCAGGTGGGAGAATCTGTCCACAGGACAACTATTGGTCGTGCACTCCACAAATCTGGCCATTATGGAAGAGTGGCAATAAGAAAGCCATTGTTAAAAGAAAGCCATAAGAAATCCCATTTGCAGTTTGTGAGAAAGCATGGGGGGACACAGCAAACATGTGGAAGAAGGTGCTCTGGTCATATGTGACTAAAATTGAACTTTTTGGCCTAAAAGCAAAACGCTATGTGTGGCGGAAAATGAACACTGCACATCACCCTGAACACACCATCCCAACCGTGAAACATGGTGGTGGCAGCATCATGTTATGGAGATGCTTTTCTTCAGCAGGGACAGGGAAGCTAGTCAGATTTGATGGAAAGATGGATGGAGCCAAATACAGGGCAATCTTAGAAGAAAACCTCCTATGCCACGTACTAACAAGCGGAATTTCCGACAGAAAGAGTCCGATGGGAGCTTTTCATCGTATATTCCGTGTGTATGCCCCAGCAGACTTTTTGAAAATTCAGACGGACTTAGATACAGAACATGTTCTATATTTTTCCGACAAAACAAATTACTATCGGAAAAAAGCTTGTCTGTATGCTGTTCCGACACACCAAAAACGACGCATGCTCTGATGCAAGTACGAGACGGAAGCTATTGGCTACTGGCTATTGAACCTCCGTTTTCTAGTCCCGTCATACGTGTTGTACGTCACCGCGTTCTGGACGGTCGGAATTTGGTGTGACAGTGTGTATGCAAGACAGCTTGAGCGGAATTCCGTCGGAAAAACCTTCCGAGTTTATTCCCACGGCAAAACCGGTCGTGTGTATAGGGCATTAGAGTCTACAAAAGACCTGGCAGGGGTTCACCTTCCAGTAGGACAACGACCCTAAACATACAGCCAGAGCTACAATGGAATGGTTTAGATCAAAGCATATTCATGTGTTAGAATGGCCCAGTCAAAGTCCGGACATAAATCCAATTAAGAATTTGTGGCAAGACTTGAAAAATTGCTGTTCACAGACGCTCTCCATCCAATCTGACAGATCTTGAGCAATTTTGCAAAGAAGAATGGGCAAAAATGTCACTCTCTAGATGTGCAAAGCTGGTAGAGACATCCCTAAAAAGATTTGCAGCTGTAATTGCAGTGAAAGGTGGTTCTACAAAGTATTGACTCAGAGGGGCTGAATACAAATGGCCACCACACTTTTCACATATTTATTTGTAAAACATTTCAAAAACCATTTATCATTTTCCTTCCACTTCACAATGATGTGCCACTTTGTGTTGATCTATCACATTAAAGTGGTTGTATACCTTTTTTTACTTTTACCTACAGGTAAGCCTATAATAAGGCTTACCTGTGGTAAAAAAAATATCTCCTAAACCTGTACGGTTTAGGAGATATTCCCCTCGCAATGAGCCGCTGACTGCAGCGGCGCATGCGCACAGGGGATTCTCGGCAGCCAGCCCGGCAAACTCCGGAGCTTGCCAGACAGAAGTCTCCCGCGCGCATGCGCGGGAATGACGACATCGCGGCTCCAGCCACTCACAGCGCCGGAGCCGCGATACCCGGAAGACACGCCGGGGGGAAATGTCAGCTCCCTCGGCGGGGACCGTGTGAGATGCCGGCGCCTCGTTCTAAGGTAAGTATCTCATAATGAGCTAGTATAAATACATTTATGTTTTCGATTGTAACATGACAAAATGTGGAAAATTTCCAGGGGTGTGAATACTTTTTCAAGGCACTGTATATCACCAAAATCCCCCCAACAGTGTTGTAAAAAAAAAAATGTAAAAAAAATTTTAAAAAATGTAAAAAATAAATTGTAAAAAATATTTTCTAAGCATTGTAAAAAAAAAATGTTTTTTTAAAAATTGTATAAAAATAATAGAAAAAATTGTAAAACATAATTTAAAAATGTAAGGGTTCATTCATACGCAGGGGCATAACTACCACCATAGCGACCCATGTGGGCGCTATGGGGCCCGCAGCTGAGTGGGGCCCAGTGAGGATAAGAGCACCGCCGGCACAGTCTCCCAGCCAGGGGAAGAGAGAGGAGAGGAAGAGGCGAGCTGTCCGTATCAGCAGAGAGCTGAATTGCCCGATGTAAGAGCTTTCATTAGAACTTCCAGTGTTCCCGGGGATCACGTCACATAGCTCCACCTTTTGGCCCGGTGCCTTTGATAGACAGAACGCCGATCCAATGCGGGACATGTGACATCATCAAAGGCGTCGGGCCAAGAGGTGGGGCTATGTGACGATGAGCCCCGGGAAGACAGGAAATTTAAATGAAAGCTATTACAGCAATCCCGCTCTCTGCTGATCCGGGTGGCTTGCCTCTTCCTCTGCATAGGTGGGGCTGTATGGGGCACAGGCAGACCGGGCTGTATTGGGCACAGGTCATGCTGTATGGGGCACAGGTCACGCTGTATTGGGCACAGGTCACGCTGAATTGGGCACAGGTCACGCTGTATGTGGCACAGGTCACGCTGCATTGACACTAGGGCAGCTGTGGGGGGGGGGCTGTTTGCAGGGGGGCCCCATACAAGATTTTGCTATGGGGCCCTGCTATTTCTAGTCACGCCCCTGTTCATACGGGTTCTATGGCCCATACAGTGTGAATGAGCGCTTTGCTGGAGCCACCTGTTACTCTATGAGAATGCAGCAGCTGTATGAACACAGCCACAGGTCCTAATCTGGTAAGTGTGCAGGTGTGGGTTAGGGGCCCTGAATGCAGACTGTCTGTGTTTGGACCCATACACCTGCATCCACACGCCTGTCAAATTATGACCTGCAGCTGTGTTCGTACAGCTTCTGCGTCCCCATAGCGTAACAGGCTGCCTGCACACAACAATAGTCACATAAAAAAGAAACATTGATTCACACTGTACAGGCCACAGTACCCATACGAATGAGCATGAGATGAGGAGGACATGGGATGGCGAAGATGAAACTGGAAGAGGAAGACATGGGATGGGGGAGATGGCACTGGAGGAGGAGAAGGACATAGGATGGAGAAGGGGGAGGACATGGGATGGAGGAGATGGGACTGGAGGAGGAAGAGGGCATGGGATGGAGGAGGTGGGACTGGAGGAGGAGGACAATGGATGGAGAAGGAGAGGGACATGAGATGGAGGAGATGGGACTGGAGTAGGAGGAGGAAGTGGGATGGAGGAGATGGGATTGGAGGAGGAGGAGATGGGACTAGAGGAGGAGGAGGGCATGGGATGGAGAATATATTAAATAGTAAGAGTGTTAAAATAAAAGTGGGTGCACTGAAGGACTCGTGGGATGGTCGGTGGGCGGATTCAGTGGGGCGGCCAGTGGGCGAGCCCTAAGGGAATGTTGGTGGTCAGGCCTAAACCTGTGTAACAGGCCCCAAATTTTCTGATGGTTGCCCTATAAATAATAGCAAAGCAAAATCAATTTCTCTGAGATGAATATGATCCTCCCTAATCATCACAAATTCTTTATTCTAATAAAGGGATGAAGAAGACCCCAGCTTTTGAACCCTTGCAGAGTTCCTCTGTCAATGCGCCTACATAGAGTATGACTGCGAAACTTGGTACCTTTAGTGGAGTAAAGAATTTACACATATTCTTGGTGGTGTGATTATTCATCCGGGGTTTCCAGGGCAGAGCCATCCATCAGCATTTACAGCACCTGTTACAGAAAATCCTTTGCAGTAAGGAGTGTGGTTTGGAGATCTCTGTTTTCCTGTTCTACAAATCCACACAATTCATTCATCTTGCATCCTTGCTTTGTCATGGGTGGTAATGTGAGCTTACACCAATACAACTGTGCTTGCTAGCAATGCCAGTTATACTTAGCACTTCATACACACATGCTTTAAACCCTGTGCAGGATGATAGTTTGTCAGCAGCTTCTTTTTACTTAGTTTGCCAAATTATTGATTTTGTGTCTACAGCAAAAGGATGGCAGGGAAAGGGAAAAGTAAAAACTTAAAGTAGAACTATAGGCAAAACTTTTTTCTCATTTTGGGTAGAGCAAGGGAGGGTTTTAACCCTTGTCAGATTTTTTTTTTTCTTTTACCATCCCTGTCCCATTGCGGAGATTTCCCTTCACTTCCTGTTCTATAACCAAACAGGAAGTGAGTAGAAATCCCTGCTAATTAAGGGAATTCCTTGGGGACCTCCAGGTCACCAGAACTAGTGTCCCCATTGGAATATTTACCCTCTATTACTTTTCTGGGGACAACCCAAATTTAGGATTTTCTTTTACCTTCAACGATGATAAAGCGCTGCGTAAACTGTCGGCGCTATATAAAGCCTGTATAATAATAATAATAATGGTAAACAGGACAAATAGAGAGAGTGAATGTCCATAACCGGGTCACAGACAGCAATAACAACTGACAGGTGTTCTAATCCTTCCCAACTCTATCCACAACTAAAAAAAATGGTTTGCCCTTAGTTATCCTTTGAAGTGACACTAATTTATATCTTTATTCTCCATAAAATAATCCATATGCACTTAATGACCTTGTAATCTATTTTTCATTAAAATAGAAATGGCACCACCAGCAACCCCTAAGCTATGTTCATCCTATGTGACTTCAGCCAGGCCATGGAAAGCAAGCCTTTAGATCCATGCACGGCCAAAGGGATGCATACCCGTCTTGTTTTAATTCAACCCCAAGGTAAAATCATTCTCATATTTTATAGACAGCTAAATGTAAACACAGACAGAGCTATAAAAAGATAATGCAAAAGATAAAATAGGATAGAGAAAGTTACTGTATAAATGCAAACCTACTTTACGCACTTTTCCCAGAAGCCACTGATGACGAAAGCTGCCATCAAAGGCTGCTGAAGATCAGGAGAAAACCCAAAAACAACAACGAAAAAAAACACAATTTATTTTAGTTAACTACACAAATAAGTTGGAATTTCCTAAAAGCAAATACAAACTTTAGCAGCGCTAATTGTTCAACATTCAGAACAACATATAAAAATGATCTGTGCAAATGTGACTGTGCCTCTCAACCCGGAAACTACCTTGTTCATTTCAACGGACGGGTGGTGAGAGTCATGCTCGCAGTTTGATGTTATTAGAGGATATAACATGCTTTTGAACATTTTTATCTTTGTAAGTGCACTGTATTAAGGGGGGTTTTCTAAGGATTAAAATTATCACAACAGTATCGCGCTATGTGAGTGTCTCTTTTATGGTGGTAAGTTGTTATAGATGAAGAGTTCGATCTACAACAGACCGCAAGACAAAGAGATATTATCTTTTAAGACTCTGCTTTTGCTGCGATCTGGTGAGTCGATACCTATTGGGGGGGTCCAGCACGAGGTGCGGTGACAGGAAATAGGATTTTTGCAACAATCTCATGCCATTCAACCCAGATTGATTGATTATTAAAGAAGGACATTTTTATGTTGATCTGAATGTTGAACAATTAGCGCTGCTAAAGTTTGTATTTGCTTTTAAGAAGTTCAAACTTACAGTATTTGTGTAGTATCTTTATTTCTTATAGTAACGGCTCTGGAGATATTGATACATGTGCGCTGGGAGGAATTAATTTTTTAATTGGTTCCAATTATGTTTTATATTTTAGTTAACTACTTGACTTCTGGAAATTTTACCCCCCTTCATGACCAGGCCATTTTTTGCGATACGGCACTGCGTTACTTTAACTGAAAATTGCGCGGTCGTGCGACGCTGTACCCAAATAAAATTGATGTCCTTTTTTTCCCACAAATAGAGTTTTCTTTTAGTGATATTTGATCACCTGTGCCTTTTTTATTTTTTTGAGCTATAAACAAAAAAAGACCAACAATTTTGAAAAAAAATAAAAATTTTAACTTTCTGCTATAAATCATATCCAATAAAAAGATGTAAAAAATCAAATGTCTTCATCAATTTAGGCTAATGTGTTTTATGCTTTTTTTTTTTTCTAAGAAAAATCCCAATAAGCGTATATTGATTGGTTTGTGCGAAAGTTATAGCGTCTACAAACTATGGGATATATTTATGGAATTGTTTATTTATTTATACTAGTAATGGCGGCAATCAACCACTTATATGCGATATTGCAGTGAACAAATCGGACAATAGCTGACACTTTTGACACTTTTTGGGGACCAGTGACACTTGACTATTGTATAACAGATGTACCCCGTTTACCCACTAGTACCACACCAACCCAAACTGCTACGTACCCCTTCCTCTTTCCCCAAAAAAATGAGACCACACCCATCTGGAGTAAATATTGGCCGTAGCAGGCAATTTTCTTTATTAATAATAACCAATCGAATAGAATTAACATAACATTAACATAACTGTATAAAACACCTGAAATAAACCACCCCCATCAGTTAAATACTCCCGTTGGTCTTTGCAGGACAAAACCCACCAATCTTGCCACTCGAGCCACTCCGGCACTGCGGTACCTTAACCAAAATAGGCCTCCAGCTGACATGCTAGCTCGGAGACAACAAACCAATTGACCGCAGTGCACCCAATAACCAATTCCAGCTAAACCCCCATTAGCTGGAAAATCACCAATGGGCCTCATACTACCGATGGGTCCCGAACTCTTCCATATCTGGGGTTTAATCCTTCACCCACAAAGACCAACACCACGCCACTGCTACGACATCCACACACTGTAAAATGTAACCAAATTAATACCCACACCATACTCACCCACATCAGGGAGGGAGGGTGGGAAGCTCGCTCCTCCTGACCAACTGTGCTGGGGAGGGACCTCTCCCTCAGCTCAGTTAACTCTGCCCCCCCTTTTCTCCACCACCACCAATCCCATTCATTCTTACAATAAATCACCATGCTGTAGTTACCCCTGTTAACTCTGTCATGCCTGCCCTGCGCTTTTTGCATTTTATTTCTTTTGCTCCGGGCTTCCTAATACAGTGATCCATGCTAAAAAATATATGTTATACAGTTGGCAAACGGTTAAAGAAGAACTGAATCCTGGAAGCTGTGCCCCAAAATAGGTAGGCAGAGGACACAAGACTAGTCGTCAGTATTACCTGTTATATCCCCCACAGCTGATCCTCATTATTGACTTAACATGCCTTGTTCTGCACTGTGTCTTTGTGTGGATGCGGCCATCTTGGTAGAGGCAATGCATAGGTTCACACCCATTTTTTAGCGCATCTCCAGTTTTGCAGAAACACACTACAGTCCATTTAACATGGTTTCCTATGGATGTAGTTCTCATCTTTGCATTTTATGGAAAGGGCCAGGGATGTTTTTTCTGGTTTTTGGTTCCATAGACTTCAATGGATCAAAAACATGTATTGAAAAACGCAAAATGCATCTGGAATATGCAAACTGCAACCTGCATAGGTGTGAATCAGGTCTAATACCTCATTGAGTGGAAGGGTTTCAGAAAAACAATTGAAAAACAGCAGAGGTCATAAGGGCTTTCAAAGTGTAATAAGTAAAACAATTAAATAAAAGCAAAATAAACACCCAATAGAAATTGCGCTCACAAAAGCAGTGGTGCATATCCCCCGTAAGATCACATTTGTAATCAGTCTAGCGATCTACGACTGTAAGGGGAACGAGACAGTGCCTCTGCCTTTGAGTGCTAAGCACCTGGAAATTTTTTTTCTTTATTGGAAGAATTTCATCCCATAAAAACGCTGCTGGGTGCTGAATTCCTCTGTTCATGATGATTGTCTGGTAAGGAGTTCCCATCTCCTTCATCCTGGAAAGCATGTTTCATCGAGTTTGGAGGCTCATCTATGCTCTATTTACCCCTATAGGGTGTGTTCTCATTCTCCCCACAGTTGTACTTTTGCCTGAGCATCGGTGGCTGCTGGGTAACATGCAAGGCTTTGGCAGCAATACTCTATTTGGACATCACACACTCAGCACTTTGGACTTGTAAACGTGTTTGCTGCCTGAATCCCGTACCCTCTTTTTGCCTTGTTAATCTTGCTTTATTGTCTTTGGATTCTCCTGTTACTGGATAAGGGATTACTATTCTGAATGCTGCCTGCCCTGATGCTTCCCTGGATACGGACTACAGTTCTAATTCCTGGCTGCCTTCACCCTTGCCTGGTTATGGATTACTCTAAAATTGCCGCCACCCCTGACCCATCATTACAGAATAGGTTACTATCTCCTGGTGGTTGAGACCTCTGCTAGCATGGCAACCTGGCAGCCTCCAATCCTGGTTGCTCCTACAATATCTCAGTTCTGCGAATAATACTGGCAGCACCAGTAGGCATAAAAGCCTTAAGGAAAGGCGACTGCTATAGTCTAAACTTTGCAAACCCCTTACTATTTTTGCAAAACAGGTAAAAAACTTGTAAACCTTACAATGTTAGCCAGAAAATAACAGAGAAACAGATAGAAGTAAACAAAAGCTTCTATTTTATCACATTAAAAGCACATGCAAGTGCAATTAAGCATTAAGTGGGTTAATAAATAGATTTTGCCTTCTCATTACGTTTCCGGAGCTGACAGGTTGTCAGCAATTTGTCAAGTTATGTGCTTTTGCTCAGCCTTTGAAACATCAATAAAAATTTACTGAAAGCAATGTGAGCAGCTCCATGCTTCCCAGTGTGAATACAACAGCAGGTATGAGCAGGCTTGGGGGTTTCAGTAAAGCAAGCCATAGATTATGCAATTTTCTTTCCTTCAGCCATGGGTTGAAGGAAGCCAAATCCTGCACTAGGGGGGCAACTTACAAGAATATAATTGATAGTGACTTCCATCCCAGGGGCCAGCTCACTCATTAGTGCCTTTGGGCCTATCATTTTACCCCTAGACTGCTAGATGCACATAGCTAACAGGGTCCCATGTTCAGTGGTACCCAGCCTGGTCCTTCCAGGGTTACACCAACTACCCAACCTCAAGGCTGCTCGGCTACTGGATTGCAAGGTACAGAGATGACACCTCTCTCTACCAACATAGTGGCCAACCCAACTCTGCCTCTCACTGAACAAGATGAACCACTCACTCAACTTCATGGGCAAGGTAGAGACTATCTCCATGTTCTTCATTTTCTTGTTTTACTGAGCATGAACTTGAAGAATGCAGCTTAACTGATCTTGTCAAAAACATTTCAAAGATATAGGAAAGGCTCATCTTAACTTGGTTGAACTTTTTGATTAGTTGCAGAAAGTTCCATTTTGGTTAAACTTTTGGATTAGTCTGCCTACAAAAGTCTTCAGCAAATGGTCCTCCAGCTACCCTGATCTGATCCACTTAGAAGTAGAGAAATTCCCTGCATTTCCCAGAGGGGAAAGCCATCATGAGGTGTGTTACATGGCCTCTGCTGGTGAGGCCCTTGGATTCCCACAAGTGCCTAAATCAGGAACACTTGTCCTTTTTGCCTGCTTTCTACTAGGTCACACCAACAACGCTGTCCAAAATCCTTCCGACTCTACTATTTATATAATGTTTACCTAAACAGTGAGACTCCCAGTGGCCAAACTGGAAACTAATACTCAAATCAGTAAGGGAGGTCTACAGCACCATTCGTACAGGTGCACTTCTGTCTCCGAATACACTGACATCCCATGATGCCTTGTGTTCCCAGCAAACTCCAAGCCACACATGATGTGCATCAAGATGTTAGCTTGGAGTTCCCCAGAATGCAGGTGCATCCTAGGGTGTCAACATTGCTCCTGCTTAGGAAGTCAAGCAAGGTACATGATCACCTTAGGGTCACCAGACAGAAAAAACCTTTCTCTTTATTCCCTGAAGACTTCTGTTGCACCAAACGAAAGGTGCATAGGGTGAGGCCAGTGGCATATGATGTTGTACACCCGCTGTTGATCCCTGTTGTTGTGTGTTTTGCCTGTGTTACGCTAACTTTTGTGAGTATGTATATTTTCAATAAATCGTGGTTTTAGCATACTACTTTATGGTCTTTAGTGCTTTCTCCTACCCATTATTACTTTGAGGTGCTGGCTTTGGATAACCAGTGAAGGACTGTGGAGGCGGTGGAGTCAGTGGTGTCCTGAGTAGTGGCCCCCAAATTCTATGATTTTTGTGCTGTTGATCTCTTATCATTTGGAGATCATTATTGTTTGGTAAAGGAACTGGCACACTTGTCTGTGAGGTGATTTGGGATTCTTACTCGTGGACTTTCATCATTTTCAAGATTTCATATTTGGACTTTTATATATTTCTCTTTGAAGTTTACTTATTTGTTATGCATAAGTGAATTATTGGACTGCTATGTTACCATTTATTTGATGCACACTGTTATTATGAGTTATGCCGTGTACACACGGGCGGACTTTTCGACCGGACTGGTTCGACGGGACGAATCCGTCGGACAATCCGACCCTGTGTGGGCTTCATCGGACCTGCAGCAGACTTTTTTGGTCGAAAATCAGACAGACTTAAGATTTGGAACATGTTTCAAATCTTTCCGACGGACTCGAGTCCGCTCGAAAAATCCACTCGTCTGTATGCTAGTCCGACGGACGAAAACCGATGCTAGGGCAGCTATTGGCTACAGGCTATCAACTTCCTTATTTTAGTCCAGTCGTACGTCATCACGTATGAATCCGTCGGACTTTGGTGTCATTGTGTGTAGGCAAGTCCGTTCCTTCGAAAGTCCGTCAGAAGTCCATCAAAAGTTCGTCGGAAAGACCGTCGGACCTTTGATGCCGAAAAGTCCGCCTGTGTGTACACTGCATTAACCTAATTTTTTCACACACATGTATTTTTGTATTGATCACTACAGAGAGATTGGCTTTGCACACCTTTTAGGGTAATTATTTTTGTAATTCCTTTGTGTCTGGACTATAGGTTGCTGCATTACCTCCTTTTGCACTAAGCACACAATTTTTTCTGTTATTTGAGAAAGGTTTTTGAGGAAAGAATGACACCACTAGAATAAGTGCAAGGAAAACTACTATTTTACAAGTTTATTCTAGGACTATTCTATTCTATGGACTTTAAACATCCATTTACAGTAATTGTGGAAAATTAATTCCAGTACAACTAGAACAATATCTTTTTGCTATTTGGCACAATTTGGATAACATTTTAATGAGTTAGAATAACAAACACATATAATAACTCAGATTTGTTAACACATGTGATTAAATTTGCCTGCAAATACTCAAAACTGAAAAACTAGTTTGGATAGAGTTGATTTTGAAACTGTTGGCTAATGAGAATGTCATACCAAACGGAAAAAAAATGCAGTATCCATGTGCTAGAAGATCCGGTAATAGAACATATCTTTTTTACTTGATGATTGATGCACTTTAAAATAAGCATAGGTCAGGCGTTGGCGACCATCCACATCACTGCTGTGCATCATGGTAGCAGCTGAGAGTAGGCTCGTGTACTTCTCATATTTGCTGCACAATCCATAGGGCTACTCGATTACTTACCTCACAACGTGGAAAAATAAGCTTCACATTTCATTAAACATCAGCTAAACATTTCCAAGCATAAGCTGACTGCATGAAGCTTTCCCAATGTACTCCAGAAAAATGTATATTTTAAAGGATTTGCATTTGATACAGCTGCTTCTGTAATGCAACTAATCACATATACAGATGAGAGAATATAAGCAGTGTGAAATCAACACTAATTGTGTAGTAGGGTGTACATTTAAATATACAATGTCACCTGCCCATTCATAGTAAAATGCCCCCTTACCCCTCAGGTGGATGATGTAATAGACGCCCCCCCCTCTCCCCTACCCAGTGTTGGCCCCTGGTGCATGGGGCAGCTGCAATGTAACCTGCCTATATTGTACCTTCCTTAAATCATCTCCCTCTCCCCCTTCATCAATATGCTAATACATTTTTAAACATTTACATTTTCAATACAACCCTTCTTTTAGACCTAGTGATGCCATCACTGGGTCTCTCTGCTTTTCTAAGCAATGCCAGCGGATCAACAGCTGGTGGGAGGGGCAAACAGTCTATCAATTACGCCTTATCTTACATTGTTAACGGTTAATGAGCGTTTTGAAAGACGAGCAACTATTTTTTTAAAATTCTGACTCGATTTGCAAGTGTTGTCTTGCAAAACGAGCAGAATTCAAGCTAATGGGGTGTGCAGTACCGCATTTGGCCAGAGGTGCGGGGGCGCCGGTGACACTCGGAACGGTTCGGCGCCATTCGGAAATACTTCTAACCACTCGGAAATACTCTATTCCCGAGTGTTTTCGAGCCTTTCCGAGCCTTTTCAAGTTCAGCCGAGTATTTCCAAAGCTCTCCGGTGCCCCTCCTCACCTCTGGCCACATGTGGTATTGCATGCAATAGAACTCAATGCGGCACTAATTATCTTTGTTTCCATTGACTTCTGTGGGGAAACTCGCTTTGATATGTGAGTGCTTTGGATAACAAGCATTCTCCTGGAACGGATTATGCTCATAATCCAAGGTTCCACTGTATAGAGATTTTTAAATTAGCCACTAGAGAGAGCTCTCAATGGTTCAGTACAATAAATATCTTTACAACATAACTGCTAGAGAAGGCGAGCCATGTATGAAAACTTACAAGCTCATTTAAGATATTTCACCAATATTGTCCTCTACCAAAAGCTGATTTATCATTCTTAAGCAGACTGACTCTTTACCCTCCCCAACTTTACATGGAAGCCCCCCTTACATTAGAATACTCATCAAAGTAAACGGTCCGAACAGCAATAAAAACCTTACAGAGGATTTACAACTTTCCCACTGTAAAAAAGTTTTAATTCAGGACACATGGTATATGTAGGATTGTTATCAGTCCTTGTAGCATTTCTTCTTTTTGAATGAATTTTGGTCATCTCTCCCCATTACACGAGCACCGCAGCTTCCTGTACTGTAAAAGTGCTGATTGGAAACATCCACAGCATTTTCCTCCATGCCCAGGAGGCTGCCTGAGGGGTCCCAGTCACTTTATGAAGGATATACACATTTTGTCAGCATTTCTAATGACATAAGCGTCACTATTTAATCCTGTGTCTTCTAGAGACGTTCGCGTCACATGGCACTTCGCTCTGCTTTAAATAACACCGTGGTAAGAGTCCCAAATTATAAATTATGGCTCAGTTATTCTCAAAAATGTGTGCTTTAAGGTCCCCAGGATCTGATTTTCTTTACAGATCACATATGTAATCCTCTCTATGATCCAGGATCCTTTCGTGTAAGGGGGAGCTACAAACTTGTGCTGGAGTCTAGAAGGCAATAGGGATTGGGTTCAGATTGGTTAATTGGTCTATTTTAAGGGGAAAAAGTGAACCAAAAAAAGTGTATAAAAAAACACACACACAAAAGTGCACTTAGAGAATGTCATATTGTTTCCCCCCAAAGAGGGAGGACCCTTCCCTGACCTCACCAGGGCACAAGACTTTAAATGGGGTCAAGGTGCACTTAGGTACACCTATCCAAAACGACTGGTGGACCCCACTACTCCTGGCTGAAGCCAACCAATGTGTATTGGGTGAAAGGTTCTCCCGAAGAGAGACCTCCCCAAGGCAGGGGAGGGCGCAATCAAAGGGCCACACATACTCTCAATAGATTTCAGGGTAGGCCAGATGACTCACACTCTACAATCCACTTAGAATTTTTTTGGCTTTCTCTGGGGGCCCTGCTCAAGGGGGAGGAGCCAGGAGCACCGGCAGGGGATGCAAAAAGAAGAGGATTTTTTTTTTGCAATACAGTTCTATTTGCGTAATAAACACATTCACCCTGCGGTATGATGCCTAATGTGTTGTGCGGAGCAAAGTTCCCCAAATCACCATGTCATGCATGACGCCGCTTGCCATGGATGTGTGGGACAGGAGTCTAACTCAGGCACTGCACATCATTGTGCCCCTAGTTCGCTAATGCATCTTGGTAATGCTTTTTGGGGCAAGTGGCATCTAGGGAGAGGATGTTTGGTTGGGTCCTCCCTGCCTTCCCCGGCCTACTCGTTGGTCAGCTTCAGCTAGGTGTACCTAAGTGCGCCTTTCCCCTATCTAAGATCTTGTACCCTGGGGGGTCAGAGAAAGGTTCTTCCTTTTCGGGGGAGGGGGGGGGGGCACAATAATATGGCACTCCCTAAGTGCACTTTTGTGTGTGTTTTCATGCACTTTTTTGGTTAACGTTTAGTGTCTTGTTTTGGTGCACCCCAGCACCACTCAAAAAAAAAGATTCAAAGTGGTAATTTTAATGAAAAATGTAAGTGAGTAATAAGTGGAGCTTGGAGCACAGATTGAGATGAAAGTGTTGCTAAACCCACAACAGTAAAATCAATCTGTATATGCAGTAAAGAATGCTTGTTATACTCACTGTGGAACCTAAGGGGTTAATCCTGTGCATTGTGTAAAAAGGCTGTTTGATCCTGTCTTCTTTGATCCTCCTCTTCTTCCAAAGACTCCTAATAATTTCCTGATAACACAGAGCCTTTGGGTTTAGGCTGCACATGCTCAGTTTGGTGTGTATTGCTAGAGAGTTTTTTTTTTTCTTGGGAGGATGCATGTGATCAGCACAGGGCCATGGTCAAGGCTCTTGCAATCACATAGGTCAGTCAGAAAACACCTCCTACAAGTTCTAACCAGTGCTTGGCTGGACACTGACAGAAGTCACAAGACCGCTCTAACTGCAGATGATAAAAGGTATTTAGCAGTTTCTATTTACTAAAATAATTGCATTTCCATGTTCTGTGTACAGTGGGTGGCCAGATATTGTGAATGCAGGGTCCTGGGTTTAGTAAAACTTTAAGACTGATAATCCCATTTCTGGTAGAGGGCAATATTGGTGAAATATCTTCAATGAGTTCAGAGGTTTGCATACTTCTGGTGGACCCAATCTTCCTAATTGATTTTATTTGTTTTACATCATAGAGAATGCAACAAGAGAAGCTAAAAGAAGCAAAGGTAGGTATGGACATCCAAACTCCCATGTTGTATGGAGTGGATAAAAAAAGCCAGTTGAATACCAGATGAGAATTTAGCAGAATATCGGATGAAGTGGAGGGTAAGTTTATTACACCAAACATATTGTATTTGTGGATGCCTGCCACTTCTGCAGGCTCATGGTGTGGTAAAGGTTTTTCCAAACTGAAAAATGCTGAGTGCTCTACGGCAGACAAGGATGGACACACTTGTACCATAAGTCTGAAGAAGTGGTAATTACCCGCAAATACATTTAGTGTAATAAACATACCCTAGACCAAAATTCAACTAAAGCTCATTTATTACCATTTTTGGCGCACGTCTGATATTTGATGTCTAATAAACTAACCCGGCCTTGTCAACCTCCTCTATATCCATTTTTATCCACACCATACAACCTCTCATACCATTTCAAACAGATATGGACCAGCCTAGGGCATCCAAGAGATGCCTCCTTTTCCTAAAGTACTGTGTAGAGAAGGAGCCATTCTCCACACATGAATGGCAAAGTTGGTGTATTCCACTTTCAGTGGCCCTCACAACCTCAAAAAAGTTATACGTAAGTCTCCTAGAACTAGAAATTGTGTCAGGGAGATGTCCCAGCTGACGTATCCAAGACATAAGAAGCTGAAATTGTCCTCCAAGCTCAACTTTTTTACTAAAATACCTCTTTTGGTGGACTGGCCCCTTAATACAGAGACCTCTGAAGGTATAATACAATATAAGTTATGACCCTAAACTAATGTTATGGCAGTGTATGAGGCACCATCACATACATGCAGGTACTACTAGCTAGCCATGCAGCTCTAGTTCCATGAGAACATCCCAAACGGTCTATTCCAGGGGTAGGCAACCCCTGGCACACAAAGCCTCTTTTGCTGGCACTCGACTCCCTCCCCACCAGCAGAGCAGCGCAGGGAAGTGTCGG
Organism: Lithobates clamitans; assembly: GCA_037952925.1. Lineage (NCBI taxonomy): Eukaryota > Metazoa > Chordata > Amphibia > Anura > Ranidae > Lithobates > Lithobates clamitans. The sequence continues at coordinate 3,982,459 of JBBGZY010000996.1, read as the reverse complement.
CCAGACACTAATGCATTCCAATTTCAGAGTTCCCCATGCTGCACTTACACTGAGGGGGAGGCACTGTGCCCTCACACATTGTAAAAGATGGGAAACATTGTTTGGTTCTCTAACTTTGCTGTAGCTGCAATAGTCAGCTTTTGTGATGGAGAAGAGATTTGGTGCAGTTCTGCTCTGCTCATCTATCCCACCTGTTTAGAGGTGGGACAGATGAGTAGGAGGTTACTACAGCGGTGGGGCAGATGTGCAGGGAGGTACAGTGGGGGAAGAGATTAGAAGGGGGTTCAGCAGTGGGACAGAAGAGCAGGGGGGCACAGTGTTAGGGCAGATGAGCAGGGGGGGTTCAGTGTTGGGCCAGAAAAGCAGGCGGGGTCTGTGTTAGGCCAGATGAGCCGGGGTGTTCAGTGTTGGGCCAGATGAACAGGGGTGTTCAGTGGTGAAACAGATTTGCAGGGGGGACAGTGATCTGAGGTGTGGAGTTGCAGGAATTGGGGCTGATCTGAGGCGTGAGAGTCGTAAAAGTGCAAGATGTTAATTTCTCACTATTAAAGCAGTGTACAGCATTTACTTTATAAAAAATCCTTTTCGCGATTGAGTGTGTGAAGTTGACATTTTTTTGTTATAAAATCGGCAGGCTCAATTTCTTTGAAAACATTTTTAGGCACACTGTGCTCAAAAGATTGCCTACCCCTGGTCTATGCAAACAGTGACTTAAAATGAGAACACAGGCAATCTCCTATTACCCCTTATGGCATTGACTGGGTCTCTCAATAGGTTGCTGGGGTCAAGGCATTGCATTGTGGGATGTGAGTTGTGTGCCTATGATTTGTACCTTATAATCTTGGTATCTGTATACGTCAGGGGCACTCATGGCCATACCTCACAACTTTTTGATATGGGAACGAGGGACACCTATAAGCAAAAGTATGTAGGCATAGGATACACCCCCTGACACGCCCCTTAAAAGAGAATTTTACAAAAAAAAACATTTTTAAACCAACAAGAATTTTTTTTCCCCACTACTAATCCTTTATATTGGCTTCTGGAATTTACAAATTCTGAAATTTAGAAATTGGAGGAAAGGTTTAGCACTTGGAAACACTTTTTGAAAGATAAAAAGTGCATTTTATATACAACTATATAGATCAGAAGACAGTTATAGACCGAAATGAGGGACAAATAAGGAGGAAAGAGGGACAGAGGGACTTTGTTCCAAATCAGGGACAGTCCCTCGAAATCAGGGACAGTTGGGAGCTATGCTCATGGCAGATTTTGTTTTTTAACTAATGGTGTGGTATGTATAAGTAGGGAGCCTTCTAACATTAAGTTTATTTAGGTGGATCACAGGTACAATAAGTGCATTAGTATAAGCTGTTTTCTAGATACCAAAGCTTATACTATATTTCCTGTTATCTAACCATGCTACTTGCTCTCACCTATAACCCTACACTTGTACTGAAAAGATGTTTCTTTATTTCCTGAATGGCTTTTCTATGGCAACACAGGGCATCAAATATTGAATATACTGAGTTACACACTACTTCAGTGAGAAGAGTCATCAATCAGATAGAAATAGAATCATTTCCTGCAGGGCTTGTTTATGCCAGCGCATTGCTGCATGCTACTCAGCACAAATAAAAGCTGCATTGCATGCTAAAAATGAATGTTACTCAAAGGGATCCATTCACATATAAGCTGCCACACATTTAAAGCTCCTGACATGGCTGAAATACATGTACTGTAAACAGCTTCATCTGCCAAAGAATATGTGGGTCTACTCAGCCAGTCTTGTAGTTTTATCACTGGAAGCTGTGGGAATGCAACTATTGTCATCCAACATCCCTCTACTAATATTACCTCCCTTAAAAAAAAAAAAAAATTTTTTAGTGTACCTACCTGCCGTTAGGCAGGTGTTTTGATCTCCCCGCAGCCTACACTGCAGTTAAGCAAATACAGCCCGGTGTGGTCAATGAAAAGCAAAAAATCATAGATGAGGTCATCCCTTTGCACTCCCCTCCTGTAATCATGCTCCCTGTAATCCATAGAGCCTGATTTGCTCCTAGTGGTGCCCCTCTCTCTTGCTTCTTCTAAATGAAAACATAACTTGGGCTTTTATTTTTGCTTGGAGTTCAGTTTTAAAGCCCATCTCTGGGTAACATTGAAAACCTTCCCACCCATGGCTAACTGGTCCTATCAACTCCTCTCCTTCTGGATTCCTCAGGCTATTACTGGGGTCTTCAGGACCTTGTGAGAACCTTACTGATTGACCCAATGAGAAATACCCATGATTCCAGGCAGTGAAGTAGGCAATTGAAAAAGCAGTGGAGGTTTAAGGTGACTCAAGACCTGGAGTGTCATTGGAGCACAGATTTAGGTAAGCATTTGAGGCATTTAGCTTCTTTTTTCTTTTAATAAATGGGGCGATTTGCTGGAGGAGTATATGATTATTTGTGGAGATGAGGTTTACCTAGCTGGACTTTAACTTGCACTCCCTGTTAAGTAATAAGTACACTTTTAAAACACTCAGTCTCCCCTAAAATGCCCTAGTAAATTGAGCAGGCATGCAAATACTATTTTTTACCTTTTCACTTCCTCTAATTCAAAAGTTATACTGAAGTGGGCAAGACTTTGCCAGATCCACAGTTCCATCTACCTTTTAATAAAGTTGTTTGCAAAATTGTCTGCTCACATGGGGTCCTCTGTTTGTGGTACTGTATGAAAGAAAGCATGCTCAGTGTCCATTATGTGCATGCTGCCCAGGCTAATTTACATTATGATTGGCCAACTTGGGTCTACAACAGCCTAGTAGAAAGGAGATTACAGCATGCAAATGTGCATTAGGTAAATACTTCAGCATACAACCAAAGCTGAAGGTAACATAGCTAACCAGACTGTTTGCATCCTTTTACATGTCTGTTTACATCCACCTGTCTATAGACTTGCACTGATCTTCTGTTCAGATCCACCTGAAAAACATACAGGTGGACCAGATCAGAAGATCAATGCAAGTCTATGGGCAGGTGGATGTAAATGGACATATCTGTTTACATCCGCCTTCCGCCAAGTCCATACAGGAAAAAGAACCTAAGTGTGACAAACAGGAGATAGACCAATTTAAACAGACACACGTCCATTTGCATATGGCAGTCCATAGATCCAGCATGGGTCTACAAGCATCAGCTGTCAAAATATGGACAAAAAGCTTGAACGGACATGGATATCACAAAGTGGTATCAGTCCCAGACCGCTCCAAGTCAGCAAGGGATCTGTTCAATGATCCCCTGCTGAACGGAGTGGAGCACATCCATGTGTAAGGACCTTAGCTTTCAGGAACACGTCACAGGACATTGCCATGGAATAATTAGACATGAAAAATCCAGCAACATCTCATTGGAAGCCTCTGGACTGTAGAAAGGTGCTTCAATGAAATGAAGACTGTGTATTGAGACAACTTCTCCTAGCAGCAGACTTCATTCTACGAGGCATCAGATTCTGTTATAGACGTCTCAGGAGGCCTAAGAAGTTCTAAGCCTGATGCACTGGATTGTAGAACAATGACATACACTGTTGTCAAAACACTTGGAGAATTCTGTTGTTTCAGGCTAAAGTGCAGATCTGCTCAACATGGTTCTTTTCAATTCTACCCTGCAGAGTTTACAGGAAAACGACAGGCAGCTTCCATCACATCCTCTTCACACATACTGGCAGATTCCCTTTAACTGCAGGTTGCTTGCTGTGATTTGATATGTGTTTTCTCTATAGTGTTGTCCAACCAAAATCACTTGTTGTTTGCGAAATCCATCTTCAAAAAGAGTTATCTGTAAAGTTGCTCTCCAGGTCTGAACCTGATTGGTAGCTATGGGATATAACAGACTTAGAGCAGACCTGGCATGAAAATGCATTTTTCCACAACCTGTGTAGAGTGAAATTCATCTAAGCCCCTGCAGATGCATAGGAAGGCTTGTGCAGGACTATGCTCAAGAGCGTGAAGGTGGGTTGCAGCGTGGTGCGGCGGTAATAATACACTCAGTTCCAATGCAATGAAAGAACTTGTACTGAAATAATGCTGAGACAGTTCACAAACAACACGGTGGGAAGGCAGGTCAGCCAAAAACACTCACAGTTCCAATAGAGTGAAAAAAGCAGGAATCAGCCGAACTGACAGCGCCTGTAGAGAGGGGTAGAATGTGGCCTGGCCCTCTTGTGTCCAAGCAGGTAGATGTCCAGAGAAGTTGTGAGCCCTATGCTTTTCCTCCTCATCAGGAACCTTTCACTACTATACCAACTCGCAAAATGCAGACCAAACCTGGAAGCCAGGCCCTAAAAAGGCTCTGCCTGAACCAATATGGCTGCTATAGTCACATGGGATGGACCCAGGAACCATGTTCCTCCTGACTTTTTCTTCAACTGCAGTGCCACTGTGGAAGAGCACCACTTGCAGTGGAGAAAGTAGACTGCACTTTCCTACAAGGGCACGTGATCTCAGTCAACAGGGACACGGACAGCTAAATAATGTTTCTCTATCTCTTTAACCACTTAAGCCCCGTACCATTTGGCTGGCCAAAGACCAGAGCACTTTTTGCGATTCGACACTGTGTGGCTTTAACTGACAATTGTGCGGTCGTGCGATGTGGCTCCCAAACAAAACTGACATCTTTTTTTCCCCACAAATAGAGCTTTCTTTTGGTGGTATTTGATCACCTCTGCGGTTTTTATTTTCTGCGCTATAAACTAAAAAAAGAGTGAAAATTTTGAAAAAAAAGCATTATTTTTTACATTTTGCCAAAATCAAATATGGAGCTTACAGCAGGGTTGCAGGGTTTGCCACACAACGACAAATTCAAAGGGACATACAGGTACGCCTTTTTGCGCAGCCGTGCCATTCTGCCGACTTATATTTACATGCGGCGGTCGGCAAGCGGTTAAAAATGACATGACCAATGCTCCAGCAGGTAGTTCAGAGTAGCAGTTTCTGCAGGAACGGTTAGCATTTTAGCCATTTGAATTTTTAGTTTAATAAATCGGGGTTAACATTATAGACATTAACATTTGAGTGCAGGCTCTCATTAACTACAAAGGGAAAGTACAACAAACTGAACTCAAAATACAGTGCTGGTCCCAAATATCGATCAATGACAATTCTTGAATACAGGTAAGGAATCTATTACATTTACTATCAGTGAGGGCACCACAATCATCATCACTTACTTACACTTAGGAAGCACTTGCGTTTGTCCATCCAAATTGCCCAAGACTTAGAGAAGGTAGCACATTTTAATGTGTTTATAGCTAGCAGGCATTCAAAAGCAAAATTGCGATTCACTTTGTGCTGACGATTTTGAAGTGATGGTGAAATAAGACATAGGGCCAGAACCCAGGAGAAGGGGTAGAAATGAGATGTTGCACACTGTGCATAGCATACTCCTGAACCCGGCACTCTGTACGTAGCGCTTCCTGAACCCAGCACTCTGTACGTAGCGCGCTCCTGAACCCGGCACTTTGTACGTAGCGCTTCCTGAACCCAGCACTCTGTACGTAGCGCGCTCCTGAACCCGGCACTTTGTACGTAGCGCTTCCTGAACCCAGCACTCTGTACGTAGTGCGCCCCTGAACCCAGCACTCTGTATGTAGCGCGCTCCTGAACCCGGCACTCTGTACGTAGCGCGCTCCTGAACCCAGCACTCTGTATGTAGCGCGCTCCTGAACCCGGCACTCTGTACGTAGCGCGCTCCTGACCCAGGCACTCTGTACGTAGTGTGCTCCTGAACCCGGCACTCTGTATGTAGCGAGCTCCTGAACCCGGCATTCTGTACGCAGCGCGCTCCTACAACTGGCACCCTGTACGTAGCCCGCTCCTGAACCCGGCACTCTACGTAGCGCGCCCCTAGAGTGGATACATAGTCCTACAGATACAACCGGTCCTTTGAGGGCAACCATACTGCTAAAGCGGCCCCCGATGAATTTGAGTTTAACACCCCTGCTGTAAAGCTATCGTTTGGATGTCTTAAACTGCCATTTTGTGCTGGATTATTAGCCCTTTGACTAGTAGCATGCTCCTGAACCCGGCACTCTGTACGTAGCGCTTCCTGAACACAGCACTCTGTACGTAGCGCGCTCCTGAACCGGGCACTCTGTACGTAGCGCGCTCCTGACCCAGGCACTCTGTATGTAGCGCGCTCCTGAACCCGGCACTCTGTGCGTATCGCTTCCTGAACCCAGCACTCTGTACGTAGCGCGCTCCTGAACCCAACACTCTGTACGTAGCGCACTCCTGAACCCGGCACTCTGTACGTAGCGCTTCCTGAACCCAGCACTCTGTACGTAGCGCGCTCCTAAACCCGGCACTCTGTACGTAGCGTGCTCCTGAACCCGGCACTCTGTACGTAGCGCGCTCCTGAACCCAGCATTCTGTATGTAGCGTGCTCCTGAACCCGGCACTCTGTACGTAGCGCGCTCCTGAACCCGGCACTCTGTATGTAGCACGCTCCTGAACCCGGCACTCTGTACGTTGCGCGCTCCTGAAACCGGCACCCTGTACGTAGCCCGCTCTTGAACCCGGCACTCTACGTAGCGCGCCCCTAGAGTGGATACATAGTCCTACAGATACAACCGGTCCTTTGAGGGCAACATACTGCTAAAGCGGCCCCCGATGAATTTGAGTTTAACACCCCTGCTGTAAAGCTATCGTTTGGATGTCTTAAACTGCCATTTTGTGCTGGATTATCATTTTTTCTTTTACGTTTAGTAGCCCTTTAACTAGAATAAACACTTTTCAAGTGTCAGAAGGCTAGGGAGTATCATCAGCTAAGCAAGCATCAAATAACCTAATAATTGCACCAAAAACCTTAGCCACACTGCTGCAAGCTCAATCTCAAAGCGGCGCTTAGCTGTTTTTTAATACGCCACCCAAACATAATACAACCTTATATATATGAACAATTCAAGTGGTGCCAGGTTTGAAAGCAAGCTTTTTTCTCAGCCTGGGAAAGCTGATTTTCTGAAGGAGCCCAGACAGTGATGACGGGGGAAGCCATGCCGAGATGTGGTTACACGGGCTTGGCAATTGCAGCCTTGATGAATTTTATTTTTTATGGAGCAACGTGAACCTCCCTTGATACCGACCACACAGCCTGAAAGGAGCACAGGGCAGAGGGAAAGGGAGAGGTGAGATGGGCTGTGAAGTGGAACCTGGAAGGGGGAGAGAGGCACACAGCAGCAACCAGCTGGGTTACTGCAATCTTTCCATCTCCCAGACTCCTAGGACCGCTTGGCAGTGACATGTATAAGAGTTGACCTCTGTTAAGAAAAATATATACTAATAACAAGAGATGCACACACAAGTCAATGGAAACCATTCCACTCGGATGCAACCAAACGTAGAGTTAAAATGGACTGGTCATTAAAATTCACATTTCACATAAATTACGGTACATGGAAACATTATCAAATGACTTTATTATTTGAAGATATAAGGTTGCCTTTGTTGCCATATATAAAATCTGCTGTTCTGGATCACTCTAGTATGATCTAAAGCCTAGGGCAAATGATTACAGGGTCTCTGGTTAACTGGAGTACTGCGACTGATAAGTAGAAGTTAATCCGAACTGGAATACATTTAGTTTGCTATAGCACTGCATATCATTTAGAATTGCTTTTTTGTTTTAATGTTTTTATTAAAGTTTTCAGATTCACAGGTAAAAACAGTGAAGCGGTTATATGTTATACAAATGATAAAACATGATATTGACATTGCAATGTAAAGTAAACAAGTCTTCATAGAGTGTATAATAACGACTTCATAGGGGTCTAAACTGGTGAAGATTGGGGTGGTATATTTGGAGGACTCTATATGGGAATTACAGGTAAACCAGGCATGCCACCATGGCACCCAAACACCCCTTTTGGGAACTTACTGTGAGCGGGTGGGAGCTCTGAATACTGGTATTTGTTTTCCCATCTTTACTGGTTTACTAAGAGGGTTAGTTGAGTCACTTCATGCCTTTGGAGTTCGTTTCATATCCAATTCCTCCTTGGGGGTGGACATCTAGGGACGACCCCTAGGCATCATGTCATATTACGGCAGCAGGTTTAAAGGCTTGTATAGGTCTAAGCTCTACTGGAACATTTAGAATTGCTTTTTTTTTTTCCATCAAAAGCTGTTTTCACCTTTTTTAAGCCCCTTATTTGAATCTCAATGCTGCCTCCATTTTCTTTCAACCATTTTCTCTCTACATGCACATCATTGCTCAGAACCAACTTTCTGATAGTTGTAATGGTGGACCACGTCTGTGGTCTCTACCAGGGGTGCATTTGGCATGGTGGCAACACAGGACTACATAGGAGCACAACTGGGAGACTTATCACTCTATAACAGCTAGTACCTGAACAAGGACCTTTATGGCAGGATCACCAGGTTTTATTAAAATAAAAATTGCAGACTAAAAAATATTAAAGAACTTTTAAAATAACATTGGCATGTTAAAGCTGATAGGAAATATATGGCCCCAGCAGAACTTTGCTGGGCATCGTGATGCTTGTTAAGCCCCGTACACACGATCATCACAGTTCCTCCGATATTGACCGATCGGACATGCATGAAAAATGTTTTCGTACCAAACCAAATCGTACGATTTTCGTTTAATCAGTACAGCTGTTGTTCAAAAATGCAATACAAATGCATTACAACACATGACATCACTCTCAAATTTTTATTCTGTCGTACGGGAATTTTTGTGAATTTAGTAAACTCTTCAGGTTCGATCTGAGATTAGCATGCAAAAAAAAAACGGACGATCACACTGGGGATTCCTGCATGGCAAGCCCTACCTCGAAATAAGCCCTAGTGTGTTTTTGGTTACCAAATTAATATAAGACCCGGGCTTACTTTCGGGGAAACACGGTAGGTGTTCCTCGTTCCCATCTCAAAAAGTTGGAAGGTATGCATACTGGTCTTTCCCCAGAGATATCTGACTTCCAGCATACAGATTGTTTTTTTTCCACGTGAGATTCCACCTCCTGCACGCAGATTGTTTTTTTTTCTATTCCAAGTGAGATCCCACCTCCGTCACACATACTGGTCTTTCCCCAGAGAGATCCTACTTCCAGCACACACATTGGTCATTTTTTCCACTCACCGGTGTCACCGGTGTACCCAGCTCAGGTACCTTAAACCTGTCCTGCCTCTAGAATATGTGATAACACCTCCATGGCAATTCTTCAGTCCACGTTATCCCCTCACCACCTAGTACCCAGCTCATTTAGGTTATGTGGACCGCAGTAATACTGACACACTGCCTGCCACACCTACTGTCACAGAATTGCCTGCTTCAGCTTTAGCCAGCTGTTTCCTGGACACTGATTCTGACCTCTATTCTTCCACTTGAAGCTCCCCGTGTGAAGAGCTTGGCTGTCATGCTACTACTTTAGAATTAGTAGGTTTTTTGAATGGGTGCTTAAAGTGGAGTTCCACCCACTTTTACAACTCTTCAGCATCCCTCACTAAACTGTGCACTGTAAACAAATTGGATATTTTTTTTTTCTCAGCACCTACTGTATATCTGCTGTATTCATTTTTCACTTCCTCCTCCCTGGCCGTGGCCCATCGCATCATTTCCTGTTTGCAATGCCTTCTGGGAAGGGGCGGCAACTTCCTCTGACACTGCCGTTGCTATGGAAACCTGACCTGAAACCTATTAACTGCTTGTGCTGCACTGAGCATGTGCGAGATCTGCAAGGATGAGAAGCAGGAAGAAATACAGTCTGGCTTCAGATGCCCACACTTAATATGGCCACGGCCTGCTGTAAGTTTATAAAATAACAAACTACTGCTATAAACTAACAAAACAGACCTTAGTTTACAGACTAACTTTACTAGAATACATTAAGTTTGTGTATTATAGGGGTATTTTTATTTAAAAAGTATAATTTCGGCCGGAACACCACTTTAAATGCATTTTGAGGAGCACTTTCATGACCCTGTCTTTTGCCTGTATGGCTATGACTATATACTTTAATGATTTCACTACTCATTATTGAAAGATCAGTTACCATAATTTATGAGTCAAAATGTGAACTTTTCTGCTGGTTGGCATACCTACCTAATCCTGTCCTGCACATAATTCCCCCATCATACCCAACACACTTCTCTCCTGCACAAGCTTCACTGTCCCATTTGTTTTTAAATGTTTTAGACCCCATTCACACCTGTGATTGGGGCCGTTTGTGATTAAATGCAAAAAAAACCTTGTAAGCCTTGGTCTTTTGATACGCTGTGCATGTACTCCAGGCGAAGCTGAACAAAGATCCTTTACTGAGGTGGTTTGCAGAGAACAAAAAATTGTTTCAAAGACAACTTCACGCAGTTTCCTATACAAAGCTCTCTAGTGCCCCATTAAATGACTGTATTTCCGCAACTGTCCATACAGTAATTCTGGTAAGGCAAAAGTCCATTTAGTCAATAAATCCAAAAGAGGTGCGAGTCCTTTAGAGTTCATAATTTGGCAATAATCCATAAAGGCACTAAGTCCTTTACTTTGCATTTGTAAGTCCATAAGGGTCAGAGTCCCGAATGGGTTCCCATAAGGGTGTAAGTCATAAGGCCGGAGACCCGAATGGGCTCCCACCACCTACCCCAAGGGTGTGATCACTCCAGAAAAGTAACAGACTACATTTTGGCAGTATTTCCCCAGCACTCCTCTCTAGGTGCATGGAGTGAGCACCTTTTATATGGTTTGACCTGTAGGGGGCATTAACCTGGTAGAAAAGTGCGTGAAAGACGTTACTCCTTCCTGCCCAGTTACCCCTGGTCAACCCAAGGACACAGTGCAACATAAAGACATTGGAACATTTTCCCCCTGACTGGCTCAATTAACTTGAGGGCACAAGCACAGACAGAAAGAACAGGAACATGAGCAGAAAAGAACACATTAAACCCTTTGTAGGTACCTGCCTATAGGTGGCCTTGTCCAGGGACTGTGGCCAATGCTGACTCTCTCCATCCTTTCCAATGAGCTGGCAGGCCACCGCATACTGCACCTACGCTGCATGAACCCTAATGTAGAAGCCAACTATTAGCTGCAGGCCTGGAAGAAATTGGCTTCTCCAATCGCCATTCATGCTCCCATGCAGCCATCATGGCACAACCGCCTTTATCAGGATTCAAAAATAACGTAGATGGATATTAGCATTTCTTCTTTCGGTTCAGTCCATTAGGGTGTTTTTATTGGCTCCTCAAAGTGCCCCTAACTTCTTAATGGAAATAACTGTGCGGTTCTATGATATTTTAATATAGGTCCAGGAGATGCAATTAGCGGACCTCCAGCTGTTGCAGAACTACAAGTCCCATGAGGCATAGCAAGACTCTGACAGCCACAAGCATGACACCTAGAGGCAGGGGCATGATGGGAATTGTAGTTTTGCAACAGCTGGAGGTCCGCTAATTGCATATCTCTGATATAGGAGAACAGGAAAGGAGCCACGGGAGGCAAAGGCAAAATACTGATTTACTGACGTCCATACTGGTGCAATACATATGTTTATGACATGAATATTTCCATACAAATTTGAAAGAAATGCTGTTAAAACAACCCTTTCATCTTGATTGACAATACATCAGTGCCTTGTAAGGGAAGGTGCATATTGTCACTAGAAATCAAGACTGAGAATCCCTTTTCTGCTCTACAGACACGACGTTTAAGGGATATTATTCAAAGGATATTATATCAGAGTTTCAGGGATAGCATACATCACACCAATTATGTTTTGCATTGCTTCAACAGAGTCGCAGCGGAACCAGGTTTGAAGGAGACAAAAGCTGCCCAAAGCACATTATCCAATCTGCCCAGCATATGCAACAATCAGTCTAATAGTTCCTTCCCATTCAAACCAATGTTAGTAAAATAGAATGGTACTTAGGAGACTGTTGGGAGAATGGGGGGGAGATGTCAGCATACACTCCATGCTAAGTACTGTATCTGTCTCCTGGGCAAACCAGGTTGGTCACAGTGTTTTAAATCTGATCTCTAGGGAAATAACTTACAGATATAAAATCCTAAAAAGGAATAGTTTTACATTAAAAAAAAATGTGTTTCTGTTCCTCCAGTCCTGTAATTTACCCAGCTCTGAAACACAGTACAGCCGACTGGATGACACCACTTACAGTCTATGAATAGAGATGTGTCGTCTCCCCCTGCCAGCTTGCTGAATGGAAAGTGAAATAGCAGCAGAAAACTGATGAGATCCTCCATCTGCTCACTCTACTCTCTCCTCTATCAGCATGCTGTTTGTCAGCACATTTGCATGCAGTACACCCAATTGGTTTGCAGCACTGCCCCTCCTTCTCTTAGTCTGAGTGCTGCTGTATAGGCGATTGCAACAGATCTACTATGAGGCAACCTAGACAGGAGCCATGTTGATGTCTAGTGGCTCAAAACCCTCCAGAGGGATAGTGAAATTGCCCAAAGCTGTGCACCTGCCTATCATTTCACATGGAAGGATGTACTTGTAGGCAATGGGTGTCTAGGTCATGCCAGTATGTACAATACAAATTGTTGTATTGGTGTAAAGTTGGTGAGGAAAGGGTTTCTGGTATACAATTTTTTCGGGTTTCCAGCTATATACCTTTTAAGGGGAAGGTTATATTTATTTTGGGTTATATTAAATTATATTGGAATAAATCCCAAGTTTGTTATTTATTTTGGGGGGGGGGGGGTATTGGCTTCTACCCCTGACCACCAGTTAAGGGGGGTGGACATTACTAGCACTAACCCCCAATTTAGAAAGGGCTTTAATACTACTGCTGTTGACTACCAGTGAAAGGGGGGTCATTTTTGCTCCCACTGAGTGACTGAAGGGATACTTATTATCAGTATCAGCCAAAGGGGATGGTGAAGGCCAAAGTTGCTACCTTGTCTAGGACCCCATTGTGCATTAAAGTAGAGTGGAAAAAAAACAAAAACTTTCTTTTTCATTTTGGATAAAGTTGGTTGTACATGCATCAAAAAATGAATGATTTAGTTTTTGATGGATCTCTTCTGATTGAAAGCTATAGGAAATGCCTGAGTGCTTTCACACTGGAGCGGTGCGCTTGCAGGACATTAGAAAAAGTCCCGCAAGCAGCATCTTTGGAGTGGTGAATACACCTCTCCTCCACCGCCCCTGCCCACTGAAATGAATTGGCACCACTGCCGAAGTGCCTGCAAAGTACTTCGGCAGTGGCACTTTGCGGGCGCATTTAACCCTTTCTTCGGCCACTAGCGGGGGTTAAAAGCGCTCCGCTAGTGGCCAAAAGGCGCAGCTAAAACAACGGTAAAGCATTGCTAAATCTATCGGCGCTTTACCGCTAATGCAGAACGGTGCCAGTGTGAACGGAGTCTAACCCATGTCAGGTTTACTTTTACAATCTGTGTCCCATTGGAGAGCTTCCCCATTCACTTCCTGTCCCAAAGCTAAAACAGGAAGTAATGGGAGATCCCTCCAAAGTAAGAGCAATCCCCCATTGGAACATTTACCCTCTCTTTCTGTTCCGGTGACAACCCAAAATTTGGATTTATTTTTTATTTTTTTTACACTTTCTTTGATAAGTGTAAACATACCTCCCAAAATTTTGAGATGGGAATGAGGGACACCTACTAGCAAATGTATGTAGGCATATGACACGCCTCCTTTAAGGAGAATTAACCAAAAAAAAAAAAAAGGTTAATTAAATCCACAAGGGACTTTTTTTACCACTACTATTCCTTTATATTGGCTTTTAAAATTTACAAATGCAGGGATTTATAATTTGGATGAAAGGTTTAGCACCGGGAAACACTTTTTGAAAGATAAAAAGTGCATTTTATATGCAACTATATAGATCAGACCAAAATGAGGGACAAATGAGGATGAAAGAGGGACAGAGGGACATTGCTCCAAATCAGGGATAGTCCCTCGAAATCAGGGACAGTTGGGAGCTATGGTGTAAACAGGACTAATAGAGAAGGTGAATCTCCCTAACGGGAGGACAGGCCTGACTGATGTTCTAAGCCTTCTCCACTCTAAAACTTTAGCCTTTAGTTATACTTTAATTTGTATCAGAGGCTGAGAACTAATGAAGATCAGATACTTACTCTGGATGTAATGATTTATTATTGATCACCTAGCTGTCTTCCTTTGTGCCTTTTATATCTGCCCGGAGACCCGCTCTAACAAAATTCGACGGCATCTAAGAACCAAAAGAGGACCTATCACGGTTGCTTTAATGCACAGCGTTGAGGGCTATAAAGAAAGGCTAGTGATTCTAATGTACTCCGCAGCCCTGGGTCACAAGTCTCGGCTCATTTCAGTGTCCCTTAGCAGTACATGGATGAGAGTGCTAGATCAGAGTAGCCTGCAGCCCCATCAAGGCCGGCTTCAGAAAGCAGCACGTTTTGGAACTTGTCAGGATGGATGATCTAAATTAGGAATCAAAACATTCGGTGCTGAGTTGCAAAAAGAGAGAAATCAAAGTGAGTCCTTGTTACCGGCGGAGTCAGCAGTCTTAATGCAGAGGCTCCAGTGGGCAGCTCTCCTGACATACCATCTCTTGTCTGGGGCTGCTCACAGAGCACTACTGAACAGCAGCACAAACAACCAGTAAACCTTCCACTTTGGCTTGGGGGTTTGATTTAGTAAATGCTGCTAGGGATAAGACCAAGGTTATGTTTTTACAAATGATGCATTTGAAAAAAAAAAAAAAAAAGCTTGTTATTTATTTTGATTGTTTCTTAGAAAGATATTTTTTGCAAGCTTTTGTACTTAAATGGTGCGTCCTTTCTGCGTTTCATAATTTGCTCAGTTGCCCATCCACACTAGACTACTATCTTTTTTTCATAGACTGTATGTACAATAAGGGTTTTCAAGGCTTTGCATAAATGTGTACTAAGGTGAGACTAGGTGGCAGGGCTGGGACAAGGGGTGGGCAAAAAGGGGCGATTGCCCTGGGCACTGTCCTTGTGGGGGGGGGCATCTTGAGGAGATGTGGGGGGTTTATTTGTGTTGGGAGGGGAAATTTGGAGGGTGGCAAGGGATAAGAATTGCACTAGGAGGGAAATTAAGGGGATGTGCTAGAAATGGTGATTTGTCTTGGGAGGAGGGATGGGGAAAGAAGATTTGTGTTAGGAATGGGGATTTAGGGGGTTTGTGCTAGAAGAGGTGAAATGGTAGAGGTGTGTTAGGAGGGGAAATCTATTTTGGGGGGATTTGTGCCAGTAGGGATGATTGGGGGGGATTTATGCTGAGAGGGGAAATTGGGGGGGGGGGATTTAGGGGGTTTGTGCTAGAAGAGGTGAAATGGTAGAGGTGTGTTAGGAGGGGAAATCTATTTTGGGGGGATTTGTGCCAGTAGGGATGATTGGGGGGGATTTATGCTGAGAGGGGAAATTGGGGGGGGGGGGGGGATTTAGGGGGTTTGTGCTAGAAGAGGTGAAATGGTAGAGGTCTGTTAGGAGCGGAAATCTATTTTGGGGGGATTTGTGCCAGTAGGGATGATTAGGGGGGATTTATGCTGAGAGGGGAAATTGGGGGGGGGGCATTTAGGGGGTTTGTGCTAGAAGAGGTGAAATGGTAGAGGTGTGTTAGGAGGGGACATTTATTTTGGGGGGATTTGTGCCAGTAGGGATGATTGGGGGGATTTATGCTGGGAGGGGAAATGGGGGGGGGATTTGTGCAAGGAAGGGGGATTGGGGGGGAGAATTTGTGCTGGGAAGAGAAATTCAGAGTGGGGAGGAGGATTTGTGCTAGGAGGGGGGAGTTTTTTTTTGGGGGGGGGGCAAAGACTTGTGCTGGCATGGGGGATTTCAGCAGGGGGGCAGATTTGTACTGGGAGGAGGGGAAATTTATGCTTAGGGAGCAAGCATGCAGATTAGTGCTCGATTTTCTTTGGGGGGGGGAGGATTTTTGCTGACACATAATGCTCATACATTGTGGGGGGAGAACTTTGGTATGTTTGCCCTGGGCTCTAGATGACCATGTCCCGACACTCCTAGGCGGACTAAGACACTGGAGATAGTTTACAATAGTGGTAAATAACATTTACTGGAGCTTGCAGTTCAGGACAAATCCAGGCAGAAAGGTTTGGAGGTTCTGGTCATAGATACGAGGGCTGTATCTAAAGTAATGCAAAAGTGGGCATAACTTGTTTATTAATTTACATAGATCATTCAAATTTCACATGTTGGTAGAGTAACTCTTCAGCTTGCCATGGATGGTGCGAGGTTTTTTTTTTCGTTCCATCTATGCACGGCTTTTCTCTATACCAAGGGTCTCCAAACTTTCTAAACAAAAGGCCAAATTACTGCCTTTTAGACTTTAGAGGGGGATGGACTGTGGCCAGTGGGAGTAGAAAATGGTATCAGTGGAAAGAATAGTGCGCCATCAAAGGTGTTAGTGAAAGGATAGTGCCTCATCATTGGTGCCAGTGGGAAGAATAGTGCCTCATCATTGGTGCCAGTGAGAGGAATAGTACCACATCTTTGGTGTCAGTGAAAGGAATAGTGTCTTGTGTCAGTGCGGGAAATAGCGTTCCAAGAGCTGGATAAAGGCAAGAAAAGGACTGCATTTGGCCAGAGGGCCAGTTTGGAGACCACTGGAGACCAGTGGAGACCACTGCTCTATAGTAACTCATCTTCTTCTTTTTCAGTGCAGGCAAATAACAGATAATGGAAGTAATGTACCATCCTTGAGTTCTTAATGAAGCAGGAGTGCAGGCTGTCCAACATCCACAGAAGGCTGCAGTATATTTATGGGGATGACAGTATTGACAAGAGTCACCGATGACAAGAGATTGCTCTTGTCAATGGTGTCATCTCTGTAAACATTCTGTAGCCTTCTGTGGATGTCAATCAGCCTGCACTCCTCCTTCATCAAGAACTCAGCGATAGCACAACTCTTCTGCATGGAATCCATTAATTACCTGCAATGAAAAGAAGATGTAGAAAAGTTACTATAGTGGAAGAGTTACTCTACCAACACGTAAAATGTGACTACTTACTGCAGTGCTTTACCAAAGACTCAGTCAACCTTCAGAGGTGCACCAGAAGAATCCCTGGAATTCCAGGGTGCAACATTCCATGGCACACACTGATGTCTTCTCCTGCACCTCAATACTACCAAAAAAAAAAAAAAGACTGGGAGTGATCCTCTAAAGCACCCTTTCTCATCCTTTCACCCCAGGGGAGCACTTGAAATAATATGTAGGTCTTGGGGAACATCTGCTAAAACCAGTTCATAGATCGTCAATCTATGATAGGACAAAAATCCTCCTTACATCGATGGTCAACCGGAAAAAAAGCTCATCGTACAGTCGTGGTCAGAATGCCACCTTTACAGATAATTAAAAAATCATTGGTGTCAAGCCAGTGAGTGGCAGTGGCCCCAGAACTAAGAAGGCACCATCAGATGGGAGGTCAATAGAGCCAGACCTCAAGGAACCCCAAGCAAACTCAGGATGAACCTTAGAGTTCCACAGTACCCTGGATGAGAATGGCTGCTCTAAAGACGGCACTGGTACACCCACCACCAAGGTAGGGTTGCTTTGACATGCCCCTGCCTGTTACTTTGCAACAAGCAGCACTACCCATGGCAAGGTAGAAGCAGAGAGGGAAGCAGTTCGCAAGCTGTGCTGAAACAAGGTAGGGATAGTAAACATTTTACTGCATTAGATTAAGTAGAATACTTTTCATAGAATGTTTGGATTGCATATTTTGCCCGTACAATGCATAACAGTGGTAACATTGACTTCCTGCAGTTACATCTACATCTGCTCCACTTCTCTTTCCGACTGAAAGAAGCTGCAAGATACCATTAAATATATTCAAGTTGATATAAATTTGCATATTACTGTAACATCTAAAGCCTGAAAACTGCTTTCGATAACGTACAGCGACTTCCCTGGAAGGCCTAGTGTGCGTTCAGACAGTATGTAAGCGCATTCCATCTTATTTACACCTTCCCACCCCTTATAACGGCATACATGCAACCTCACCACAAAACACACGCAGTCCTCCTTACCACAAAACACAAACACATAGCCCACATCACCGCAAAACACAGGAGGGAATACTCGATATCCAGCCTGGAAACGAGATCTAGAGGCTCTGACCTCAGGCACCCTGAAGGAATGAGCCTGAGAAGGTTTGGATAAACACAGCCACCTATATAATACTTCTCCATGTTTCCAAAACTCGATTGAGTGATTCAGACTCCAGCTCCAACTACAGCTGCCTCTTAAAAAAAAAAAAAATAATAATTACCAGTTTCTACTTAGCGGGAATGCCTTAATATCTCTGAGTCACATTTTTGTGGTGGAATCATACTTAAGAGCCAAAGAAAGACAGAGGTAGAGCATGCAGTTTTAAGTAAACTTCATATAAATCAAAAATATGTGTGTCTGATTGACCTCATAACGTAGGCAGAAGCTTACTAAACCGGCCTATGCAAAATACAGACACAGACCCTCGATGCAAATTATATAGAAGGTAATGTGTCGTGGCAACACAAAGCAAGCCCCATTTGATTATTAGTATGTCATTACCCAGAATCCACGTCTGCAGTATTAGACTCAAAGGAGCCTATTCATCACAAGCACACATTTACTGCAATCTTGCTGGTGGACTGTGATATTTCATGCAGATTATCAGTATCTTGAGCCATAATTGCTCTAATCAGATGAATAAATACCAAGTTATTTTTGCCAAGCCTGTCTTAAAAGTCATCCAAACATTGCTGAGCAGCACCGCTCTGTCTGCACACCCTGCATATCAGCTAAGTACAATAAATCTCTCAGTTTTAAAATGCCCAGGGAGACAACCCTGGGGATAGTAGAATCTAAACAGACAATAATTTATTTATTACAGGTACTTATATGGCACCGATAATTTAGGCAGCACTTTTACATATATATATATATATATATATATTGTAGATTCACACCAATTCCTGCCCTCAAGAAGTTTATAATCTAAGGGCCCTAACTCAGGCACAGGGAGAACATTCAAACTCTGGGAAGGTGGGCAGGAGGGGCGGCTGCCCTGGGCGCAATGGTTTATTGCAGAGATGGGTCCACCCTGACCCTAACCTTCAGGGAAGGGGGGCGGGGGCCACAGTTTGGCATCTTTGCCCCGGGTGCTGGATGACCTTGTTTCAGGACTGGTGCCGTACTTGGGAATTGAACCAATTACCCTAGTGAAGCCAGACAAAAGTGCTTAACACTTAGCTCCTGGGCTCAAAATTTTGCTATGTTTAGGTATCATCAGGAAATGCTAGAGAAGTCTGACCAAAGTTTTTCTTAATCGCTCCTCTCCCCCCCAGGAGACAACGGGCATGTAGTACTTTGTCCCGTCTTCCTAGGTGGCATGGATCCTGAGCTAGCATTGTCAACAACGTACCCCCTTTTTCCAACTGCTGTTCGACCACACTGCTCACAAGGAGACTAACATATAATTAGACAGTGCTTTTCTCAGGCAAAAGGCATGCGTCACAGATTGCTGTCACTACTCTATGCAAGGGGAATGACAGGAATAAGAAGAGAACAAGACTGGCAGTGAGAGTTGGGGAAAGAGGAATGACTGTGGGAGGCTAGGTGGCTGAATACAGATTGTTAAATACATAGTTATATAGTAGGTGAGGTTAAAAAAAGACACAAGTCCATAAAGTCCAACCTATGTGTTGGATTATATGTCAGTATTACATTGTATATCCCTGTATGTTGCGGTCGTTCAGGTGTTTATCTAATAGTTTTTTGAAACTATTGATGCCCCCAGCTGAGACCACCGCCTGTGGAAGGGAATTCCACATCCTTGCCGCTCTTACAAAAAAGAACACTCTATGTAGTTTAAGGTTAAACCTCTTTTCTTCTCATTTTAATGAGTGGCCATGTGTCTTGTTAAACTTCCTTCCGCAAAACAGTTTTATCCCTATTGTGGGGTCACCACCAGTATTGTGATTGTAAATTGAAATCATATCCCCTCTCAAGCGTCTCTTCTCCAGAGAGAATAAGTTCAGTGCTTGCAACCTTTCCTCATAACTAATATCCTTTATTAGCTTTGTTGCCCTTCTTTCTAGTCGCTCCATTTCCATTTCCAGTACATCCTTCCTGAGGACTGGTGCCCAGAACTGGACAGCATACTCCATGTGCGGCCGGACCAGAGTCTTGTAGAGCGGGAAAATTATCGCTTTATCCCTGGAGTTAATCCCTTTTTTTAATGCATGCCAATATTCTGTTTGCTTCGTTAGCAGCAGCTTGGCATTGCATGCCATTGCTGAGCCTATCATCTACTAGGACCCCCAGGTCTTTTTCCATCCTAGATTCCCAGAGGTTCTCCCCCCAGTGAGTAGATTGCATTCATATTTTTGCCACCCAAATGCATTATTTTACATTAAACCTTATTTGCCATGTAGTTGTCCACCCCATTAATTTGTTCAGATCTTCTTACAAGGTTTCCACATCCTGCCGAGAAGTTATTGCCCTGCTTAGCTTAGTATCATCCACAAATACAGAGATTGAACTGTTTACCCCATCATCCAGGTCGTTTATGAACAAATTAGATAGGATTGGTCCCAGCACAGAACCCTGGGGGACCCCACTTTCCACCCCTGACCATTCCGAGTACTCCCCATTTATCACCACCCTCTGAACTTGCCCTTGTAGCCAGTGTTCAATCCATGTACTCACCCTATGGTCCATGCCAACGGACCTTATTTTGTACAGTAAACGTTTATGGGGTACTGTGTCAAACGCTTTTGCAAAATCCAGATACCCCACATCTACGGGCCTTCCTTTATCTAGATGGCAACTCACCTCCTCATAGAAGGTTAATAGATTGGTTTGGCAGGAACGATTCTTCATGAATCTTCATGAATCCATGCTGGTTACTGCTAATGATACCGATTTCATTACTAAAATCTTGTATACGGTGGGAGAGAAGACGAGAGGGGGAGAGTGAGACTCTCAGCAGATAGTGGACAAAGGGAATGATAGCAAGATGGCATAGCAAAGAGAGCAGTAGCTACTGGGCTTTGCTGGAATCCCCCATAGGTGCGCCCACAAATCAGGCTTCATGCAGGGGTGTAGCTTACAGCCAATAATACAAGACAAAAATACCGTAAGTGCTTTTCTGCCAAATGGTTCTGCATATTGTTTCTGAAGCGCTGGTTACTTTTTACATTAACCATAACTCAATTCTTCTTTATTTGTGCCTAAGCAATACTCTGAAAACTATACATTTTGCCTTGAATTCATTGCACCTCCTGGTGTGAGACTGCCTAGGCACTGCTATGCCTTGATTCTCATAGCTGTTTATCTGCTGTGTGAGAGGTACTCCTATCTGTGTTTGCTGGTCTCCTGAGATTTGAATAGAGATCTGGTAATGCCATTACTGTGCTGCTTGCTGAAGAGGAATCTGCACCGCACGCATCTCCCTGCTTCTGCTTCATCCATTCTGTGCTTTGTGAACCTTTCCTTCTGCTTCTTGAATATTCCCCCCTCCAGTTATTAGATCATCATTTATTAGGGGGCAGCTCTGACAGGAGAAAGCAAAGCCCTATCCCTCTATTTAGATGGCTGCCTGCATAGAACAAGGCATGGTAAGTCATTAATGGGGAAAAGATCACCCAGAGGCAACCTACAGGCAATACTGGTGATTCGTCCTATGCCCCCTGCCTGACTTTTTTAGGCACAACTTCCACAGTTCAGGTGTTCTTTAGGCACGGCTATTATGGACGTTCTTTAAAATAATTCAGTTAACAGTATCAACTTCTGCACTGAAAAGAATTACTACGCCAACAAAAAAAACTGACAGCAGCTGTGCTCACTTTCTATTTTCTGTCAAGATTATTGATCCAGGAACATCTTGGTTTCCCTATAAAATATCATTAAAAGCTGGAAACAAGGGCAGTAAGGTCTATGACAAGACGGTAGTGGAAAGCATAATGATGGATTGCAGCTGCTTGGCACGTGAGCTTTGCATTTTCCTCTACATTCCCTTTAAGCAAGAACGCAGCTTACAGTGTATGAAGTCCTGAATTTTCATGTGGCTCAGCAGGTGGTGTTCCCAAATCATGAAATTACCACTAACAAGACAACAGGATTTACATTTGTAAAAAAAAAAACAAGACATCAGGATTTACATTTGTAAAAGAAAACAAGACATCAGGATTTACATTTGTAAAAAAAAAAAAAAACAAGACAACAGAATGGCCTTACTGAAAATCAGAAGCTCTGGGCTAATGCTGTATGAATATCATGGCTAAAGCTGGCCATACATTATACAATTTTCTTATTCAATTTCCTTTAGATTTACCTTCAACTAGGTAGTGCAAGGGCATGCCTGATTGCATACAAATTGAAAGGTTCAGGTTTGACCTCATATTATATGGTTTTGTTTATTGTATGGCCAGCAATATTAAGGGTATTTTTTTTTTATAACAAACACGTTATACTTACCTGCGCTGTGTAATAATTTTGCACAGAGAAGCCACGATCCTTCTCCTCTTGGGTCCCCCGCCAGCACTCCTGTCCCCTTTTTCTCCAAGTGCCTGCTCGCTCCCGAAGCCCTGCAGGGGCAGGGTTTGGCCCTGCCCCTGCTCCCTCCTGACTGGTTGTGGGCTGTAATTGACAGCAGCGGGAGCCAATGGCTGCCACTGCTGTCTGTCAGCCAATCAGGAGGCAGAGACCCGGCAGAGCAGTCACTCTCATGCACATTGCTGGATCTGGCTTGGGCAAGTATTAGGGGGAGCTGCATGCTGAAGGTTTTTTATGTTCATGTATAGAATGCAGAACGGTAAAAACCTTCAGCCTTTAGAACCACTTTAAAGAAGTCTCAATTTTTTTTGTTCCTCCTTCTCCCCAATGTACAGAGTGCACGTCTTTCTATGCTGTGCTATATTCTGAGTGGTTGATCCCCCCATCATTGTCTAACCATGCAGCCACCCGTCCAACAAAGAGACTAAAGCCTGGTACACACTACAAGGTTTTTCTTTTTTTGAACGAAAAAAACTGACAGCTCTGGTCGAAGCCGCTGTACTAACTATCCGAAGTTAGTATAGCGATCTCCCCTGCTGAGCTATTGTGTTCTGAGAGAAGGACTGACCCCCCTCCAGAACACTCTAATGGCAGGAGTGGATCGGCTGCTGGTTCTCCAGCATGTTCGTTCGTCAGAAGCCGGCCAAAAGACCAGCTTCTGTCAAACAAAGTGGCATACAGACGGGCAGAATGTCGGCCGTTTTTTTTTTTTTTTTAACCGGCCAATGTCTCCCGACATTCAGCCCGTGTATATAGAGCTTAACAGTCTCTAGGAGAATAACAAACTAGCCTTGATTGATGGCGCTGTTACTAACGATAGTCCCCTTTCACACTGGAGCGGTTTTCAGGCGGTATTGCGCTAAAAATACCGCCTGAAAACCGCCCCTAAACAGCCTCCGCTGTTTGTTCAGTGTGAAAGCCCGAGGGCTTTCACACTGAAGCGGTGCGCAGGCAGGGCGGTGAAAAAAGTCCTGCAAACCGCTTTTTTGGAGCGGTGAAGGAGCGGTGTATTCACCGCTCCTTCACCGCTCCTGCCCATTGAAATCAATGGGACAGCGCGGCTATACCGCGGCAATACCACGGCTATAGCCGTGCTGTACGAGGGATTTTAACCCTTTTTCGGCCGCCAGCGGGGGTTAAATCCGCACCGCTAGCGGCCGAATACAGCTACAAGAACGACGGTACAGCAGCGCTAAAAATAGCGCTGTTGTACCACCGACGCCCCCACCGCCCCAGTGTGAAAGGGGCCTTAGGGGAAGGGGCGTGCAAGCTAAACAGCTGGGCCGGTCACAGACGCTCATCAAAAGTGATTGCTATGCCCACCCTTTCTGCTCCCTGTTCCATTGGCTCCTGCAACAAAAAACACTTTATGAATGGAGGAGGTGGGCCTTTCACTCATCCACCCGTCCTCCATTCATAGAGCACTTTTCATTGCAGGAAGCTCCTATGAATGAAAAGAGGAGGGCGGAAAGGGCGGGCAAAGTTCGAAATTTTGACGAGAGCTTGTGACAGGTCCAGGCACTCATATTAACCACTTCAGCCCCGGAAGGATTTACCCCTTCTGGACCAGGCCATTTTTTGCAATACGGCACTGCGTTGATTTAAATGACAATTGCGCGGTCGTGCGATGCTGTACCCAAACAAATTGATGTCCTTCTTTCCCCCACAAATAGAGCTTTCTTTTGGTGGTATTTGATCACCTCTGCGTTTTTGTTTTTTTTTTGCGCTATAAACAAAAAAAGAGTGACAATTTTGAAAAAAAAACATTTTTTTTACTTTCTGCTATAATACATATCCAAAAAAATATATAAAAAATCAAATTTCTTAATCAATTCAGGCCAATATGTATTCTGCTACATATTTTTGGTAATAAGCGTATATTGATTGATTTGCATAAAAGATAAAGCATGTACAAACTATGGAAAAGATTTAGGGACTTTTTTTTTATTATTATTGTTTTTACTGGCGGCGATCTGTGATTTTTTGTGGGATTGCGACATTGCGGCAGACAAATCTGACCCTAAGTGACACTTTTTGGGGACACTTTTTGGGGACCAGTGACACCAAAACAGTGATCAGTGCTATAAAAATGCACTGAACACTGTATAAATGTCACTGGCAGGGAAGGATTTCACACTAGTGGTGATCAAGGGGTTAACGGTGTTCCCTGGGAGGTGTTTCTAACTGTATAGGGGATGGGCTGCCTGGGAGAAGAGAGAGATCGCTGTGCCTTATGACAGTGTCATAATAACTTAAAGTGACACTAAAGGTAAATTTTTTTTTTTTAAATAACAAACATATCATACTTACCTCCACTGTGCAGCTCGTTTTGCACAGTGGCCCGGATCCTGCTCTTCTGGGGTCCCTCGGCGGCTCTCTCGGCTCCTCCCCGCATCAGATAACCCCCTAGGAGAAGCGCTCTCCCGGGGGGGTTACCTTGTGGGCGCGATCCCAAGTCCAGCATTCGGCGTGCATAGACACTGAATGCAGGACTCGGCCCCGCCCACCTCCCCTGCGGCCGCGTCATTGGATTTGATTGACAGCAGCGGGAGCCAATGGCTGCGCTGTTATCAATCTATCCAATCAACAGCAGAGAACCCCCTAGCAGAGAGACAGTGCGTACCAGTGTTTGAGGGTTCAGGTAAGTAAAACAGGGGGCTGGGGTCCGGTCACTGCCAGGTGTTTTTTCACCTTAATGCATAGGATGCATTAAGGTGAAAAAACATGAACCTTTACAACCCCTTTAAAAGGGAAACTATGCTGATTTGGGGTCAATTTTATTTTTAGTTTATTGTCTATTTTTAGTGTGTTCATATTTATTTTTTTTAACTTGTATATTTAATATATATGTATAAACAGGTGTTTCCCTTATGTAAAATATATTTACACACGCACACATTTCAGTTTAAGTTATTGAGGTCTGTAGGCTTTTGTTTTTTAGAAGGCTGTAAAGAGGGAAATGAAAACACAAAAATAAGTATCTACCTGCTGTATTATTAAAAAAAAAAATAGTAACTATCAATATATAATAATAAGCCAACTAGAGAAAAAAAATAGAAAATATCTGAAAAATGTTCATTTTTTGGATCCTGACCGTACTTAAGAAAGAAACCACGCACAAGATGAGTGTGAAATGAATTTTCTACAATGTATATAATATATATAAACATTTGAGCATACGAAAAAACTGAGGCTGAGCTATTTGTCTAACGATCCATGTGCAGATATTTACTCGGTCTTGTCACTTTTCTGATAATAATTCAGCTTGGCTCTCTATGTGGCTCTCCCCTGTCCCTGGTCTCTCCCCCACTGCTGTTTGACTTGGCACCAGAAGCCAGAATAATTTGTTTCCATTGCAGTGAAGCCCTAATTACCTGGAATAAACTTTTTACACTAAGTGTGTTTGTTTAACAAACTGGCCCTTTCAGAGCCCTAGCGAGGGCTGATTGATGAGAGCTCGATCGGCTGTGGGTCTCAGCCGCCTGCCGTGTCTTGTGGCATTAAAGGAGTAGTGTCTGCAGCTGAAAAGGCCTCTCTCTGTCCTACTGTAATCGCATATGACACCTCCAATGTTTGGCTGGGGTGGCGGGGGGGGGGGCTGCACTAGGGTTTTAGCTAGGACGCTGCTCACAAATATTTATGCTTTTAATTTAGGCTTCTTTTTTTGGAGAGCTAATTTTATACAGAACGGTTCTAGCTCGGGGCGAAAAGAAATCACGACAAGGCCTTCTCTGACACCCCCGCAGCCTTAGCGGCTGGCTAGAAGGGTTACACATTAAGCTACACTTGTCTACGAACAGAGGCGGCAGCTATTTTGTCATCTGAGCCAATCGATATATCAATATATAATGGAAACCTGTCCTGATAGCCGTCCCTGAAAATACCTTTTGCTTGGCTTTCATGTTGGTCCAATGACTTTTTAACTACTTTTGGAGTCACTCGAAATAAAAATGCAGGTCAGGAATTCTGACGACGCTTTTACTTCACTTGCTGCATGCTTGCTCCAGGTTAGCGCCTCAACGACTGACAATCATTTGATCCCCAGGACAGCCAGAGAACTTGCATTTTTTAGAAGCAGGCCATGCAGTGATAGCTCAGGCTTCCTTTAAGGCTGAGCCCCAGAAAACTCGAATTTATATCCAAAGGATATAAATCATACCTCCCAACTTTTCGAGATGGGAATGAGGGACACCTATCAGCAAAAGTATGCAGGCATAGGACACACCCCCTGCCACACCCCCTTAAAGGAGAATTGTAAAAAAAAACAAGATTGGTTAAACCCACGAGTGCTTTTATTTACCACTACTATTCCTTTATATTGGCTTTTGGAATTTACAAATGCAACAATTTAGAAATGAGATGAAAAGTTTAGCGCTGGAAAACACTTTTTGATAGATAAAAAGTGCATTTTATATACATCTATATAGATCGAGGGACAAATGAGGGGGAAAGAGGGACAGAGGGACATTGCTCCAAATCAGGGACAGTCCCTCGAAATCAGGGACAGTTGGGAGCTATGCATGAATCCATTTTATGTGCACTAAATGCATTTGCAAAGACAGATATTACCTTGTAAAAATTGCAGTGGCGTCAGCACCATGATGTACATGGTCTGTGCAGAAAGCAGAGCTGAAGGTGGGGTTCAGCAGCTCCACCTACTACAGACTGCCTGCCGAGAACTACAGCCGAGGGTGGAGAAAGGACCAGTCACCGTGCACATGTAGAGGGAGCAGCAGTGAGGGGTCTTTATTGCAGGAGGTTCCTGCACAGGTAAAGTCTCAGTGAATCTCTTCACAGATCTGGAAGGAATACACAAAGCACACAAAGATTTAAGGAATAATACCCATGCCTCTTGTATTTAGACAATATCTGCTTGTCTCAGAGTTCCGCTTTAAGCAAAATATCTTCTGTTTCTCCTTCTGTTTCAGTATTGCCACCATGAAACGGAGGATCAGGTATATAAAATGCTTTTACTCAACCCTAGAATAAATGAGCAGTTAACCCTTGCAGTTGGGGTTGCCACCTGTTCGGGATTCACCTGGACAATCCAGGTTTTGAATCATGTGTCCGGGTTTCAGTCTGCCTGAAACATGGACACATTATTCAGACCGGGCTGTGGCTCCCTACGCTCCAGGGGGCCTGTCCTGCCTCCCTGTCACACCTGGATAGGCGTTGGTGGCATTACTATTCTTCTTGGGGCACCAACCAAAGGTGTCAATGCTATAGTGTATACTAGATACTAGTGCTTGTATCATCGGCAAAAGATGATTGGGGCATCTACATTAGGGTTAGAGGGGCGCAGTTTGGCATCTTCACCTTGGGCACTGGATGACCTTGTCCCAGCACTGCCTTCTAATTCCTGGTATGAGGGGGGCATGCAACCCTCACCACCTACTTCCAGGATGCACAGTTGGGGCCCAACTGGGCAAACCCCAGTCCTGAACATTGTTATGTGGGAAAGGGGAGCAACTCATTAACCCTGTGAAAGCTCCAACACTGTCCACGAAGGAGCTTACACAAGGGTAAGATGAAGGAACTGAGTGGTGGGGGGTGCAAGTATCAATGGCTATATGGAGATGAGGGAGGCTTTCAAGAGAACCTGTCATTTTTCTCTGACTAGGCACAGTGACAGATTTCCTTTAATCCAGTCTTTAGAGAGTGAATTCACTGCACACTGAGAGATGAAGACCTTCTACTGTCCATGGTACTGACAGAGTCAGTGGGATGCAGAGGAGGGAACAATAGCTTATCTTTCACAAGCAGACTCAGATGCTTTTAGAACAGCCGGATACATTGTGTTTTGTTTAAGATCCTGCAGTCAGGGAAGGAAAGATTGTAGTTCATGTTATATAATCTTGGTGCAGTTACATTGTTTATAATTCTAAGTAGTCATTTTTAAAACAGAAGGGCAATGTAATTATGTGAATGGAGAGAGTAACGCTGGCCGTGTACATTATACATGGACCAAAATTAGATTGGATCAGAACCAGAATTAATGGCACCCCTGCACGTCTCTTACGGAGCAGTGAGTTACAGGGTGGGTCAGGCGATTATGCAAATGCCCCCATCCCACACATACAGTGGGGAAAATAATTATTTGATCCCCTGCAGATTTTGTAAGTTTGCCCACTTACAAAGAAATGAAGGGTCTATATTTTTTCTCATAGGTGTTTTTTAAATGATAGAGACAGAAAATCAACCAAAAATCCAGAAAAAACACATGACACAAATATTATAAATTGAGTTGCAGTTCAGTGAAAAAAATAAATATTTGACCCCACGCAAAACATGACTTAGTACTTGGTGGAGAAACCCTTGTTGGCAAGCACAGAGGTAAGATGTTTCTTGTAGTTGGTTACCAGGTTGGCACACATCTCAGGAGGGATTTCGGTCCGAACTTCTTTACAGATCTTCTCTAAATCCTTAGGGTTAGTTGGATGACGCTTGGCAACTTGAAGTTTGAGCGCCCTCCATAAATTTTCTATAGGATTGAGGTCTGGAGACTGACTAGGCCATCTCCATGACCTTAAGGTACCGTATATACTCAAGTATAAGTCGTTCGGAGTATAAGTCGAGACCCTAATTTACCACAAAAAAATGGGAAAAACTTATTGACCCGAGTATAAGACGAGGGTGAGAAATGCACAGCTACTGTAAGTGGAAAAGAGGGTCAACAATGCCCATTTGCAGCCTCACTGTGCCCATTTGCATGCCTCACTGTGCCCATTTGCAGCCATAGGTCCCCCGAACTTTAAACTCGGTAGTTAAGGGTTCCTAGATGCCCCCTAGCTGCAGCCAAAAATTTGGGGTCTCTGAACCCAAAGGGTCCCAAAATGAAATTGTTGCAGATGGACACAGTTGACTGAATTTGGGGCCCCGTATCTTGGGGCCACTTAATGCTAAGAACCCCAAATTTGGTGTGCAAACCCAGTGGAACTAGCACCATAAAATATCCAAAGCTGGGGTCTCTAGCACGAAGTGGCCCTGAGATACAGGGCCCCAAAAATCAGTTCAGAAAATGTCAAGCACTTTTCTGTAGCAGAGAATGACATTTTCCAAACCGGTTTTGGGGCCCCGTATCTCGGGGCCACTTGGTGCTAGGAACTCCATCTTTGGATATATTATGGTACCAGTTCCACTGGGTTTGCACACCAAATTTGGGGTTCCTAGCACTATGTGGCCCTGAGATACGGGGCCCCAAAGTTGGTTCAGAAAATGTCAAGCACTTTTCTGCAGCAGAGAATGACATTTTCCTGAACCGATTTTGGGGCCCCGTATCTCATGGTCACTTAGTGCTAGGAACTCCATCTTTGGATATGTTATGGTACCAGATCCACTGGGTTTGCACACCAAATTTGGGGTTCCTAGCACCAAGTGGCCCTGAGATACGGGGCCCCAAAGTCGGTTCGGAAAATGAAAAATTTTGCTGCAGAAAAGTGCTTGACTTGAGTATAAGTTGAGGGGGGCACTTTCAGCACAAAAAAATGTGCTGAAAAACTCGACTTATACTCGAGTATATATGGTACTTCTTCTTGAGCCACTCCTTTGTTGCCTTGGCAGTATGTTTTGGGACATTGTCATGCTGGAAGACCCATCCACAACCCATCTCAGGTGTTCTGGCTGAGGGAAGAAGGTTCTCATCAAACATTTTACAATACATTGCCCCATTTATTGGCCTGTCAATGCAGTAAAGTTGGCCTTTATCTTCAGCAGAAAAACAGCCCCAAAGCATGTATCCACCTCCGAGCTTGACTGTAGGGATGGTGTTCATAGGGTCATAGTCAGCATTTTTCTTCTTCCAAACACGGCGAGTTGAGTTAATGCCAAAAAGCTCAATTTTGGTCCCATCTGACCACAACACTTTCTCCCAATCCTTCGCTGAATCATTTGGATGTTCATTGGCAAACCTCAGACGGGCCTGTGCATGTGCCTTCTTGAGGAGGGGGACCTTGCAGGCGCTACAGGATTTCAATCTATAGTAGCGTATTGTGTTACCAGTGGTTTGTTTGGTCACTGTGTTCAGCTGCCTTGAGATCATTTACAAGCTCCTACCGTGTAGTTCTGTTCTGATCCCTCACCTTTTTAATGATCATCCTTACCCCATGAGGAGAAATCTTGCATGGAGCTCCAGACCGAGGGTGATTGATGGTTACTTTGTATTTCTTCTTTATTGGCGAATAATGGCTCCAATAATTATCTCCTTTTCACCAAGCTTCTTAACCACTTGCGCCGATATATGTCAGCAAAGTGGCACGGGTGCGCAAAATGACGTACGTCATTCTGTCCTTGGCAGCTAGACTCGATGTCCGCCGGTGGCCAGCGATCGTGACACGGAGAGGCAGAACGGGGATGTAAACAAGGCATTTCCCTGTTCTGCCTAGCAACATAACAGGGATCTACTGCTTCCAGTGATCGGGAGCAGTGATCTCTTTCATGTTCTAGTGAGCCCACCGCCCCTACAGTTAGAACACACTGCGGGAACACACTTAACCCCTTGATCGCCCCCTAGTGTTTAACCCCTTCCCTGCCAGTGACATTTACACAGTAATCAGTGCATTTTTATAGCACTGCTCGCTCTATAAATGCCAATGGTCCCAAAATATGTCAAAAGTGTCCGATCTGTCAATGTCGCAGTCATGATAAAAATCGCAGATCGCCGCCATTACTAATAAAAAAAAAAAAAAAATCATAAAAATGCCATAAATCTCTCCCCTATTTTGTAGATGTGATAACTTTTGCGCAAACCAATCAATATAGGCTTATTGCGATTTTTTTGTACTACAAATATGTAGAAGAATACATATCGGCCTAAACTGAGGAAGAAATTTTTTTTTTAGATATTTTTGGGGATATTTATTATAGCAGAAAGTAAAAAATATTGCTTTTTTTTTTTCAAAATTGTCAGTCTTTTTTTGTTTATAGCGCAAAAAATAAAAACCGCAGAGGTGATCAAATACCACTAAAAGAAAGCTCTATTTGTGGGGAAAAAAGGACGTCAATTTTGTTTGGGTACAGCGTCGCACGACTGCGCAATTGTCAGTTAAAGCGACGCAGTGCCGTATCGCAAAAAAGGGCCTGGTCTGGAATGGGGTAAATACTTCCGGGGCTGAAGTGGTTAATGATGGTTTTGTAGCTCATTTCAGCCTTGTGCAGGTCTACAATCTTGTCCCTGACATCCATTGATAACTCTTTTGACTTGCCCATGATGGTGGGTTTGAATGGAAGAGAGAGATTCTGTGGACAGGTGTCTTTTATACACATAACAAGCTGTCGTTAGGAGCACCTTCCTAAATTGACAGGAGTAATCTGTGTACCACATGGGCCCATACTGTAGCCAGTCTGTGGGAGCCAGAATTATTGTTGGTTGGTATGGGATCAAATACTTATTTTACTCACTGAACTGCTACTGCTATTGTTACTAAGGGTCCCAAAGTGTGCTAAGAAAGTATCCCCACATCATTACACCACCAGTCTGAACCTTTGATACAAGGCAGGATGGATCCACGCGCTTTCATGTTGTTTACGCCAAATTCTGACCCGACCATCTGAATGTTGCAGCTGAAATCGAGACTCATAAGACCAGGCAACGTTTTTCCAATCTTCTATTGTCCCATTTTGGTGATCCTGTGCGAACTGTAGCCTCGGTTTCCTGTTCTTAGCTGACAGGATTGGCACCCGGTGTGGTATTCTGCTGCTGCAGCCCATCTGCTTCAAGGTTCAATGTGTTGTGTATTCAGAGATGGTATTCTGCCTACCTTGGTTGTAACAAGTCGTTGTTTGAGTTACTGTTGCCTTTCTATCATCACGAACCAGCCGATTCTCATCTGACCTCTGACATCGACAAGGCATTTTCTTCCACACAACTGCCGCTCACTGGTTATTTTCTCTTTTTTGGACCATTCCCTGTAAACCCTAGAGATGGTTGTGTGTGAAAATTCCAGTACATCAGCAATTTTTGAAATACTCAGACCCGCCCCTCTGGCACCAACAACCATGCCACGTTCAAAATCACTTAAATCCTCTTTCTTCCCCATTATAATGCTCAGTTTGAACTTCAGTCATCTTCACCACGTCTAGATGCCTCAATGCATTGAATTGCTGCCATGTCATTGGCTGATTAGTAATTTGTGTTACCGAGCAATTGAACAGGTGTACCTAACAAAGTGGCCTGTGAGTGTGCTTTACATATATGGCAAAGTGATTATTAAAGCCAGAGGTGCTTTTTTATTGCAAACCTGCAATACCTTTTATAAAAATATGCTGGAATTGGGCTTTTCCATACAGGAAATAGAGAAACGTCTTCTTTAAATTGTAATATCACTTTCATATCACATTACCATAGGAAATGTATTTCTCTGTACTCTGCTTGCTCTGCGCTGAAGCCAGGGTCATATCTTCTATGGTGCACAGCAGGATTAGTCAGCAAAGGCATTACATAACATTGATCACTTCTCCATCCAGAAAACAGCGGGGTTATACTCCGCAATCCACAGAGAAAAGGAGCCATCAATGTACACAGCAGACATCCCCAGTGCCATTTAATAAGCGCAGATAAAATGAAGGTATGGAGCAGATCATGTTTAATGGGCAGCACAGGTCTCTATTTTCAGTCCAGTTTCATGTACCTAGATTCACACATTCATTTCAATGAGCTGCCCTACCCACAGAAAAGTACGGAAAAAAGTCCTTTGTTTAAAAATGCGCCGCACGGAAATGCATGGTGCTGCATGAAAATGCAGGCATTTTGCTGATGAGTGGGGGTGCCATTAAGCCTTCATTAAAGGAGGAGGAGGGAGGCCCATTCAAAAAAAAAAGGTGCTGCTCCTAAAACAAAATGGCGTGGTAGCATTGCTAGGGTGTGAAGGGACCTCGAGCAAACGGGGAAGTGCCGCAAAGTCCCTATTCTTACCCATGCAACAATTCAGATGCCTTGAAAATCTACCCTTTGCACTGCAAAAGTTAAATGCTGGGTAAGTCCAGGGGGTAGAGCAGTGGTCTCCAAACTGTGGCCTGGGGGCCAGATGTGGCCCTTTGCTTGTCTTTATCTGGCCCTTGGGGCACTAGTCCTTCCACTAATACGAGACACTATTCCTTTCCCTGATACCAAAGATGGAGCACTATTCCTCTGACACTAACAATGGGGTACTATTCCTTCCATGGACACCAGAGATGGGGAACTACTTCTCCCACTGACACCAATGATGGAAAACTATTCCTTCCACTAATACAAGGCACTATTCCTTCCACTGACACCAAAGATGGGGCACTATTCCTCCAAATTACACCAATGATGGGGTACTATTCCTCTCATGGACACCAGAGATGGGGAACTAATTCTCCCACTGACACCAATGATGGGAAATTATTCCTTCTACTAATACAAGGCACTATTCTTTCCACTGACACCAAAGATGGAGCACTATTCCTCTAACTGACACTAACAATAGGGTACTATTCCTTCCATGGACACCAGAGATGGGGAACTACTTCTCCCACTGACACCAATGATGGAAAACTATTCCTTCCACTAATACAAGGCACTATTCCTTCCACTGACACCAAAGATGGGGCACTGTTCCCCTAAATTACAGTAATGATGGGGTACTATTCCTCCCATGGACACCAGAGATGGGGAACTACTTCTCCCACTGACACCAATGATGGAAAACTATTCATTCCACTAATACAAGGCACTATTCCTTCCACTGACACCAAAGATGGGGCACTATTCCTCTAACTGACACCAACAATAGGGTACTATTCCTCCCATGGACACCAGAGATGGGGAACTACTTCTCCCACTGACACCAATGATGGAAAACTATTCCTTCCACTAATACAAGGCACTATTCCTTCCACTGACACCAAAGATGGGGCACTATTTCTCTAACTTACACCAACGATGGGGTACTATTCCTCCCATGGACACCAGAGATGGGGAACTACTTCTCCCACTGACACCAATGATGGAAAACTATTCCTTCCACTAATACGAGGCACTATTCCTTCCACTGATACCAAAGATGGGGCACTATTCCTCTAAATTACACCAATGATGGGGTACTATTCCTCCCATGAACACCAGAGATGGGGAACTAATTCTGCCACTGACACCAATGATGGCAACTATTCCTTCCACTAATACAAGGCACTATTCTTTCCACTGACACCAAAGATGGAGAACTATTCCTCTAACTTACATCAACGATGGGGTACTATTCCTCCCATGGACACCAGAGATAGGGAACTAATTCTGCCACTGACACCAATGGTGGGAAACTATTTCTTCCACTGACATCATTGATTTATTTTTTTTACTCCCACTGACCACCAAGCCTATGGCATTATTTACTCCCTCTGATTTCAGGGCATTTTCTACTCCCACTGGACACAGTCCGGCCCCACTAAAGTTTGAAGGGCAGTAAACCGGCCCTTTGTTTTGAAAGTTTGGAGATCCTTGGAGTAGAGAAATAAGGTGTAATACTTACCCTAATGCTCACATTGGCAGGCTCCGGCACTATCTTCTTCTCCTTGGCACTCCTAGTTGTAGACGGTCCCTTGCTTGTCCTAACGTACAATGGACTATTGGTCCTGTGATGCCCATTATCAGGTCAGCGTGTGACCGCTGGTTGGAGCATCTTATAAAGCAGGCTTCTAGGGATGGACGCACAGATTAATTCCCAGATAACAGCAAGGCTTAGGGCTTGTTTAGACCTGCTTTGGAATCTTAGATCTAATGGGCGCCCATGAATGCGCCTTTTGCAATAAAACGCGTTTTTGATGTGCTTTCACAGCTTTAAAATAACACTTTCCAGACACCTCCTCTGTGTTGGTTTTCTATTGTATGGATTCTACTATTATCATCTTGTCTAGTAACACTTTCTAAACACATCTCAAACGCAATCTAACTTCCTCAGGGGGATGGTTATAGCGCATTTACCTTGACATGAATGGAGGCGTTTAGGGAGTGGTAAAGCCAGCCAAATGCTGCATATTGTAAAAATTTTGGCAGGAGGCAACACGAAGTGATGTGATCGCAACCATGTAAACAACACTGTCCGCTTTAATGCACATAATTGACACAGAGAGTAGACAGGCATTGTGAGGCTTCAAAAACGCAGATAAAAACACCTTCTTTTGATGCTTTGGGCCTCATGCACACTGGATGTTATAAAACCACCAGCAGTGTTAACTGTAGAATGTTTGCAATAGCGTTTTTCATAGTTTTTTTAGCCCTTTTTTTTAGCAAAATTGTATTCCCACAAGAGCCTATGGCTCAAAAATGCTGATAAACGTCGAATAGCCGTGTTTTTAAGCTTTTATCAGAGTTAGAGCGTTTTTACAGCTGACAAAACTCCTTTTAAAACCCACTGGGGTTTTTTCCAGCCAGAAAACGCCACTGCTAAAAAACGCTAATAAAAGCCTATGTGTGTATGGACACATAGGATAATATGCTGGGGAGTTTACTGGCTGCAGAAAAAAACAGCAGCGGTAAAAATGTCCAGTGTGCATGAGGCCTTAAACTTAACCAAGCTCACATATAACACTTTTGCTGCACAAATGTCAGAAACGTTTGTACAAGCTGAACCGAATGTCACTGTAATCATTTAATAGATTCATTCCTGTATCGTCAGCTCCATCTAGTGGCCAAAGTGTGGTATAGTTTTCTGAAATACATAAAGTGGTTGTAAACCTCAGACATGAAATATGAACAAAATATATCCCTCTATAGTGTGTACTTGTCTCAATCCAGAGTTCCAAGTGTCTTATGCTGCTTCATCCATCTGCTATCAGCATGAGTCACTTCTGACAAGTTTTACTGACACCAAGAGGTAAAAAGGTGACAGAGGAGGGATCTCCAGCACAGTCTGTGATTCGTAGCCTCAGCTCTGTGTGCTGTATGAAGGGGAGGGTCCCATCTCTCCAATCAGCTGTCAGAGCTCTCCTCACTGAGCTCTGCAGAGTGCAATTTCAGCTCTCCGCCCCCTTTTTCTGACAGCTCAGACAAGCTTTTTAAATTCTGGACCTTGACCGAGAGAAGAAGACTGCAGATAGATAGGTACAACTTATGTAGGAGGATTTGTTTCATCCCTGTGTCTGACCTGAGGCCGGTCACTTCATTGGGTATATGGAAGGGTTTACAACCATTTAAATAAGCAAATATACCGCCTTTTGGCTACTAGATGGAGCTGATGACACAAGAAATAATCTATTAGAAGTTATAAGGAAAACGTTTGCTCAGCTTGAACTAATGCTTCTGACATTTAGCCATCTAATAATCTTTAAATAGACACTTTAACCACTTAAAGTGAAGTTCCACCCTTTTTTTCGTTTATTAAAAGTCAGCAGCTACAAAAAGTGTAGCTGCTGACTTTTAATAAACAGACACTCACCTGTCCCACGGTCAGGGGCGTAACTAGAAATCACAGGGCCCCATAGCAAAATGTTGTATGCCCCCCCCCCCCCTGCAAACAGCCCCCCCCCCCCAAAAGAAATGAACTAATGCCATTGAACAACAGATAACCACACTCATGTAGCACAGTACCCAGGCAGCAGCTTATATTAATTTCGAAAAACAAAGTATGCAGTCCCTGATGGACACACATGCATACCCCCATCAGTACAGACCCCCACCCAAGTGCAGACCCCCCATCAGTACAGACACCCCCCTATTACAGACCCCCCCATAGCGCAGACACCCCCAACAGTACAAACACCCCCCCAGTGCAGACACGCTCCTTAGGACAGACACCCCCCCAGTGCAGACCCCCCTCAGTGCAGACACCCCCCTCAGTGCAGACCCCCTTCAGTGCAGACCCCCCCAGCAGTGCAGACACCCCGCTTAGTACAGACACCCCCCCAGTGAAGACCCCCCCAGCATTACAGACCCCACCTCAGTGCAGACCCCCCCCCAGCAGTACAGACACCCCCCCTCAGTGCAGACCCCCGTCAGTACAGACACCCCCCAGCAGTACAGACACCCCCCTATTACAGACCCCCCTCAGTAGTGCAGAACCCCCCTCAGTGCAGACCCCCCTCAGTAGTGCAGACCCCCCCTCAGTAGTGTAGACCCCCCCTCAGTGCAGGACCCCCCAGCAGTGCAGACCCCCCCATCAGTACAGACCTCCCTCAGTAGTGCAGACCCCCCTCAGTAGTACAGAGCCCTCCAGCAGTATGGACACCCCCTCTCCTTCTTACATACCTCAGAACAGCGCTGACAGTCTCCAGATACACACATCTGTGTGTATCCCTCGAGGCTCGAGCGCAGGCTCCTCCTCCTCTGTGGATGTAAACAGAGAGGAGGGGAGGAGGCTTCGGTCCGCGACGCTGAAGGACACAGCGGCGCAAAGGCACAGCGAGCGGTGTTAGTGGTGCGGCTGCCGCTACCCAAGGGTGTCACCCGGTGCGGCCCACATCTGCCTAGCAACGCCACTCACCGGGCCCCAACTCGGCTGCGAGCCCCATAGCGCCCGCATGGGTCGCTATGGCGGTAGTCCCGCCACTGCCCACGGTCCAGCAATGCCAGGGCTTCGCTCCTCTCCCCCTCCTCTCCGTGGCGCCGTCATAGCAACTGTGGGTACCCGACCGTGACAGCCTATGGCTTCACGGCCGGGTGCGCACTGCACATGTGCGAGTCGCGCTGCGCTCTGCTATTGGCCAGGCAATGTTCTGGGACCTATCACGTGTCCCAGAAGATTGCTGGCAGGGAGGGGCTGCCTAGGGAGAGAGGAGGAGTCGCCTAGGTGGCCGAGAAGAGGAAGGAGGAAGTGGGACAGGAAGTCCCACTAAAAAGAAGGAACCCCCCCCCAAAAAAAATGACGTGCCAAATGTGGCATGTAAGGGGGCGAGGAGTGCTTAAAGCGGAAGTTCCACTTTTAGGTGGAACTCCGCTTTAAGGACCGCCCCACATACATATACTGCGACAGGGCGGCCCTTAAATGCAAAATCACGTACCTGTATGTGATTTCTTTCCTCGGGTCTGGGGCACGTGCGATCCGCTCCCACTGTGATTGGACACAGTGGGAGCCAATCAGTGGGTCGCACGGAACCGATGTTCGCCGGCACCTGGCGATCGTTTCAGAGAGAGGCAGAACAGCGGTCTGCCTATGCTATTATTATTATTATACAGGATTTATATAGCGCCAACAGTTTACGCAGCGCTTTACAATATAAAAGGGAGACAATACAGTTATAATACAATAAGATACAAGAGGATTAAGAGGGCCCTGCTCAGAAGGGCTTACAATCTAATAGGGTGGGGCAGGTGGTACAAAAGGTTATAACTGTGGGAAATGAGCTGATGGAAGTGGTAAAAGATTACGTTATAGGCTTTCCTGAAGAGATGAGTTTTCAGGGATCACCTGAAGGTAGCAAGAGTAGGGGATAGCCGGATAGATGGAGGTAGCGAGTTCCAGAGGATGGGAGAGGCTCTGGAGAAATCCTGGAGACGAGCATGAGAGGAGGAGAGGAGGAGATGAGAGAGCTTGAGAGTAGGAGGTCTTGAGAACAAGGCAAATCGCTGTTCTGTCAGTGGGGAAGATGGAGATCTTGTGTTTCTGCTAAGCAACATGGATCTCTGTCTTCCCCCAGTCAGAGCATTCCCCCCACAGTTAGAATACACTCCCTAGGAGCACATTTAACCCTTTGATCACTCCTAATGTTAACCCCCTCCCAGCCAGTGTCATTAGTACAGTGACAGTGCATATTTTCAGCACTGATCACTGTATTGGTGTCACTGGTCCCCAAAAAGTGTCACTTAGGGGGTTATTTACGAAAGGCAAATCCACTTTGCACTACAAGTGCAAACTATAAGTGCAAAGTGCATTTGAAATTGCACTGAAAGTGCACTTGGAAGTGCAGCCGCTGTAAATCTGAGGGGTAGATCTGAAATGAGGGGAAGCTCTGCTGATTTTATCATCCGGGCTTGAAGTGAAGGGTAACAAACACTGAACTAAGTACAAAATATGAGTTTGTTTTTTTATCCAAGTTGTTTGATGCAGTGCAGAGCATGTCAACCAGACCAGCATGACAGCCAGGCAATAAGTATTTTCTGAAGTCTTGTCAGCCTCCATATTTCCCTCAGTTTCTATTTCCATTACCAAGCCTGAGCTTTACGTTCAGCTGCCGGATCTTCTGCACATCGCACATCTAGCAACATGACAGGTAATATCGGGCTGGTTAGACGGAAAGTTTTAATGACACCGCAGTCAGAGCAATTAAAAGAGGGGAGAGAATGAGAATTACACTGTTCCCATGGCAACCGATGCAGCGAGAAGCCAAAATGACAAGTGGGCTCCGAGCGGCTCAGAGCGGAGGGGAGGAAGGACCACCGATCACTGGGACGCTACTCTTGCCTCCAGCACATGCCGGCAGCTAATGTCACCGAGCCGTACACATGGCACCAGACTGCCGGGGAGATTTGTTCTGGAAATATCTCCTATTATCTGCTGCACTTCTAGCCATACAAATCCCTGCTCCGGGGTCACTACGAGCCTTCTTTACAGCGAGCCTCCTTCTATATTATTACCGCCATTCATTCTGCTGGAGCATTACACAGTCTGCATAGAAAGCTCATCTCCAGCTCTTTACAAACAAGTTACCTCTAATGACACCAATCCCAGAGCTGGATCCATCAAGTTCCAAACCTTACGCATGGCTGAAATGTACAAGCAGTGCTAACATGAGAGATCCTGTCATTCAACCCCCCCCCCCCCCATCTCCCCTTGTTCATTCACAGAACACCTATTATTTTTTACAGGTGGTCTGTAAGACCCCTTTCACACTGGGGTGCTTTGCAGGCGCTACAGTGCTCAAAATAGCGCCTGCAAAGCGCCCTGAAAGTGCCGCTGCTTTGTCTCCAATGTGAAAACCCCGAGGGCTTTCACACCGGAGCGGTGCGCTAGCAGGACAGGAAAAAGAGTATGTATACCGCTCCTTCACTGCTCCTGGCCATTGAAATCAATGGGGCACCGCGGCTATACCGCCGGCAAAGCGCCTCTGCAGAGGCGCTTTGCAGTGGTTTTTAACCCTTTCTCGGCCGCTAGCGGGGGGTAAAACCACCCCCGCTAGCAGCCGAATACCGCTGCTAAAACGACTGTAAAGCGCCGCTAAAAATAGCGACGCTTTACTGCCGACCCCGCCCCAGTGTGAAAGGGGCCTAAGTGGACATGCAAAGGGAAGGGTAAATAACAGGATCACCCATTGTCTATTTACCAGAACGTCTTGTATTCTTTTCATAGGTGCTCTGTGAATGAACAAGAGATAGAGGGGCGATGGATAAACAACAGGTTCTCCTCTTGTCCTTTCACACAATGGTTAGTATTTTTTTCACAGGAGTTCTGTGAATAGATAAGAGAATAAGAGAAATGCAAAAAATAAAGTGTAGCACTAGGTATAAACATAAGATGATCCTGTGCAAAAAAGCATATATGAAAGTAGATATGTCACTGTATTATTAAAGTGCAATATGACCATAAACATTAAATAGCATAAATTCAAATAAAGTGCAACTACACAGTGCACATATGATGACTTGTATTATACGCAACCAAAATATTTTGTTTTAGTGCGATCAAACGCACAAAAGTTCAAATAGTATACAAATTGTAAAGTGCAACACTAAGTTTGGGCACACAAAGACTCTGTGCATGAGAATATATGTGAAGAAAATAATTCATTTTAGTGCGATCCCATGCGACAAAAGCAAAATGAAAACAAAGTTGCATAAAAAACGCACACAAGTGCAATCAATATGCAAATTGTAAAGTGCAGCAATAAGTTTGGGCACAAAAAGACTCTATGCATGAGAACATATGTGAAGAAAA
The DNA here is from genome assembly GCA_037952925.1 of Lithobates clamitans. Taxonomy (NCBI): domain Eukaryota; kingdom Metazoa; phylum Chordata; class Amphibia; order Anura; family Ranidae; genus Lithobates; species Lithobates clamitans. The sequence continues at coordinate 3,941,101 of JBBGZY010000996.1, read as the reverse complement.
TATAACACAATAATAAATGTGTAATGTGACCATATTCTTATCTAGTATAAATTCAAATAAAGTGCAACTATACAGTGCAAATGTGATGGATTTTGTTATAGACAACAAAAATATTTAATTTAGTGCAGTCCCATGCAACAATGCAGAAAGAAACCAAAGTCGCATAAAAAACGCACGAAAGTGCAAAACGATATGGATGAAAAAAATTGTTCATAGATTGCTGAAATCCAATATGTGACTTCACAGTGCAGCATATAACGTGGATTAAGTGCTCATCACCATATTTCCCGTCACCTCATTAAGATAAAAGGCTTACCAGAAAGCCTGCGACCTCCCTTATGCAGGGGGGTCAAACAGCGCTTTTAGTGAAATCCAAGATTCGCCAATGGAAGACTTCAGCATTCCTCTCCGGAAAGATCCATGGACATCCACTCGAATCCCAATGATGTGAACAGCAGGATAATATAAAAAAAGATAAAAAGGCTCCAATAGTATAGAAAGTCTTCTCAAGACGTTTTATTAAAAGACAAGAGTTGCAGTACAAAAACTCCAAGGCAAATAAATAAAAATTGCAGTAATAGTCCTTGCAAGGAAAAATGGACATACAGGTCCGTTTAAAATCCGATTGTGCATGTGCAGAACGTGTGTGTGTAGTGTCCCTGAGAGAGAAAGAGAGGAGAGATGGGTGAATGGCAGGATCTCCTCTTGGCCATTCACAGAACAGTTTGTATTTTTTTCACAAATGTTTTGTGAATGGATAAAGGAAAGGGGAGGGGTGCGTAAATGACAGGATCTCCCATTGTCCATTCAAAGAATGCCTGATGAAGGAGCAAGCATGCTCTGAAACGCAAGCTCGACTACACCTCCCATCCAACATTGCTGACAGGTCTGCTGTATTGTCTTGACTGTCTTCTCAGCCTCAGGATCCCATTCGTTAGTGTTACAAGGTCTCAGGTGTGAATGGGGAGCAGGTGTGTTAATTTGGTGTTATCGCTCTCACTCTCTTATACTGGTCACTGGAAGTTCAACATGGCACCTCATGGCAAAGAACTCTCTGAGGATCTGAAAATAAGAATTGTTGCTCTACATAAAGATGGCCTAGACTATAAGAAGATTGCCAAGACCCTGAAATAGCTGCAGCATGGTGGCCAAGACCATACAGCGGTTTAACAGGACAGGTTCCACTCAGAACAGGCCTCGCCACGGTCGACCAAAGAAGTTGAGTGCACGTGCTCAGCATCATATCCAGAGGTTGTCTTTGGATAATAGACATATGAGTGCTGCCAGCATTGCTGCAGAGGTCAAAGGGGTGGGGGGTCAGCCTGTTAGTGCTCAGACCATACGCCGCACACTGCATCAAATTGGTCTGCATGGCTGTCGTTCCAGAAGGAAGCCTCTTCTAAAGATGATGTACAAGAAAGTCCGCAAACAGTTTGCTGAAGACAAGCAGACTAAGGAATAGATTACTGTAACCATGTCCTGTGGTCTGATGAGACCAATATAAACTTATTTGGTTCAGATGGTGTTAAGTGTGGGTGGCGGCAACCAAGTGAGGAGTATAAAGACAAGTGTGTCTTACAGTCAAGCATGGTGGTGGGAGTGTCATGGTCTGGGGCTGCATGAGTGCTGCCAGCACTGGAGAGCTGCAGTTCATTGAGGGAACCATGAATGCCAACATATACTGTGACATACTGAAGCAGAGCATGATCCCCTCCCTTTGGAGACTGGGTCGCAGGGCAGTATTCTAACATGATAACAACCCCAAACGCACTTTCAAGACGACCACTGCCTTGCTAAAGAAGCTGAGGGTAAAGGCGATGGACTGGCCAAGCATGTCTCCAGACCTAAACCCTATTGAGCATCAGAGGGGCATCCTCAAAACGGAAGGTGGAGGAGCGAGAGGTCTCTAACATCCACCAGCTCTGTGATGTCGTCATGGAGGAGTGGAAGAGGAATCCAGTGGCAACCTGTGAAGCTCTGGTGAACTCCATGCCCAAGAGGGTTAAGGCCGTGCTGGAAAATAATGGTGACCACACAAAATATTGACACAATTTGGACATTTTCACTTAGGGGTGTATTCACTTTTGTTGCCAGCGGTTTAGACATTAATGGCTGTGTGTTGAGTTATTTTGAGGGGACAGCAAATTTACACTGTTATACAAACTGTACACTCACTACTTTACATTGTAGCAAAGTGTCATTTCTTCAGTGTTGTCACATGAAAAGTTATAATAAAATATTTACAAAAATGTGAGGGGTGTACTCACTCATTTGTGAGATACTGTATGTATATGTGTATATATATATATATATATATATATATATATATATATATATATATATATATATATATATATATATAATTTTTTTTTCCTGGCAGCAGAGAAACATCCAACATCTACTTGCAGACAGTGTGTGTGAACAGTGACCACATGTACAAACCAATGGCCCCAGACAACATTTCTAGTTGCATGTGAACTCACCAAAGCTAAGTGGCCAGTTTGTATGCGTCCAGAGAAAAAAAGTGCAGCTTCGTCGAGAAACTAGCCTCCTATCTGCCCCCAAATCGCCTGTCTCAGTCACTGACCCGAAACAAGTATTTAGATGAGCAGTTCTAACTTCACTCTGATTTTCTTGATCTGCATGCTGGTTTTGGGTCAGTGACTCAAAATATCAAAGCCAGAGACAGTCCATGAATAGAATTTTCAGAAGGAGATCAGCATTGACAGCCCCCATAATCTCACAACCCAGGTTTTCTTTAAATAACGTTACATACTAGCTATTTCAGGGGACACTAGAAGAATTACATTTTAAAAATGTGCCATTGGCTAGAAAAACACACTGGCTTGTCAGGTCTGCTTTAAGGGGTTCACATGGACCTCATGGTGGAAGGCAGTCGTATAAATAGGGTTACAATTTTTTTTTTTATAGTGTCCTTTTCTATAAGACCAGCCTAAAACTGCTGAGAAATATTTTCCTGCACCAGAATCTGAGTCCTGACATTTATCACCAATCCATGCCAAGGCTCGTTTTTCTTTTTTTCTCTTTTTTTTTTTTTTAATCCCACTTTCCCGAGTAATTAACATATTATTTTTCCATCAGCTCGGCTAGGAATCCAGCCCTGGGGGGCAGGTCTACCTCCTGCATCCTCCAACTTGGGATAATGTCTGTTCTATACAGGGTGGCTGTTAATAGGAGCAGAAGTGCCCTCTTTCTTGGCTGTGTGTATGAATAGAGTCCTCTATTCTCTTGTGCATTAATGATAAAGAACACTTATGAGTACATTCACACACTGCTCCAAGAAGCTGACTTACCACATAATTCCACAACATAGAGTGCTCCCCCTGCCGCTAAGGACTCTGGGTAAAGGCATGCAAATGAATGGCCACAGAGACCCAAATATCAGGAGGATTCGTAAAAAATGTGTTTTGCATGGAATTCAAGAAGAAAAATCCAATCTGTATTTGGTATACTACCTATGCTTATGTAGTATTTAATGTCTGGTGTGTATGTGAATGTATGAAAATGCTATAGCAGTACGTCAAGTCTATTCTGTGAAGCTACCAGCATTCTGTTCTCTGAAAAGTACTTTTTTTGACAGAGACCCAGCTGCGAAGCATAAATCCTTTTTTTGTTTTAAATTACCTTCTCGGTTCACCAGAAAAGTATATAAAACAGGCACTCAGATGTCATAGAGATAATGAGCACCTCAGGCTGCGAGAGTCTTTCGAATTTTGCTCAGGGAGGTTTTTCTCAACTTGGTGGAAAGTTCCCTGCAAGAGGGATCCAGATCATTCACTCTTCTGTATGGAAGGCTGGAGGACTGGAGGTACCATGCGTGCACTGCTGTCACCACTGAGCAAATACCACCATAGGTACCAGTTTGAGAATGATCTAGACAAGCTTTACTCAACCTCCACCGGTTACTAATGGTTCCTTGAGCAGTGGGAAATTTCTTAATCTCAGTTAAGTAACTACTGACATCAATGATCTTTTGAGCTTCTGTATTTTTAAGGGAGCCATTCTTCCTACTGACCAACAATGCAAGTAACATTCTTCCTACTGAACGCCAATGTATTGGGTATTTTTCTTACTGATCACAAATGTACAGTAATTGTTCCCTGAGCACCAGTCTAAGGCAGTCCATAGATGATTTATTTTTTATCGTTGAACCCAGTGTGTTGAACAAAAAAGACTCGATTCTCCCATCCAAACATTAGTTGTGGATTTGAGAAGCCTCCCGCTGCTCCTTTGTATTCTGACAGCAAGAAGACTTCTGATGTTGATCGAGCAGAAATTTTCCAACAGTGTGGTTGTACGGAATTGCCAATGCTAAACCGTCCGAATTTCAATCCATGTATGGTTAAGTTTAGAGACATTCTTCTCTGACCACCAATGGAAGGAACATGCTGCCTACCTACAACCAACGTAAGGGTCATTCTTCTCACTGACTACCAATATTAGGGGTACTGTTCCCTGACCACCAATGTAAAGGACATTCTTCCTATTGACAACCAAGGTAAAGGACGTTCTTCACTGACCACCAAAGTAAGGGGAAATTCTTTCCACTGACTATCAATGTAAAGAACATTCTCCCCAATGACCGCCAATGTAAGGAACATTCTCCCCACTGACCATCAATGTAAGGAACATTCTCCCCTCTGACCATCAATGTAAGAAGCAATCTTCCCATTCTCCACAAATTCAAGGAGCATTCTCCCCACTGACTACCAAGGTAAGGAGCACTGTCCCCACTGACTACCAAGGTAAGGAGCATTTTCCCCACTGACTACCAAGGTAAGGAGCATTCTCCCCACTGACAACCAAGGTAAAGAGCACTGTCCCCACTGACTACCAAGGTAAGGAGCACTGTCCCCACTGACTACCAAGGTAAGGAGCACTGTCCCCACTGACTACCAAGGTAAGGAGCACTGTCCCCACTGACTACCAAGGTAAGGAGCATTCTCCCCACTGACTACCAAGGTAAGGAGCACTGTCCCCACTGACTACCAAGGTAAGGAGCACTGTCCCCACTGACTACCAAGGTAAGGAGCATTCTCCCCACTGACTACCAAGGTAAGGAGCATTCTGCCAACTAACTTCCAAAGTATTCTTAACACTAACCACAAATGTAAGCAGCATTCTTCCCATTGACCACAAATGTAAGGAGCATTCTTCCAACTGTGTTGTGTCCCAGAAGATTGCCCAGCCATTCACAGCACGCAGCGCGGCTCGCGCTTGCGCAGTGCGTGCCCATCTGTGAAGCCACAGCCAAGCACCCACCGTAAGAATTTCGGTGCCACGGAGAGATGGGGGAGAGGAGTAGGAGTGGTGCTCCGTACGCCCGCATCGCTGGACTGTGGGACAGGTGAGTGTCCGATTATTAAAAGTCAGCAGCTACACTTTTTGTAGCTGCTGACTCTTAATTTTTTTTTTTCGGTGGAAGGCACGGGAAGGCACTATTTTCCAAGAGAGATGCAAAACAAAATGATACATTTATCATGGTACTGCCCAAACACAATTAATTCCCAGGAATCCCCATAAGAGAAAATCTTCACATTGGTCCAGTTTAAAGCAGAACTAATGAACCTCTCAATCAAAACTACCTATTTTATAAATTTTTATGCTGCTAACATTAGAAAATAGATAGGAAGCTATATTATATTTACTTGTTTTAAAATATAGTTTTTTTTTTTTTACATTTCTTCAGTTGCTGCCTGGTTTCTGGCCTAGGCCAAAGTTATGTCCTACATCCCAGGAGTCTTCATGGCATTTTTTCTTTCATCTGGAGGAGGGGCTTTCTGAGCTAAGCACACCTTCCTGCCTGCCTGCCTGAGCTAAGGGTAGATGGATTCCATGAAGTAAATACTACATAAATCATACCTCCCAACTGTTCCTAATTTCGAGGGACTGTCCCTCATTCAGAACAAAGTCCCTCTTCCCTCCTCATTTGTCCCTCATTTTGGTCTGATCTATATAGTTGTATATAAAATGCACTCCAGTGCCAAACCTTTCATGCAATTTCTAAATTGCTGCATTTGTAAACTCCATAAGCCAATATAAAGGAATAGTAGTGGTAAAAAAAAGCACTTGTGGGTTTAACCAATCTTTTTTTGAACATTCTCGTTTAAGTGGGGAGTGGCAGGGGGTGTGTCCTATGCCTACAAACTTTTGCTAATAGGTGTCCCTCATTCCAATTTCAGAAAGTTGGGAGGTATGCATGAATCATCTGCCCTTACTTAAGATGGCCATAGCCAGAAATGTTTTTTAAAGCAATTTCTCAACAAAATAAATCATGAAGACATGGATGGATCGGTGAGTTTGCTTTGAATAATAAAAATAAATGAAATAACTTTTTCCGTTTGTGGTGCTCAGACACAGTTTAGTTCTGCTTTAACAGCTTTATGAGCGATTGCAGAAAGGTGCCCATAAAATCACTGTACACCGTATATTATTACCATCATCTTTACCATTTATTAAGATCACACGGACTTACAGAGAACATTTAACTCTCCACACCGGTCAGATCAGAAGTCAATAATGTGCCTCTCTGCAGCCACATAAACATATACACAGCTATGATGAATGGACAAAAAGGGTAGCTTATTATATCATGCATTCCACATTGAATCATCTCTTCCCTAAAGCATAAGTACATAAGTATCTGGTTCTCACAACAAACAAACATTCCATTGCTTGGCTCTGCCGAAAAAACAGAATGATCTTCTACACATTCCTTCATAGTCTCGGCCTTTGCTTTATGGTGTCTCTGAAGGTATAGGCACACAGGCACTTTCTGTGCAATTTTATTTGCCCTGCCTTGGTCATTGGAGAGCGAAAGACTGACTCTACCACCCAATGTGCAGTTCAATGACAAAAACCAAGTGGACTTGTCTACAATGGTTCCTACACTTGCCAAATTATTGTTCTTTAGTCGCTATAAGTGGTGTTGTTGTTCAGGTTCTGCTCAACCTGTGTAGCTGGTGTACAGGATACCAGGGATGGGCCCTTGATGGGAGATGCACTTTATTGTCAAAAGTATGGTTACGCCTGCCTTTACACGCACATGATCTTCAATGGCATCCCAGTCTTAGTCCGTAGGGTTCAATATTGAGTTGGCCCACCCTTTCCAGCTATAACAGCCTCAACTCTTCTGGGAAGGCTGTCCACAAGGTTTAGGAGTGTGTCTATGGGAATGTTTGACCATTCTTCCAGAAGCGCATTTGTGAGGTCAGGCACTGATATTGATCGAGAAGGCCTGGCTCGCAGTCTCAGCTCGAATTCATCCCAAAGGTGTTCTATCGGGTTGAGATCAGTCAAGTTCCTCCACCCCAAACTCGCTCCACCATGTCTTTATGGATCTTTCTTTGTGCAGGGGTCCAGATAATTTGGTGGAGGGGGGATTTTGGTGCAGGGTTGTTTTTCAGGGGTTGGGCTTGGCCCCTTAGTTCAAGTGAAGAGAACTCCTAAGGCGTCAGCATACCAAGACATGGGCATGGCTCCTTTCTGTTTCAACATGATTGCCCACCAGTGCACAAAGCAAGGTCCATAAAGACATAGATGAACACGTTTAGGGTGGAGGAACTTGAATGGCCTGCAGAGTCCTGACCTCAACCCAATAGAACACCTTGGGGATGAATTAGAGCAGAGATTGCAAACCAGGCCTTTGCATCCAAGATCAGTGCCTGATCTCACAAATACGCTTCTGGAAGAATGGTCAAACATTCCTATAGACACACTCCTAAACCTTGTGGACAGCCTTCCCAGAAGAGCTGAAGCTGTTATAGCTGCAAAGTGTGGGCCAACTTAATATTGAACCCTACGGACTAATGCCCCGTACACACGGTCGGATTTTCAGACGGAAAATGTGTGATAGGACCTTGTTGTCGGAAATTCTGACCGTGTGTAGGCTCCATCACACATTTTCCTTTGGATTTTCCGACACACAAAGTTTGAGAGCAGGATATAAAATTTTCCGACAACAAAATCTGTTGTCGGAAATTCCGATCGTGTGTACACAAATCCGACGGACAAAGTGCCACGCATGCTCAGAATAAATAAAGTGATGAAAGCTATTGGCCAGTGCCCCGTACGTGTTTTACGTCACCACGTTCAGAATGATCAGATTTTTCAACAACTTTGTGTGACCGTGTGTATGCAAGACAAGTTTGAGCCAACATCCGTCGGAAAAAATCCTAGGATTTTGTTGTCGGAATGTCCGAACAAAGTCCGACCGTGTGTACGGGGCATAAGACTGGGATGCCATTAAAGTTCATGTGCATGTAAAGGCAAGTATTCCAATACTTTTGACAATATAGTGTATGTGTCCCCATTATTTGGGTTGAGGTCCCTTTAATGGGGATGGTAAGAAACATTCTTGGTGTACTGAGGGGTTCTCACCCATGCAGCATGAGGGGTTCCGGGGGGTATCATTGGAAAAAAAACTTACGTACAGTTTTCTCAGGGTTGGTAGGTCCAGAATTGGACCAAGAATTCAGAGACTCAGAGAGATTTTTGAGTGGGAATGAGTCTCCATCCCTAACTACGGATATCTTGAGCCTGTAAGGGTTTTATCTACCTGAAAGAAAGGGCTGAAAAGGGCAGGAAGCAGCCAGCAGGTGTCTGCAAAGTGTTGAGTGGAGCAGCACACAGTTGTGTGAAGATTGTGAATGGCTTGTTACTGAGACACGGCTATGCTCTTGTGATATTTCGGGACCCCTGAAGCAGGCAGAAACTTGGAAACCCTGGTAAGGGACATGTTTCACAGCAGTGAGCTGAACCTTGATACCAGGAACATGGATTATTTTGTTAATTTTTTAATGCTGAAATAAGCTGTTTCCATTGATCTTTTTGGAAAAATAGACTGTTGCTTTTACCAATGCGGCAAGCTAGTGTTCCCGGGCTTCCCCCTATTACACTGATCAGTGTTGCCTTAGGCCTCTTGCACACAATACTCATGTTTGAGTATCTATCTGTTTTTTTTACACACATTTTTGCGCATGTGTATTGGCACAATATTGCGCTTTTTCATGTGCATGTGCGCAAAAATTTTTCTCGTGCTCACAATATGTTAATGGACATTTGCGCACAAATGTTCGAGATCGCGCGCATGAGGCATAAATTACTGACCAAAAATGCAGATTTCTTTTTTTTTTTTTTTTACTGAAGAATACACGGCGCTTGTTTATGCGCCTGTGTGCATAGGTACATTACAAAGAATGGGCTGTGTTTTAGCTCAGTAAAAAAAATAAGCTGTACTGAGCTTTTTGCTGCAGTGTGCAAGAGGGCCTAACAGTATAATTGTACTAAGAATATAGTTATTCCTTAAAGAGGAAGTAAACCCTGATGGGTGTTACTTCCTCTTTGCTTCCCTGCAAAGGTAAAGCATAATGGGCTACTACGCATTGCATAGTAGCCCATTATGTGACACTTACCTGCAGGAGAAGCCCGCAATGTCCCCGTCTTCCTCACTAGTAGTGAGCGTCCACTCCTCACCCCTCTTCCTTCTGGGGCCGCGAACTCCGGCTCTGTGACTGGCCGGAGTCGTGTGTCGTCGCTTGACGACACTCCCGCACATGCGCGCGGGAGCCGCCTTTAACGGCATGACCCGAGCTAGAAACGGCACAGCGTGCCCTTTCTAACTCCGGCGCATCCGCAGAGGAAATCACCCTACGGCGATTTGCAAACATCTCCTCGACCATGCAGGTCTGGGAGATATTTCAAGCACCTTCAGGTAAGCCTTAATCTAGGCTTTCCTGTAGGTTAAAGTGGTTGTAAAGGGTTTACAACCACTTTAAAGGCTAAGGGATGTTACTTAAAGTCAATGAGACGTGTCCCTTGTGCAGCTAGGTGAGGTTTTAGTTGAAATCTTTGGTCCTCTGCTCCCTGTTTTTATGATTACAAAGCTGTGTGCATAGGCTCATAGCATAACATAAAGTTGCATTCAGATCTGTAAAAAAAAGTATGCTATATGTATCTAAATGTAGTATATTTTTTACCCGTGTGCATGAGCCCTAAGGCTGGCTTCACTTCTATTTGTCACAGTACCTTAATCTATGACTTTAGATTGGGAGCAACAGCATTTTATTCACCGCGAGAAGTAGGTCATTTCTAATTACAGCTTACCTCCAGGTGGACATAAAATACGCAAATGCAGGTCTATCTTCATAAATACATCTTTTAGTGTATCTTTGTAAGTGCAAGCAGTGAAAGTACTTGAATTTGATTTGGTATAATCCTCTTGTACACCCTTATACTTACCTGAGCCCTATCTCAATCCAGCGATATGCATGAAAGCAGCGGCTCTCCCAGGTCTCTCTTTCCTCATTGGCTCACACAGCAGGCCATTGGCTCCTGCCGCTGTCAATCACAGCCAGTGAGCCAATGAGGAGACAGCAGGGGGCGGGGCAGAGCTGTGCTCTGTGTGTGAACAATGTCGATTCACAGGAGTGTGGCTCAGGATTGAGCCTGCTCAAGTGTCCCCATGGCAAGAGGCTTGATATTGGGGGCATTCAGCAGAGGGAAGGAGCCAGGACCACTGGTGGGGGACCCAAAAAAAAAAGGATCTGGGCTGCTCTTTGCAAAACCGTTACACAGAGCAGGTAAGAATAACATGTTTTTTTACAACCTTTAGAATCACTTTAAAGGGGTTCTAAACCCTCGTGTTTTTTCACCTTCCTGCATCCTATGCAGGAAGGTGAAAAAACACCTGGCAGTCACCGGCCCCCCAGCCTCCCCCCCGTTTTACTTACCTGAACCCCTTCATTCAGTCGGCGGGGACGCGCTGTCTCTCTCTCCACAGGCTCCCGGCTCTTCATTGGATAGATTGATAGCAGCGCAGCCATTGGCTCTCGCTGCTGTCAATCCAATCCAATGACGCGGGCACCGGGGGGCGGGGCCGAGTCCTGCATTCGAAGTCTATGGACGCCGATTGCTGGACTTGGGAGCGTGCCCGCAAGGTAATCCCCCAGGAGAGTGCCTCTCCTAGGGGGTTATCTGATGTGGGGAGGAGCCGCGAGAGCTGCCAAGGGACCCCAGAAGACGAGGTTCGGAGCCACTCTGTGCAAAACGAGCTGCACAGTGGAGGTAAGTATGATATGTTTGTTATTAAAAAAAAAAATACCCTTACAATCACCCTAATGCCGCGTACACACGGGCGGACTTTCCGACAGCCTTTCGAATGAATGGACTTGCCAACACACGATCAACCAAAGTCCGACGGATTCGTACGTGATGACGCACGACCGGACTAAAATAAAGAAGTTCATAGCCAGTAGCCAATAGCTGCCCTAGCGTCGGTTTTTGTCCGTCGGACTAGCATACAGACGAGCGAACTTTTCGACTCAAGTCCGTCGGAAAGATTTGAAACATGTTTTATTTCTAGGACTGTCGGACTTTTGAGAAAAAAAGTCCGCTGGAGCCCACACATGGTCGAATTGTCTGCCGGAGTCCGGTCCGCCGGACCTAGTCCTTCGAAAAGTCTGCTGGTGTGTACGCGGCATTACAATCACTTTAACTACAGGAAAGACAAATCAAGTCTCCTGCCGAGCTCTGTAAATCTCAGAACTGTATAGACAGAAATACAAATTCTTTGGCAGCTCTCTTATATTTATTTCATATGTGCATTTAGCTGTTCCTATGGAGTTCAGTGATAAATCCCAACACACAGGGCCTAAAAATTCTCTCCTAAGCCTGCTCTGTAAGGTTTGCTTGCTTGTTTAGTCCAGGGAACGATAAACGTAGCCTTACATACCCGATATTCTGCACTCCCCTACGCTCCAGTGGTGGACTGTCCCTCAGTGTCCCCCTATCCAATGCAGGGCTTTGGACTCTGCATAGGTCTTGATGATATCAGAGGACCTTAGACCACTGGAGCATGGTAGGTTACGGGGAGCAGTCTAGCAGCACTGAAGAGCCTGCAAGAACGAAGGATCCGGTAACCTAATGCGTCTTTTAAACATCCTTAGACAGAAACGAGCAGTTAACGCTTACGGTGCTGGCATAGCCCCACTGCACTGAAGAATTTTTACGTTTTCTGGAGTTAAGCAATTTCAGAAATGTTTTTTGCCCTACTGACTAGTTAGTTTTAATAACAGGTCATCTTTAAACTTGAAGGGGTAAAAGGGTCTCATTCTCATTCTAACCCTAAACCTCTGTGATATGCTTGCCTTAGAGATTCAAAATGAAAAACATTTTAAAATAATGAAAATAATTTTATCTACATTATAAAACATTCAAAATTAGATTTTAAAAAGCCTGTAATAAAACACTCTGCTCCTCATACTTTATTCACTGATCTTAAAGGAGCCTCCTTCCTCTACGTAACTCCGATCACACTACCCATTGTAACAGGTGTGGGCATCCCTACTGGTTCTGACTGTCATTCTGACTACAAGTGGGGCCCTCTGCTGGCTGACATTTGTAATGAGTATCAGAATTTCTGGAAGAAGGGATTTCACACTCAGTTCAAAGTGACTGAAGGTTTTATTCATTCATAGAGAAGAAACACTCTCTCCCCAGCATTTTTAAAGGAAATTTAAAGGCTCATTTACATTTGTGCATTATTGAAGTGCACTAGCGCATGAATGCGGTGTTATGTTAGCGTGCTTAAGACAGCCCAATGAAATCAATAGGCTTCCAATGCAACAAAACATGAAAACAAATTACAAAATTTTTGCTGCAACACAGCATTGTGCATTGCAGCATGTTGCAATGCATGTGCATTGCCTTAGTACAGGGGTCTCCAAACTGTGGCTCGTGGGCCAGAGGTGGCCCTTAGAGCACTTTTCATCTAATGGTATGAGGCACTATTCCTCCCCATTTACACCAATGATGGTGTGCTATTCTTCTCACTGACACCAGAGATGGGGGACTAATTCTCCCACTGACACCAATTATGGGGCACCGTTCCCCCCACTGACACCATTTATGGGGTACTGTTCTTCCCACTGACACCAATTATGGGGCACTATACCTCCAATGACACCAATGATGAACCACTATTCTTCCCACTTGCACCAGAGATGGGGAACTATTCCTCCCACTGACACCAAGGATGGGGTACTATTACTCCCACTGATACCGATGATGGGGCATTATTCCTCCCACTGACACCAATGATGGGGGGCACTATTCCTCCCACTGACACCAATGATGGGGGGCACTATTCCTCCCACTGACACCAATGATGGGGGCACTATCCCTCCCACTGACACCAATGATGGGGGCAATATTCCTCCCACTGACACCAATGATGGGGGCACTATTCCTCCCACTGACACCAATGGTGGGGGCACTATTCCTCCCACTGACACCAATGATGGGGGCACTATTCCTCCCACTGACACCAGTGGTGTAATTTTTTTTTACTCCCACTGATGCTAGGGCATTTTCTACTTCCACTGGTCACAGTCCAGCCCCCCTGAAGTTTTTAAGGGCAGTAAAATGGCCCTTTGTTTTGAAAGTTTGGAGACCCCTATACATAGTACATTATGGGGCGATATAACATGAATGTGATATCCTTAGAATGTAGGCACTCCCTTTCTCTCAGTAACCTCAATAAAGGATTCTGTTGATGCTGCTCCCCTGCAGTTTGAAGTACAGTTCACACTGCTAACCCTCACTTCTGTAGTCCCAGGTCCTCTAGCTACAAGAAACCTGTGCTGTTGCGCATTGTTACGCGTTGCATTAAATGCGTGCGTTCACATACTAGATGTACATAGATACATAGATGTACTTACATACTGCATAGACACCCTAAACTATTCATAAGAGTATCCTATCCCCTAAGAAGTCCATAACCTATTGTTCCTGCTACAGAATACACACAGCAGGATCCACGTGGATGGAAGCAACTAACCTACCAGTGGGGTAGATTTACTAAAACTGGAGAGTGCAAAATCTGGTGCAGCTCTGCATTGAAACTAATCAGCTTCCAGGTTTTATTGTCGAAGCTTAATTGAACACGCTGGAGGTAGAAGCTGATTGGCTCCCCCAGTATGTTTTGGGGAGATGGCCACCCACACCCAGAGGTGATAAAGCTGAAGATTCTGGCACTGGGAAAAATTGGAAAAATGCACTAAACATACTTTTACATTGGATTTACAAAATATGCTGTAATGCTGATTAAGGCCTCATTCACATGGGTGATGATTCCCGTATAGCTTGAATGGGTCATTTATTGCAACATATCTAACTTTCAGATGCTACATTTAGCCCCTATTAGGATGCAGCGGCTGCACAGAACACAGTTGCTTGTCCTAAAGGGACATGGATGCAAGTGAGCACCCCCAAACACACCCTTCTATAAGTGTGGCTGCTTGGCGGAGATTTTCCTGGCTGCAGATGATGCATTTAGCAATGGTCTAGTTACATGGGGTTTCGTGCGGTTAGAAAAAATAAACTTGACTGTGTCCAGGACCAATTTATTGCAGCTATTTTCACATAACTGCAGCTAATCGCAGTGTACTATTTCTCCTGCGGATATCAGCAGCAACAAGGAAAGAAAAACGACAGGAAGCATATCAGAAATGGCAAGAATGCTCCAACGCAGCTGCATGTAAACGCAAGTAAACGCAGCTAATTGCAATGTACAACTGCAAGTGATCGCTGTGCCCGGAGTCCTGGAATTTCAAAATAACAAAACATGCTTTTAACAGCGGCAGAACAGCCGCCCGTGTGAAAGAGGCCTAATAGCGTCCGGTATCAGAAATTCCTGCTGCGGCTGTTAGTGGCTAGGTGCGGCCATTGTCCCCGTTCACTATAATGACAGATGACAGGCAGCTGCAACTTTTAGCTGCTTTCTGCACAGCCAACGATTACCCATACCTCCCAATTTTTTGAGATGGGAGCGAGGGACACCAATTAGCAAATGTACGTAGGCATAGGACACACCCCCTGCCACACCCCCTTAAAGGAGAATTTTACAAGAAAAAATATTAGTTAAACCCACAAGTGCTTTATTTTTACCACTACTATTCCTTTATATTGGATTTTGATGTGTACAAAGGCAGCAATTTAGTAACTGGATGAAAGGTTTAGCACTGGGAAACACTTTTTGAAAGATTAATAGTGCATTTTATATACTATATGGATCAGACCAAAATGAGGGACAAATGAGGAGGAATGAGGGACAGAGGGACATTGCTCCAAATCAGGGACAGTCCCTCAAAATCAGGGACAGTTGGGAGGTATGGATTACCTATGGTGATCGCTGCTGGACGCACTTTGTTTGAGTGCAGGTAATCGCTGGCTGCGTAAAGAGACGCGAATAGCTGCAGCCATCCGAGACCTGTCATTGTAGTGAAAGGGGCTGGTGGCTGCACCTAGTCACACACAGCCGCAGCAGGAATTGCCGCTACAATTCACATCCTAACTGTAACTTGCATTAGTTGGGTTTTACTGGCAGGATCAGCAGGTGTTTGTGAGACTTTGCAGGGGACGAAGATCTCATTCACACTTGCAGGGGAAGTGGTAAAAACAGGTGGCTAAGCCACAATTTTACGGCAACCTCCCCCAGACTTTCCCCAGAATTGTGACATAACAGCCTGTAATGGGCTGTACACATGCCGCGCCCGCGGCCTTGCCTAAAGACATCACGGGGTCTTTACTGCAACCGTGAGCCAAACGCTTGGCTTGTAATAGTGGCACAGCAATGTAAAGGCACCATTTTGGAATTGGAAATTTTTTTTTTTATGTGTAGCACCCTCTAGTAAGGTAGGTGCTAGAGTTAGGATTTTTGTGAGAGCAGGTACATTTAAGCAGGCCTAACTGGAAGCTAGGCCTGTTTGTTTTTATCTGTGTGGGCTGGGAGTGGCCAGAGTAGGCTGGTGACTCACAGATAGCATCACTTCTTGGTTACCTCCTGCTCCCTCTGGCTTCTAGAGCAGTGGTCATCAACTCCTGTCCTCAGGGCCCACTAACAGGCCAGGTTTGCAAGATAACTGAAATACATCACAGGTGATATCATTTGCTGCTCAGTGATTGCAGTATTCTAGTCTCCCCAAGGTAATATATAAAACCTGGCCCGTTAGTGGGCCCTGAGGACAGGGTTGATGACCACTGTTCCAGAGGATTCTAGTAGAGAGGAGGGGAAGAGAGGTGGAGCTGCCTGGGGTGTTCTAAGGAGCCCTGACCAATCCCCAATCTGGATTGGCAGGGGGCAGGCCTCCATAAATACCTCGAGTGAGCCCAGCTGGGGAGGAGTTGTCAGGTGGAAGAACTGGAGATGGAGCACTAGGTTGTCTGTGCCTTTGAGGGTGCTCTCCATTCTGGGGGAGGGTGACTTTGGGCCTGGGGTTTGGGTGCAGGACGGAGCTCTTCTGGAAAGCAAGAAGAATCTGGTCAGGAGGCACAGAGAGGAACCAAAGAGGACAACAGGAGCTAGTGCTGCCGGCAAGTTTTCAGGAGTGAACCACCGGTGTGTGCAGCCAGGAGGGCTGGTGAGTGACATGTGCTATCGGGAGTGCTGGAGAGACATGCCAGAGAGAACTGATAGGCAACAGTCAGAGCTGGGTGTGGAGCCAGTGAGGATTGCAATGCTACAGGCAGTGGTGTCAGGCAGCTGCAGCCAGGAGGGCTCACAGGGCCTGAAGAGTGTTGCTGGGAGCAGTAGTCCACCATAAGACAGCTAGCACTAAAGGACTTCCTATTATATATTTTAAAAGGGACCGGCGGTCCATGCCTGCAAATGGCAACTTCTAGGGCCTGACTGAGTCAGTGTTGGGCCTAACCATGTGCTAGCTGTGCCTGGAGTCAAGTGTTGTGCAGAAGGAGTTGAAGAAATTGATTGTTCCAAAATTCTACTGGGCATCCCATAAATTCCCATCCCTATCCAAGTTCAAATCCCTCAATAAAAATACAAAAAACAAACATACGGGCTGTTCATTGACTGAAGGTGATTGGGAAGTGAATGCCGGGCTGGGCAGGGTGACAGGTGGACCACAACTTTAAGCAGCCCTCACGGGGGGTACCACTGCACATGCATCAGGAGGTAGCAGTAGCACCACCTGAACGCCTGTCAGCCACTGCTATACCACCATTTGTGAAGCAATCCACTGAAGAACACTTTTCCGAGGGCGGTATAAATTACTTTCAGTGTGAAAAAGCCCACAGTAAAAGCAAATTAGTACAGCACATATTTTTTAATCAATCTACTTTAGTCCAGCTACACCAAAGCCAGCAGATCCATATGTATCTCCTCTGACAGCTGTGGCCTCCCACACTCTCTGCAGCCCAGCCAGTACAAATCTGGTGCTTGGCTGACTGTACACTAACAGCCCATAGACTTGAATCAGATGCACGCTCGCTGCAGGAGAAACCTCACATTCAAGACTATAGGACGTTAGTGCGCAGAACAGCCCAGCACTTGACGTTCACCAGCTGGACTGCAGAAGAGTGCAGGAGGCCGCAGCTGTCCATAGAGGTAAGTATGGACGGGGGTCGTGGGGGTGCTCGTCATTATTGAGGGAGCTAGCATGATTTTTTTTACAAAGCTGATCTTGTACTTTAAAGTGAAACTCTATACCAACTATAATCATCCCCACTTTACTGAAAACAAAAATGTTAGTTAGAATTACGCGTCAAACAGTGATGCCATAACAACGTATTCAAAAAAATAGGACACTGGACACAAAACATTAGGGAACTGTTTGTTGTTTTTATCTGCAGCCTTGGAAACCAACCATCCACCAGGACATATTGAGTTACCGCAGAATTCTCAGCTTTAACATCATAAAAGTCACTCTACAGCAATTTATTACAGGTCTGTAATAGATCACAGACCTGTGACTCATTAAAACAAGCTAATATCTGGACTGTTGAAAGCTCAAGCTGACCACCCACCGCTATGCAAACATAAGGAGGGGGTCAGGGGGGCCTGAGCCAAGTACATAAGTGTACTCTTCTTTTTTTTTTTTTACAACTGATCAAATTGAATATGGATTGGTAGGTGAAGAACCTTTGATACGGTCTTATTAAAGCCCACCATGGCGCCCTGCTTACTGTGTAATGGTGCAGAGAGCGCCGCTGACATCATCACCACATTGCTGCTCTCTGCACCATTGAGGAATACCAAGTAAAGACCGAGGTTGAGTTCACACTGATGCGAATTGGCAGCCGGTTCACATACCTCCGGGGCAGCCGCGGTCCGCATTGAAGAAGGGTCCTATACGTCTTTGGTTCCGAATTAGGTGCGAATTTAGGCAGAAATTCTAACCTGATTCGCACCTGAATCAGTGTACAGGGACGCACCGGACGCACTGCTGTGATCCGTGGCCACAGCAAGTGTGAATCCAGCTTGAAAGTGAGGAGGAATTAAAGACATCACATGGCTGGACATAAACTCTGGAAAAAAGGTAATATAAAAAAAAAAACCTAGGGGACCTTCGGGGAGGAAGGTGACTAGCTGAACCTAGAAATGTGTATCTATAGTCAATACATTTTTTCATTTTGAATGAAGTGGGAAAGCACTGGAACCTTTTTTTAAGTTTAGGCGGAGTTCCAGCCATATTTTTTTTTTTTAAGTCAGCAGGTATATACACATGCACACACACACATGTGTTTGAGCTTTGGGGTACACACCCTAATGCAACAGGCTGTGCACACCTATGCATAGCTACATTGGTCCAGTTTGGACCAATGTATTTATGCATATACTATACCTGTGGGATCCCCCTGAAAGCTGGAAATCATTGTAATAGGCACCGCTACTACAGTGACTGCCACCAGCACAGGAAGTTGCCCACCCAGCACAGGTACCATTTAGAGAACACTTTACATTTTGTCAATGAATGCAAAGTGAATGCAAAGTGTCCAACCAGAGAGCTCTTTGCATCCACTGAGAAAATGCAAAGTGATCTCTTAAAGTGATATTAAAGTTTCCTTTTTTTTTCTCTAAAAAAAAATAAACATGTTATACTTACCTGCTCTGTGTAATGGTTTTGCACAGAGCAGTCCCGATCCTCTTCTTCTGGGGTCCCATCCCACTGGCACTCCTGGCTACTCCTCTATGGCAAGTGCTCCCATAGAAAGCCACTTCCTATGGGGCCACTCGTGCGGGCTCGCTCCCAAGCCATCCGGTCTGTGTTTATTGACACCAACCGGGGGCGATTAGGCCCCTTCCCCAACTCCCTCGTCACAGCATTTGACTGACAACAGAGGGAGCCAATGACTCCTACTGCTATCAATCTGCCCAGTGAGGAGGGACATGGCCGGGGAGAGCCTTGCCTCTCGTGCACATTGCTGGATTGGGAATGGGCTCAGGTAAGTATAAGGGGGGCTGGGGGGGAATTCACTTACACAGAAAGTTTTTTTTTACCTTAATGCATAGAATGCATTAAGGTAAAAAACCTATAGGCTTTAGAACCACTTTAAAGCGGTTGTATACCCGCTGAAATTTTTTTTTTTTTTACCCCAGTAAAGCAAAAGGCATAATGAGCTAGTATGCACCGCATACTAGCTCATTATGAAATACTTACATTATGAAATACTTACCTTAGAACGAGGCGTTGGTATCTTACCTGGTCCATGCCGAGGGAGCTGTCATGTTGCCTCGGCATGTCTTCCGGGTATCGCGGTTCCAGCGCTGTGAGTAGCTGGAGCCGCGATGTCGTCACTCCCGTGCATGCGCGCGGGAGATTTCTTACCCGGCAAGGTCCGGCAGTTGCCGGGCCTTCAGCCGAGAATCCCCTGTGCGCATGCGCCGCTGCAGTCACCGGCTCATAGCAAGGGGAATATCTATAATAAGGCTTACCTGTAGGTAAAAAAAATATCTCCTAAACCTGTACGGTTTAGGTGATATTTTTTTTACCTACAGGTAAGCCTTATTATAGGCTTACCTGTAGGTAAAAGTGTAAAAAAAGACTATACAACCACTTTAAATGGGTTGTAAACCCTCAAGGTTTTCCACCTTAATGCATTCTATGTATTAGGGTGGAAAACCTTCTGTAGTGCAGCAACCATCCAGAGTCCCCTTTTACTTACCTGAGCCCGATTGTTCCAGAGACGGGGACGAGCACAGCAGCTCCAGCCACTGTCTCGGGTCCTCATTTTATAGACTGATAGCAGCAGGAGCCATTGGCTCCCGCTGCTGTCAATCAAATCTAGGGACATGGGAGCGGGGCCAAGTCCTGCTGTCTGTGTCAATGAACGCGGCAGCAGGACTCGGGAGCATGCCCGCACGAGGGCACCCATGGAATGCGGCTCTCCGTGGGGGCAGTCAAGAAGAGGAGGAGCCAGGAGCGCCGCTGAGGGACCCCAGAAGAGGAGGATCGAGACCGCTCTGTGCAAAACCCTTACACAGAGCAGGTAAGTATAACATGTTTGTTATTTAAAAAAAAAACAAAAAACGAACCTTTACAACTTCTTTAACTTTCCTGGCGGGATGATTATGTCAGTTTTTTGATGCTCAAAGCGGTACAATTGTTTTGCATGGAAATTTGGCGTTTTATATTGTAGGCCTGTAATTCTTAGGAATAACACACTTACATCTGTCCAAACAAGAGTCTAGTAGACATCCCGGGTATGATAAAGTTTGAAACACGAAATCATAAATTATAATCTAATAAATAACTATAAATAATTATAAAAAATAATAATACAATAATAATAAAATGTATTCAATAATGTAATCAAATCAAAAACACTGAAATTTGCTCAGTTGCAGAATTGTCATCAGTGTTTGATGACAGTTTTCTATGCTTCAGTTATGATTGAACACAGTGAGTGAGTGTGTTCACAAAGTTCATTTAGAAAATGAAGGGGCCAGTAAGTGATATATTGATTAGCCCTTTCCCCCACTTTCCATCTTGAAACATCCCTGCAGGAGCCGGGGGGGGAGAGGGGAGGAAAGGAGGGAAGCCCACAGCACTGCGGTGAGTGGGGTGCAACATGGGGGAAAGCCCAGGTAGGGTGAATGGGCACCGCACAGTGATTGGGGTGTGCCTCCACAAGGGGATAAGAAGCAAAATCCAGCAGGAGCTACAGAGTATAAAAGAGAAGAGAGGCGCCTCTAAAGCCGCGTACACACGAGCGGAATGTCCGACAAAAAAAATCAGACGGAAGCTTTTCATCGTCTATTCTGATCGTGTGTAGGCCTCATCGGAGTTCTTTTTTCGAAAGTTCTGAGGGACCTAGAAATGGAACATGTTCTAAATATTTCTGACGGAACCAATTCCTTTCGAGAAAACCGCTCGTCTGTATGCTGTTCCGACAGACCAAAAACGACGCATGCTCTGAAGCAAGTACGAGACGGAAGCTATTGGCTACTGGCTATTGAACTTCCTTTTTCTAGTCCCATCGTACGTGCTGTAGGTCACCGCGTTCTGGACGGTCGGACTTTGGTCGGACTTTGGTTTGACCGTGTGTAGGCAGGACGGCTTGAATGGAATTCCATCGGAGTTCCGTCGGAGTTTATTCCAACGGCAAAACGGGTCGTGTGTACGCGGCAGAAGTGTAGCAATATGTTGCTAAATGTTGTACCTTCATTAAATGTAACCATATTGCTACACTTAGAGGCGCCTCTCTTCTCTTTTATACTTAGTTGTGACATGACGCTACTTGTATATCAAGTCAAAATGTATTTAAAAATTTTGCTTGTCTTGCAAAATGCTCTCAAACCAAGTTACTCTCAAACCAAGGTTTTACTGTAGTTACATTGGTCCAAGCTGGACCAATGTAACTACCGGTATGTAAAAATTGCCATACCTGGAATTCATATTACCGAACATGATTACCAAATAGGTACCTAAAACTTGTGATTATAAACAGTAATATATTGATACATAAGTAATGTAATCATTAATACATGAATATTATATGCACACATAAAGGACCGTGACAGGTGCCATCATTTTCGATACCATACACAAGATTTGTTGTTTTTAAAATGACCCAAACAACACAGTCATGCTTCTTATGAACATATATTTAGATTCCTCTATAGCGTCCTTACATACAAGGAGCGTTTCTCCGAATCTTATGTCCAGGCCAAGATATTCTACAGCCAACAGAGCAGACATACACAGTCCGGCATTAATCTAAATACTGCAGAAAGCCAGCACAGCCTCTAACGCTTCTACAAAGTGGCTTATTGTGTAGCTGTATGTTTGTGCCTTATGTAACTAAAGAGGCATCTGAGCAAAGGGGTTACGCAGAATTCTGAGTCATCCCAAGCCTGGCGGTTGTTGGGACACTTTTTGTAGGGTAGCAACAGGGCGATTAGGAACAGACTGAAGGCAGTGTGAGGGCGGGGGGTCTACGGGAGTCAGGGCTGCAAAATAAAGCGCTTCATTCCTGTGGTCAGACCACAGATGAAGGAAGAAAAATCGTCCTTCGCTGGTATTGTGAGCTCAGTACAAACACTTCAGACTTTTGCGCTTTCTGTGCTGCGGAATAGGAGTCTAGATCCCAGCGAGCTGTGCTCTAATGATCACTGAGAGTGTTAAAATGCTACACCGCCTAATCATGGAAATTTCCATCTCAGCCATCGAGCTTAGTGCATGCCCCTATGTATATAAGCTGTGCATAGAATACCTTCTGATTGCAAAGTATGTCAGTGCTCTATTATCTATATTCAAATCATTATCTGACACTTGTAACAGTACTGTTATGTAATAAGAAGAAAAATACAGTACACTGCCTTCCAATGGATTCATTGCAGGCAACTCTTCAGAGCTGTAGCCATCCCAATAATATCCAAGCAATGAGCATGAATATAATTGTTCATCACAGCTCCCAGAGGGATGTGTCACACGAAGGGTCAATGCACCCGTAATTGACATTTCCGATGTTAGTATATGCTGAAGAGTTCAATAAACCAGTCACTGCCCTGGGCAGTTCAAACAGCACATCATGTATATATCATATAGATAAATATATTCATATAAATAAATAAATATATTCATATAAATAAATAAATAAATATATATATATATATATATATATATATATATATATATATATATATATATATACACAATTTTTATATATATACACACACACAAATACACATATATATATATATATATTTAAAACAAAGAAACAAATGGGGATCACCTTCTGTGAAATGCACATGCCAAAATGATCAGTAGATGACGGAAGAGCTCTTATGCCGCGTACACACGAGCGGACTTTCCGGCATACTTGATCCGGTGTACCTGAGTCCGTCGGACAATTTGATCGTGTGTGGGCTCCAGCGGACTTTTTTTTTTTTCAAAAGTTTGACGGACTTAGATTTGAAACATTCAAATCTGTCCGACGGCCTCGAGTCCGGTCGAAAAGTCAGCTCGTCTGTATGCTAGTCTGACGGACAAAAACCGACGCTAGGGCAACTATTGGCTACTGGCTATGAACTTCCTTGTTTTAGTCTGGTCGTACGTCATCACGTACGGACTTTGGTTGATCGTGTGTAGGCAAGTCCGTTCATTTGGAAAGTCCGTTGTAAAGTCCGTTGAAAAGTCTGTCGGACAAAGTCTGCCGTAAAGTCCGGTCGTGTGTACGCGGCATTAGGCCATCCATAAAGATGTTTAAACCAATTCTGACTTTTAAAGTCTGGGTTTTATGCTCAAAAAGTTAGAATTCTGAAATTTAAAGTCAGAACATTGAGATTCAAAGTCAGATTTCTTAGTGTAAAAGTCAAATTTCCGAGTTTCAAAGTCAGACTTTTAATTTCAGAATTCTAATATTGAAACTCAAAATTTTCATTTGGAACTTCTGACTTTAACCTCAGCATTCAGGCTCTCTTTTTTTATAAATTCTTTACAAAGAAACAGCATTAAAATTCCACAGAACAACAGTTGACAACCATGACATAACATACAATATGAAGCGAGATAATCACATGATTAACATGGCTTGTCTCTAAAAATATTTTGGTGTTGTATTAATATTAAAGTGGTTCTAAAGGCAGAAGGTTTATCTTAAAGCATTCTGTGCATTAAGATAAAAAACCTTCAGCGTGCAGCAAGCACCCTCAGCCCCTCTAATACTTACCTGAGCCCCATCTCGATCCAGCAATGTTACAAGAGAGACTCGGCTGTCCAGGACTCTCCCTCCTGCTTGTCAATCAAAGTCAGTGAGCCAATGAGGAACGAGAGGGGGCGGGGCAGAGCCAATGCTTCATGTCTGAATGGACACAAAGAGCAGCAGCTCAGCTCGGGTGCCCCCTTAGCGCCAGTGAGGGACCCAAGAAGAGGAGGATCCGGGCTGCTCTGTGTAAAACCACTGCACAGAGCAGCTTAGTATAGCATGTTTGTTATTTTTAAACAAAACAAAACAAAAAAAAAAATAGACTTTAGTATCTTAAAGCAGAGTTCCGATTAAAAAAAAATAAAAGTCAGCAGCTACAAATACTGCAGCTGCTGACTTTTAATAATCAGACACTTACCTATCCCAGGGTCCAGCGATGCCGGTGATCGAAGCCCCGCTCATCTCCCCCTGCGCTCATTGTAACTGTGGGCGCTCGGCTGAGGCTTCACTGAGGCCGCGCCGCGCGCCGTGACTGCCAGGTCCCAGGTCCCAGATGATTGCCGAGATGAAGAAGGGAGAGGTGATCTTCCTTCCGAGTCCAAGGGTGCGCCAGAAGGAAGTGGGAGCTGGAACCCTCTGAAAAGAGGGTATCCGCTCCCCCCCCCCCCCAAAAAATGACATGCCAAATGTGGCATTACAGGGGGTCACCTTCTCTTAAAGCGGAAGTTCCATTTTTGGGTGGAACTCCGCTTAAAGTCATAAAATGTTATATTGAGTCCACTCCATGAACATTGGCCAGCAATACCGTTTCTCATTTTTCTAATAATTTTTTAACAAGGTAGAACCCTAGGACATAGTTAGGTCCAGGAGGTAGAAAGGTAGAAATAAATTATATAGAAAAAAAAAAAAGGGGGAGGAACGGGGAATGGGAAGAGGGGACAAAGGGAGACCCGGTCGACTCTCATGACATATTGGAAGAACTCTGTGGGGTAAGTTAATGGAAAAGCTACATAAGAGGCTAGGGGGCTCTGTTCTTTATAAATTAAATAAGGGGTCCAGACTTTCCAATATTTCTCGTCTTGCTCTTTTAGCACCAGAATTCTGACTTTAATTTCAGAATTCTGACTTTTAATCTCAAAATTATGTCTGTGAAACTCAAAATTTTGTTTCAGAAAATTTCTTTTTACTAGGAGGACTCTGATGTTGGTCAGCCAACAGTGTCCACGTCATTTTCAGACCCCACCAGATTAAAGAGAACAGAGAATACTTCGACTAGAGCATCAAGTGACCATGACTTCAGGTAAGCAAAAGGGGCAGAGAGTTTTCTTAATCACCCAGTTTAACAAACTGTGACAGACTCACCCAGGACAGAGGCTTTTGGAGGGAACTGAATGCTAGCCTCTTGCCTACCAACTATGGGCCCTGGCATTTGAGGAAGCTACAACCATTTAGGAAGATATCTTGTTATGTAATGCAAAAGGACATTATTAAGGAGGCCATGATGGTCTTTGCATGCTTGGGACTCAGTGGACAGATGTATGTGAAAGGAATGCTGATTAATAAGATCTGGAAAGCCCGGGTCTTTCACCCAATAGTTTATTGTACTCATTACACACCTTTGTCTCCTAACAAACTATTGGGGGATGTGTTTATACTTATGTGTATTGTAAGTTGTGAGTGAGGAGAAGGCAAGTCTACCCTGAAAGGTCATATCTCTGAGTCACCTAGTCTGGGAAAATGATTAGATAACTAGCTTGTGTTAATTAGGTTTCTGGTTACAGTTTGTATTGTCAGCCTGCTGTATATATTTGTGTGTCATCTCAAATAAATCAGTTCATGTTCAGCAACCAAACAAGTATTGCCTTGTTTGTTGTTGTGAGCGGTTGGAATATCTGATATCTATATTCAGACTGGGAGGAAGCGGTATATGACGAAAGCACTCAAGTGGAGTGTTGGACGTTTCGTCCCACAAACCAATTTAGGGGGGGTGGTGGTTAACATTATCATGGAGATGGGCTTTATAGAGAATATTACTGGTTCTTTAGAGTAATAGGCAGCTTCCCCAACAAATATGAAAGTTTTAAAGGTAGAAAGGGGCAAGGACAAGTGCTACCTCCTCCAGGAACTTTGAGATTTGAAAATAACTTTAGCAGAATGTATTTCTGGATCTACTGATAATTCAAATGTGTGGTCTACACTGAAAGTAACCTCTGTTGACGTATTTATTAAACCTGTAACCTCTTTAAACCTGTGACAGGTTTACTTTAAACCGACTAACAATTTCATACCTATACCTTCTTTGGTATGAACAGAGCCAAGAACTATCAAGCAACTCTGAAACAGTTTGAAATACACTAATATACCTAAAATATTTTTTAGAACAGTGGTTCTCAACCACCAGGCCATGAACTACTGCTTGGATTTCAGCCAGCTGCAGATCCCAAATCCTCTCACAGTTTCTTCCAACTCCCATAGTGCCTCCCAACCTCCCATACTGGCCAACAGTGCTCCCAGGACTCCTGAGAGTGCTTAACCTCCACAGCGCCCCCCAACCTTCCCTAGTGCAACCCAACCTCCCACTATGCCTCCAGTCTGCTGCAGAGCCTCCAGCCCTCATTCATTCTCCACAATGCCCCCCAGCCCCCTCTAGGAAACCTCATTGTCTACAGGGACACCAAGTCTGCTGTAGAGTCCTCTAACCCATTTAATAACACCCCCCATTACTGACAGTCCCATCTAGATCCTTCCAGCATTTCAACACATGTTTTGCATCACCATGCACCCCATATACCATGCCCTGGTCTCAAAAAAGGCATATTGGTTCCATACATAAGTAAATTGTGTGGTATTTGTGTCAGAAGCCATGTCACATCACTAAAAAGTCGACAGCCACTGCTTTAGCTTGTTATTATATTGGAGTTGTTAACAAGTCCTCTTCTGATTACCAGTGTGTACCATGGTAAGAAAGGCTTAGCATGCCACACATAGCTGGAGACAATACTGTGTTCAGTGAGCAGGAAATGATGTGTAGCAGTGTACCATGGATATGATAAGATGAGACTTCATTATTAAGTCACATCACTGCCAAAGTCTTATCATAGCACATATGAAGAGGTGAGTCATGGAACCGTAACTTCTGCTTTAATGGCTCTAGCTGCAGGGAAGTCAGAATAAAGATGTTCACATGGCGTAAATAGCTCCTGAATGATCCAGGGTAACCTATATGTTTCATTGTGTATGTATATACCCATTAATTTATAAATTACTCTTAGTGATTTTATGGGCCAGCTTTCTGGGCACTATATACTGAATGATATACTGGAAAGCCCTTTTCCATAGAATTTTCTTGGCATATTTTTTACAAGGCAAGTCTTTCCAAAATCCCCCCTGATTGCTCAGCTTGGGATTGGCATGCAGTATGTGATAACACATGTGCATAGCCATTTTGTACACACTACTATGGCCACTATAGACAGCAGCCCATTAACCTACCAGCATGTCTTTGGTGTTCAAGAGGTAACTACAGTACCCAGCCAAAACCCACAGAAGCTCCATGCAGATAGTGTCCTGGCCAAGATTCCAACAATGAACCCCAATGCCACAAATGCATAAGTTTAAACCACTAAGCCACTGTTCCACCAATGATTTCATAATAAGGCATTTGGACAGCACACAAGCAATACCCCAAGCACCCATTGGAGTTTAAAAGCATTGTCCTAGTCTAGGCAACACTTTATTCCAAAATATAGAAATACTATTGTTAAAAAAAAAAAGAAAAATGCAAAGCAACACTATACCTCACTGTTTTTTACAGATGAGTGGTAGTTTAAATTAATACTTATTGTAAAGGTAAATGCGGCCTCCCGGCCTGCCCAGAACCAGGTGTAAAGCAAGACCTTCATTAGGATCTGCAACTCAAGTATCCATGTGCTTGTGATTTTATAACTAAATTGTTAACAGAGACCAATAAGCAAAACAGGAAGATCACCACAGAAGGGATACATGGGCTACGCATTTTTATGTAACTAGACCTTTTCTGTCTAAAAATCTGACGGACCTAAGAAATAGAACAAGTTTCAAATCTTTCCGACGGACTAGATTCCTATCGAAAAATCAGTTCGTCTGTATGCTAGTCCAACTGACCAAAAATGCAAGGGCAGCTATTGGCTTCTGGCTAGTCTAGGCCGGCCGTACGTCATCACGCTTCGCAACGATCGGACTTTGGTGTGATCGTGTGTAGGCAAGTCCGTTTCATTGGAACTCCATTGAAACTCCGTTGAAAAGTCCTTTGGGGTTCAGTCCGACGAGAAGTCCACTTGTGTGTACGCGGTATTACAGTCTATCCTCTACCAGGAGTCATTAGTACTCACAGGACTGTGTTCTCTGTAGTCACCTCCCTGCTAGGTACACCTCTCCCAGGATCATCCAGGGAATCAGCCCCACACAGGGAACTCTTGGCCTGGCCTAAAAGGCCTTTTGCAATCCCCCCTAGCCCTGACCTCCATAAGGAACAGAAAGACTACAGTTGGCTTTTCCTAAGTGCAGGTCCACTCTTCCTGCCCTAGGTGTGATGGTTACATAGGTGTGGGGTGCTTAGCTCCCATGCCCCAAGTGCTGCTAGAGCTTCTCCCAACCTGATTCACCATGACATCACTGCAGGAGGGCTTTACCTTAAAGGGATCTAACACTTGATGACCTTACTTACTGTAACCAGACACTATTCTAGGTATGTGCACCTGCTTACCGTGTGCCATATCCGTATGGGGTTTGTGTGAGTGTCCCCCCATCAGTTTGATCACATTGTTAGATCAACTGGCTCCTACGCTTATTTAACCTGATTTGTGTGTGTTACAGGTATGGTCAACTGGCACTTACGCTTATTTACCCTAATTTGTGTATGTTACAGGTATTGTCTTTAGACTTCAAGCTCCCTTAGGTACAAGGGCTGTTGTATAAATGAATACAATACATTATTTTCAGGTAAATTCCTCTGCTCACACAACAAATGTTTCCAAGGAAAATCAGATCTACAAAGACATCTAGAGCATACGTTGCATGCTCCTGCTGGCTAGAACTGTAAGACTATATCCCTGGTTTATCCTTGTTCCTGTTCAGAAATAATCAGGTGGCACAAACACAGATAAACACATGACAAAGCGAAGAAGGAGATTTTACCTTGGTGTTTGAAATTCTTTCCGGTCCGCTGACCCCAGACTCTGTAAGACAAGAAAGATCCTTTTAGATATGGTGTGTATGGAGGATGAGGAGGAAATTCCACATACATTCCAAACTTGAGAAAGGATTAACGTAATGGTTCCCAACATTATTAGAGGGAAACTATACCCAATTTTACCCCCCTCTGCTGACCCTAACATACCATGTATTTGGCACATCATGAGGCCCTCTGATAAACTTAGGTGGAAGCATGGAAAAAAACCAGTAACATCAAGCCATCAGAATCCCTGACCCAAAGTGACAACATATATGTATGGATTCATGTTGTTTACAGTTTTAATGACAAGGGCATTCATCTAACATATTCATAGGGAAATAATAGACACAGAAGAGGTCTTTGGTTTAAATTCTGAATAGACAATGTTCCACCATCCACCATCTCTGTCCTTGCCACTTTAATTCTATGCATTCTGACCTTGCAGAATACATGAGTGGCTTTTCATTAAATAGACATTAGCTAGAGACGCTGCTTGGGAGAAATCAAGGCTGTGTTAAAGGAAACCTGTCATGAGAAAAACACAAAGGCTGGTAATGCTTAGCTCTCTACCTAAAAATGTGAGTTGCCTGGCTTTTAATGCTGACCTTCTGGCTTTAAAGCAGACGTTAGTCCTCATTGGCAAAATTTGTAAGCAGGGAGGACTTTTATTGCAGAATAGATATTTTATGTAAATTCCTCCTTCTTCCTATGCTTTCAAATGCACACGAGAGTTCATTTATTGCGGTACAGAGCTGTGCATGTGCAGTTCAATGTACATCTTTGCCAGACCTCAATGCCACAATCAAGAATCTCCTTTGCACATCCTCCTGGACAGGCCAATCAAGATTGCCAAAACTGGAACCTGGAAGAAGGCTGGGGGAAAAGATGATGAAGTCAGTGAGGGAGCTCAATGTGTTGCATTGCTGGAGAGGAGGGAGTATTGGATGGTGATCTTCCTGATCTACATATTTGTTCTCATTCAGTGAAAAACTACCAAAATCAATGGATCGGCATAACATCCAAGTAGTTACCATTCTTATGCCCCGTGCACACGGTCGGATTTTCCGACGGAAAATGTGTGATAGGACCTTGTTGTCGGAAATTCTGACCGTGTGTAGGCTCCATCACACATTTTCCATCGGATTTTCCGACCCACAAAGTTTGAGAGCAGGATATAAAATTTTCCGACAACAAAATCCATTGTCGGAAATTCCGTTGGTGTGTACACAAATCCGACGGACAAAGTGCCACGCATGCTCAGAATAAATAAAGGGATGAAAGCTATTGGCCACTGCCCCGTTTATAGTCCCGACGTACGTGTTTTACGTTACCGCGTTTAGAACGATCGGATTTTCCAACAACTTTGTGTGACCATGTGTATGCAAGACAAGTTTGAGCCAACATCCGTCGGAAAATGGCAATGGCAGCGTATTTCTCCCCCAATCTCTCTTTTTTTTTTTTTACTTTGGATTAGCGTTGCACTAATACCAATACCAGTATCGGTACCGATACTAAGCATTTGCACGGCTACTTGTATTCGTACAAATGCGCCGATACTAAAACTGATACAGACTCAGTTCACATATGTTGTTTGCAGTAAGATTTCAAAGCCCAGTCCGGTGCGTTTTGTTCAGTGGTTCAGGTGTGATTCCAATGTGAATTGTAGTGTATGAGATTAGAAATTGCACCTGAACTGAAATCGCATAGGACTCTTTTTCAAATTGCACTGTGACTGGCCTGCACATAAGTAAACTGTAAAAGCTCACTTAAACGCACATGAAAACTGACGTGAAACTGATGTCTCTGCTAGTGAAATTTGTGCAGTTTTCCCATCGTTTTTTTTAATGCGTGTAGGGTGTGAACCACCCCTAAAAAAACTCACATGACATTAAAAATAGGTATTGGTAGTTGGTATCGGTGACTACTTGAGAAAAAGTATCAGGTCTCGTACTCGGTCTTAAAAAACTGGTATCAGTGCATCCCTAATTAGGATATCAGAGATCAGAAGGCAAGAGATGCATAACTTAGGCTGGCCATAGACGGTTCGAATCTTGGCCAGTTCACCAGGAACCATCCGAGATTCAAACCATGCGTGGGCAGGCTAAATGTACCAGGTTCAATCGATCAACTTGGACACAACCAGCCTGCTGGATTCACTTGTGACTATCGCTAACGGCTGCTATACACGCTAGCAATAATTACTATCTTCTCTCAGCGGGGATGGCTTACCCGCCCCATTTAAAAAATACCTGATTTTTCTGTACTTTTATCTGCAATAGTTTAAGTTGGTGACAGAGTCTCTTAAATGAGGGTTATACATAGCCCAACAAATGCAAGTGATGCAACAGACTCAAGTACCAATGGGTTATGGGGTCCAACCCTCATTAGACCAATAACAAGACCCATTGGGGGGATTGTCTTTTACTTCCTTCCCAGGAAACACAAAAGTAAGAAGAAACCTCTCTATAGTGGTGGTAAATCCTGGATTGGATTACTCATCACTGTCTTATCAGTGATAATGGTCCCCAGAACAAATACACAGGATAGGGTGCCTTACCCTTTCCTATAGCACAGTGTCTTAGTGGTTAGCATTTCTCCCTTGCATTACTGGTGTCCTAGTTTTAGATCCCTTGCCGAAACAGTATCTGCATGGGGTTTTGCATGTTCTCCCTGCGTTTGCATGGGTTTGTTTCAGGTGCTCCAGTTTCTTTTCCCCCTCCAAAGATATACTGGTTGGTAATTGACTCCTGTCTAAATTGGCCCATGTAAGCATGTGAAAGAGAAACCTTAGAGATCGTTCACATTAGCATTCAGATGGCTCTTCAGAGAGCAATTAACAGGTGGCGTGGAGGTGTTGTATCGCCTCCTCACTGCCTGCCTTAACACCCTGATTCCAGCACTACCGTGCTGTAACACTGTGCATTGCACACAGTTGCGGGGCACTTGCAGAGCAGCTCTTTCACTTGAATGGGTCACATTCCGTTGGCGCGATACCTACCGAAAGTGAAAGCGGGTGTCAGGAAATGCCCTGTAGAAGGAATCCTGCTGCTGATGCATGTCTGCGAGCACCCGCGCGCAAATTTTGGCAGCAGATGGCCTAGTTAAACAGGGCTTGTAAACAGAGCCAGTGCTGTCTGATCTGCAGCTTCCCTTGACCCCTGCTACCTGTAACCTGCTTTGAGACCTGTTCCCATGTTTGATCCGGCTTGCCTTTGACTATTCCTGCCTGCTGCCTGTACCCAACCCCGGCTTGCCCTTGACTTTGATCCTGCCTGCTCCTCTTGTTACCACGCTGCCTGCCTGTTGCCAACCAAGCTTGTACTCCAACCTGTCTTTGCCACGGCACCTGTCCTGGCTTCTCAAACTTGTGTGTGCCTGTCTGTGCTCCACATCCCTCAGGGCTGATCCGCTGAGTGCTGCCGCTAACATCCAGGTGTGTAGTATCCTGATATCCGCTGACCCAGCTCCACAACTGCCTGCTGTTCTGACATCTCATCTCACCAGTCCTCATCCCAGTGGCATCAGGAATCCCAGGGCAGTTCTTCTGACTACCAACCTGCCAGGCACTCATACCATTCTGCACTCTCATGTCCCCTGTCTGCTCTAACCGGTCGCCGCGAGTCAGATACGTAAGGGAGGCCTTCCTCTGCATTACCAGGCTCATCCACAAGGTGCGTGAAAACGTGACAGGGGGTATAATTATAGCCAAAACCCCGAAGCAAAGTGCTGTGGCATGTGTACACCGCTGGCTGCTGCCTCTGCAGCTAAAAGGGGTAACAGTTGGAGGGCAGTAAAAACATAGCTTAACCATGGCGTTTTTTGTTGCCCCCAACCACTAGCCTAAAGGAGCCCTAAGGCCCCATTCACATTTTGATTAGCAGGAGCGCACATTCCCACTTGCGTTTTTTCTTTTTGCAAGTTTCACTTGAATGGGCAGTCCTATCCATAACAAACAGGCCAAAGAAGGTGTAGAACGTTATTGCATTTCTTCAGCAGACGTTTTAGCACGTTAGTCACATGGCAAACCACATGCATGCTAACCGCGTTTGCGGTGTCTTTAAGAATGAATGGCACCCTAAGGCCCCATTCACACCTAAACATTTTGTAGCTTAAAGCCTGAAGCTACAAAACGCTGGAGGGGAAAAAATCAATTATTCTCTATGGAGATGGTTCACATCTCCACTGCAAAACACCTGAAGCCAGAAGCTCCAAAATGCCTGAAGTTCAAACAAGTTCTGGAACTTTTTTTAGGCAGATTTGGGCATTTTTCAGTTTTTTACATTGGTGACCTTTTGACCTGTACAAAATCGCGGCAAAATCGCGCGACTTTCGGCCTGAAAACGCTACGCTCAGGTGTGAATGGGGCCTAAGTGTGTTAAATGTTTTGCCGTTATTTTATTGTAATACGGAATCCCAGACAAAATCCTGCAATTCTGCCTTCACACACTGTGTGCGAACAGCGGCGACTGTCATATTTGTACTCTGTACAAATCTATGGCTGGTGCTGCTGCTGTTTAGATGTAACCGCACTTCTGATGCGTCCAGGGTCTGCGTTTCTGCGAGTTTTGGCCCCACACAAACAGGCTGCACCTAATCGGCCATAACACAGTGTGTTGCTGAGTCCAGAGGCGGCGTTTAACAAACTATTCGCCCCCCGCTGCCTTAATTGTTGGCGCTATATACAGGCATATCCCACTTTTAAGTACACAATGGGTTTATTTACTAAAGCTGGAAAGTGAAAAATCAGGCTCACTTCTGCATAGAGACCAATGAGCTTCTAACCCCAGCTTGTTCAATTAAGCTTTGGTAATAAGACCTGGAAGCTCATTGGTTTCTATGCAGAAGTGAGCCGGATTTTGCACGTTCAAGCTTTAGTAAATAAACCCCATTGTGTACTTAAAAGTGGGGTATGCCTGTAAATGTCTGTAATAAAAAAATACTCTAGTAAAATAATTGCCTTTAGACAGTATATAGTTTAAAATATAGTATTGGCCCCTCTCGAAGGAGATGCAATAACTGAACTCCAAGTTTAATGGTAGGCCTTCTCGGAAAGTCTTGACAGGTATTCTGGTCATGCTGAGATGACTCCTGTCTGGAATGTCAAAGGTCAGTGTGGATAGCAGTCTGTCAGACAAAGCCTTGATGGTATTATTTGTCTCCCTGGGGAAGGTACATTGCCCCTGAGGTATTCCAACCCCGAGGCCCTTATTATACACCTGCAGAGCTACAGGAAATTCAGCGGATTACCAGTCATTGTCAGACAAAGGAGAACTAATTGGGAATTAGTTGACAC
The DNA here is from genome assembly GCA_037952925.1 of Lithobates clamitans. Lineage (NCBI taxonomy): Eukaryota > Metazoa > Chordata > Amphibia > Anura > Ranidae > Lithobates > Lithobates clamitans. The sequence continues at coordinate 3,906,632 of JBBGZY010000996.1, read as the reverse complement.
TTTATTATCAGCACCTTCTTCTCACCTCCAGCTACAAGCACGCAGCAATCAGTGTGTAAATGATGGAGGCGCACACACAACAGCTCACATACCAGGAATCATGTGGATAAGGAGTTAACCTTTGACTTAGTAAGACAAGAGGGCTTTCCTGTCTAACACATCAGGACTTCCCCAGACTTACAGAGCAGAAGGAGAAGCCGTCCAACTTTGTGAAATAGAAATAAAGTGCTCCCGCCAGCACGACTTGGATTTACAATTCCGCACAGTCATTATAGATATATATTAAACTTCTATATTATTTCTATTTATAAAATGTATAGTGTTCCCACGGTCAACGGTATGACGCCAGTACTTCCCGCCATCACAATTATCCAAGAAGTGATCAGCACATCCACTTGAAAATAAAATCACTTTTTATTTCTAACATTAAAAAAATCTAAGCCAGTAAAAAAACATAAAAGCCCAAACATCTTTATCACATCGCCGCATCCGATCATCAGACTTATAATGTGTAAGAAACTTTTTCACGGGTGGAAGGAAAGAAAACCACTTAATTCCTCCCATCAACACAGTCAGTGTTAATGGGAGAATGCCTCCTGCTGCCTCCCAGCGGGGGGTGCTGGGAGCATGCCCAGCCGGCAGAATACAATGGTTACTGGCAGTTGCTATAGCTGCTGGCAATAACCATATGTAGAAAAATTTGACATGCTAGTTCTACCCAAGTTGATTGATCAATCAACTTGGTTACAATTATCCTGCCCATACATGGATCGAAATTCGGCCGATCCCTGCTGAATGAGCTTCATGATCAGCTCTGCATGTTCCTTCGTTCTGCCTGTGTGGAGGGGGCACTGATCCACCCACCTGCCTGTCACTAATTTCTGGGGGGGGGCAATTGCCCCATTGCCCCCCCAGAAATTAGTGACAGGCAGGCGGGTGGATCAGTTAGTGGGCCGGCGGGTGACCCGGCGGATCAGTTAGCGGGCCGGCGGGTGTATCAGTTAACGGGCTGGCGGGCGGATCATATAGCGGGCTGGCAGGAGGATCAGTTAGCGGGCCGGCGGGTGAGCCGGCGGATCAGTCAGAGTGTCGGCGGGTGAGCGGCCAAACAGGCCAGTCGGTAGGTAAGCGGGTGGGTGGGGGAGCAGAGAGATGATATTGATGGGAGCAGAATTGATGGTGAGGACAGCAAGCCCTGCACACAGGTTTTATACTATTGGAGCGTTTTATCTTATATGTACCACGTGCATCCATGCATCGGTCTGAATGTTATTGAGGCGGTCTGAGGAACCCTGAGAGCGCACGCTGCACATTGGAATTAAGCTGTGTCTTACAATATATGCTTTCCTTGGTCCTCTGTAATGGGGGATCACGGTCATCTGGTAAGAAGTAATTCCCTCTAAACTTGGTGGTGGATTCAGCACGTTTTTATTAACATTTGGAGTAGTCACTGCACATAAAGGTGGACTTTATTTATTAAGATTTGAGCACCGGTGAATTATTTACAGATGGACTTTTTGTTTTTCTTTGTATTTATTTATTTTAAGTTTGTTTATTAGTGATATTTATTTGATCAATTAATTTTTTCACATTAATATAATTATCAATTAGGATTTATATATTGTGTTTGAACACTGGTATAAGATGTATTGATTAAGTTATCATTCATGATCTATTAGGTTTAGCGTGATTCTATTTTTCTTTTAACTGGATCATATGTTGACCGGCAGGCAGATCAGTTAGCGGGCCGGCGGATCAGTCAGCGTGCCGGTGGGTGAGCGGCCAAACAGGCCAGTCGGCAGGTGAGCGGGCAGGCGGGGGAGCATCTCTCACCGCCCACCCTGCATCACCGCTCTCCTGCCCTCACAGTGCAGCCACGGGTAGCAGAGAGATTACATCACCTCTCTGCTGCCTGCCTTCAATTTGGGACACAGCAAGTGAGAATCTGCACCATGTAGCAGGCAAGTAACACAGCAAGTGACAATCTGCAACTTATGGCATGTGACGTGGCAAGGAACAATCCGCAACTTGTGGCAGGTGACATGGCAAATGACAATCTGCACCTTGTAGCAGACAAGTGACACAGCAAGTGACAATCCACAACTTGTGGCAGGTGATGTGGCAAGTGACAATCCACAACATGTGGGAGGTGATGTGGCAAGTGACAATCCGCAACTTGTGGCGGGTGACATGGCAAGTGACAATCTGCATCTGGTGGCAGGTGATGTGGCAAGTGACAATCCGCAATGTGTGGCAGGTGACGTGGCAAGTGACAATCCGCAATGTGTGGCAGGTGACGTGGCAAGTGACAATCCGCAACTTGTGGCGGGTAACATGGCAAGTGACAATCTGCATCTGGTGGCAGGTGACGTGGCAAGTGACAAGCCGCACCTTGTAGCAGACAAGTGGCACAGCAAGTGAAAATCCGCAACTTGTGGCAGGTGACGTGGCAAGTGACAATCAGCATCTGGTGGCAGGTAATGTGGCAAGTGACAATCAGCATCTGGCAGCAGGTGACGTGGCAAGTGACAATCAGCATCTGGCGGCAGGTGACGTGGCAAGTGACACACTCGGGACTCCCACTGATTCTGCATTAGGGTGAGTTGAACTATTTTATATTCCAATGTAATTATAGAAATAATGCACTTCAATCATCCTGATACCATAACAACCATGGTGCCATGATGATTGAAGCACCGACACCAGCCATTTCCCTGATAAATTGCCTGCAAAAAGAAAAGTATTTTCTGGCAATGCCCCTCCCGAGACTAGACACACGAGACACACGAGGGGTGTGTGCCTTTCCTCCAATGAGCTCACACACAGTGTATGCCCAGACTCCCCTCCCACTGCTGGAAGAGAAAACAAGATTTCTAACATGATCTGCACAAAAGAGAGTGTAAAGCTGAAGATAGCAGATATACATGTAAAACTTATGTAGGAGGATTTGTTTCATCCCTGAGTATCATCTGAGGTTGTTCACTTCACTGTGTATATGTGAGGGTTTACATCCACTTTAAGATAGTAAGAAATAAAAAAAAAACAGAGGTACTGAATTACCACCAAAAGAAAGTATTATCTATCACTACAGAATGATATAAAATTCATTTGGATACAGTGTTCCAGGACCTAGTAATTGTTAGTGAAAGTATTACAATGCTTAAACCTGAAAAATGGGCTGGACATCGAAATCAGGGACAGTTGGGAGCTATGCCTTTGCCATGCCACTCTTCTAGCGGTGAAGCTAGCCATTGAATCAACTTTTGTCCAGTTGGGTTGTGCTTGCAGAGTCACCCATTGCTTGCATTTTGGAAAGAATCAGGCAAAATGATGAAGCCGTTTATGGCCTGCTTTGAGGCTTGTTCACCCTGGTGCTGAGTATCAGAGCGCAAAATTTATCAGTCGTTGACATGCATTTGGGATGCGTTTAGAGCTTCACAACCAAAATAAAACGATGCACTGTTAAAGGTGGATTATAAGTACACTAAAACCTTGGATTACGAGCATAATTCGTTCCAGAAACATGCTTGTAATCCAAAGCCTTTGTATATCAAAGCGAATTTCCCCATAAGAAATAATGGAAACTCAAATGATTCGTTCCACAACCATTTATTCATAAGTCCTTCACTTTATATTCCATATAAAAAGATTATAGCAATGTGATAAGTTGTGTAACCATAAAATGTCCATCCACAAATTGAAGCCTCCACAAGGGGATTAGAAGCCAAATCCAGCAGGAGCTCCAGAGTATAAAAGAGAAGAGAGTCTCGCCTCCAAGTGCAGCAATATGTTGCTAAATATTGTACCTTCATTAAATGTAACCATATTGCTACACTTAGAGGCGCCTCTCTTCTCTTTTATACTCAGCTGTGACATGACACTACTCTTATATCAAGACACCGCTTGTATATCAAGTCAAACTTTATGTAAAAATTTTGCTTGTCTTGCAAAACACTCTCAAACCAAGTTACTCTCAAACCAAGGTTTTACTGTACATGTTTGGACAAAATAAAAAACAGCAATCAATAGATCTCTCCAATACATGATATACAATCTCCCATGGTTTACCCCATTAAAAATACTGCAAGTACAGAAAAATACCTGTTAGGATGGCCATACACTAGTAGATTTTTTTTCGCTCAAAAATTCGTATGAAAAACCTCAGCACATTCAATAACTTCTCAAATGTCATTCAAAAGTACTTCAAATTTTTGTTTGTTTTTGACATTCAATTTATGAAAAAAATTGCAGAACGAAAACCACAGAAATTCATTTGTTCAAGGAAACAAATTTGAACCTGCTTCTTCAAACTCTCTCATCACTGCAGTTCGCTCTCATTTCTAAAAAGGAAAAGAGTACTGCATTGTGCTGCACTGACCCGAGCATTGCATGCACCATTTGGACCATGCTGTCCCATTCATTTCAATAGGTTACTCCTATGCCCCCCCTCTACTTAACAAGGATTGACAATGCAGACCAAGCAACCCATGTAAAACACAAGCAAAGAATACTCTCCTCTCCTTTTCCACACCTTTGTGTGCCTAAAGTTAAAGAAGACTTGTGCTTCTTTAACTTGAAACTAAATGAAACAGGTTCCCTTTAATGCTGGCCTGGGCGGCTGCCTTTTCTCATCTTTCCTTCACTCCCTGCCACTGGATGTAGCAAAAAGAACTACCTGAAACGTCTGGGTATGGTGAGCATATGACTCCCTGTCTTCTTCCTAAAGGTTCGTACACACGATAAGAAAATCGGAAATAAAACTTTGTACGACAAACGATCGGTCGACTATCTGATTATTAGTATAGTGCTCTCGACAGCCAATTCCGACGTTTCGGTCGACAAAACCTGAAGGTGCAGGTTATAAAATGTTTACCGTACGTGAACACAAAGTCCTATTTTCATTTAATTAGTACAGTTTTTGTCAGGAAAAAAAACCCCCGTAAGAGCAAGACTACACTCAACACATTATATCACTTCCAAAGTTGTATTTGGCCGTACGAGATTTTTCGTAAGTTGAGTAACCTCTTCACTTTCCATATGAGACTAGCATGGCGATTATACGTCCGATAATCTGATAGTGTGTACCAGGCTTAAGTGACAGTCAGAGCCGTGCTGCCTATGAGGCCGATTGAGGTGGCTACCTCTGGAGATATTCAGACTGCATTCACACCACATTTTTTAGCATTTTTGTAGCGCGTTTTTATGCATGTTTTTAAGCCTTTTGTACAACCTTTTTAAGCTTTGTCATTTTAAGGAGCCAGCAACTTCCCAACCAGTGACTCATCGGTTGTTAAGGAGCAGGCATGGGGCGGGGTCTCTGGAGTGACATCACAGGGGTGGGGTGACATCACTGGGTGACCCTACGGTTATTTAGCGGTGGGGGGGAAGTGTCTGTCATTAGGCAAGTGACAGGAGTGGACATGTTTGGTGGGCAGTGTTTTTTTTTTTATGTAGGTCAGCAGTCTGTGTTCATCATGATTGCCAATGGATTTACATCGGGAGACCTGTTTATTTTATTTTTTAATTTTTTATAAAGGACTTTTTGTTTTTTGTTACTTTTGTCATTTTTTTGCTGAATGAGTAGTGGTAATTTACAACATTTGACTTACTCCTGTTGGCTGACAGCAGTGATGAGTCACTGGTTGATAGGACGCCGGCAGGTCCTGCCTCCTAACAACCAGCACAAAGAACTTGCCACATAACGTGCTAAAACTTTCAAAAACATGGGGAATCGTGTGTTTCAATGCAGAAAAAAATGAATAAAGAATAAACAAACAATCTGCCTGAATGGAGCTACAAAAGTACCGGTAGTTCCAAACTTTTTTGAACTGCAAGCGTTTGGCTTCAGGTGACTTGGAATGGAGATGTGAACTATCTCCATAAAGAATAATTGATTTTCCTTAGAACTACAAAATGCTTAGTTGTGAATGGGGCCTGGAGGAACGGTGGGTGGCAGCAATGAGGCTGGAGTGCCCATACTGGGAATGCTCAGCCCGATGTATGTTCACCCCCTGAGCAGTACAGCATCATTGCTTGGATGAAGAGGGTGGCACAAATGGATGCATCAGGCGGCATCTGCCCCTGGTACGGCCCTGATGCTGGTGCTTAGCAATCTCCCACTTTTGCATCCAGCAACACCATATGAAGGCAGGGAGAGAGTCCTCAGCCCTCTGTAAGCTCAAATTCATGTGTGAACAGAGCAAAAAGGAGATAATTATAAGCATTCAGGGAAGGGGGCATTACATTGAACCTCTTGATTTGCACTGGATGGGCAAAACACAGGTTCAACGTAAGGACATCTGATGCACAATGGCTCCAAGAGCGTACATACAAACTAAGGCTGTCAGTGTATTTCCCATGGGGGGGCTTATGGAACACTGTGACCATGGTCATCAAAGTTCTCAGCTGTATCCTATTACTTTGTAAGAGGAGAGTATAATATATACACACGCAGAATATTTATCTCAACATGGATGAAGACCAATTCAACATAACAGGATGCGGCTGGGAAATATTACTTTGGATGACCCCACTTGGTAGAAAACATCTCTGGCAGACATCTATCATAGAGCTATACCGATATACTGCTCACAACATCGATTTCATATTTGCTAGTATCTCACCTGGTAATGTGTACGTTTATGTACATGAGGATAAATATGTAAAGTATGCACGTTTTACACGTGTGAGTAAATGCGTACAGGCTTGTCTTATGTACTTAGGAAATAGAAACTTGACACAAGGGCGCTAAGGGTTCCCAGAGCAGCTGAACATGGTACTTCTGATAATGGTGACCACTATGCAATCAGGTCTGCATGATCTAGACCAGTGGTCTCAAAACTGTACCCAGGGGCCAGATTCCGCCCTTTGCTTGCTTTTCTTCAGCTCTTGGGACACTATTTCATCCATTGATACCAAAACAGGGGCATTATCTCCCCCTCCCCCATCACTGACACCAATGAAGGGGCATAATTCCTCCCAATGACACCAATAATGGAGCACAACTCCTCCCAATGACATGAATGAGGGGGCAAAATTTCTCCCAATGACACCAACAATGGAGCCCGATGACACCAATGATGGAGCATAAATCCTCCCAATGACACAAATGATGGGGCATCGTTTCTCCCACTAACACCAATGATGGGGCACAATTACTCCCACTGAAACAAACGATGGGGCATTATTTTTTCCCACCGACATCAGCATCTCTTCTACTCCCAATAGCAACAGCACAGCTCTCCCTAAAGTCTTATGCCGCGTACACACAATCAGAAATTCCACGAGCAAAAGTCCGATGTGAGCTTTTGGTTGAAAATTCCGACCGCGTGTATGCTCTATCAGACTTTTGCTGGCGGAATTTCCGCCAGCAAAAGATTGAGAGAAGGTTCTCTATTTTTCCATCGGAAAAAGTTCCTATCGGACATTCCGTTCGTCTGTATGCAATTCCGATGCGCAAAAAACCATGCATGCTCAGAATCAAGTACAAGACGGAAGCGCTCGGTCTGGATTTGCAGAAGGAGCCCAAAGGGCGGCGCGCTTTGCATGGAACTTCCCTTTTCTAGTGCTGTCGTACGTGTTGTACGTCACCACGTTCTTGATGGTGGAAAGTTCAGAGAACTTTTGTGTGACCATGTGTATGCAAGCCAAGCTTGAGCGGAATTCCGTCGGAAAAACCATCCAATCGTGTGTACGCTGCATTAAACTGGCCCTTTGTTTAGAAATGTTGAAGACCCCTGATCTAAGTGCCGCAGCCCCCTTAAGATTGTGGAATCTTGTAACAGCACAGTTCTGTTCTGAAGAAAGGGACATGTCCCCCCAAAACACGTCAGCTGGTACTATCATCCACTTGAACCTAAGGAGTTCAATAATGGGCTTGCCTCTGGTTCCTGGGTTATATACAATGCTATTTTTCACACTGGCTTTGTGAGTATAATTAGTTTCTTTTATCCCTCAATAAAGCGCTGGAGATAATGCACTAGGCATTCGCACCCTTTGTCTTTTTGTTGTTTGTACAGCAATATTAATACAATATATGTGACCACCAGTACATAAAACGGTTTTTGCTACAGATGCCAACCCACTAATTTATAGTGGGTTGGCATCTGTAGGGTACATTATTTGACTTACTCCACATTCACCATCAGGTGAACATATTTCCCAGCATGCCTGAAAAACACAGAGACTAGTCTCCAGCTGTTCTTTTCATGCCATCTTCTGTGCCCAAGCATGATCGTCCCCCATCCTCGCTCCTGCACTTAAATTGTGCCAGACCAGAACACACTTCTGTTCTGTCATCTCTTTTGTCAAGAACCAAAGTGAATCATGCCAAAGTCAAACTGAACCATGCTCAGGCTCACCCATTCAAGTGCACCAGGGCACGGTACGCTGAACCATGCATGTGCACAGTACAGAGAGATCACACTAGTAGTCAAATGAACTGGACTCTGGGGGTCAAACATGCTCAGGTACACTATGGAGTACCTAGTGTGTACGTGTACACACGAGCGGACTTTACGGCAGACTTTGCCCGACGGACGGGATTTCGTCGGACAATTCGATCGTGTGTGGGCTCCAGCGGACTTTGTTTGCTCAAAAGTTGGACGGACTTAGATTTGAAACATGTTTTAAATCTATCCGTCAAACTCGAGTCCGGTCGAAAAGTCCCCTCGTCTGTATGCTAGTTTGACGGACAAAAAGCCACGCTAGGGCAGCTATTGGCTACTGGCTATGAACGTCCTTGTTTTAGTCCGGTCGTACGTCATCACGTACAAATTCGGCAGACTTTGGTGGATTGTGTGTAGGCAAGTCCGTTCATTCAGAAAGTCCGTCGTAAAGTACGTTGAAAAGTCCGCCGGGCAAAGTCTGCCGTAAAGTCCGACCATGTGTACGCGGCATAAGCCCTTAGAATGCATTATAGGAGAAGCCAGCACACCAAAGCTGTAAAGATAATTCCCCACAACCTTCCTATGCTCAAATTGTGCTGGGCCAGAACACGAATACGTCATCTTCACTGGTAAGAACCAAAGTGACCCATGCCCAAGTTCAAATGAACCATGCTCAGGCCCACCTCTTCAAGCACACCAGGGCACGGTATGCTGAAGAGTGCTGAACATTAGTACAGAGAGATTAGACTAGTCAAACAAAATGGACTTTGAAGGTCTAATATGCTTAGGCAGGATATGAAATTCCTAATGTAAGTATGCCCTTAGTTAGCATTATAGGAGAAGCCAGCACACCACTGTTGTAAAGATAATGCTTTTTTAATTTACAAAAAGTTATGTTCAGAAAAAGGTCCCACGTGGCTTTGAAATGTCGGCCCCCCGCCTTCTTGTTTTATTCTACATAAAGCAGCCTTGTAATTACAACGTTGGTGAGCTGGTTTCCTCTATCATGCTGTATGTGGTACCTCCACTGCTAAGCATCTGTCTTCAGTGAAATGGCCAATAAGGTACAATATGTGTGTGGGGTGGTTCTATGTTCTGTTCCAGCTTTTTCTGATTTAGGCTAATTTTACAGCTTTGGTTGGGAGGCAGTAAAAATAAGCAGTTGAGCTGTGTTATTTCCCTCAGACTACCACTCTTAAGTTGCAAGGGCAGGTGGACAGGGTTGTATTCTTGCTACGGCTGCAATGTTTTGTTTAATGGTGCAGCAAAAATGATGCCCCCTGTCGCTTTTTATAGGGGGCAATAACACGCCGTGCTGCAACCTGCCTGCATTTTTACTGCTCCCCAACTGCCCCGTTAAAGTATATGTGAACCCTCACCTTGTAAAACAACTCATTCAGTTTAGACAGAATGAAAGGGAAACATTTGTGTATATGTGTATATATATATATATATATATATATATATATATATATATATATATATATATATATATACGTATTAAGTCCTCAATGGGCTTCCAAACCTCTCTGTTTCCCCCTCACTTCAGTTTGTTTGGAATGAGCAGTGCACATTAGTTCCGGGTCATGTGTACTGCAATATGTACACTACACAACCCATAGTCTATCTTGGGAACGTGCAAGAGACGGTGGCTATGTTCCTACATGCAGTGGGACCATAGAGAACAAATGTAACCAGCCTCTAACAGTACATCAGATCACAGCAGTAAAAAAGGAATTTAGAGGAGGCCGAGAGCAATAGAAGGGACTTTTTGAGTTAAGCATACGCACTTGAATATAATTTTTTTTAAGTGTCACTTAAACAGCTTATAACTTAACCACTTGTCACCAAATCACATACCTGGTACGTCATTTGACTTCAAGTGGTTGTAACGGGGTGATGTCTGCAGCTTCAGGCATCACCCCAATACTGTTTTTTAGAGCCAAGGGTCAGCTCTCTTGTAATAGCAACTGGAGTCGCTAACTAGCCACTCCAGTTGCTATTACAAGCAGCGGCTGTCTTGGGATCTCCTTTCCCACCGGGAGACCTGAGCTACCCGCTGGCACATCTGCCGGCTGGCCGGAGACCCATACAAAGCCGTAATCGGCTTTTTACGGGTCTCCACTATGGTAACCCGGAGGCGAAGACATGACATCACTTCCGGTTTACCTGGCTGTCATCGGCGGCATTTTTTGAAACTCTAAAGTATTTAAACCGCCAATCTTGGCATTTTGAATGCTTTCAAGGTCAAACAAGGGATTTGTGGTCTTTTTGACCCCAGATCCCTCCATAAAGGGTACCTGTCACGTCCCTTTTGCTGTCACAAGGATGTTTACATTCCTTGTGACAGCAATAAAAGTGATATAAAAAAAAAACAACAGTGTAAAAGTAAAAAAAATAATAATAAATTAATAATACAGAAAAAAATTAAAGTTCCCCCCCACCCCCCGTGCTAGCGCAAAGGTGACATGCACACAAACAGCGATCGTCCCACACATGTAAAGTATTGCCGCGAATGTCAGATCATGAGCAGTAATTCTAGCACTAGACCTCCTCTGTAGATATAAAAGTAGTAAGCTGTAAAGGCTTTTAAAGTGTCGCCTATGGTTGTTTGTTGCTGCTGTGCGGGCATGCGCAGTTTTAAATTGTGACATGTTTGGCATCTACTTACTGGGCGCAACATCATCTTGGGTTTATTTATTGTGTTTTTTTTTGTAATAAAATTTTAAAAAAGTGTATTTTTTCCCTAAAAATTACGTTTGAAAAAAACGCGTGTGACATAAAAAATTGCAACGCACGTCATTTTATTCTCTAGGGTCTCTGCTAAAAAAGATATCATGTTTGGGGGTTCTAAGTCATTTTCTATCAAAAAATACAGATTTTTACTAGTAAAGAACAAATGTCAGAAAAAGGCTGGGTCCTTAAGTGGTTAACAACCTATGACTTCTAAGACACCAATCTTTTAAACACCCGGGCAATTAATGTACAATTAGAAGGACAGAGCAAATTTGCAAATTTTACAACTAAGAGGGTAGCAGGGGAGATGAAAATTCTCTGTGCAAGTGCAGACCTAGCAGATGCGCCGGTGAATGGGAGATGAATGGGAAAGTTTAGGAATTGGTAACTCCATACAATGGGAAGGAAGGGGGATGAATGCTGCTAAGCACCAGACTAGTGAAAAGGAATGTCAGGCAAACCTTAAGCGGAGAAGTGAGGTTCAAGCAGTGGGGCACTCCTCCTCCTCTTCCTTTTTTCAACTTTCCCTCCTTTCTCCAGCCGTTTAGCACCAAAATTTTGCTCAGCAGTTCCTCTGTCCCGGCTGCCCCCCGGCTCTTTGGCGCTGAGTTGCCCCTCTCCCTGAAGAGAGGGGCCCAGGGCAACGTTGGATCCTTCAGCCAGCTCCTATGGAGAAACCAGTGAGGGTTGGGGAGAGCTGGGTGCATGCTTTCCTCACACACTGCCTGTTGTACTTTTACAATCTGGTTGCTTGGCAATAGACTAAAGGCAAACTCCACAACAGAGAGAGAAAAGCACACAGCCAAATGCAAATCAATGCAAAGAAAAGTTTACTTTCACCTTCCCCACCCCCCCTCCTCCTTAGTAGAGCCATCATACAACTTCCTGCCATGTCCTACAATTACAGAAGAATCAGTGGAGCATGACATACACAGCCGGGTTTGGGTTTGTTTTACCTAGACGGGGGACAGATTAGCGGTTCTTCTCTTTCTGGCATGTTATTATTTCAGAACTTTAACTGATTATAATTTCCTCTCAGACAGACATCAGTGTCCTCGGCCTGAGGCGCCTGTCAGTCATGAGATACAACGAGGGATAGCGGTGTGCTCCTACTACTCATCGTCCCCTAGCCTGGGGCCACATTCTCTATAGCACAATAGAGAGGCACCAACCTTTCATGTTTATGGCCATAGGTACGAGATTCTCTGTGAATTCCTAGAATTATTATCATATACACTGCCTTGCAAAATTATTCACCCCCCTTAGCTTTTTACCTATTTTGTTACATTACAGCCTTTAGTTCAATGTTTTTTAATCTGAATTATATGTGATGGATCAGAACACAATAGTCTAAGTTGGTGAAGTAAAATTAGAAAAATATATACATAAAAGTATTTTTCAGAGATAAAAAACTGATAATTGGCATGTACGTATGTATTCACCCCCTTTGTTATGAAGCCCATAAAAAGCTCTGGTGCAACCAATTACCTTCAGAAGTCACATAATTAGTGAAATGATGTCCACCTGTGTGCAATCTAAGTGTCACATGATCTGTCGTTACATATACACATCTTTTTGAAAGGCCCCAGAGGCTCCAACACCTAAGCAAGAGGCACCACTAACCAAACACTGCCAAGAAGACCAAGGAACTCTCCAAACAAGTAAGGGACAATGTTGTTGAGAAGTACAAGTCAGGGTTAGGTTATAAAAAAATATCCAAATCTTTGATGATCCCTAGGAGCACCATCAAATCTATCATAACCAAATGGAAAGAACATGGCACAACAGCAAACCTGCCAAGAGACGGCCACACACCAAAACTCAGGGACCGAGCAAGGAGGGCATTAATCAGAGAGGCAGCACAGAGACCTAAGGTAACCCTGGAGGAGCTGCGGAGTTCCACAGCAGAGACTGGAGTATCTATACATAGGACGACAATAAGCCGTACACTCCATAGAGTTGGGCTTTATGTCAGAGTGGCCAGAAGAAAGCCATTACTTTCAGCAAAAAACAAAATGGCACGTTTTGAGTTTGCGAAAAGGCATGTGGGAGACTCCCAAAATGTATGGAGGAAGGTGCTCTGGTTTGATGAGATTAAATTGAACTTTTTGGCTATCAAAGAAAACACTATGTCTGGCGCAAACTCAACACATCACATCACCCAAAGAACACCATCCCCACAGTGAAACATGGTGGTGGCAGCATCAAGCTGTGGGGATGTTTTTCAGCAGTCGGGACTGGGAAACTGATCAGAGTTGAGGGAGCGATGGATGATGCTAAATACAGGGATATTCTTGAGCAAAACCTGTACCACTCAGTGTGTGATTTGAGGCTAGGATGGAGGTTCACCTTCCAGCAGGACAATGACCCCAAACACACTGCTAAAGCTACACTTCTGGTGGTGTACACAGTATACAATACAGTGCAGCCGTTGTACAGTTTCTAATACAGTGCAGGCGGTGTACACAGTATCTGGAGCTGTCAACCCAGGAGGAGAGAGAGCCAGAGTCACGTGAGTGCTGGGAGATGCTCTGAAAGAAGGTGGAAATTGGCATCTTTTTTATAGAACACATACCATGTGGCTCATATCCTTATTTATTTATTTATTAGAGCAGATGGCATGATAGTTTGATAGCGGCTTTACAACCACTTTAATGTGAACACACACAACAAAAGTGCACTTAGGGAGTGTCGTATGGTCCCCCTCCCCGAAGAAGAAGGACCTTTCTGTGACTCCCCTGGGGTGCAAGGCTCCTCAAGGGGGTAAGGCACAGTCAGGTCCACCTGGCCAAAAGAAAAGGCTCAGCAGACCCCCTCCTCGTGATCAGCCGTTGCTGACCAACGAGTACTAGGTGAGGTACTCTCCCGAAGAGAGGCCCCCCAACACAGGGGAGGAAGGAACCCCATGGCCATGCATCCTTATCCCTAGACTTCAGGGTAGGCCAAAAGATACACACCCTAGCTTCCTGAGTGAAAAGAAAACACATACAGCATACGGGTGCAGGGGACACATGTGAAGAGACAATAAGAAATAGTGCCAGCGCAGGTGCAATGTGTAGGCCGTTTTATACAGGATTTATATAATGCCAACAGTTTGTGCAGCGCTTTACAAAATGGAGAGAGACAATACAGTTCAATAAAAAAAGGCATCAGCGGGCCCTGCTCTTTAGAGCTTACAATCTAAAAAGAAGGATCAAGTGATACAAAAGATAAAAATGGGTGAGGTACTTGTCACTTCATCAAATTAAATAAGTGGAATAAAGCTGGCCATACACAGTTAGATTTTCATTCACACATTTGTACAGGATATCTGAAAAGTCGTTTTAACATTCTTTCTTGCCATCGTTGAGTGGGCTAATTTCATGCAAAAGCCCTGGAAATTTCGTCCAGACCTTCCATTTGAATGGAATGTATTAGGGTCCATTCACACCAGATGCATTGGCATTTTTTTCCACTCATGCCAAAGGGAGAGTAATAAGTTATGGGGTATTGGTATAATTGGAGGAAGGTTTGCAAATATCTATGTACACCCTAAATCTATATTTGCAAACCTTTTTCCAATTATACCAATACTCTATAACCTACTACAACAAGAACCTGTAAATAATATGGTATTTAAATGGGAGTAGTGCACAGTGGAGTGATGCGAAGATACGAGCTGGTTTCCAGGAGGAGGAGGACTGTCTTGGCCACTGCTAAATCCAATCACAGTCCTGCTAGCCCAGTCCACCATCTGGAGGAAGATGACTCGCTTGATTGCCACTACCAATCTCAGAAAGAAGGGATTTCACTGTGATTGAGAAAACCACAATCAGGTGACAGTTTGTGGAATTACTGTTGAACTTCTGGGAACTTTGTTGAAATTATTCCTGAACCTTTGAGTCACTTATTACTGATCCCCTGCATTCTGCGTCCCTTTAAGCCACAGCCAGTACTCAGCGCAATGAAAATCACACCCAACCACTTTTTCTCATCTGCGGGGGGCCCAATTTATGATCCTGCACACAGGCCCACTGCTTTCAGAAAATGCCCCTGACCTGAGCTCATCATTGAAGATCCATTCTATATGCTTGTATGTAACATCACATACAAGTACATGGGCTGGATGCGAGAGGTGGATCAGCAGGATGAGTGTGCCAAGACAGGTAGATGTGTCTCATCTCTGCTTCCTTTCATCACTCTGCATATCACGCATATCATAGATGAGAAGAGGGTACAACAGTGGAGCAGATGAGCAGGAGGGTACAGTGGTGGGAAAAATGAGCAGGAGGGGTTCAGAAGGGGAACAGAAGAGCAGGAGGGTACAGCGGTGTGGCAGATGTGCAGAGAGGTACAGTGGTGGAAGAGATGAGAAGGGGGTTCAGCAATGGGACAGAAGAGCAGGGGGGTACAGTGATGGGCCAGATCAGCAGGGGGGTTCAGTGTTGGGCCAGATGAGCAGGGGGGTTCAGTGTTGGGGCAGGAAAGTAGGGGGGTAGAGCAATGGGGCAGATGTGAAAGGAGGTGTATTGGTGGGGCAGATGAGCAGGGGGTTACAGTGGTGGGGCAGGAGAGCGGGGGGAACAGAGGTGGGGCAGGAGAGCGGGGGGGAGAGGTGAGGCAGAAGAGCAGGGGGGTACAGAGGTGCAACATATATGCAGGAGGTACATTGGTGGGGCAGATGAGAAAGCGGGTTACAGTGATGCGGCAGATGAGCAGATGAGTTCAGTGTTAGGACAGAAGACAAGGTGATTCAGTAGTGAGGGATGAGAGGGGGGGTTCACTGTTGGGGTAGAGGAGAAAGGAGGTACATTGGTGGGACAGATGAGCAGAGGGTTACAGCGGTGGGGCAGAGGAGCAGGGGGCACAGAGGTGGGGCAGATGTGCAGAGGAGAAAGGAGGTACATTGGTGAAACACATGAGCAGGAGGTTACAGTGGTGGTTCATTTGAGTTTCCAATATCCAGGAGTAAGGAGCTGAAACAAGGTATAAGGGATATGCCTTCTGAGTGTTGAAAGTAGAGTGTGATTAGTAAATGAAGAGAATAGAGCACTTCAGATTAAAGAGGGGAATTTAAAGTGCATTTGAAGGTCTGGAGGGTGCTAAAAAGCATGTGTAAGAGAATTGTGTGAAAAGAGATGAAGACAACAAGAGTGTGAAGAAGATGTGATAAGAGTGCAGGAGGGGAGAAGGTCATGTACAGAGTGGAGGCTGCAATTGGGATAGTGTCCAAAAATGACCAGGGAAATGGAAAAAATGAGCCAGGAAGAAGGCAGCTTGTAGGTTTGACTTTGAACTATATTCTTTGTATAACTGGCGGCCATTGGAGCAATTGACAAGAGAAGAAAGCATTTTAGAACTGAGGAGGAAGTTAGAGGAGTTAAGTAGCAGAGTAGGATGGATTGGAGGAGTTCTGGTTTGCACACTACTAGGCCACAGAAATTACTAGAGCAACAGTGACCGAGGGAAATGATTAGGGTATTTACTAGCTGTTCAAGTGTGGGGTGTAGGCAGGTGCAGTCTGTTTTCTCCACTGCAGGTGGCGCTCTCCAGTGCAGAGGAAGAGGAAGTCAAGAGGAATGTGGTTCCTCTATGGTTTCCTTTGTCACTGGAGCAGTGATCCAGTTGAATGCTGGCCACTCATGTGACCCTGGCAGCTATCTTGGGTTTGAGTCTATTTAAGCCCCTGGGTTTGGCACGCATCCAGCGTGTAGGTAGTGTAGGGATAGGTCAGCCGTCTGTCGTGGACAGTATTAGTGGTACGGAAAGGTTCCAGACGAGTAAGGAACATTTAGGTTCAGACCGGGCAGGCCGCATTCCACCCCTCCAGACAGACACTGTCAGTTCAGCTGAAACCTGCTTCATTACTCACTGTTGGCATCTGTGAGTTTTCCCAGTTGGGCCTCCTTCCACCGGCCTTGTTGTGAACTGTTTTTCCTTTAAATGATTACAAATTAAATTAATTGCATTTGAATTGTGTGTGTGTTATTGCTGCCACATCATGCTGCACCCACCCACATGGAGTTCTAATTTTTTTAATGCTAGGCTACATAGAAGGCTGGAGGTGGAGGAATTGAGTAGCAGAGTAGGATTAATCAGAATGGTGGAAGTTTCTCAATGGCAGGCCACAGAGAAGGCTAAAGGAGGAATTGAGTGGCAGAGTAGGATTGATCCGAATGGTGGAAGTTTCTCAATGATAAGGCACAGAGCAGGCTGGAGGTGGAGGAATTATGTAGTAGAGTAGGAGTGATCCAAATGGTGGAATTTTCTAAATGGTAGGACATGGAGAAGGCTGGAGGTGGAGGAATTGAGTAGCAAAGTAGAACTGACCCAAATGGTGGAAATTCTCAATAGTAAGACACACAGAAGGCTGGAGGTAAAGGAATTGAATAGTAGAGTAGGATTGATTTAAATTGTGGAAGTTTCTAAATGGTAGGCCATAGAGAAAGCTGGAGGTGGAGGAGTTAAGCATCCAAGTAGGATTGATCCGAATGGTTGCAGTTTCTAAATGGTAGGCCATAGAGAAGGCTGGAGATGGAGGTGAGCAGCAGGATAAAATGGACTGGAGGGATAAGAGTTTGTTCAGTAGTAGGTCATAGCTTTTTTATTGATAAAGCAGGGCATGATGATGCTCTAATATTTTAACTTCAAAAAGGGTCAAATATGGGAAATATTACAATGGAGACGACAACTAGCAGTGAGTTTAGAAAGGTTAGGAGACAGCTGAATCTGTTAAAATTGCTCAGCAAAAAAACAGTGCTGGAGTTATTGAAGATTCATTTTTGATCTGCTAGAAATCAGGTCAGTCAAGACCTAAAGGCTAATAACTAAAGGAACTGAGAATCTTCCCACAATAAATTGAATTATTTTTCACTTAAATTGTCCAATCCTGTAAAAAGCAATCTGCACATGATTGGGTATTCAAAAGGAACAGGAATTTGCTTTTCACATGATTGGACAGCTGAAGTCAATATATACACAATTTATTGTGTGCAGATTCTCAATTCCTAATAAATCAGCCCAAATTAGTTCACCATTATAACATATCTCCAACAACGTAAAATAGTATGCATCAGTGCAGACATTCCTCAGCAAAGATATTGGTGGTTACCATGGAAATACCAATAAAGGGGTGAGAATACTTAGAGGCAGTAGAAGTCAAAGTGGCAGAGGACATTGAATACCTTCCTCTGATGTCCCTGGTCTCATCACCATTATTATAAATCCATCCAGACCCAGACCCCTGTGTTTCCTTCATTAGTCGGGAGTGCATGGCCCACGATGACACCATCAAAAACCATTCGATAATGATGATAGTCCTCAGCCAATACGCCTCACAATTTTAATTAGGTCAAATTGCAGAAGCTATATACAAAAAGCAGAGTCAATGACAAATATCACTGACATTTTGGGACCACAAATGAACCCTTCACCTTGGGAAATCGGTCTTTTGTGGCCCCCGAAATGTCAGTAGTATTTGTTATTGGCTTCTGCATTTTGACTTCAATAAAACTGAGAGGTCCTGGCATCTTTATCGATTGATCTTATGATCAGACCACCTGAGAGATGCAGCTGAACTGATTTACTAAAGTAGCCTAGAATCTTCACAGAATAATTTGTTTGAATACTCACTTCAATTATCCAATTTTGTTCTGATAAGATAAGTAAATGGGACTGTTTTTTTTTTTTTTTTTTTACATGATTGGATATGGGAAATTAAAGCAGTAGTAAACCCTCAGAAAAATAAAACAAAATTGGGCCCCCCTGTACAAGGCTTAAGTTATAATGTACTAGTATGTACCACATACTAGCACACTATGACAGACTTACCTGGGCATGGAGCCCTCCAGTTCAGCATTGTCACGGCTACCCAGCGCTTCCATCTTTACCCGGTCTTCCTTCCGGGTTCACAGACTCCGGCTGTATGAATTGCCAGGGCCCTGATAATGTCACTCTCACATATGCATGGCTGTATGAATAGATGGGGCCATAATAACGTCACCTCCACACATGCACGCAGAAGCCCCGGCACAGATCTCTGAAGGGATGGCATACCAGTGCCGTCTTTCTTCTGGGTTCACGGACTCCAGCTGTATGAATGGATGGGGCCATAATGACGTCACTCCCGTGCATGCATGCAGGAGCCCCAGCACAGAGCTCTGAAGGGATGGCATACCCGTGCCATCTTTCTTCTGAGCTCATGGCCTCCAGCTGTATGAACGTACAGGGCTGTAATAATGTCACTCTCACACATGCATGCAGGAGCCCCAGCACAGAGCTCTGAAGGGACAGCATACCAGTTCCGTCTTTCCTCTGGGATTACAGACTCCGGCTGTATGAATGGACGGGGCCATAATAACGTCACTCCCACACATGCATGCAGGAGCCCCGGTACAGAGCTCTGAAGGGACAGCATACCAGTGCCATCTTTCTTCTGAGTTCATGGACTCCGGTTGTATTAATGGACGGGGCCATAATAACGTCACTCCCACACATGCATGCAGAAGCCCCGGCACAGATCTCTGAAGGGATGGCATACCAGTGCCGTCTTTCTTCTGGGTTCACGGACTCCAGCTGTATGAATGGATAGGGCCATAATGATGTCACTCCCACGCATGCATGCAGGAGCCCCGGCACAGAGCTCTGAAGGGACGGCATGGTATGCCGTCCCTTCAGAGAGCATGCGCCGGTGATTTCACCGGGCTGCATGCTTTGTGAATATCTCCTAAATAGTGTAAGTTTAGGAGATATTCACTGTACCTACAGGTAGGCCTTATTATAGGCTTACTTGTAGGCAGGGCTTTTTTTCTCGGAGAATAGGTGCAGGAACTCAACCCGTCTGAGTCACCCCTTGTCTCTGCCTACCCACCTCTGACCACCGTCCCTTGATTCCACCCCCTACCCACCTACCAGTACTGCCCCTTTTAGAGAATACAGAGCCAAGTATCATTTTGTGGTGCTAAATTTTTTGTATGGAACATGTTAATGATAAAAAGCAGTAAAAAAGATCCCCTGCAGCCAGGAACAATAGAATCCCAGCAATAGATCCCCACACAACAATAGACTCCCCCAGCAACAATGGACTCCACCCCATCAACAATAGATTCCCTGCAGCAACAGTGAACCACCCACAACAAAATATCACACCCAGTAACAAAATATCCACCCAAGCAACGTTAGATGCCCCCCCCCCCCCCCGCAGCAACAACAGATCTCCCAGCAGCCAGTAAAAATAGACCTCTCCCTCAACAGTAGATCCCTTCCAGCAACATAAGACCCCCCCCCCAGCAACAATAGATTCCCCATCAGCAACAATAGACCCTCACACAAAATCAGATCCCCACCAGTGACAATAGATCCCCCAGCAGCCAACATCAATAGACCCTCCAGCACACCCCACACCCCATGCTATTACATACAGTTAGTGCTGGAGGTGCCGGAACTGCGTTCCCCCACGTTTCCGCTGAAAAAAAGTGCTGGTTGTAGGTACAAGTTAAAAAGTGGACTTTACTTAAACTTTAATATTTTCAAAATATACTGTGTATATTGTGTGATGATCCTCAACTGCATTAGTAAATCAGCCTCAGAATCGCACTCCCCAGTATCTACCAAAAACTGAACTACTCTATACATGTTTTGCTGTACTAATACTTAAAAACAATAAAACTCTAATTGGACATGTCATTTTGCTGATAATCTGGCCAGCTGTCAAGCCCTGTTCACAACTCTGCATAGCGGGAACTTGCATTCCCACATGCGTTTTCTTTTTTTTCTTTAGCAAGGGGGGGCTTTTGGAGCATTTTCACTCATCACACATAGGGCAGCCCATCCACCTGAATAGACTACACACAGCAATCACCCCAAAGAAGCTTCAGAACATTTTTTTAGAGTGGAGATTGGTGCGTTTTTTACTGCGATTTTTGGTGCAGAGCGAACGTTTTGTGTCTTGTTTTTCCTGTGACACACATAGGGCACCCTGTTGATTTCAATTGGCTGCACTACATGTGACTCATGGGACATTTTGGCGTTTTGTGGCTTGTGTGTGTTTTACTGTGTGTTTTGCAGCATTTGCCCCTCATTTTCTTTTTACAAGGCAAAATGTGTATTTGCTTCTGTGTTTGGTGTGCCGTTAACAATTAAAGGCACTGAAAGCGCAACTAGTAAATTCAGGTGCATAAACATGGCCATACACTATGTAATCTGATTGTATATTGTGTATTTTGTGAGAAGGGTGATCACTGATTGATTGCATTTCATTTGGGTGGATGATGCAGGGTGTGTGCTAATGAGGTCAGCTGGTCAACTCCTTCCTGTGTCATGACCTAAAGTCTGATCAGAAAGAAGACATTACTAATGGAAATGTCTGGAAACGTGGATTAGGACAAGGGAAGTAAGTGACTGTAGATTTAATGGAAAGCTTTGATATTTTTGCAAAAAAAGTACATGAATGCTATAATGGTGCATAGAGGAGCTGGAATTTAGAAGAAAAAAAAAGTTTACAAAGGTAAACTTATCCTTTAAGGTCCAGTCCCTGTCAGGACACCATCTGTACACTCCAAAGACATGCTGGTAGGTAAGTGGCTCCTGTTTGAATTGGCCCTAGTGTGATATGCTACTGAGCATGCCTAAGATGGCTGTCCCAACAGCAAAGTGTTTTGAGCCCCAAGGCAGAAAAGTGCTATAGAAATATACATTAATAATGCAAGAGAGAGATTCCAAAAGACCCATCCTCTACAGGTCTTCACCCGTACTGATCCTCACCTCCCTGCTCTGTGCTCTGCAGTGTGTGTGAGATCACATCCTCACGCCCTGCCTGCTAGAGCTAAGAAATGCTGTGTAAAATGTGTGCTTTAGGAAGCTGTAGGGAAGAGATCGATGCAGATAAACAGGTACAACTGAAGTTGGAGGATTTGTTTCATCTCTGTACATTCCCCTGAGGCTAGTCACTTCAGAGGGAATATGTAAGGGTTTACAACCACTTTAATGGCTAGGTCATTGCTTATATATTTCTTTTATTTGTCTCTAAAAGCGGTGTTGAAGCAGGTTTAAACCCAAAACAAAAAATTGAGTGAATTGCAGCTTACCAATCCTTAGATGTGGTGGCTGCATTCGTTTTCTTTTTTATGCCGTTTTCACCTGGTGATCTGGCCAGTAACACACCACCTGTATTAGCATGCCCCCACTCTGGATGAAGGAACACAGGGGGCACCTTTGGGCAGCAGCTTTGTCAGTCTAGGGAGAGGGGGGTGTAAGAGGTACTAGCAGATTTAGCAGCTACAGTAACAGTTTTTTTTTTCTTTTGGAATATATACAAGAAAAAAAAAATAAAAAAATAAAAGATGATCAATGTGAGCTCTCCTGTCAATGGTAAATGATTTGTTGTGGTAAATGGTTTGCAAGAGGGCTTGTTCTGTTGAAAAACAACAGACACACTGGCTGGATCACCAGATGAAAATAAAGGAAAAAAAGTATAGAAAAGAAAACAAATGCAGCCACCACATCTGTGAACTGGTAAGCTGCAATATAATTAAGGCTTGCGTCTGGGTTTAATTACCGTATATACTCGAGTATAAGTCGTTCCGAGTATAAGTCGAGGCCCTAATTTACCACAAAAAAATTGGGAAAAACTTATTGACCCAAGTATAAGACGAGGGTGAGAAATGCACAGCTACTGTAAGTGGAAAAGAGGGTCAACAATGCCCATTTGCATGCCTCACTGTGCCCATTTGCAGCCATAGGTCCCCTGAACTTCAAACTCGGTAGTTAAGGGTTCCTAGATGCCCCCTAGCTGCAGCAAAAATTTGGGGTCTCTGAACCCAAAGGGTCCCGAAATGACATTGCTGCAGATGGACACAGTTGACCAAATTTGGGGCTCCGTATCTCGGGGCCACTTAGTGCTAAAAACCCCAAATTTGGTGTGCAAACCCAGTGGAACTAGCAGCATAAAATTTCCAATGCTGGGGTTTCTAGCACTAAGTGGCCCTGAGATATGGGGCCCCAAAATCGGTTCAGAAAATGTCAAGCACTTTTCTGCAGCAGAGAATGACATTTTCCGAACCGATTTTGGGGCCCCGTATCTCAGGGCCACTTATAGCTAGGAACTTCAGCTTTGGATATGTTGTGGAACTAGTTCTACTGGGTTTGCACACCAAATTTGGGGTTCCTAGCACCAAGTGGCCCTGAGATATGGGGCCCCAAAATCGGTTCAGAAAATGTCAAGCACTTTTCTACAGCAGAGAATGACATTTTCCAAACCGATTTTGGGGTCCCAAAATCGGATCGGAAAATGAAATTTTTTGCTGCAGAAAAGTGCTTGACTCGAGTATAAGTCGAGGGGGGCACTTTCAGCACAAAAAAACATGCTGAAAAATTCGACTTATACTCGAGTATATACGGTAATATTGCTTTACAATACACTTGTCTATATAGACATTTGATAGTCTTGGCACTTTTGGTCAGCCATACTTTGCCATAATGGAATATTGACATAAAGACTGTGTTCTCAACCTCAGTCCTCAAGTACCCCTAAAGGGCCATGTTTTCAGGTTTTCCTTTACTTTGCACAGCTGCTTTAAATCAATATCAATGACAAGGTATTAATAAGAGCTATTATATCTAAGGGAAGTTCCCAAAACATGGCCCGTTGGGGGTACTTGAGGACTGAGGCTGAGAACCACTGCTTTATTGTATTTTGAAGATTTTTATTGTACACTTGTACAGACAAAATACACTTGGACTTAGAAAAAAAAGAACATTTTATGAGGTTAGCAAATAAGGTGAAGCTGTGTTTTCTTTAGTTAACCAATGGTGCTCACACAAATTGTGTTTTTTCTTTTATCTTTCATGCCTGATTGGGTATTCCAAGTGAAAACAGCTTCACCTTCTTTGCTTTCACTTCGCACAGTGAATTGTCTCTATTACTTCAGTCAATCAACCTTTATGACATTTCGATCTGCAGATGACAAGTCCAGCTCCAGCCAAGCCTGTCATAGGAAATCAGTGTTGCTTTATGTTTTATCAGGATTTGCCAGGTATAGATGAGTTTATTACGATTCCTATTATAAAACAGTCTTTAGCCACTTGCTTACTTGGCACTTGTACCCCCTTCCTGCCCAGGCCAATTTTCAGCTTTCAGCGCAGTCACACTTTGAATGACAATTGCGCGGTCATGCTACACTGTACCCAAATGACATTTTTTAATAATTTTTTTGAGACTGATAGAACTGATAGAGCTTTCTTTTGTTGATTTTTAATCACCGCTGGGTTTTTTATTTTTTGCTAAACAAACAATACGTAAAGAAACCTTTTTTTTGATTCTCTGTTATAAAATTTTGCAAAAAAGTAATTTTTCTCCTTTACTGATGTGCACTGATGATCACTGATAGGCGGCACTGATGGGCACTGATGAGGCTGCACTGATAGGCAGCACTAATGAGCACTGATAAGCGGCACAGATGGGCAGCATTGATGGGCAACAATTGCCGCTGATGGGGCTGCACTGATAGGTGGCACTAATGAGCACTGATAAGCGGCACTAATGGGCAGCATTAATGGGCAATAATTGCCGCTGATGGGGCTGCACTGATAGGTGGCACTAATGAGCACTGATAAGCGGCACTGATGGGCAGCATTGATGGGCAACGATTGCCACTGATGGGGCTGCACTGATAGGTGGCACTAATGAGCACTGATAAGCGGCACTGATGGGCAGCATTGATGGGCAACGATTGCCACTGATGGGGCTGCACTGATAGGCGGCACTAATGAGCACTGATAAGCGGCACTAATGGGTAGCATTGATGGGCACCGATTGGCACTGATGGGGCTGCACTGATAGGCGGCACTGATGGGCAGCATTGATGGGCACCGATTGGCACTGATGGGGCTGCACTGATAGGCGGCACTGATGGGTAGCATTGATGGGCACCGATTGGCACTGATGGGGCTGCACTGATAATCAGGGCACTGATTATCTGTGTACATGTCCTCTGTCAGGATTGCCGGTTACCGACTTTCCTCTCCTAACGCTGTGACAGCGCATGGGGAAAGCCCTGTCGATAACCGGCAAGTCAGTTTACACTGTGATCAGCTGTGATTGGACATAGCTGACACAGAGCGTGGTAGAAGCGTGGCATCCATGGATGCCCTCCCAGAACAACAGAGCCGCAATGTAGCTGTCTTTCATGTATAGCGCGGTAAGGAAGTGGTTAAGCGGAATTAAACTGTATCTGATTCCTCATGTATTGAAATGTATTGTCTGCTTTGCAAACTGTTGTAGGTATATAAATCCTGTGTAGTGATAATAACAATTCATTTTGTTGAGAAATATCACCTCCTACCATTTCTAGTTGAGTAAGGGCAGATGATTTATGTAGTATTTGCTTCCTGGAATCCATTTGCCCTTAGCTCAGGCATGCAGGCAGGAGAGGGTGCTTAGTTGAGAAAGCCCCTCCTCTAGATCAAAGGACTTCAAACTTTCTAAAGAAAGGGCCACTTAACTGTCCTTCAGACTTTTGGGGGGGGGGCAGACTGTGCCCAGTGGGAGTAAACAATGCCGATCTTTGGTATTAGGGGCAGAAATAGTTAGTGTCAGTAGGAGAATAGTGCCCAATTTTTGCTGTCAGTGGAAGGAAATATTCCTCATCATTGGTGTCAATAGAAGAAATAGTGCTCCGTTGTGGGTGTCAGTGGCAGGAATAATGCAACCAAGGGCCGGATGAAGGCAAGCAAAGGGCCGCAGTTTGGAGACCACTGCTCTACATGAAAGAACAAAATACCCTTGAAGACTCCTGGGATGTATGACATCATTTTGACCTTGGCAAGAAACCAGAAGGCAGCTGAAGAAATGTAAAAAAAAAGAAAGGTTTAACATAAGTAAATATAATATATTTTCCTATCTATTTACTAAAGATAGCAGCTTAGTATACGCTGAGAGAGTTTAGTTCTGCTTTAAATTGCCTCTTCTGTCATACAGTATACAATTTGTGCAAACATTCTATCGATCCTCCCAGTTACCATTATTACCACCATATAACCTTATTAACACAACATGCTCCATCATTTCCCACGGGTTGCTGAATAGAACTGTCTTTACAAGTCTATTTTTATGTTCACCTACTTCTCTACTTAGCTTACAAATTGCTACTCTGTGTGTATTATTTTTCTAATGGGATTCTACGTCAATGCTTTGTAATTGTGTTTCTATATCCGGTATACTATTATTGATTGTATCTGAATATTGGACCCACTGCTGACGCCATAAGGGACCTCTCTATTTGACTGAGTTAGCATCATGGAATTATGGAGCCTTTAATAGGCAAGCAGTTAAAGAACATCTAAAGTCCCCTGTGTCACAACTAGACAGGTCTCAAATCCAGTTACTATGTGATGCAAGTGCTCCAAATGTATTAAAGTGACACTAAAGGTTCAGGTTTTTAAAAAAAACAAAAACAAACATATTATTATTATTACTATACGA
The DNA here is from genome assembly GCA_037952925.1 of Lithobates clamitans. Lineage (NCBI taxonomy): Eukaryota > Metazoa > Chordata > Amphibia > Anura > Ranidae > Lithobates > Lithobates clamitans. Next base: position 3,880,052 of record JBBGZY010000996.1, on the reverse strand, counting down.
GATTTATATAGCGCCAACAGTTTACTCAGCGCTTTACAATGTATAAGGGGGACAACACAATTACAGTACAATACAAAAGGTACAGGAGGGCCCTGCTCGTAGAGCTTACATTCTAAAGGGAGGGGGTGGTGGTACAAAAGGTAATAGCTGCAAAGAATGATTTGATGGGGGTGGCTCAGGGACAGTTATGTGGGTGTGGGATAGGCTTCCCTGAATAAATGAGTTTTCAAGGATCTCCTAAAGGTGGACAGGGTAGGGGCTGATCGGACATACTGGGGCAGGGAATTCCAGAGGATGCGAGAGGCTCTGGAGAAGTCCTGAAGGCGAGCATGGGAGGAGGTAACAAGGGAGCTAGAGAGCAGGAGGTCCTGGGAGGAGCGGAGGGGGCGATTTGGGCGATATCTGCAGATGAGGTTGGTGATGTAGATGGGGGCGATGTTGTGAATGGCCTTGTATGTTATGGTTAGCATTTTGAATTTTACACGGTGGGGTAGGGGAAGCCAGTGAAGGGATTGGCAGAGAGGAGCAGCAGTCACGGATCGATTAGTGAGGTGTATTAGTCTAGCAGCAGCATTCATAATAGACTGAAGGGGGGATAGCCTGCTTAAGGGTAGGCCATTAAGGAGAGAGTTGCAATAGTCGAGACGGGAAATAATCAAGGCGTGAATAAGTTGTTTTGTAGTATCATTAGTCAGGAAGGGTCGTACATATCATACTTACCTCCATATCATACTTACCTCCACTGTGCAGCCCGTTTTGCACAGAGTGGCCCCTATCCTGGTCTTCTGGGGTCCCTCGGCAGCTTTCTCGGCTCCTCCCCGCATCAGATAACCCCCTAGGTGAAGGGCTCTCCCGGGGGGTTACCTTGAGGGTGCGCTCCTGAGTCCAGCATTCGACGTCCATAGACGCCGAATGCAGGACTCGGCCTCGCCCCCCCCGCGTCATTTGATTGGATTGACAGCAGTGGGAGCCAATGGCTGCGCTGCTATCAATCTATCCAATCAAGAGTTGAGAACCCCGGGCAGAGAGACAGCGCGTCCCCGTGGGACAAGTTCAAGGGTTTAGGTAAGTAAAAGGGGGAGGGGGCTGGGGGGCCAGTCACTGACAGGTGTTTTTTCACCGTAATGCTCAGGATGCATTACGGTGAAAAAACACAAACCTTTACAACCCCTTTAAAAAAAGACTTCTTTCACCTCCCTTGAATCAGCCAAATCCTTCTTTCTTTGTGCTTCACCTTCTTCCCCTCCTAGAAACTGCAACCAAAGGTGGGAGGATTTACACATTTACGTTTTTTGTTATTTGTTTACTCCTTTTTTAAAACTTGGCTTAAGGGCTGACTTTCAAAAGATCGCAGCAAGGTAGCTGCTCTGCTACACACGGAACCCTGACCCAGAATCAGGTCGTCTATGAATGATTTAGCATAGGATTCCCAATGAACATGTGAGGCGCTCCGGGAGAGAGGCGGCCCGAATCTGTCTTGAGAAGAGTAGTGCTAGTGCCAGCCCATGCCCCAGTGAAGGGGTGGAGGGGGGAGGCTACCCCAGGCCAATCTGGGCTCCGCAGCAATGCAGTATTGTCACCTTTAAGGGGGATTCTGACTAAGAGTCCTTCAGTAGTTTCGCCCCATTGGCTCCTCAGCCAAGCACAATCAGGCAAGTTCCCGGGTTACAAACAAGATGGGTTCTGTAGGTTTGTTGTTAAAGCTCCAGTCTCCTAGCCAACATTATGCTAACAAAATCATCCAGATCTGTTGTAATTTACCAGAACCACAATGGAAAGTGATGCCCATGTGCACATTCTAATTACTTATAATCCGATTAGTTATCTTTTCTCTCCCTCGATTCAGTTGCAGCCATGGAGAATGTGGGCAGCTGAAGCTGTCCTGGTTTCATTTCCAGGTTTTCGCGTAGCTGCCGTCTCCCGTCCTCGCGCCTGTGCAGTCGCGAGAAACATGCCCGCACAGTAGTCCTGTAGATGCAGTTCTGGTCAGGAAATCTCGTGATAATATGAGATGCCCGAAGACTTCTGGGATCAATGACATAGATATCCCAGGAGTCAATGTGCCAGGCTGCTGATGTAGTCGCCGTTGTCCCCACGACTGGAAGTCAAGGGGAAGAGTATTAAAAAAGTTAAAGTTAAAAGTTACTCACTTTAGAAATTTCAAGATATAACTAGCCAAACATTACAGCACTATGGGTGGACATTACAATGAAGCTAATTATTATAAATGAGTGGAACTCCACTTTAAAGTGTTTGTTACCCTAAAAAAAAATGGATCCTGTTCCCTTAAAGCATGAATAACAGCACAGTGCTTGTGCTGTGTAATTTGGCCCCTTCTACCATCTGAAATACATGGATGATCCTGCCTGGTTCGGCCCTCCCCTCTGTAAACTGACCACAGTTTAACATGGCTGCTGAGCCCTGACACCGTGGTCAGTTTACGTGCCTCCGTAATCAGCAGCTCTCCTCTTTGCTCTCCTGTGTCCTCCTCCCCTCCCTGCCTGTCAGCTCCATCCAGTCCATGATCCTCCCTTCCTGGTGCTATAATATCTATAGTATAAGCATGCCATCCCCTCTGTTAAATAACATCATGTGTCCCTGTACCTGCGCTGTATAAAAAAGATGACGATTTGTACCCATATCAAAGCTTCTCCCCGCGCTCACGTGACTCCTCGGCTCTCTCTCACCTCTCCGAGTCACATGAGCACCGGGGGGAACTCTCTGATATAGGTAGGTACAAATCGGCATCTTTTTTATACAACACAGGGACACAAATTGTTATATAGCAGAGGGAATGGCATGCTTATACTATAGTGGCTTAACAACCACTTTGAGTTGAATTTATATGTAAGTTGGAACAAGTACATTTTTTTAAATGTAACTCCAGGCAAAATAAATATTTTTACGTTTTGGATAGCATAGGGAAGGGTAAGCACCCCTGTAACATTTGTTTTGCTGTCTGTGCCCCTGGTAAAAAGATTTCACCTCACTTTCCCAATAACAATTGGATTTTGAAAATTTTGGTTTGTCGTGGAAACAAAGATTGGTGATAAAGCATCAGTGGAGACACCTTTTTCCCATGATAACTTTTACAGGAGTGAATTTCCCTTCCTAGGGGTAGATGTCCTCTCACTTCTCACTTCTGTCTCCCTCCGTTTGTAAGTAGGAATCATATGTACAGTAAGTCGGATGTTTGTAACTGCGGTTCCTCTAGTACTGAGCAGGATTACTATTGTGAGAACACATCATCAGTAGAATAAGAGCCCTTTCACACTGGGGCGGGGGGGGGCGGCGTCGGCGGTAAAACGCCGCTATTATTAGCGGCGTTTTACCGTCGGTATGCGGCCGCTAGCGGGGTGGTTTTACCCCCAGCTAGCGGCTGAGAAGGGGTTAAATACCACCGCAAAGCGCCTCTGCAGAGGCGCTTTGCCGGCGGTATAGCCGCGCCCTCCCATTGATTTCAATGGGCAGGAGCGGTAAAGGAGTGGTATACACTCCGCTCCTTCACCGTTCCGAAGATGCTGCTGGCAGGACTTTTTTTACCGTCCTGCCAGCGCATCGCTCCAGTGTGACAGCCCTCGGGGCTTTCACACTGGATACACAGAAGCGGCACTTTCGGGTCAGTTTGCAGGCGCTATTATTAGCGCAATAGCGCCTGCAAACCGCCCCAGTGTGAAAGGGCTCTAAAAGTAACCTGTCTCAATAATAGCTCATGTTCCTTATTAGTGGGTGAACAATCCAACGCTTGGTGAATTCTTCACAATGATAGGAAGAGCGGACATTGAAGGATCAAAAAGTGACGCTATGAACGCTTTGTCGCCACAAACGACACATTCATATTTTGATGCGCTCCTCAGAATGAGCTAAAAGCCATGTGTCATGAAAGGCAATATTAAAGATAGAGTCTGTTCACATCTGTATGTATGTGTGTTTTTAAAAATAAGTTTGATCTGTTTTTTTGTCCACTTTTCTGCGTCCATCGAAGTCAACGTGACACTTGAAAATGCCTGTGTTATGTCTTTTGCGTGCATTTATTTATGTCAGCCCCTAAGAACAAGCCTATGTTTTTTTTTTGTATCGGCCAACACAAAGAATGCATGATGCATGAAAACATATAAAAATATGCATTAATAAATGTGCAAAACATGCGTCGAAAAACACAAGACAACAGGACCGTAAAGGTGTAAACCTAGCTTTAAAGTGATTGTAAAGTCTCGTTTAAAAAAAACAAATAAAAAAACAAAAACAAACATGTTATGCTTACCTCCTCTGTGCACTTGGTTTTGCACAGAGCAGCCTGGATCCTCCTCTCTCAGGTGCTCCTGGCCCCTCCCTCCTGTCGAGTGCCCCCACACAGCCAGTAACTTGCTATGGGGTCACCCGAGCCGAGTCACAGCTCCGTGTGTCCTTTCAGACATGGAGCCCCGACCTGGCCCCTCTCTCCCCTGATTGGCTAACTGACTTTGATTGACAGCCACGGGAGCCAATGGCGCTGCTGCTGTGTCTCAGCCAACCAAGAGGAGAGTCCCGGATGGCTAAGACACTCGTGGACATCGCTGGAGAGAGATAGGGCTCAGGTAAGTAATTAGGGCGGTGCTGGGGAGGCTGGGGGGGAACTCTCTGATATAGGTAGGTACAAATCGGCATCTTTTTTATACAACACAGGGACACAAATTGTTATATAGCAGAGGGAATGGCATGCTTATACTATAGTGGCTTAACAACCACTTTGAGTTGAATTTATATGTAAGTTGGAACAAGTACATTTTTTTAAATGTAACTCCAGGCAAAATAAATATTTTTATGTTTTGGATAGCATAGGGAAGGGTAAGCACCCCTGTAACATTTGTTTTGCTGTCTGTGCCCCTGGTAAAAAGATTTCACCTCACTTTCCTGGCCCCTCTCTCCCCTGATTGGCTAACTGACTTTGATTGACAGCCACGGGAGCCAATGGCGCTGCTGCTGTGTCTCAGCCAACCAAGAGGAGAGTCCCGGATGGCTAAGACACTCGTGGACATCGCTGGAGAGAGATAGGGCTCAGGTAAGTAATTAGGGCGGTGCTGGGGAGGCTGCTTCACACAGGAAGCAGGACTTGGACTTCACTGTCAGGAAGGAATGGTAATGGTAAGTGCAGAAGCATTTACGCTTAAATCTTGCTGAACATGGTTTTTGAATGGGAGGCTATAGTTCTAACACTGTGGCCTTGCAGAGCTGCAGACCTCAGTCCCGTTCCCAGCAGATACTCTGTGTTTGTATCAGTTTCCTCCCACAATCCAAAAATACACTAACAGGTTAATTGGCTTCCACTAAGAGGTGTCAAAAAACCGCACACCAGGATGACCCGAACGGAAGCTTCAGAACTGCCAGGAAGGGGGGGAACCCCAACAGATGCCAGCGGGATCATCCCGGCTGCAGTGCGCTGATCAGTGAACACCTGATGTCACACAGACACCTTACTAGACCCCAGGGAACCAGCACAGTGCCAGGGGGAATCCACATAGATGGAAGAAAAAAAGTTTCCAATAAGTTTTTTCAAAAATTATATTAAAAAATTAAAAAAAAAAAACAGGGGACACCGTTGTACTGCTCCCGCCCCGGAAGTGATGGCATTTGTTGTCATCAGGCGTCTTCCTGAGTTTCCAGGAAGTGGATTCCCCCTGGCACTGCGCTGGTTCCCTGGGGTCTGGAAAGGTGTCTGTGTGACATGATGATCCCGCTGGCTTCTGTTGGGGTTTTACCCCCGTTCCTGGCAGTTCTGAAGTTTCCGGTCGGGTCATCCTGGTGTGCGTTTTTTTGACACCTCTGAGTGCCCAAACGCCCTCCCCCCGCAGCTACTTCAGGCATGTAGAAGTGAAACATAGATTGACCCAACTATCAATCCTGCATCCTTTGTTGCTTTTTTGCTTATGTGTTTCTACACCCGTATTCATCTGACTAAATATAAATGAATGCAATATATCATGGATTTGAATGAATCATCATTATTTATTTATTTGTGTATTTATGATGGAGTTTTTTGTTTTGGATATAGGTTTTTGATATGGATTTTGTCGTTTTTACATTAGTGCGACTATATATACAGCTGTGCTCAAAAGTTTGCATACCCTGGCAGAAATTTTGAAATGTTAGCATTGATATAGAAAATATGACTGATCATGCCAAAAAACTGTCTTTTATTCAAGGATAGTGATCATATGAAGCCATTTATTGGCTGCTTTTAAAATCATAATGATAACAGAAATCACCCAAATGGCCCTGATAAAAAGTTTACATACCATGGAATGTTTGGCCTTGGTACAGACACAGAAAGTGGCACACACAGGTTAAAATGGCTATTAAAGGTTAAATTTCCCACATTTGTGGCCTTTTAAACTGTAATTAGTGTCTGTGTATAAATAGTCAATGAGTTTGTTAGCTCTCACATGGATGCACTAAGCAGGCTAGATATTAAGCCATGGGGAGCAGAAATGAACAGTCAAAAGACCTGCGTAACAAGGTAATGAAACTTTACAAAGATGGAAAAGGATATAGAAAGATATCCAAAGCCTTGAATATGCCAGTCAGTACTGTCCAATCATTTAATAAGAAGTGGAAAATTTGGGGATCTTTTGATACCAAGCCAAAGTCAGGTAGAACAAGAAATATTTCAGCCACAACTGCCACAGGAATTGTTTGGGATACAAAGAAAAACCCACAGGTAACCTCAAGAGAAATACAGGCTGCTCTGGAAAAATATGGTTGTTGATGTTTTTAAGGAGCACAATACGATGATACTTGAACAATAAAGAGCTGCATGGTCAAGTTGCCAGAAAGAAGCCTTTTCTGCACAAGTTCCACAAAAAAACCTGGTTACAATACGCCCAACAACACCTTGATATGCCTCATTGGGCTTTTTTGTGGCATTGGCGCAGTAAAGGCTTCCTTCTGGCAGCTCAACCATGCAGCTCTTTTTTGTTCAAGTATCGTTGAATTGTGCTCCTTAAAAACAACCACACCGTCTTTTTGGAGAGCAGCCTATATTTCTCCTGAGGTTACCTTTGGATTTTTCTTTGTATCCTGGGCAATTCTTCCGCCAGTTGTGGCTGCAATCTTTCTTGGTCTACCTGACTTTGGCTTGGTATCAAAAGAGCCCTGAATTTTCCACTTCTTAATAAGGGATTAAACTGCACTGGCTGGCATATTCAAGGCTTTATGTATCTTTTTATATCCTTTTCCATCTTTATAAAGTTCCATTACTTTGGTATGCAGGTCTTTTAACTGTTCTTTTCTAGCTCCTCATGGCTCAGTATCTAGCTTGCTTAGTTAATCCATGTGAGAGCTAACAAACTCATTGACTATTTATACACAGACACTAATTACAGTTTAAAAAGCCACAAATGTGGGAAATTAACCTTTAATAGCCATTTTAACCTGTGTGTGCCACCTTCTGTGTCTGTACCAAGGCCAAACATTCCAGGGTATGTAAACTTTCGATCAGGGCCATATGGGTGATTTCTGTTATCATTATGATTTTAAAAGGAGCCAAAAAATATGTAATAATAAATAGCTTCATGTGATCACTATCCTTGAATAAAGACAGTTTTTTGGCATGATTAGTCATATTTTCAATATAAATGTGACGAGTAGGTTGGTGGTTGCGGGTGGTGGTGGGACTCTCGCTAAGCAGTCAGCGCATGCTGTGTCCGATACCAGGGGGTCGGGGGCGGTCCTGAGGGACTTGTTGTCTGGTTTAAGGGACTTGGTCCAGTGGTTTGAGCCAGGCGAAGGAGCCAGAGCATCCCCAGTGACAGCATGGATGCCGCTGCAAAGGGGGGAGAGGCGAGTACAGCGGTCTCCCCCTTGCCCATCTTCGGAATAGGTGGTTTGAGCGGGTTGCCAGCGTCACCTGCTGCAGGGAAGGTTTAAGGGGTGGTCCCTGGATCCGTGACCCCGGCTAGTGCTTCAGCCTCGGACAAACAGGAGAAGGTGGGGACAAAAAGGCGGATTCCATTTGTTTGGCTGACTCCGGGAAGTGCGAGGTCTACTTTTGTTTTGAGGGTCCCCTAGGCGCCCATCACAAACCGGAGGTAAAGGAGAAAATTTGGAAGGGTGAGTATATGGAGATTTTCACGTTACTGCCATTGGAAAAATTAAATCTGGATAGACTGAAGCCGGAGGTGAGCAAGGAGAAGGACGAGGAATAACACAGATATTGGCTGATTCCGCGTACTTTCTCTAACTGGTTGCAGGCTTTTGCAATTCTGGTGAGTGTCATCGGAGAGAAGACCCTGGAGCATTGTTCCGCGCTGTTTGTTTACCTAGAAGCCATCAGTGAGGCCCACAGGACTTATGGCAGTGTAGCTTGGCTATGCTACAATGAGCAATTTCGACAACGGATGGCCATTAGATCGTCGCTGCCAACTTATGACGTCGGTGCGGGCTCCCAATCAGTTTTTTCATGGGGGGGTGGGGGTTGGAGATACCTCTGCCTCAGGACAACCGACCGAGAAAAGATGGGGCTTCTGCTGGCAATACAATGAAGGGATCTGCAAGTTTGGTTCAGCCTGTCGTTTCAAGCACGTATGTTCCGGCTGCGGGGGATCCCATGCACTGTCAATGTGCTTCAAAAGAGGTAAGGGTCCTGCTGGAGAGTCTGTGGGTAAGAGGGAAGACGCCAGTGGGGGTGGAAAGGATGCTTCCTTTCCTCAGTAGGTATTCTGACCGACACGCTGCCGCTTTGTTGAAGGAAGGGTTTCATTGGGTTTTTGAATACCGTGTTCCCTTTCTTCCATCCCACCCATGGCAAGGAACTTGCGTTCTGCCTTGCTACAGCCTGTAGTGGTTACTGAAAAACTGCAGAAGGAGGTTGCATTGGGCCGGGTGGGTGGCCCTTTTTCTACGGTTCCGCTGCAGGACTTGGTGGTCTCTTCTCTGGGGGTAGTTCACAAGAAAGAGCCACACAAATTTTGGTAGATTCCCCACCTTTCCTTTCCAAAAGGGGGTTCGGTCAATGATGCTATCGCACCTAAGGCATGTGCTGTGACCTACACCTCTTTTGATGCAGCAGTATCCTGGGTGCATTGTTATGGGCACGGTGCGCTCATTGGCAAAGGCGGACAGCTTTCGATTGCTGGGCTGTGCTTGGAATGGGGCGTACTATGTTGATAGTTGCCTGCCTATGGGCTGCTCGATCTCCTGTGCATTGTTAGAAACCTTCAGCTCTTTTTTGGAATGAGTGGTTCGGGATGTTTCCGGGCTCAACTCAATCATTCATTACTTGGATGACGTCTTGTGTGTGGGTCCACCAGTGGCCAACATTTGCTCCATTCTGTTGGGAACATTGCAGTATATAGCTGATAGTTTTGGGGTCCCGTTGGCTGCTGAGAATACAGAGTGCCCCTCGTCATCCATTACTTTTCTGGGCATTGTTGTGGATTCGCAGATTATGGCAAGTTCGCTTTCCTGCGGATAAGCTTGAAGCCCTTAAGTCTGATGTTCGCTGGACCATTGGTAAGCGCCAGTTGCAGTCGTTGTTGCGTAAGTTAAATTTAGCTTTCCCCATCATGGCTGTGGGCAGGGTTTTTTGCCGCCAGCTGTCAGAATCTACGGCCGTGGCTAAGGCGCCCACTCATTTTGTGCGTTTGACCAGGGAACACAAGGTGGACTTGCTGTTGTGGCATGGCTTCCTTGAATCGTTCAATGGGCGCGCTTTATGGATTATTATTTTCTTCCTTGGACAACTTTTGGTAGGTCCTGACCACTGCAGACCGGGAACATCCAACAAGAGCTGCAGTTTTGGAGTTGCTCTGACCCAGTTATCTAGCATTACAATTTGGCCCTTTTCAAAGTTGCTCTTATGCTTGCCTATTTTTTCTACTTTCAACGCATCAACGTCTGGGACAACATGTTCACTTGCTGCCTACTATAGCTCACCCACTTTCAGGTTTCATTGTCAGAAGATAATCAATGTTATTCACATAATGCTATTGCTGATCAGTGTCTACATACCTGTAAAGAATAAATAATAAAAATAACTTCCCTTTTGAACTGTCTGAAACACATTCAGCTACTAATTCCTCTTATGCTCTGTAGACAGACTGGTGTCAGTACTGTCCAGGGTAGTTTGCTAAACTACTCGGCTACTCCTACTTGTAGGCCCCTACAACATAAAGAATAATCATTCTGTAGTCCAACATAAGAACTGGAAGGGGTAAATAGAAACTTTGATATAAGGACACATGAGAGCTCTGAATTTCTGACAAGATCAACATGATTTTGTTTTCACTTCTCAAACAGTTATGACAAAAACCTTTCAAAATGCATATTTAACAAACCAGAACGGAGCAAATAAGATAAGTCCATTGTAAGCGTTGACATACACATTAGCAGGCAGGATTTGTTTGCCAAGTATAGCAATATCTTACAGTATGAATTATTCAACAGATAACAGAGCACAGTACACATTTTATTTTTTACATTGCAATTGTCCTGTTCATACAACAGTAAACAGTCTTGTTAGTTTCCATTCACAGAATACAAATAGCTCAGTTTGGTGTATTGGGTAAATGAACTTCTAATGGTTGTGCAGAACCTTTGTTTTCTAGACTGGGCACTTAGCCCTGGTGCATGGGACTCTGGTGTTTAGCTGCATGCAGATGTCCCATCCAGCCCTGTTGCCAGTAGCCTGTAAAACTCTATGAGAGGCTGACAGCTGCTGCAGCTGGACATGGTTGGGCGGTGCACCTGGTCGTATGAAAGAAGCCTGTATTCCAGGCATTAGTCCTTGGATACATACTGCCCTACACATTTGCACCGCTAGGTGCCCTGTCCAGCCACAGCAGCTGGCAGCCATAGATTTTGGCAGGCTGCTGGCAACAGGGTAGAATGGGGCACAAGTACCCTCTGCCTACAGCTAAACACCAGAGCCCCATGAACCAGGTTCATACATCCAGTGTGCATAGGATTTTAGCTGGTCACTGGATCAGACCATAAAATGTCTCCCACAACAAAAATTCTAGGTGCCGCTCAAGGCTCCATCAGGTCTTTTTGCATAGAGAACCGCTAGGAGTGCTGACAGGAACAGAGCTTGTCCCAGCTCAAAACATCTAGTAGGAAAAGGAAGTCCTAAAAGTCGCACATCACAACAAAACCCTGTGAGGAGGTATATGACAGCTTCAGCCCAGACTCCAACCAGGCCACGCTCCCAACGCGTTTCACTCTGCCCCAGAGCTTAATCACAGTGAATAATTAAGCTTCCCATGATTAAGCTGCGGGGCGGAGTAAAATGCATTGGGTGTGCCGTTTTGGATGTGTAAAGTCAACTGAGCCAAGGAGCTTTGGCCCTACTTCTCCTTCAAAGTTTTAGTAGGCGTTTAGTTTCTGCAGTACTCAGGTTTTTAGATATTGTATTCTACTGGCACTCACCATCCATTGTCACTGGTGCTCCATACCCAGATGTAGCAAATATTTCTAGGTGTTTGAGTCATAGATCAGGACGGGAGGCGTGTATGGAGAAGAGAGCACTTCCATTAGCCCAACTCCAGTTAAAACATAGAGTTTGGTTTAGTTAGCATGGGGAAAGGGTATAACCTCTGTCAGGTCTCTGTCAGGTCTCTATCATTTGTTTATCATTATGGAGATTTACTTTCACTTCCTGTTTTTGTAGACACAACAGGAAGTCAGAGGAAATCCCTAAGGGCATGTGTCAACTAGTTTTTGCATCACATGGGTTTCACTCCAAAAAAAGGCTTCCTTGAAGCAGGTCAAATGCAGATCAGAAGGAGGTCAACTGCAGATCAAATGTTAATCATCTCTGACTGATCTAAGAAGCATCTCAAGCTGATGTCAACACAAGCCCAAGCCCAAGCCCATCAAAACAGGTCCTTAAATCAGTTGCCATTGCAGCAAGTGCCCCAATAGGATGATGTATCCTTTATTACTGTTCTGTAGACAGCTCAAAAGTTTGGAATTTCCTCCATTTTTGTCCTGGTGACAATGGTCACCAGGACAAACAAAGAGATGAATCTCCCCAGTGGGGTCACAGACAGCAATAAAACCCTGATAGATGTTCTACCATTCTACTCTGTCCCAATGTAAAATAAAATCAACCAAGCCCAAGATGGTTTCCAAGGTTGCCTTGCACATAATTCAACCTCGGCACTCAGCCAGTTTTAAATTAAATTCGGTGATAGACTGTAGCTCAGGCTAAAGCAAAAGGAATGATTCTGGTGCTAGTTAGCAATGGTAGAAACATAGGTCTGCTCAATTAAACAAAAATATCTGGAGAAATTCTTTCCTATCACTAATCAAAGCTTTAAAAAATTCTCTCTTCTGTGACCAATAATAGTAACACCAGAAGCAATGACTAGGATTAGCAATGCTCAGACATTGCCACTCATTCTAATAAGAAATGGAGCAGTTATTCACCCTTCCATGTCATTGCATGGCATACAGTAATGCTCTTATTTTCCAGGAGTAATGCTCGTCTGACACAGTCGGCCAGTAAAAGAACAGCCTGGGGCAACTACCTGCCTATGCTAATAATAGGAACCCTTGAAGCACATGCTGTTTTGACTAATGGAGGCAGTTTCTTTTACAAAGTTTTTGTTGGTATTTAAAGTAAGAGAAGGAACTTACAGAAGAAAATCTGTAGGAAAAGACAGGCATAAAAGCAGACGCTGCATCAATAATATATACAATATATATTACAGGTGTACAAGATACAAGGTCTGAAAATAAGCCTAAAGACACGCAACACAGGTTCACAAACTCCCTAACCTTCCAGAACCAGTTACAACTAAGTGTTCATAACCTGCTCCTGGGTTGAAATCCTAAATATACGTTCCAGACATAGAAAATTAGCTATAGGAGTTAAGATCCTATTATCAAACCTGTCTAAGTTGAAGAAAACAGGAATTGGCAAGCGTATTTCCCCTGAAATTAGTATCTAACTATGTACTAAGGTAGTATGGATGAATTGGATGGGGAGAGAAGAGAAGGGTTATGGGGTAAGATAAAAGAAAGAAGACCAAGAGAAGAGAGAAGAGTGGAGCAAAAAAAAGGACAGAGGGAAAGAGAAGTTCAGGGCCAGGTTGCATTGTCCTCGATTGACCTGACCCAGGGTTAGGTTAACCACTTGTTTTCCAGGAACTTCTTATAGTTTGGTAGTCACAAAGATATGCGTAAACAGAATTTGTTCTTCTTTAGTTATGTTTTGAACAGATTTGTGCAGTAATACTTCCCATAGGGTTTTAATAAGGTTACAAAAAAATACACCATTAATTAGGGCATATACGCTGATTAAAAGTCTTTTTTTATTTGGCACAAGTCCACCATATATGAAACATAATACTTAGGTGAGTAAAGCCTCTGAAACAGTCAAAAGCACAGGTCGGTATAATTTTGGACAGATGTATGGGCTTGTAGTATCACCGAAGAAGCACTTTATAAGATTTTTCCAGGCCAAAGATTTTCTACCTGTAACTGAGGCAGTTTTTTTAGCACTGATCTGTGGTCATCACTGAAGGTGGTCAAAAAAGACCCAACCCTTATGCCGCGTACGCACGACCGGACTTTACGGCATACTTGGTCCTGCGGACCGGAGTCCGTCGGGCAATTAGATCGTGTGTGGGCTCCAGCGGACTTCTTTTCCCCAAAAGTTCGACGGACCTAGAAATGAAACATGTTTCAAATCTTTTCGACGGACTCGAGTCCGGTCGAAAAGTCCGCTCATCTGTATGCTAGTCCAACGGACAAAAACCGACGCTAGGGCAGCTATTGGCTACTGGCTATGAACTTCCTTGTTTTAGTCCAGTCGTACGTCACCACGTACGAATCCGTCGGACTTTGGTTGATCGTGTGTAGGCAAGTCCGTTCATTCGGAAAGTCCGTTGTAAAGTCCGTCGAAAAGTCCGCCGGACAAAGTCTGCCAAAGAGTCCGCTCGTGTGTATGCGGCAGTTTAAGTCAGTAAGCATTGCATACTAGCACATTATGACAGACTTACCTGAAAACCAAGCCCTCCAGTAGCACGCTGTCACTGCTGAAGGTGCTTATATCTCAACTCGGTCCTACTTCAGGGTTTGCAGGCTTTGGCGATATGAATGGTCAAACCAGAGATGACGTCATTCCCACGCTTGATCTCCGGGAGTCACTGTTTATAGTACGGCTCTAAAGGAACGGTGCGGATATGCCATTCCTTCAGAGAGCACGCGCCGGTGCATCTAAAGTATATATCTCCTAAACGGTGCATTATTGGTACAGTGCCTTGAAAAAGTATTCGTACTCCTTGAAATTTTGCACATTTTTTTTTTAATGTTACAACCAAAAACGTAAATGTATTTTATTGGTATTTTATGGGGATAGATCAACACAAAGTGGCACATAATTGTGAAGTGGAAAGAAAATGAGAAATGCTTTTAATTTTTTTTTCCAAATAAATATCTGAAAAGTGTGGCCTGCATTTGTATTCAGCTCCCTTTACTCTGATACCCCTACTTAAAATCTAGTGAAACCAATTGTCTTCAGAAGTCACCTAATTAGTAAATAGAGTCCACCTGTGTGTAATTTAAACTCAGTATAAATACAGCTGTTCTGTAAAGCCCTCTGAGGTTTGTTAGAGAACCTTAGTGAACAAACAGCATCATAAAGGCCAAGGAACACATCAGACAGGTCAGGGATAAAGTTGTGGAGAAGTTTAAAGCAGGGTTAGGTTATAAAAAAAATATCCCAAAACATCTCACGGAGCACTGTTCAATCCATCACTTGAAAATGGAAAGAGTCCCTGGATAGGATGGGCCTATCACACTACTTATGCTCACCTGTCCAGGGGGGTTTCTATATGAAAACTATACAAAAACTATCCCATTTGAATCAATCTCATTGCAGTCGGACCAGCAGGGAAGATTTCTGTTCCTACATGTTACCTTACGTGGGTTCCAAAACCTAATATTGGCTTGTTACATCTCCCCTCCGTACAACTTGGAAGTGGTAAACAAGAGCTTGGCCTTCCTATCTCGATATCCAACAGTTCAGTTCGTGTGAATGGGGGATCTCAATATGACCATGACTCCTGCACTAGACCGAAACTGCACAAAATGATCTACAGTAAATACTAATGTCTTGCACCATACCTGCCTGCATCGTATACTGACTGATTTTGCACTAGTTGATATTTGGAGGCATAAACCAGTGTTAATTTTAGTCTGAGGACTATAATGGCATTTTAGTTTTAGTCCCATTTTAGACTTCTGCAATTTTTTTAGTCTTAGTCGTAGTTACTCGACTAAATATCCAGTACATTTTAGTCGACTAAAATGTCCTACGTTTTAGTCGACTAAAATCTCGAGTACATTTCAGTAATTGCAATTTAGTTTTAGTCATAGGCTTTTGACTAAAATGGCATTTTAGTTTTAGTCTCATTTTAGTCTTTTGACTAAAATGGCTTTTAGTTTTAGTTGTAATTTAGTCATCTCAATTGTTTTAGTTTTAGTCGTATTTTAGTCGACTAAAATAGTATTCATTTAGTCAACTAAAATGTTTTAGTCATTTTAGTCGACTAAAGTGTTTTAGTCGACTAAAATAACACTGACATAAACACCCATCAACTAAAGTGTATTCCTGCTTCTCAGCAAGCCACAACACTATGGGGTTGATTTACTAAGGGCAAATCCACTTTGCACTACAAGTGCACTTGGAAGTGCAGTGGCTGTAGATCTAAGTGGAAGATCTGACATGAGGTGAAGCTCTGCTAATTTTATCATCCAATCATGCGCAAGCTAAAATGCTGTTTTTTACTTTCCTTGCATGTCCCCCTCGGATCTACAGCAATTTTATTTCCAAGTGCACTTTCAAGTGCAAAGTGGATTTGCCTTTAGTAAACAACCCCCTATGTCTCAAATAGACTTTATCCTAGTCTCTAGTACTCTCCTACCCAAAAGTGGCAGATAAAGGCTTCGACCCTACGATCCTGTCAGATCATGCCCACTGCTGGATGACAGCTTCCTTGCTTATGTCCTCCCCTACGCCTATATGGAGACTGAATTCATACTGGCTGTCAGCTCTACCGGACCAAAAAGCTACAATCACGAAAATGGAAAGAGTATGGTACAACTACAAACCTACCAAGACATGGCCGTCCATCTAAACTGACAGGCTGGACAAGGAGAGTATTAATCAGAGATGCAGCCAAGAGGTCCATGGTAACTCTGGAGGAGTACAGAGATCCACAGCTCAGGTGGGAGAATCTGTCCACAGAACAACTGTTGTGCACTACACAAATCTGGCCTTTATAGAAGAGTGGCAAGAAAAAAGCCATTGTTGAAAGAAAGCCATAAGAAGTCCCGTTTGTAGTTTGCAAGAAGCCATGTGGGGGACACAGCAAACATGTGGAAGAAGGTGCTCTGGTCAGATGAGACCAAAATTTAACTTTTGGCCTAAAAGCAAAACGCTATGTGTGGCGGAAAACTAACACGCCACATCACCGTGAACACACCATACCCACTGTGAAACATGGTGGTGGCAGCATCATGTTCTGAGGATGCTTTTCTTCAGTAGGGACAGGAAAGGTGGTCAGAGTTGATGGGAAGATGGATGGAGCCAAACACAGGGCAATCTTAAAAGAAAACCTGTTAGTGTCTGCAAAAGTCTGGAGACTGGGGCGGATTTTCGCCTTCCAGCAGGACAAGGACCTTAAACATACACCCAGAGCTACAATGGAATAGTTTAGATCAAAGCATATTCATGTGTTAGAATAGCCCAGTCAAAGTCCAGACCTAAATCCAATTGAGAATCTGTGGCAAGGCTTGAAAATTGCTGTTCACAGACGCTCTCCATCCAATCTGACAGAGCTTGAGCTATTTTGCAATGAAGAATGGGCAAAAATGTCACTCTCTAGATGTGCAAAGCTGGTAGAGACATCCCCAAAAAGACTTGCAGCTGTAATTGCAATGTATTGACTCAGGGGGGCTGAATACAAATGCATGCCACACTTTTCACATATTTATTTGTAAAAAATGTTTGCAAACCATTTATCATTTTCTTTCCAGTTCACAATTATGTGCCACTTTATGTTGGTCTATCACATAAAATCCCAATAAAATCCATTTACGTTTTTGGTTGTAACATGGAAAAATGTGGAACATTTTGAGGGGTATGAATACTTTTTTAAGTCACTGTAAGTGCAGCAGCTGCACTGGTAGGTTGCTGTTTGATCTGCAGCTGTTACCCGTTTTCCTGTTCTTGCTTCTGTGTTTGACTCCTGTGATTGAGAGGGGTTATCCTGACCACGCTTGAACTCTATGTGCCCTGACCTTGACTTGCCTCTAGACTCCTCTAGACTCCTCTTGCTCATCTGCCTGAACTCGTGTTGCCAACCTCTGCCTGTATCCTGTCCATTCTCTGCCTGCCTCCTATGTCTGTATCCGACCATTCATTGTTGACCTGGCTTGTCTGACCCTGCATCCAGTTATTTGTCTGTCCTGCTCTGCATACTGCCTGGCTACACTGGTCCCCCACCTGCTTTGTGCTGCCAGTCTTCCTGCATCAGCAACCTGCTGGTGTCTACCTGGTTGTTCCTGCTGCCATCCACTACTCCAGCTCAACTCTGGGGGCGCATCTACCACACACCTCTGCGGTAGATCTTACACGCACTCCCACCTCACCACGTTTTCACGGCCACCATCGCAACATCAGTGGCCCTTGAGTCGGGGTCTCCCTCTGCACGTCAGCCTCTGCCACAAGGTACGTGAAAGACTCCAAACGCTTTTCTGCATATATAATACTATTGATGATCTAGAAGTGTTCCTGAATAAGCACTGTGCAGATATTTTCAAAAGACTGTCAGATCAGACATTTGAAGGTTGTGTTCTATCCAGGGGCGGACTGACCATTCGGACCCCATTAGGGCCCTATGCCACTAAGGGGCCCCATCAGGGTTGCCAGCCTCAATAAAACCAGGGACAGTATGTAAAAATCTGTGTTTTTTAAAAAATCCCAAGATTATAGCTGCCCAGCCTCTCCTGTACTTTTTCAGTGTGTGTATGTGTATTCTGTGTGTGTATACTGTGTGTGTATATTGTGTGTCTGTGTGTGTATACTGTATGTGTGTATACTGTGTGGCCCTATAATCTATTGCCTGTGGGCCCCATAATCTCCTATTGCCTGGGGGGCCCCATAATCTCTTATTGCCCGGGTGCCCCATAATCTTCTCCTATTGCCCGGGGGCCCCATAATCTCCTATTGCCCAGGGGCCCCATGAGTTGTCAGTCCGCCCCTGGTTCTATCATCATAAATCACATTGCATTTTGGCTATTGTGGGATACATTGTAAAGCGCTGAGTAAACTGTTGGCGCTATATAAATCTCGTATAATAATAATAATAATATTTCCGGTCATACCAGTGTGACACAACTCTCCCTAGGTTTGCTGGAGGAGGGTAGCACTGGCCCATGACGAAGGCAGCGAGGTTAAATTAACAGCATAGTTTGCATCAGTAGTGAGTCAGCTTTATGTCAGCCCACACTCGCTGCTATTCTCAGACAGCATTCTACTCCTACATGATCTAATTCTGCCTCTGAAGATGCTACGGCTTGACCTCTTTACCTGCTGCTTCAGGTATCCTTTCCGGCCATCTCTAGAAGTTGTGACACGCAGTGACTTCATCAAAGGCCTAGTGTGTCATTTACGTCTCTTATTCCTATTGGTTCCTAAAAATAAAGAGATTTATTCCCCTTTCTAGTTTACTCTTTAAGTAACATATTTTTTATGTAACACATTTGCACTGAGGTTCTTATTCAAAATGACAGCTAACTGCATGTAAACTCAGTTAACATATTAATTTCAATAATGGGTACTATTGCTCACTGTTTATTTATAACTAGGCCTTATTATAACAGAGCCCCAGGGATCAAGTAAAATCAATCAGAGAACAGAGAATATTATTCAGAAATGCAGCTGTGCTACCGACAATAAAACCACTCAAATATTTTTATTCTGAATGTTACTTTATATAATCCACTGCTGTCAGAGTCAATAGGAATTTTACTGAGCTTCAGGCTGAGTCTGCAGCTTCTCATCACATGATTCTGTGCATCTTCCCTTTTCCAACCATGGGTGTTACTTTAACCATGCCCCTTTTCCCTAAAGCAGCTATTCTCAACCAGGGTTGTGTGGGACCCTGAGATTCCTCCAGAGGTTGCTTCATTTTTCCAGGTCCATCCTCACTTGGTAGAGCCAGTAGTGGGACACCAGAGACCTTTTCCTTCAGGTTGGCATTCTAATCACCACTGTAAGGGAGACATTCTTCCCACTGTCCACCAGTGTAAGGGACATTGGTACTAGGGATTCCTTGAGCTGTGGCTAAGTGACTTCCTGTCAAATGGTGCCTTCAAATTTCCAGTTCCATCCACACTTGGTAGAGCCAGTAGTGGGACACCAGAGACCTTTTCCTTCAGGTTGGCATTCTAATCACCACTGTAAGGGAGACATTCTTCCCACTGTCCACCAGCATAAGGGGCATTGGTACTAGGGATTCCTTGAGCTGTGGCTAAGTGACTTCCTGTCAAATGGTGCCTTCAAATTTCCAGTTCCATCCACACTTGGTAGAGCCAGTAGCAAGACACCAATGATCTTTTTAGCTGACTGTCTGAGATTCAGCATCAGAAAGGTTTTAAGAACACCTAAAACCCAACCCTATGCTGTAATTGGTCTAGAGGCCATATGAACATGGCCTATGCACTGAGGGAGCATTGCCTTAGGCGCAGGGAGGGCAGTTATTGGGAAGCCTTTGAGTAAGCAGGATGGGTCCCTGGAAAACCTTTTCTGTGGCAATTTACATTTGACTGCACCAATAGCTAGGTGGTGGTAGTCTTCATTTCAAATCCATGTGAACTGATCGGTGAATGGATGACATGACTGTGTGGTAAGGGCTATATGTAGTCCTGAATGGCCCCACCCTCTCCCAGTCTGACTGCTGTTGTGCAGGGGGTTACAGAAAATTGACACTTAGCCAGAGCCAGGTACTATGCCAGGTTTTTTTTTAATACATTTAATCATTTTCTTAAGAATACACGATCAAATAAACTGGGTTATTACAGGTTTGGAGCTAAGCTTTCAAAATCAACTCCTTCATGTCTACATACTATTAATAGTGGTAACATTAAAAACCTGTACATCTTCTCTTCCCCCCTTCCTGCCCGCAGTCTTCTGGGACACACATGTGCAGTGAAGCCGCAAGCTGTCAAAGTCTTTTTATAATAAACACAAGTATGATTGGAGATCCTCTTTAAAGCACACATTAAGGTCAGTCCACTGTAGATGTAGTTGGAATCTAGTAGGCTGAGATACCTGTTGGCTTTTTGTTTTTCTTACGTACTCCAACACCAAGACCTTATGCCAAAGTTCTTAGCTCTCTTCCAGTGATGGTCAACTTACTTGATATAGGTGTGCATAGCCTATTGCATTAGGGTGTGTGTATAGTCTGGCAGTAGAGCAATGGACTTTGTCAGTAGGACAAAGGATTGTATCAGTAGTTTATTTTTTATTTTTTGTATTTATTTTTTACAATTTTAGTTATTATTTTTTACAGCTTTTTTACAGTTTTTTTAGGAGCCCCATCAGGGGGCTTCAGTGAAATATCAGAGGTATAAACAGACCCCTGATGTTTTTCTTTTGAAACAGAGAAAGGGCCTGAGGACAGAGATTCCTCAGTCCCTTTCTGTGCAGCCTCAGCTGCACTTGACAGTGAATGAACGGGAAGTGCCCTGTGCTGAGCGGATTCCTGTTCTTCACAAACTGAAGCATAGTAAACACGGCAGCCTGCATGAGAGGAGAGGATAGAAGCCAGCAGTGCTGCAGGAGGTGGGCACAGGGAAAGCTGGGCAGTAGGGGGAATTGGCGCCTCACGCAGTGATTAGGGTGTGCCTAGGCACACCCTGTGTGCACGCCTACAGGGCTTCAAGAGTGGCCCCTAAATATCTCCAAAGGGCTTTACATAATATTCAGAAAATGCAATGCTACAGAAAGCTGTTAGAGACTGCAGACATGCAACAGGAGATTGTCAGAGACTGTGGTTATGTTGCATTAGGGCCCTTTCACACTGGGGCGGGGGCGGCATCGGCGGTAAAGCGCCGCTATTGTAAGCGGCGCTTTACCGTCGGTATTCGGCCGCTAGCGGGGCGGTTTTACCCCCCCGCTAGCGGCCGAGAAATGGTTAAAAACCACCGCAAAGTGCCTCTGCAGAGGCGCTTTGCCGACGGTAAAGCCGCGCTGTCCCATTGATTTCAATGGGCAGGAGCGGGGAAGGAGCGGTATACACTCCGCTCCTTCACCGCTCCAAAGATGCTGCTAGCAGGACTTTTTTTCCTGTCCTGCTAGCGCACCGCTCCAGTGTGAAAGCCCTCAGGGCTTTCACACTGGAGAAAAAGAACAGCGGCACTTTCGGGTCGGTTTGCAGGCGCTATTATTAGCGCAATAGCGCCTGCAAACCGCCCCAGTGTGAAAGGGCCCTAAGAGAGTCAGACCAGACATTCTGTAGGAGTTGTTTAAACTGGGGGCATGCTTCAGAATACAGCCGTAGACTGAAGACACATTAGATGAGACTGCTAGAGATCGCTGCTATTACAGTCCCTTTGCAGATCAATGTTTCTACCTTATAGCTCCCTACAGCCCCCTTAAAAATGAAGTTGTGCTACATTTGATATTTCTCTTAACAGAATCTATTATAAAAACAGAGAGTGAAAAGAGAAAATGAATTGACAGCACATTAAAAAGAAGGGTGGGAAAAAAAAAACAAGGCTCGAATAAGCATCTAGGTAGGGAAAATACAGGCATACAGCCCTGAGGGCCACACAATAGGTACCAAAGAGCCACAAACTGGGTCCCAGGGCTCCGTTCTCAAGACAAGGGAGCCGCCTGTAGAGGAAAAGGTAATATAATGTACACCAGCAGCGTATCTTACTGCAGTTTTATTTCTCCTAAAGCAACCCTTTGTAGTCTGTACAGTATATCATATTCTTTATATGAAACAAAAATATATACAGTATGAAAAAATAATAGAGAAAGCCCACATAGCAGCAGTGGCAGCCCGTCCATAAGGGGTGCAGGGGCATTGCCCCCCTTATCTACATGTATACATGCGGGTTGAGGGGGGTGGTGGTGGTGCGAGTAAGGGGGGAGGTTTGTTTGCCGCCCCCCCTTCAAAGAAATATTGAGCACCAGCCGCCACTGGTGAACAGCATTACCAATTGGGGATTAAAACTGCCGGCACCCCTAAGGGCTTTATTGGTAGAAGCTAAAAACTGTGCTGTTTAATACTAGATCACATTTCTACATTCTATAACATGTACAGTAAATGTCTATCTATCTATCTATCTATCTATCTATCTATCTATCTATCTATCTATCTATCTATCTATCTATCTATCTATCTATCTATCTATCTATCTATCTATCTATCTATCTATCTATCTACAACAGAAGAAGAACAAATGGACTTAATCCTTTCAAGCTCAGACAAAGGTATTCACAACCCCATGCTTACTTGCAACTCCAAATACAGTAAGTGGGGGCTTTTAAGGTACCAAAACGTCTCAAAACATGGCAATCATAAAATTTAAAGTTTTATTTATGAACTATATACCAGCACGACAAAGCATAGAAAAATATAATTTTACGGTATTGTTAGAAGTAAATTTGTTTACAAAAACAACAATGGTGAGTTCATTGAGAAGAAACTCTACATGTTTCATTGAGAACTTTAACTTCATCAGGAGTAGTGGTTGGTAACCAGTCTACAATATCAAATAATCCAAAAGATACATGCAGTAAATCCATACATGACCTACAGTACATTATTATTACGTAGAACGCATCTGTCATTTGTTATTTATAATGTCAATATAGCATAACATAATCACAATCACTGTTTATGAACATTCCTTAGACCAACAGAAAGGAGACAAGGAAAGAGTACAGGGAGAGGCACAGGGGAGAGTACAGGGAGAGGAATTAGAGAGAGTACAGGGAGAGGCAAAAGAGAGAGTACAGGGAGAGGCATAAGAGAGAGTACAGGGAGAGGAATTAGAGAGGGTGCAGGGAGAGGCAAAGGAGAGAATACATGTAGAGGAATTAGAGAGAGTACAGGGAGAGGCATAGGATAGAGTACAGGGAGAGGAATAGGAGAGAGTACAGGGAGAGGAATTAGAGAGAGTACAGGGAGAAGCATAGGAGAGAGTACATGTAGAGGAATTAGAGAGAGTACAGGGAGAGGCATAGGGGAGAGTACAGGGAGAGGAATAGGAGAGAGTACAGGGAGAGGAATTAGAGAGAGTACAGGGAGAAGCATAGGAGAGAGTACATGTAGCGGAATTAGAGAGAGTACAGGGAGAGGCATAGGAGAGACTACAGGGAGAGGAATTAGAGAGAGTACAGGTAGAGGCACAGGAGGGAGTACAGAGAGAAGCAAAGGAGAGAGTACAGGGAGAGGCATTAGAGAGAGTACATGGAGAGGAATTAGAGAGTACAGGGAGAGGAACAGGAGAGAGTACAGGGAGAGGCACTGGAGAGAGTACAGGGAGAGGCACTGGAGAGAGGACAGGGAGAGGCACTGGAGAGAATACAGGGAGAAGCACTGGAGAGAATACAGGGTGGGGCACAGGAGAGAATACAGGGAGGGGAACAGGAGAGAATACAGGGTGAGACATTAGAGAGAGTACAGGGAGAGGCATTAGAGAGAGTACAGGGAGAGGCATAGGAGAGAGTACAGGGAGAGGCATTCAAGAGAGTACAGAGAGAGGGATAGGAGAGAGTACAGGGAGAGGCGCTGAAGAAAGTACAGGGAGAGTGATAGGAGAGAGTACAGGGAGAGGCATAGGAGAGAGTACAAGGAGAGGCATAGGAGAGAGTACAGGGAGAGGAACAGGAGCGAGTACAGGGAGAGGCATTAGAGTACAGAGAGAGGCGCAGGAGAGAGTACAGGGAGAGGCGCAAGAGAGAGTACAGGCAGAGTGATTGGAGAGAGTACAGGGAGAGGCATAGGAGAGAGTACAAGGAGAGGCATAGGAGAAACTACAGGGAGAGGAACAGGAGAATGTACAAGGAGAGGCACAGGAAAGACTACAGGGAGCAGCATTAGAGTGAGAGAGTACAGGGAGAGGAACAGAAGAGAGTACAGGGAGAGGCATTAGAGAGAGTACATGGAGAGAAACAGAAGAGAGTACAGAGAGAGCGATGGGAGAGAGTACAGGGAGAGCCACAGGAGAGAGTAAAGGGAGAGGATATTAGAGAGAGTACACGGAGAGGAACAGAAGAGAGCACAGGGAGAGGGATAGGAGAGAGTACACGGAGAGGCAAAGGAGAGAGTACAGGGAGAAGCACAGGAGAGAGTATCAGGAGAGGCATTCGAGAGAGTACAGGGAGCGGCACAGGAGAGAGTACAGGGAGAGGCATTCGAGAGAGTACAGGGAGAGGCATTAGAGAGAGTACAGGGAGAAGCACAGGAGAGAGTACCGGGAGAGGCATTAGAGAGAGTACATGGAGAGGAATTAGAGAGAGTACAGAGAGAGGGATAGGAGAGAGTACCGGGTGAGGCACAGGAGAGAGTACAGGGAGAAGCACAAGAGAGAGTACCAGGGGAGGCACAAGAGAGAGTACCGGGAGAGGCATAGGAGGGAAAGGCACAGGAAAAAGAGCAGGGAGAATCACAGGAGAGAGTACAGGGAGAGGAACAATAGCGAGTACAGGGAGAGGCATAGGAGAGAGAGCAGGGAGAGGCACAGGAGAGAGTACAGGGAGAGGCACAGGAGAGAGTACAGTGAGAGGCACAGGAAAGAGTACAGGGAGAGGCATTAGAGAGAGTACAGGGAGAGGAAGAGGAGAGCGTACAGAGAGAGGCATTAGAGAGAGAGAGAGAGTACAGGGAGAGGAACAGAAGAGAGTACAGGGAGAGGCATTAGAGAGAGTATAGGGAGAGGAACAGGAGAGAGTACAGGGAGAGGAATAGGAGAGAGTACAGGGAGATGCACAGGAGAGAGTACAGGGAGAAGCGCAGGAGAGAGTAGAGAGAGAGGCATTAGAGAGAGTACAGGGAGAGGAACAGGAGAGAGTACAGGGAGAGGGATGGGAGAGATTACACGGAGAGGCACAGGAGAGAGTACAGGGAGAAGCACAGGAGAGAATACTGGGAAAGGCATTAGAGAGAGTACAGGGAAAGGCACACGAGAGGGTACATGGAGAGTGATAGGAGAGAGTACAGGGAGAGGCACAGGAGAGAGTATAGGGAGAAGCACAGGAGAGAGTAGAGGGGGAGGCATTAGAGAGAGTACAGGGAGAGGAACAGGAGAGAGTACAGGGCAAGGGATGAAAGAGAGTGCACAGAGAGGCATAGGAGAGAGTATAGGGAGAAGCACAGGAGAGAGTACCAAAATAAGCATTAGAGAGAGTACAGGGAGAGGCACAGGAGAGAGTACAGGGAGAGACACAGGAGAGAGTACAGGGAGAGGCACAGGAGAGATTACAGGGAGAGGCACAGGAGAGAATACAAGAAAAGGCACAGGAGAGAGTACAGGGAGAGGCACAGGAGAGAGTACAGGGAGAGGCATAGGAGAGAGTACAGGGAGAGGCACAGGAGAGAGTACAGGGAGAGGCACAGGAGAGAGTACAGGAAAAGGCACAGGAGAGAGTACAGGGAGAGGCACAGGAGAGAGTACAGGGAGTGGCATAGGAGAGAGTACAGGGAGAGGCACAGGAGAGAGTACAGGGAGAGGCACAGGAGAGAGTACAGGGAGAGGCACAGGAGAGAGTACAGGGAGAGGCACAGGAGAGAGTACATGAAGAGGCACAGGAGAGAGTACAGGGAGAGGCACAAGAGAGAGTACAGGGAGAGGCACAGGAGAGAGTACAGGGAGAGGCACAGGAGAGAGTACATGAAGAGGCACCGGAGAGAGTACAGGGAGAGGCACAGGAGAGAGTACAGGGAGAGGCACAGGAGAGAATACAGGGAGAGGCACAGGAGAGATTACAGGGAGAGGCACAGGAGAGAGTACATGAAGAGGCACAGGAGAGAGTACATGAAGAGGCACAGGAGAGAGTACAGGGAGAGGCACAGGAGAGAGTACATGAAGAGGCATAGGAGAGAGTACATGAAGAGGCATAGGAGAGAGTACATGAAGAGGCATAGGAGAGAGTACAGGGAGAGGCACAAGAGAGAGTACAGGGAGAGGCACAAGAGAGAATACAGGGAGAGGCACAGGAGAGACTACATGAAGAGGCACAGGAGAGAGTACAGGGAGAGACACAGGAGAGAGTACAGGGAGAGGCACAGGAGAGAGTACATGAAGAGGCACAGGAGAGAGTACATGAAGAGGCACAGGAGAGAGTACAGGAAGAGGCATAGGAGAGAGTACAGGGGGAGGCATAGGAGAAAGAAGTGGGAGAGGCTCAGGAGAGAGTACAGGGAGAGGCATTAAAGAGAGTACAGGGAAATGCATTTGAGAGAGAAAAGGGAGAGGCATAGGAGAGTACAGAGATAGGCACTGAAGAGATTACAGGGAGAGGCATATCAATCCTATCGGAATCTGTGGTAAATATAATATATAGAGGCATGGTTGTATAGAAATTGTATCATATCTCAAAGCATGGATGCTCAACCTGTGGCCCTCCTGCTGTTGCAGAACTACGAGTCCCATCATGCCTCTGCCTTTGGGAGTCATGCTTGTAATTGTCAGCCTTGCAATGTCTCAGTCCCTCTTTATTAACTTTAGAGATGCTCCTTGCTGCCTCTCTAATGACAGGCAAAAACCATAAAGGGTTATCAATCTATTTATCTATCTACTGTACCAATTAATTACAGTATTGTGTATCTTAGTAATAAAACACGTAAAAACGATCACATACAGGATATATGAAACATCTGATGAGATCTAATGAAAGGCATCTAGAAGAGGGTTCTTGATAGGCCTTCTTTGTGACTGTTAATTCATCTGCAGACAATTCCCTTGAAAATAAGATGCAAGTTCTCGTTGCAGTGCGTGTAGTGTCAGATATAAACTCCAAGCTGTCATTGTTCTGATGTTACCATCAGAATACAGAAAAGTGTTAGAAACAGAAAGGGGCACTAATCATCTTACAACAAACACTAACATACCAACATCATTAGACTGGGAGTACAATGGTTAGTGATGAGAGAGTCAGACAGTATAATTCAGGGTTTGAGCTATATCATATTCCACCTAATACAAAGATTGAAAAATGAGGAAATCTGCTCTGCATATATAAACCATGCCCAGGCTTCTCTGACCCTGGGCTTGCAATGCAACAGACCTGCCCTGAGAGGTATTAGCCACTAAGAGGCAATGGCGGCCCGTCCATGCAGGGCGCAGGGGCATCGCCCCCCCAATCCATGCGCCCAGTCCCTAATCTCCACGCAGGGCTCCATGCAGGGCGTGCGTGGGGGGGGTTGTTTGTCCCCCCCCCTCCCGAAATATTGAGCACCAGCCGCCACTGTTAAAAGGGTTGGTAACTATCATGTTACACATACACTGTCTGTTTGCCATTAATAATTTTGTCCCTACCTTACTCCGTAGCTAAGGGATGCTTTATGCACTTTGCCCCACCCTTCTTCTTCATGCTTTAGCCTCTATTCACCACATGTACCTATAGTCAGACAACAAAGTTAACGGAAAAAAACAAAAAAAAAAAACAATAAAAAGAAAAAAAACAAACCCCCCCCCCCTCCAACAAAAAAAATAAAAATAAAAAAAATGGGCAGACTCGATGGACTACTCAGTCTTTTTCTGCTGTCACTTTTCTATGTTTCTATAATGTACCGTATTTTGTTGGAGCTAGACACACTATGATTTTTGCCCTATCTGATGTCCACCTGTTATGATCTGCACAAGTTTTGGACTAAAGTTTTTTACGATCTGCAAGATGTTATTTGGATTGAGTAACTATCTGCCAAGCTATTGAGACTGTTATTTTGCTACAATTGGATCAGTTATAATATAGAGATCATACTTTCAATGCTTAGATTGAGGAAGCAGAATAGTAACATAGTATCCAATACACTGTATATACCCAAAGCACAGAAAGAAGCCTGAAATTTGGGTGGTGAGATACAGAAAAGATTACCTCAATGAACAACCAATGTCGATAACTCACTAGAGATTTAGATTAATTTTGCGTCTGCAGCGTGCAGCGTCTAGCTTGTGCAGAAGCTATTTATTGATGATGTGACTGCTGACAAAAGCAGCAGGATGAATTCTGAAGTATTTCAGGCAATATTATCTGCTCATATTCAGCAAAATGCTTCAGAACTCATTGGACGGCGCTTCACAGTGCAGATGGACAATGACCCGAAGCATATTGCAAAAGCAACCAAAGAGTTTTTTAAGGGAAAGAAGTGGAATGTTATGCAATGGCCAAGTCAATCACCTGACCTGAATCCGATTGGGCATGCATTTCACTTGCTGAAGACAACACTGAAGGGAAAATGCCCCAAGAACAAGCAGGAACTGAAGACAGTTGCAGTAGAGGCCTGGCAGAGCATCACCAGGGATGAAACCCAGCGTCTGGTGATGTCTATGCGTTCCAGACTTCAGGCTGTAATTGACTGCAAAGGATTTGCAACCAAGTATTAAAAAGTGAAAGTTTGATGGATGATTGTTAAACTGTCCCATTACTTTTGGTCCCTTAAAAAGTGGGAGGCACATATACAAACTGTTGTAATTCCTACACCGTTCACCTGATTTGTAAATACCCTCAAATTAAAGCTGCAAGTCTGCAGTTAAAGCACATATTGTTTCATTTCAAATCCATTGTGGTGGTGTATAGAGCCAAAAAGATTAGAATTGTGCCAATGTCCCAATATTTATGGACCTGACTGTATATGCGATAATATGTGATAATATATGAAACAGTGATAAAGTACTCAGATCAAAACCAGATACTCAACTGATTTTACATAAAAACATCCTAAGTCCCAAATAATAAAGTGCATGTGCATCAAAAAGTGATGAGATGTGAAGATCAAGTGCTCAAAAAAAGAGTTCTTGAAAGCTGTGAACAAGGGTTCTTGAAAAGGTCACGTGACCAGTGACGTAACGCCAAGGAGGAGCTGGAGACATCACTTCCGGTCACGGCCGAGACTGGAAGTAGGGGTTTTATCGATACTGCTTGCTTTTAACCTAGATGTAAGGTATTATGTTTTAATAAAACCATGTGAAATTACTACACTATGGAGTGCTTACTTGTCTTGTATGGCCTATGAATGGAGGAAGGAGATCAAATACAGCATAGCGGATATTTATCCTCGATTACTGAGCCATATTCCACATCCCTGGATTTATGCTATAAGGAGAGGAAAGTGGAATGTGATTGTCCATAAAGGATCCATATATTAAAGCCCTGTCAGACAAGCTGTGGATTTCGATGCAGGAGAGGAGCGTAGAACGTGAAGTGCTGTTAAGGATATTTATATTAAAGCGTCACTAGACCTGTCTAGTCTTTGTTTAAGGTGAGCTTCTAGGGCACACTCCTGGTGGATACCTGGATGGTGGGAGCAACTGTGTTCACAAATTTCAAGAACTGTTTTTTGAGCACTTCACATCTCATCACTTTTTGATGCACATGCACTTTTTTTTTTTTTGAATAATCTTTATTTTAGTCAGCATTGCGAGGGAACAAATAAAAAATAAAAAACAAAGAAAACAAACAAGACAAAAACAACAAACAAGTAAAAAATAGGTATAAAGTATATCGAAGTACCAGGAGTCATCACTCACAACATAGGTAACAGAAACCATATAGGGGCCAAGAGCTACCTCGACATCATGAAATACAAGGGGACCCAGTCGACACAACTCCTCTCTAAACTAACAGAGGAGCTGATAGAACCACTCTTAAGAAAATAAATGAAAATGTGTCTAAAACTTACATAAAATTATTCTCCATTATTCTGAGCTATCAAGCGATTGAACTACTGTACACACTCCAAAGATATGGTCATGGCCTTCACACCAGGTTCAAAGCTACTGAGATGTGGTACCTGGTTGACTGATAGTGGACAGGGAACAGTCAGCTAAGGCCAATGTTTTTAAATGTGGGGTCTGCAAACACCAATAAGGCTATATCTAAGCTGGACGAGATTGAGATTGGTTGGGCAATGTGTTCCTTTTTAGTTTGCCCAAATGGAATCAAACCTCTTGCCCCTGTCTTTACATGTGGCCAAGCCACTCCTCCGCCTCCATAATCTCCCTCACCTTCTGCAGCCACGCCATTTTACTTGGGATTCGAGAGCTTTTCCAGTGAACTGGTATAAGGCTTTTAGCAGCACTGAGAAGGTGGGGGAGAGCATTACGTTTATAGTGAGAGAGAGGCATATGGGGAACTGGAAGGAGAAAGCATTTTGGACATTAAGGGAGGTCTATTCCGAGACCCTCCAGCACGTGTTTACGTATCATTTCCCAGAAAGGTAGGACAAGAGGGCATTCCCACCATATATGGAGGAAAGCTCCCATACCTTTCTCTCAGTACATCCAGAGGGATCAAGGTGTGGCCCTCTACAAAACTTGCCAAGCTAACTATGCCGTCTCTTACCCAGGATCCGGGGGAAGACAGTCACTCCCCAGGGGTGAACCAGGGGAACCCCCCCCCACTGGAGCCAGCGGAGATGATGGGGGAGCTGGATCCAAGGATCTATTCAGTTTATCCCATACGATTAATTAATGGGAGGTCAGTGGGGACACCCGAGAGACATCCGTCTCCCATCGGAACCCAGGGGGTGTATGACAAGTTGCGACCGGCAATAGTCTTTTAGGCAGCCCAAGAACTCCATGTCTCTTGGACCTCTGCAGTATGGCCATAGCTACTCGTGGCTTCTGGTTTCTCCACACAAACTTGATAAAACACTATGGAGCTCCATAAAAAAGTGTCTGGGTAGGCGGATAGGTACCATATGCAGTAGAAACAATATGCGGGGAGGATTGTCATTTTTATTATATTCGTGCGATCAACCCAAGTGAAAGTCGTCTTATCCCAAGATTGTACATCTAGGCAATGCTTCTTTAGTAATGAGGTGTAGTTATGAGTAAATAGAGCTTTGAAGCTACTAGTAAACTGGATTCCAAGGTACCGTATTGAAGAGGAAGCCCAACCAAAAGGAAAAGCTCCCTTCAGGGCGGTACTCATGACTGGGGGGACCGTAATCAGCAAGATCTCCAATTTGGTATAACTGATCTTAAAGTTAGAAACCTGGCTATAAGCTGCTAGTTCCTCCATCAGGTTCGGCAGTGAGACTACAGTCTACCATGTGAAATAGGACATCATCCACGTATGCAGAAAGTTTATGTCTGAAGAACCTACAGTAACCCCTCTGATGTTTTGATTAGCTCGTATTTTCCTGAGCAGAGGTTCCAAGACCAGAGCAAACAATAGGGGGAGAGTGGACACCCCTGTCTCGTGCTGTTCTGGATAGGGAATTCTGAATATAAACAGCCATTCACCTTGACCTGAGCAGAAGGAGACACATAGAGTGCTGATATCCAGCATAACATCTGAGGCCCCAATCCCAACCTAGCCAGTACTGCATTGAGAAAGCCCCAGTCCACGCGATCAAATGCCTTCTCAGTGTCTGTGGAGAGAATCAAATATGGGGGCAGATGGTCGCATGTCTGGGCCCAATGAATGAGTTGTAGAGCTGAGAGTTATCTCGGGCCTCCCGACCCATTATAAAGCCTGTTTGGTCTGGGTTGACTATTTCGGGGAGGAGATTTTTAAGGGGATTTGCAAGGATTTTGGCCAATAGTTTTAAATCTGTATTCAATAAAGAGATTGGGCGGTAAGATCCTTCCCTTTTTCAGGAGGACAGTGATGTGAGCCAGTGAAGCCCCCTGAGGGAGATGCTCTGTGAAAGCCAAGGAATTGAAGGAGGAGCACATAGGTGCCTGTATCACATGCACTGTATTATTTGGAACTTATCTTAATATTTTTTATCTAAAATCAGATAAATATCTGCTTTTGATCTTTATCACTATTTCATATATTATCGCATATTATCGCATATATTGTATTTTTTGTTTTTATTTTTAAATTAGGGGTAGTCATTCTTACATATTTGTCTATTTTTGCTGCTTAGCATCTTGAATCAGTGCACTTTATCAGTGTTTCACATGTTATCGCATATCACTGCATTTTTTTTTAAATTAGGGATAGTCATTTATGCATATTTGTCAATTTTTTCTGCATATCTTCTTGAATTAGCGCACTTTATCACTCACTGTTTCACTTAATATTGCATACTATCACATATCACTGCATTTTTTTAATACATTATTTCATTTATTTTTTGATATTAGGGAAAATCATTCATGCATAAATGTTGTTTTTTTCTGCTGTATAGCTTCTTGAATTAGAACACTTTATCAGTGTTTCACAACATTTTCGCACATTATTGCTTATTACTGTATTTTTGTTTTGTTTTGTTTTTTCTGCATAGCTTCTTGAATTAGCACACCATTTGTATTATCATTATTTGTTTTAGAGTGCTGAGGTCACTTTCTAATGGTTGCAGCTTTTTATATATATATATATATATATATATATATATATATATATATATATATATATATATATATATATATATATATATATATATATATATAATATATATATATTTTTTATATTATTCTTTGGTATTTATTTTGTATATCAGCTTTGGTTGGTTGTGAGGTCCATAGCAGCGCAGAAGTACTTTAATTTTAATATACGCTCTTTTGTTCACGTCAGTCAAGTAAGCCAACGCTTACAGCTACTTTATATTTAATCCCTTGCCTATGTTTGTGTTCCAACTGGTGCCATTACTGCTGCCCCAGGTTTCCTTTTTCATGATGGCTCCTTTCTCTTAAAACATCCTATGGCGTCCCCCTTGCATGCAGGGACTAGAGTTGTGTCTCTTTACACTGTGCGCATCACACAGCCCCATAGCCTAGGATGGCAAGGCACTCTTATGTTCCTACCTCCCACCAAGCTAACAGACTGATGCACTGTCCACTGTTAACTATTTTATATGAAATCCACATGTTAGGGAAGGAGTGTTGAGAGAGCAAAAGCCGCCAGCATTGAAAACAAACTACAAAAGCTGGGGTATGAATTTAAGTAAATATATTTTTTTGTTCTCAATGTGTTAAGCCAGGGATCTTCAAACTATGGCTGGCGGACCACATCCGGCCCCTTACAAGATTCTTTCTGGCCCACAGGTAGGGTCAGCAGTGTATACTTAATGTGTACAGCTTAAGGATTAGGGTCAGAAGCAATGGCGATCCTAGGGGGGGGCCAGAGGGGGCCCTGACCCCCCCCAACATTTTACTGGGCCCCACCATGTGCCCCCCCCAAAAAAATATTTTTTTTTTTTTTTAATTTTTTTTTTTTTTTTTTTACAAAAAGGCAATTTCTTTTTGTTTGTATTCATATCGGATGTGCCGCATCTTACTCGGGCCACCGCTGGGGTAACACAGTCTCTATTGAGAGGGAGAACGTCCCCAGTCAGCTCCTGCAGGTGATTCCTCCCTCCTCCCTCTGCTCGCTGACACTGCATAATGCAAGCACTCACACAACCACGGCCGCCCGATCTGCTCCTTCCCATTGGCAGGGAGAAGAGCGAGTTGCACGAAGGACTCCACCAGGACTCTCAGTTACTGAAAAAACAGACTGATTTCTCCCGTCCTTAGGACAGGAGAACCAGCCTGTAAATTCCAAGAAATGCCAGACCAGCGCTGTCAATAGCAGGGGCAGGACAGCAAGAGGAGGCTGGGGAACCCCACAGTGACAGAACACCAGGGCCCCGAGGCAAGACAACCTTTGCAACCCTGATAGTTCTCCCACTGCTTTGGACCCTTATATTTTCTTGGTATGCTGGTGACATATATCTCTTGTTTTCTGTCACCCTGGGGGGGGCCCAATACAGTAGGAAGGGAGCTCACTGCAGAACATGTGAAAGGGCCGTTGTGGGATCATAGTAAAGGGCCCCAGGATAGATAATTATATATATATATATATATATATATATATATATATATATATATATATATATATATATATTTTTTTTTTTGCATTTTATATTGCCCCCCTATTTTTGTCCCTGTCCCCCCATGTGCCCCCCCTAAATATGAAAGCTGGAGACGCCACTGGTCAGAAGAGGCTACCTATGATCTCTATTTCAATACCCCCCATGTAATGGGGGACTCTGATGATGGGGGCCTTGATGCAAGAGAGGCTCTTGTTCTGTTATAAATGCCACTTTATGCCTTGACACACCTCTTGAGACCCAGTTTGCAGTTTGTCCAGTCAGTATTGTTGACCAGATTTGGGGTCTCTGTGACCCCAGGTCGTCGAGCTACGACCCTCAAAGCTTGATCGTTCTTTGTTTGTTTTTTTTATGTTAGTGGCAGGTGAGGCTTTGCCTCACCTGTCTCCCCTTGCTGCACGTCCCTGGGCTTTAGCATGTTAAAGCAGTGGTTGTCAATTTATGAGCCAAAGGGGGCCTCAAATGCGGCCCCTGACAACACCAAATGGCCGCACATTAAATTCAATATATATAATGCTTAAGATGACTGTTGCAGACTTAATAGAGGAAAATGAGCGTTATGCCGCATACACGCCGCCGGACTTGCCAACGGGCTAAACTCCATCGGCATTTCCGATGGAAAGATTTAGGACATGCTCTATATCTGAGTCTGTCGGAAATGCCGACAGAAAAAGTCCGATGGGGCATACACACGGTCGGAATGTCCGACCGAAAGCTCCAATCGGACTTTTTCTCTCGGGAAGTCCAGCCGTGTGTACGCAGCATTAGCGAGTGTGGACATTTTCTGGCTGTGAATATACTGTAGAAGACAACATGAAATCGGGAACATGTTATATAAGGTGAGAAGAGATCAATGCTATTACCATAATCAATGTTCTCCCTACAGGCTACTGAGGTCTGAGGGCTGCACATCATATACCAAAGGGCCGCATTTGGCCCTCAGGCCACAGGTTGGGCACCAGGGTGTTAAAGCCTAAATGAGATGGTAGTGGTTGTATTCCCTTTTACTTTGAGTCCCGTAGCATGAAATTGTGTATGGAAAATCCTGTTGAGAAACTATCACCATCATAGACAAATATGAAAAACGACCGTGTGTCAGCTTCTTCTACTGGAGTACTTTAAATATAGTGAAGCAGAATTATATATTTTTTTCCATTGTTGGTATTTATCATTCTATGCTGAGACCTGTTTCTGTATTTACTACTACGGAAACAAAAAGTCATTTATGAATAAAACCATCGGCACTACTATATTTTCCATTCAAGCGATTTTATTTTCTTGCTCGCTGTTATAAAATTAGTACAATTTTGTAGCCATGAAAACGTGAGCCATGAACAGATACTTCCCGCGGTGTGCTGCCATTCAACATCGACTGAATGGAGCTAAAATGCCATTTGCCACAGCTATAACAAATCACTACGGGTGTTCATTAATTATACACACGGCAATTATACCGGATGACTGACAGGCTGCGGATAAAATTGGCTTTCTTGGCCAGAAATGTTTGTACGCTTTATAGTTAACGTGCCCTCATACATATCTAGGGTAACTATACCCTAGATATAGCAATGCTCTACTTGCTACATAGTAAATGGGAATATTTTCATGAAAGTTGAGACAATTCTTGAACAAAGTATAAGGAATTTTTATTGAACAACCTGCGCCAGTCCATTTTTTAAATATAATATCACTAGGTTCAAGGTTTGTTTTCTCAACCACTTCAGCTCCGGAA
Organism: Lithobates clamitans; assembly: GCA_037952925.1. Lineage (NCBI taxonomy): Eukaryota > Metazoa > Chordata > Amphibia > Anura > Ranidae > Lithobates > Lithobates clamitans. The sequence goes on along the minus strand of JBBGZY010000996.1, from coordinate 3,844,268 downwards.
GGTTTTACCCCCTAATGACCAGGCCATTTTTTGCGATACTGCACTGCTCTGCTTTAACTGACAATTGCGCAGTCGTGCGACGCTGTGCCCAAATAAAATTGATGTCCGTTTTTTCCCACAAATAGAGCTTTCTTTTGGTGGTATTTGATCACCTCTGTGGTTTTTATTTTTTTGCGCTATGAACAAAAGACCGACAATTTTGAAAAAAAAAATAAAAAATTAATAATAAATATAATAATAAAAACAATAATTTTTACTTTCTGCTATAAGACATACCCAATAAAAAAATGTAAAGAAATCAAATTTCTTCATCAATTTAGGTCAATATGTATAGTGTTCACACCCATGCGATCCAAATGATGTCTGAATTGACAGTTCGCACTGCGATATGCGAACCGATCTGGAGGTGTCATTATTTGTGTATTAACACTCCCGGCGGTTCGCATAAAAGCAGTGTGAACTGCCATGGGAGTCAAGTGCGATGCGGGAACCCGCAGTGGATTTGCAGTGTTTACATATCGCACCTATGTGAATGGAGTGTAAGTGACACTTTTTGGGGACCAGTGACACCAATACAGTGATCAGTGCTAAAAAAAATTGCACTGTTACTGTATACATGACACTGGGAGAGAAGGGGTTAACATCGGGGGCAATCAAAGGGTTAAGTGTGCTTCTTAGGAGTGATTTCTAACTGTGGGGGGAGGGAAACCTAATAGTCTCTCTTGTACATGTATTGCATTGTGATTATCAGCGACTATATTTGAATTTCAGAAAGAGAAAAATTACCCAGAACGTAATCTACCCCTGAAGAAGGAATATATACTAATAATTCCGAAACATGTTGGGATATATTTAAGAAACCCATATGGACTGACCACAGTACAACTCTGGCAGTACATGGGTATACTTGACAATATTGGGTTTGATTATACCATGTATTTTCGAACTATGTATACCTACTTTCTATTTATTTGTATATATTGCTTTTATGTATCATAATTGTCTCCAGGGCTACGTTTGCCCTTTTACTATGTTTTGTATTTAATAAAAGCGGCGTCACTGCCTCTTAAAGAAATTTACCTGGATAATACTATCTGCCTGTCCAACGGGGTTTTATCATATATGTGCATCTGATACATATCCTTCCACATACCTCCCAACATTTTAAGATGGGAATGAGGGACACCTACTAGCAAACCCATGTAGGTATAGGACACGCCCCCTGCCACACCCCTTTTAAAGGAGAATTAACAACAACAAAAAAGTTTATTAAATCTACAAGGGTATTTTTTTTACCACTAGTATTCCTTTATATTGGCTTTTAAAATTTACAAATGCAGCAATTTAGAATTTGGATGAATGGTTTAGCACTGGGAAACACTTTTTTTTAAAAGACTAAAAGTTCATTTTATATACAACTATATGGATCAGACCAAAATGAGGGACAAATGAGGAGGAAAGAGGAACAGAGGGACATTGCTCCAAATCAGGGACAGTCCCTCGAAATCAGGGACAGTTGGGAGCTATGCTTCCATATCTAATTAGGATGTTGGCAGCCCCATACAACCTCTCCCCAACATAATTTCTGCCTTGTTTACATAGGCAGACCGCCATTCTGCCTCTCCTGTGAACGATCGGTGGGTCCTGGTGGCCATCGCGGCCACCGGACCCGCTGATTGGCTCCTGCTGTGTCCAATCAGAGCGGTAGCAGGGCTCCGGCGGTGTGCGCGCACCCCAGAGCCGAAGAAGAATAACATACAGGTACGTGATTTTGCACTTAAGGGCCGTCTTGTCGCAGTATAAGTAAGGGCGGTCGTTAAGCGGTTAAGGAAGCAGCCGCAGCCTGAGTAGAAAAGCCTGCCCCCATTCCAGCATGTTGTAGAGCAGTGGTTTCCAAACTGTGGCCCGGGTCCTGGATGCGGAACTTTGCTTGACTTTATCCAGCCCTTGAGGCACTATTCCTTACCGTGATATCAACAACAGGGCACTATTCAACAATGGGGTATTGTTTACACCTGGGGCATTTTCTAATCCCATTGGTCACAGTCCATCCCCCTCAAAATCTGAATGACAGTAAACTGGCCTTTAGTGTGGAAAGTTTTTCAGACCACTGCTGTAGAGTAAGAGCCTTGCTCTGTGTGTGGAATCAGGGACCTCTCAAAAGAGGTTGGACACACCTATTGCTGAATCACAGATAGACCTTTTCAATCATCAGGCAGAGAATAAGCTTTACCAACTGCATCTCTACAGCATACTAGCAAGGGACAGACTTTTCTTCTCAGGCTGTGGCTGCTTGCTAAGGAAAACAACCTGTAAGGCTTTAAATACCTTTTGTTTTGATGCCCCTACAATGTATTTAGCTGATTTTAAACAAAAGTTCAGTCCAATTATATTCTTGAAAATGCTACATGGACATTGCCCAATCCCACATTATCAAAGTTGGGATACGCCTCCAAGGATGCTCAGGATGTTACTATCTTCTATTATAAGGAAGTGGAGGCACTTGGGCTATATACATCCGGAAAGTATTCGCAGTGCTTTACTTTTTCCACATTTTGTTATGTTACAGCCTTATTCCAAAATGTATTAAGTTAACTATTTTACTCAAAATTCTACAAACAATATCCCATAATGACAACGTGAAAGATTATGAATTTTTTTTATAAAAATAAAAAATAAATTAAAAAAATCACATGTACAGAAGTATTCACAGCCTTTGCCTTGACACTCAAAATTGAGCTCAGGTACATCCTGTTTCCACTGATCATCCTTGAGATGTTTCTACAACATTATTGGAGTCCACCTGTGGTAAATTGAGTTGATTGGACATGATTTGGAAAGGCACACACCTGTCTATATAAGGTCCCACGGTTAACAGTGCATGTCAGAGCACAAACCATGCCACGAAGTCCAAGGAGTTGTCTGTAGACCTCCGAGACAGGATTGTATTGTGGCACAGATCTAGGGAAAGGTACAGAAAAATTTCTGCAGCATTGAAGCTCCCAATGAGCACAGTGGCCTCCATCATCCGTAAATGGAAGAAGTTTGGAACCCCAGGACTCTTCATAAAGTGGGCCGCCCGGCCAATCTAAGCAATCGGGGGAGAAGGGCCATAGTCAGAGAAGTGACGCGATCACTCTGACAGAGCTCCAGCGTTTCTCTGTGGAGAGAGGAGAACCTTCCAGAAGAACAACCATCTCTGCAGCACTCCACCAATCAGGCCTGTATGGTAGAGTGGCCAGACGGAAGCCACTCCTCAGTAAAAGACACATGACACACAAAATATAAACACCGCAGAGGTGATCAAATACTACCAAAAGAAAGCTCTATTTGTGGGAAAAAAAGAACATCAATTTTGTTTAAGTACAGCGGTGCACGACCGCGCAATTGGCAGTGCCGTATCGCAAAAAGTGGCCTGGTCATTACGGGGGCAAATCCTTCCCGGGCTGAAGTGGTTAATCAATTATCACACATCAGTAACATCCAATACAATTGTTTTTAGTGTATATATATATATATATATATATATATATATATATATATATATATATATGTATAAGTCGAATTTTTCAGCACTTTTTTTATGCTGAAAGTGCCCCCCTCGACTTATACTCGAGTCAAGCACTTTTCTGCAGCAAAAAATTTCATTTTCTGAACCAACTTTGTATCTCAGGGGAATTTAGTGCTAGGAACCCCAAATTTGGGGAACTGGTACCATAACATATCCAAAGCTGAAGTTCCTAGCACTAAGTGGCCCCGAGATACGGGGCCCCAAAATTGGTTCAGAAAATGTCATTCTCTGCTGCAGAAGTGCTTGACATTTTCTGAACTGACTTTGGGGCCCCATATCTCAGGGCCACTTGGTGCTAGGAACCCCAAGTTTGAAGTGCAAACCCAGTGGAACTGGTACCATAACATATCCAAAGCTGGGGTTCCTAGCACCAAGTGGCCCTGAGATACGGGGCCCCAAAACCGGTTCAGAAAATGTCATTCTCTGCTGCAGAAAAGTGCTTGATATTTTCTGAATTGATATTTGGGGCCCTGTATCTCAGGGCCACTTGGTGCTAGAAACCAAGAGCTTTAGAAATTTTATGGTGCTCCACACCAAATTTGGGGTTCTTAGCACTAAGTGGCCCCGAGATACGGGGCCCCAAATTCGGTCAACTGTGTCCATCTGCAGCAATGTCATTTCGGGACTCTTTGGGTTCAGAGACCCCAAATTTTGGCTGCAGCTAGGGGACATCTAGGAACCCTTAACTACCAAGTTTTAAGTTCAGGGGACCTATGACTGCAAATGGGCACAGTGAGGCTGCAAATGGGAATTGTTGACCCTCTTTTCCACTTACAGTAGCTGTGCATTTCTCACCTTCGTCTTATACTCGGGTCAATAAGTTTTCCCCATTTTTTTTGTGGTAAATTAGGGCCTCAACTTATACTCGGAACGATTATACTCGAGTATATACGGTATATATATATTCACCAATAGGAATGCATTAGGGGCTCATTCACAAAGACAAGCCGGCAGAGACATGTTTTGCTAGAAAGGCCATGCAGCACCAGGCAGGGCTGCCTAGTGAATTTTGTTAGAAGCAGGGTAAGTATTTAACATAGCAGATAGCACCAATGGGGCTAATTAATTACATACAGTATAAGCTCACTTAACATGAACTTATACTTCAATATTAGACAAATGATTCCCAGAGGACTATGAGATATTTAAAAAGATAACAAGGAAGCATAGTTGAAGCTACCTGCTTTGAAGTTGACTTTCTCTAACTGACACCTCTGACAAAACCATTGAAAACATATTCATTCACTTCTGTGTCTATAAATTTTAGCTTAAACTACCGAGATGTGAAAATGACTGTCTTAACAACAAAGGAGCTAAGGAAACAAAGGAAAACATCTTTAAAGGAGGCTAAAGCTCCACCTACTGACTTATAAGGACAATGCAAAATATTAATATGCTATATTTTATATTTATTTGACACAAAAAAGCAATATTTTTGATTGGTTCTCACCATAATAAAGAAAGAAAATATCAATATAAAACCTAGATATTCCCTTCAATACCTTTTTCTCCTGCTAAACTTTACATAATGGGTTTTCAGGATATTTGACTTGAGGATTAGTCTAACAGATTCACTAAGCGATGACATTTGCAATATAAAAGCCCTTTCTGCTCCCTCGAAACTTTCATCACTGTTGCATATTGCCAAGATCAATGTAATGCTAGCAGCGCTGAACAGCCAAATCAGCAATTTAAGGTGCCCACTGACATAAATAGATAAAAGTTGTTTAGACATGAATGATTTCTAAACATTCATTTGACTGTCTGGAAATGTTTGACACATGAACATGATATGGAAAAATGACCAATAGCAGCCCACATAGGGTTGAATTCTTTGGATCGTTTGTCTGGAAGAGTCACGTGTTTATAGAAACGCTGGCTGATGGCAAATGTCCGTTCCCGCCAGCTTCACGTCCAACAATTTTTTACGGGGAAAAAATGTAAAACAATATTGGATGACATCTGAAGGTCCACCAAAATTTTGAGACTTAAATTAGTCTAAAGTGTATGGAAACTCAAATATCGAGGATCTAAGAACAACTTTTTTTTTTCTGTTAAATGTATTAGTGCAAGCATTTTGGGCTTTTTTGCTATCAGTGCAGCTCCATTAAAGCCCAACTGAACCCTCAGTTTTAATCAGCTAAATACATTACAAGGGGATAAAAAGACAAGGAGTTAAATGTCTTACAGTTCCTTTTTTCTTTCCAAAGCAGCCACATTTTGATTAGGAACGACTGTCATCCTCATGTTTATAAAAATCACATGAGGGCAGACAGCAAAGTTTGCACCAAAAATCTTAACTGCGCAAAATTATGCCAACCTCTAAAAAGGTTGCAGAATAAATCAAATAACATGAAACTGTGTAAAACCTTAGTGGCTCAGGGCATTATCAGGTTAAAATGCTGTTGGCATCAGCACCTTCTCCTCTATAGCAGGATCAGGATATCAGCGTTTTGGGGTGAAGCTGCTCCTTTGTCAAGCCAATATTATGTTATTAATACAAAAAAGTGGAAAATACCGCGCCAATCAAAAAAATGTATAAGTAAGCAGCCAACACTCCAATAAGACCAAATTGTGCAAAGTGTGTAAACATAAATAGTGTAGCGCTAACGTGAAAAAAATCTATTAAATAATATATAATATTCAAACAGAATATAAGCAAATATTCCACAATAAAGTAGAGAATGAACTAATCTAGTTTATATATCAATGTAAAGTATAGAATGTGCAATGTGACATCATATGAAGAAACACTCGTATATAAGTGAAAATAAAATAAAATAAAATAAAATTCCGTATTGGTGTTTAAAGTGTCCACATTCCAATAAAAACGGACTGGGAAACTGATATTGTCCAGAATTAGAGGTTGTAGCCACCAATTGGGGCCTGATCTCAGTAATAAATCATGCAAACAGGATAGGTTCCATACAATGCAGATGTTCCATAAAAATCTTCTCCATAGACATCTATTCAACACAAAAGATAGGGTACTCTTACCAACTTTGGTGGACTCACAGGCCGTTGGCGGTGAGTCGGAAAGGCTTGTACTGTCTCAAATGGAGGACAGTATGGAAACAGGTCATGTACTGGAAAGCCTCTTCCTCCAAATGGGGTGCCGGGATCCTAACCGGATGGTCCGCCCAATCTCCGTTTTGTTCAAAAGTGGAAACCATGTACAAAGAAAGAAAAAAGGAGCCTCCACATGGTGTAAATCCAACAATTCAATTGGCATTTATTTGATCAATCAAGACCATTAATAGTCCATATGAGTAAAAAACGTGAAAAATAGAATCGATTCCAAAGTTTAAAAAGGCAAGCGTGGTAAAGGTGGCTGGGTACAGCAAGGAAACCCGACGCGTTTCGTCTTATACCCCAGCAGAAGTCTCTTAAGACGAAACGCGCCGGTTATTGATCCTGGGCATGAGACTTGCCATATAAACTGACTGTGGATAGGCTGCCATCTACTGGCTTGACATATACCGTATTTATCGGCATATACCGTATTTATCGGCATATAACACGCACTTTTTTCCCCTTAAAATCAGGGGGAAATCGCGTGTGCGTGTTATACGCCAATCCCCTGCGATCCTGACCTGTCAGATCTAAAAAATCGCCAACCGCGATTTGAAAATGGCGCTTCCGGCGCCGAAATACACAGTGCCGGTCCTCGGCTCTTCTCGGCCACTTTCGGCTTCACTCGAGCGCCGCCCGAACCTAGCCGAGTGTACTCGGCTAGGTTCAGATAGCTCCGCTCACCGTCAAGCCCATCCCGAGTGGAGCCAAAAGTGAACGAGAGCCGCCGAGAAGAGCCGGGGACCGCCTCTGTGTATTTCGGCGCCGGCGGCGACCATATTAAAATAGCAGTCGGCGATTTTGAAGCTCAGCGAGCTGCAAGGCTGCACTGGGGCAACGCTGGACTGGGGCAAAGCTGGACTGGGACAAGGCTGCACTGGGGCAAGGCTGCACTGGGGCAAGTCTGCAATGGACACTGGGGAAGGCTGCACTGACAAGGCTGCACTGACAAGGCTGCACTGACATGGCTGCACTGACATGGCTGCACTGGCAAGGCTGCACTGGCAAGGCTGCACTGAGAAGGCTGCAATGATGGGCATTTAAATGTAAGTTTTTTTCCCTTCAACTTCCCTCCTAAAAGTTTTTTTTTCCTTAAAATTCCCTCCTAAATTGGGGTGCGTGTTATACGCCGGTGCATGTTATACACCGATAAATACGGTATGTGCTGTTTGCACTATTGTGATTGTACACTTATTTTATTCTATTTTTTATACATCTACTACACATAGACAGTGGTGCTTTTGTGTCTCTCTCTTTTCTGTGCTATTACATAGGTAATCCTTGTGGATGTGCTCCTGCAATGGGACTACAGGGAAGCCATGAAAATGCACAATGCCTGCAAGGTCCCACTGTCAACTTATGACGTTACAGGCAGACACTCCTCCCAACCTACTCTGAAGAAATTGACTGCAGCACTGGCCACATGAGCAAAAGCCTAGGCATTGACCTTTACAGGACAGCAGGTTCAACCAATCTAAAATGCAACCCTGCACATCTGCACAAATCACATGACCAAATGCCTAGGATTTTGGTTATATGAGCAATGCCTAAGATCCAGAGCAAAATTTTCTCCAGAAAAATGAAGCATTCCAACCCTTTATTATCCATTAGAGGAAAAAGTACATTTAGCTTTATGCAAATAGATCCACTTTAAAGAGCAATTTCAGGTAATGAGTGAAAACAATCAGTGAATAGCTTTTTTTTCACTTGGTAATCACTTGGAAAATAACCCATTCATGTAACTGGGTGGCTACATCATCCCCCACCGTTATCTATGGAGGAAGACATGGCTGTATGGCTGTCACCCTAGGCTGCTCTCCTGATATGAATTCCAAACTTATCCATATCTTTTCATCTCCGTTACATGGGGGGGGGGGGAGTAGCTTACAGAAGATAGCTAGGAAGAAAGATATTCCACAGTGCAGCTCACAAGAATTGACAAGGACACAGCATTTCTGGCATTGACAACCTTCTTGACCCTTTACAGTCCAGGTTTCGCTTACTAAACTCCACTGAAACTGCCCTACTAAAACTCACTAATGATTTACTAACTTCTAAAACCAATGACTACTACTTCATACTCATACTACTAGACCATTCTGCACAGGGGCGTAACTAGAATTAGCAGGGCCCCATAGCAAAATGTTGTATGAGGCCCCCCTGCAAACAGCCCCCCCCCCCCCACAGCTGCCCTAGTGTCCATGACCTGTGACACATACAGTGTGACCTGTGCCCAATGCAGCGTGACCTGTGCCCAATACAGCATGACCTGTGCCCAATACAGTGTGGCCTGTGCCCCATACAGCGTGACCTGTGCCCAATACAGCCTGGTCTGCCTGTGCCCCATACAGCCCCACTTATGCAGAGGAAGAGGCAAGCTCCCGGATCAGCAGAGAGCGGGCTTGCCCACTGTAATAGCTTTCATTTGAATTTCCTGTCTTCCCGGGGCTCATCCTCACATAGCCCCACCTCTTGGCCCTACGCCTTTGATGACGTCACATGTCCCGCATTGGATCGGCGTTCTGTCTATCAAAGGCACCGGGCCAATAGGTGGAGCTATGTGACGTGAGCCCCGGAAACACTGGAAGTTCTAATGAAAGCTCTTACATCGGGCAATTCAGCTCTCTGCTAATACGGACAGCTCACCTCTTCCTTTCCTCTCTCTTCCCCTGGCTGGGAGACTGTGCCGGCGGTGCTCTTATCCTCACTGGGCCCCACTCGGCTGCGGGCCCCATAGTGCCCGCATGGGTTTCTATGGTGGTAGTTACGCCCCTGATTCTGCAGCCTTTGATACCGTTGACCATCCCCTCCTCAAAAAACTCCACTTTCTTGGCCTTCAAGAAAGTGGAAAGTGGTTTCCTCCTCCCCACTTCCTCTTTCTGTAGGGGTACCTCAAGGTTCTGTCCTCTGACTCCTCCTCTTCCCCATTTACACCTCCTGCCTTGGTCAATTAATAAACTCCCAAGGCTTCCAGTACCATCTTTATGCTGACAACACACAAATCTATTTCTCTACTTCTTAGCTCACTCTTTCAGTCTCCCTTTTGCAGTACTAACTTATTAACAAACATATCAGTGTGGATGTCACACCACTTCCTCAACTCAATCTTGCTAAGGCTGGGCTCATAATATTCCCCCCTGCCTGTGCCCCCTCTCCTAACTTCTCCATCAAGATCAATAATACTACCATCAGTCCATCCCCTCATGCCTGGGTGCTAGGTTTAATCCTGGGCTCTGACCTGTTTTTCAGCCCCAAATCCAATTGCTGTCCAAATATTGTAGACTTCACCTCCGTAACACCTCCAAAATAAGCCCCTTTTTAACCGTTGAAACCACTAAGCAACTTTTTCACTCCCTTGTTATCTCTCGCCTTGACTATTGTAACTCCCTCCTCATTGGCCTACCTCTCCGCAGGCTTTTCCCTCTTCAATCAGTCATGAATGCCACTGCCAGACTCATCCATCTTACCAACCGTTCAGTGTCCGCCACCCCTCTCTGCCAACCCCCAACACTGGCTTCCCATTGCCCAACAAATAAAATTCAAAACACTAACAATAACATACAAAGCCATTTACAACTCTGCGCCAAGCTACATCACCAATCTGGTCTCCAAATATCACCCAAACCGTCCTCTCCGCTCCTCTCAAGACCTCCTGCTCTCTAGCTCCCTTGTCTCTTCCTCCCATGCTCATCTTCAGGACTTCTCCAGAGCCTCTCCTATCCTCTGGAACTCTCTACCCCAATCTGTCCGGTTATCTCCCACTCTGTCCACTTTTAGGCAATCCCTGAAAACTCATCTTTTTAGGGAGGCCTATCCTGCCTTCAGCTAACAATGGAATCTTCTACCTCTCTCATCCATTCATCCCTCACAGTTACTAACTTTTGTTTCAACAGCCTCTCCCTATTAGATTGTAAGCTCACAGGAGCAGGGCCCTCCTAAACCCTCTTGTATTGTAATTGCACTGTCTCCCTTTATATTGTAAAGCATGTTGCAAACTGTTGGTGCTATATAAATTCCGTATAATAATAATAAGTTGCAACCTATTGTTCTTGTATTTAGTTTTCCCTCATATTTTAGCTTTGAGTGGAGTGTTCCTCTAAAGCAGGCATGTCCAAAGTCCGGCCATCGGGACAATCTCGGCCCGCGTTCCAGTTTTGAATGGCCCGCCTGGTTATTTGGACATATATATCTTTTGTGGCCCCCAACGATCTCTCAGCGCAGGGGCCACAAAAGATATATATGCTGGGTGCCTTGGAGGGGACAGGGAGGAGGCGGGATGAGTGCCGCACACACAGGCAAATTTCCTGTTTACACGGCAGCCTCTGTAATAGGAAGTCCTGTTTCCTGCGCTGCCATTGGACGACTGTTCTGTCCATCATAGGAGGCCGCCGAGAAAACAGGAGTTTTTTCTGTATGTAATCTTTTGGCGTCGTCCCGCCCGCCCTCCCTGTCCCCTCCAAGGCTGCAGATGGATGGGCATCAATCAGGCTGCACTGATGGCAATGGTGAGTCTGCATTCATGTTAATGGGGGTGCTGCATTCCTGGCGGTGGTGGGTGCTGCATTCCTGGCAATGGTGGGTGCTGCATTCCTGGCCATGGTGTGCGCTGCATTCCTGGCAACGGTGGGTGCTGCATTCCTGGCAACAGTGGGCGCTGCATTCATGGCAAAGGTGGGTGCTGCATTCCTGGCAAGGGGGGTGCTGCATTCCTGGCAAGGGGGGTGCTGCATTCCTGGCAATGGGGGTGCTGCAATCATGGCAATGGGGGTGCTACATTCATGGCACTTGTAAAGATGCAGATGGGCACTGATTAGGCTGCATTGATGGGCACTGACCCTTATTTTGCTCACAGTTCTTTATTTAAAATTTAATTTTTTTCCTGAAAATTCCTCTTAAAGTGAAGGTGCGTGTTATACGCCAATAAATACGCCAAATAACACGCACAAGCTCCTCTCTTCACCACACACAGCCACAAAGGCAAGAGAATTCTTGTTGGGCAGTGTATTAGTGCTCGGACGAACACACTTATTACCGAATTTTAATAGTTCAAAAAATGTCAGGCAAAATGGTCGGCCCTCACGCATGTCCAGTTCATCAAATCTGGCCTTCTTTGAAAAAAAGTTTGGACACCCCTGCTTTAAGGCTACAGGTATCTTTATTCTTCTTCCATAGTTGAACGATACCTACCAACATTCCCCATCATCCATCGATCCAGATTGTCAACCTGTGATGATATTAAGAATACCCCCCTCCTAACATTGTTCCCTTTTGCAGGGAGGCTCCTGTTAGCATAGCTCGCCAGACCTCTGCCAGGGAATGAGAGGAGGGATGGGAGGGCTATATCAGCTACTAAATACTCCGTGCTCCAGCCAAGATCACATTCAGGCTAGGAACTGGATACATACACACATCAGGATTACGCAGCAGGCAGGGGAATTTACGCATAAGGCTTAGGGTTTCAGATGATTCCTAAAAATAATCACTATTATGTATCCTACAGACTGAGTGCCTGACAGCATAAATAGTGCATAATTTAAACTACTTCTATGTGTATATTAAGCGAGGACTTCCAAAAAAAAAAAATAGAAAATGTATGAAGGACAGCAGGTGTGCCTAATATCTCTGTATTCTGTGTCCCATGCCACCGCTGCATCAACTCACACTGTCTCATTCCCATGGCGTTCTGTATACTGTTGTTATTATGTAGCAATGGGACTTTATTATACTCTTACGAAGAAAGCAACTTTTCTCAGGACTGAATATAGAAGCTTCGTTCACATGGGGCGTACTACAGTGTATACTCGTGTGAAGGTCATGTTTGCCCACATGGGGATGCACAGGTGTTGCATGCATTCATGTGCAGGCTGTCCCATTTATGTCACTTGGGAAACCTCCATGGACACAGCCGCTGTTCCCAATTTGACATCCATGTGGCCCCAAACACACGCACTGTCTGGATTGGGGGCCAAGCACCCGCCCCTGTATGGCTGTCAAATTGGGAGCAGCGGCTGTGTCCCAAGCAACATGACATTTTTATTAAAAAACAATAATTGTCTGTAGATCCTTGATGACTTGGCGTTAACTCCTTGATTTGGCGATCCCTCGCCCTAGTGGCCGCTTTTACGTCTCTAATTGTGTCCGTGCCTTCTCTCCATACTTTGGTCCAAGTAAATACTAAATGGAATATATGTTTTATCATTTACATGAACCAATGACTGTATAATGATTGCTGTACTTTATTACAGATATAATAACATACATCGTGGCTTGGCGCACCCCTGATGAAAGTAACATTGAAACGCGTCGGGTACTTCTTCCACACGCAAGTGCCAAGATGTTTATCTTTGTGAAATAAGTATGATATTTATCGGCGTATAACATGCACTTTTTGGAAATCGTGTGTGCGTGTTATACGCCGATCCTGCTGCCTCGGAGTGGAAGGAGGGGACGAGCGCCACTGGATTACACACAGCCGCGATCTCCTGTGTATCCGGCGCAGTCCCGCCGCCCTGGCCCGGCATTGGACCACTGCTTTTCCATCATATGAGCCAGGCGGGACTGTGAGTGACTGAGCGCCGGATATACAGGAGATTGAGGATCTGTGTCACTGGCGCGGCTGCAATCATCTGCAAAGGCGAGTCTGCAGATGTGTACTAAACAAGCTGCAATCACGGGCATGCTAGAGGCTGCAGATGGGCATGTTAGATGATGCAGATGGGCATGTTAGAGGGTGCAATAATGGGCATGTTAGAGGCTGCAATAATGGGCACATTAGAGGCTGCAGATGGGCATGTTAGAGGCTGCAGATGGGCATGTTAGAGGCTGCAGATAAGCATGTTAGAGGCTGCAGATAAGCATGTTAGAGGCTGAAATAATGTGCACATTAGAGGCTGCAGACGGGCACTAAACAGGCTGCAATAATGGGCACATTAGAGGCTGCATATGGGCATAGATCAGGCTGCGTTGATGGGCACTGGTAAGGCTGCAGAGCACTGACCCTTATTTTAAAATTTAAGGTTTTTTTTCTGAAAACTTCCCTCTTAAAGTTAAGGGGCGTGTTATACGCCAATACGATATTTAAACTGACAAGTGCAATATGGCTGCCTCATCTGTAAACCGCTAAACATATTTGTTATTATATTTTACTTGTATCAATAAAATGTATAACTTTTACTATACTTTATAGTCCCAGGGAAAATATGTTTTTCAAAGCAACATGAATGGGACTGCCTGCGCATACGGGTGTACGCTGTAGAATGTCCAGGTGAACGAGGTCTTACAGTGGTTGTAAACCCAAATACCCAGTGAAGTGACTGGCCTCAGGTGATTCAAAGATATTAATAAAAATCCTCTTACGTAAGTTGTACCTGTTTATCTGCAGTCTTCTCTTTTCTACAGCCCTTCAAAGTGCAGCTTGTCTGAGCTGTCAGAAAAAAAAGGGGCAGAGCGCTGAAATTACACACACGAGAGCTCAGTGAGAACTGATTGGAAGGAAGGGACACACCTCGCTTCACGCCACACACAGGAGCGGGCTGTCAATCACAGGCTGTGTGCTGGAGATCCCTCCCTGTCACCTTTTTTCTCTTGGTGTCAGGAAAACTTGTCAGAAGTGATTCAGGCTGATAGCAGAGGAACGAGGCAGAATAAAGAAATGACAGTGCTCTTAATTGAGACAAGTACACACTATAGAAGGATATGCTTTGTTCATATTTCATGTTTGAGGTTTACAACCACTTTCTCATGCATGTGTGTCAGAAGGGTGGCCATATAAATGTGGAATTTAGGAGTCCATCAGTCCAATATAGTAGCCAAGGTACATCTTCTACTGGTGATAAAAGCTTTTGAAAAATGAAAGGCAACAGCTGTACATTTTTTATATACATTAGCTACTGGGCTTCTATGATCTGGTATTTAACTTGACAAAGTTGGGGGACCAGAGAGGCTTTTGGATCAGGGCTGCTGATAAGGCAGTACAGCTAGCCCTCCTGTACTGGGCCCAGGCCCCATCAGTTCAAAAGGGGGGCCCGGGTACCTGCTGAGCCGGGGGACCGGCTGTACTGTCTTACTGCAGACCAATCCTCTTCTGTCTCCCCCTTCAACTCTGCCAGCTTCTCCTTCTCTTTCTTCCTCCGGCTGTACTGCAGAGAGAATGGTTCTAGCACATATGTCCCTTCCATCTGCTGTCCGAGCCCCCCTATGTGCCCCTTTCCCCCGCAGCACTGCAGGCTTCCCTCCTCTCTTTTACCACCGGCAGCTGCTGCAAACACACAGGGGGATGTTTCTGGATTGAGAGCAGGGGAAGGGACCGGTAAATATGTAATTTACTGGGCCTTTCCTTTCCTGAATGAACACAGTGAGCGATCAGTACCAATCACTCCTGTGTCCATTCATCGCTGAAGCTTAGTAAACTGTGCTCACTATGCTTCAGTTTGTGAATGAGCAGTAAGCCCTCAGAGCACTTCCTATTCATTCATCTGTGCAGCTGAGGCTGCAGAGAATGGGACTGATACATCTATGTCCTCAGTCACTTTTGGCCGGGGGGGGGGGGGGGGGTCTGTCAGGTAGGCCGTATGGGGCTCCGTGATTTCTAACAGCAGCCCTGCATTGGATAAAACATTTTTTAATATGCACAATTATATAAACAGTATTACCTAAAGGAAAACAGTGTTCAGACCTCAAAACTGTCCACACCTCCAACTTACCAGAGTTAGGAAAAGGATGGTTGGCACTCATGATGACATCCAAAAAAAATGGTATTCCTTTCGAATGTATTACCCAAAGCTTGTATCTTGTCTTCCATTGTTCCACTGTTACTCCCTGATCAACTTGCTAATAAAATTTAAAAAAGAAACTTTTGGTCGTTAAGGTATGTCATCAAAACTTTTTTGGTTTTGATTACATACCTATTTTTAGATGCCATGACATCACCACTGGGTCTCTGTGCTACATTATGCAATGCAGCAAAATCATAACTGGTGGGAGGGGCCAGCAGGGTGCTGTATATAGCTTCTTGAAAACATCACACCACCCTCCCTCAGTACTAGTCTGGCTGGCCCTTGGGAGGAGTTATGCAAATATGAAAACGCCTTGATGAATGGATGTCAGTCTGGAGGAGAGGGGCTTTCTAGGCAAGGCTGCATTTGCATGTTGCATGCCTCTATAACTAAGAGGATTGAAATCCAATGAATTAAAGTAACGGGCAAGGGGGAGTAAATCTGGGAGGTTTTCTGGTTCCTCCAGCCAGAAAATGAGGCAGCCTCTATCTGACTTGCTGAAAGCTTATGATGCACACTGTAAGAAGCTCACAGTGTGGAGTAAAATCAGAATAAGGGTAAGCAAGGAGGGAAAGAGGGAACCAGGAAAGCAAAATCTAAGTAGAGGTAAAGGCTCTCCATTCAGTCACTGCATTGAGTTATGTACCAACAGTCACGTCAGGTACAGGAATTTGAATCAGAGCATTGTTGGGCTTATTACTGGTATTGTGTATGGAAGGGAAATGTTTCCTTAGATTTTGTTTTCAAGCAATACACAATTGGCAGAATAACCACACTGTAATATTTATATGCTGGTAACGAAATGACGCTGTAATACGATATAACAAGCATCACATGACCACAACAGGAACGCATTTGTTATTGTTACCAGCAGCACCATTGTTCCAACCAGCTCTGCCTTAGCTGAGACTCTCACTCATGATAGAATCACATTTAGGGTTTAGACACACGTTACACAGGGAAGACCATACACTAGTAGAATTTTGTTTACAATTTTTCATTTTCATTCGATTTTCTAATGGTTAGTGGTGTCAAATCAATGGTTGTATTTCACCGCAATGATGAGAAAAGGGAGCAGGATGGAAAAATTCTTCTCAAACAAACTAATATCTTGTTCAATACATTTTTCTTGACCTTTACAATATAAAAATATAACATGAACATGAACCATAAACCAATACATGTACAATAGAACTGCACGATTCTGGATAAAATGAGAATCACAATTTTTTTGCTTAGAATGAAGATCACGATTCTCGGCATAACATCATCTTTCACGTTATACGAAAAAAAAAAAAAAAAAAAAAGGGCTAACTTTACTGTTTAGTTTTTTTTTAATTCATTGAAGTGTACCCCCCCCCCCCCTAAAAAAAAAGAAGCCATCTCCTGTGCACAGCCCCCTTCAGATCACCCCACAGATTTTCAATGGGATTCAGGTCTGGGCTCTGGCTGGGCCATTCCAAAAATGTAATCTTCTGGTGAAGCCATTCCTTTGTTTATTTGGATGTATGCTTTCGGTCATTGTCATGCTAAAAGATGAAGTTCCTCTTCATGTTGCCTGAAGGTTTTGTGCCAAAATTGACTGGTATTTGGAACTGTTTATAATTCCCTCTACCTTGACTAAGGCCCCTGTTCCAGCTGAAGAAAAACAGCCCCAAAGCATGATGCTGCCATCACCATGCTTTACAGTGGGTATGGTGTTTTGGTGATGTGCAGTGTTGTTTTTGTTCCAAACATATCTTTTGGAATTATGGCCAAAAAGTTCAACCTTGGTTTCATCAGACCATAACACATTTTCCCACATGCATTTGGGAGACTTCTCAAAGCCTTTTCAAAAGACTTCCGTCTTGCCACTCTACCCCATAGCCCAGACATATGAAGAGTATGGGAGATTGTCACATGTACCACACAGGCAGTACTTGCCAGATGTTCCTGCAGCTCCTTTAATGTTGCTGTAGGCCTCTTGGCAGCCTCCCTGAGCAGTTTTCTTCTCGTCGTTTCATCAATTTTGGAGGGACGTCCAGTTCTTGGTAATGTCACTGTTGTGCCATATTTTCTCCACTTTATGATGACTGTCTTCACTGTGTTCCATGGTATATCTAATGCCTTGGAAATTCTTTTGTACCCTTCTCCTGACTGATACCTTTTACCAATGAGATCCCTCTGATGCTTTGGAAGCTCTCTGCAGTCCATGGCTTTTGCTGTAGGATGCGACTAAGAAAATGTCAGGAAAGACCTACTAGAACAGCTGGACTTTATTTGGTGTTAATCAGAGGCACTTTAAATGATGGCAGTGTGTACTGACTCCTATTTAACATGAGTTTTGAATGTGATTGCTTAATTCTGAACACAGCTACATCCCCAGTTATAAGAGGGTGTGCACACTTATGCAACCACATTATTTTAGTTTTTATATTTTTGCTTCCCAACCCTAAAAGATTTCAGTTTGTTTTTCAATTGAGTTGCATAGTTTATAGGTCACATGAAAGGTGGGAAAAGTTCTGAAATTATTTATCTTTGTCTCATTTTTTTACATCCCAAAAACCTGACATTTTAACAGGGGTGTCTAGACTTTTTATATCCAATATATATATATATATATATATATATATATATATATATATATATATATATATATATACGCACACACATACATACATATACATACATATATACACATATAATTGTGTGTGTGTCACTTACTACTGACTACTACCCTCAGCTCTGCATCATCTACTACTACCAACCTCTGCATCACCTACTCTCAACCTCTGAACTCTGCATCATTTACACCTGACCTCTGAACTTTGTGTCACTTACTACTGACTACTACCCTCAGCTCTGCATCATCTACTACTACCAACCTCTGCATCACCTACTCTCAACCTCTGAACTCTGCATCATTTACACCTGACCTCTGAACTTTGTGTCACTTACTACTGAACCCCTCTGTACTCTGTGTCCCTTTAAGCTACAGCCAGTATTCAGCGCAATGAAAATCACACCCAACTTTTGCTGCGGCGCTCCGCGCCGTGCTTTTTCTCAGCTGTGTGGGCCTAACTTATGATCTTGCACACAGGCCCACAGCTTTCAGAAAATGCCCCTGGCCTGAGCTCATCAGGACAGGTAGATGTGTCTCATCTCTGCTTCCTTGCACCACTCTTCATATCACACATATCATAGATTAGTAGAGGGTACAGCAGTGAGGCAGATGAGAAGGGGGTTCAACGATGGGACAGAAGAGCAGGGCGGTACAGTGATGGGGCAGAAGAGCAGGGGGTTAGAGTGGAAGGACAGATGAGCAGGGGGGCGTTCAGTGTTGGGCCAGATGAGAAGGGGGTTACAGTGATGGGACAGATGAGCAGGGGGGTTCAGTGCTGGGGCAGATGAGAAGGGGGTTTAGCGATAGGACAGATAAGCAGGGGGTGCAGTGGTGGGGCAGAGGTGCAGCGGGGTACAGTGGTGGAAGAGATGAGAAGGGGGTTCAGCGATGGGACAGAAGAGCAGGGCGGTACAGTGGTGGGGCAGATGAGCAGAGGGTTACAGTGGAAGGACAGATGAGCAGGGGGGGTGGGGGGTTCAGTGTTGGGCCAGATGAGAAGGGGGTTACAGTGGTGGGACAGATGAGGAGGGGGTACAGCGGTGTCGCAGATGTGAAAGGAGGTACATTGGTAGGACAGATTAGCAGGGGTTACAATGGTGGGGCAGAAGAGCAGGGGGGAACAGTGATCTAATTTGTGAGTTTGCAGGAATTGGGGCTGATCTCAGAACTGGGGGTGTAGGAATTGGGGCTGATCTGAGGACTGGAGGTGTAGGAATTGTGGCTGATCTAAGGACTGGAGGTATAGAATTTGGGCTGATCTGAGGGCTGGAGGTGTAGGAATTGGGGCTGATCTGAGGACTGGGGGTGTAGGAATAGGGGCTGATCTGAGGAGTGGAGGTGTAGGAATTTGGGCTGATCTGAGGACTGGAGGTGTAGAATTGGGGCTGATCTGAGGACTGGAGGTGTAGGAATTGGGGCTGATCTGAGGACTGGAGGTGTAGGAATTGGGGCTGATCTAAGGACTGGAGGTGTAGAATTGGGGCTGATCTGAGGACTGGAGGTGTAGGAATTGGGGCTGATCTGAGGACTGGAGGTGTAGAATTGGGGTTGATCTGAGAACTGGGAGTGTAGGAATTGGGGCTCATCTGAGGACTGGAGGTGTAGAATTGGGGCTGATCTGAGGACTGGAGGTGTAGGAATTGGAGCTCATCTAAGGACTGGAGGTGTAGAATTGGGGCTGATCTGAGGACTGGAGGTGTAGGAATTGGGGCTGATCTGAGGACTGGAGGTGTAGGAATTGGGGCTGATCTGAGGACTGGAGGTGTAGGAATTGGGGCTGATCTGAGGACTGGAGGTGTAGGAATTGGGGCTGATCTGAGGACTGGGGGTGTAGGAATTGGGGCTCATCTAAGGACTGGAGGTGTAGAATTGGGGCTGATCTGAGGACTGGAGGTGTAGGAATTGGGGCTGATCTAAGGACTAGAGGTGTAGAATTGGGGCTGATCTGAGGACTGGAGATGTAGGAATTGGGGCTGATCTGAGGACTGGAGGTGTAGGAATTGGGGCTGATCTGAGGAGTGGAGGTGTAGGAATTGGGGCTGATCTGAGGACTGGAGGTGTAGAATTGGGGCTGATCTGAGGACTGGAGGTGTAGGAATTGGGGCTGATCTGAGGACTGGAGGTGTAGAATTGGGGCTGATCTAAGGACTGGAGGTGTAGGAATTGGGGCTGATCTGAGGACTGGAGGTGTAGGAATTGGGGCTGATCTGAGGACTGGAGGTGTAGGAATTGGGGCTGATCTGAGGACTGGAGGTGTAGAATTGGGGCTGATCTGAGGACTGGAGGTGTAGGAATTGGGGCTGATCTGAGGACTGGAGGTGTAGGAATTGGGGCTGATCTAAGGACTGGAGGTGTAGAATTGGGGCTGATCTGAGGACTGGAGGTGTAGGAATTTGGGCTGATCTGAGGACTGGAGGTGTAGAATTGGGGTTGATCTGAGAACTGGGAGTGTAGGAATTGGGGCTCATCTGAGGACTGGAGGTGTAGAATTGGGGCTGATCTGAGGACTGGAGGTGTAGGAATTGGGGCTCATCTAAGGACTGGAGGTGTAGAATTGGGGCTGATCTGAGGACTGGAGGTGTAGGAATTGGGGCTGATCTGAGGACTGGAGGTGTAGGAATTGGGGCTGATCTGAGGACTGGAGGTGTAGGAATTGGGGCTGATCTGAGGACTGGAGGTGTAGGAATTGGGGCTGATCTGAGGACTGGGGGTGTAGGAATTGGGGCTCATCTAAGGACTGGAGGTGTAGAATTGGGGCTGATCTGAGGACTGGAGGTGTAGGAATTGGGGCTGATCTAAGGACTAGAGGTGTAGAATTGGGGCTGATCTGAGGACTGGAGATGTAGGAATTGGGGCTGATCTGAGGACTGGAGGTGTAGGAATTGGGGCTGATCTGAGGAGTGGAGGTGTAGGAATTGGGGCTGATCTGAGGACTGGAGGTGTAGAATTGGGGCTGATCTGAGGACTGGAGGTGTAGGAATTGGGGCTGATCTGAGGACTGGAGGTGTAGAATTGGGGCTGATCTAAGGACTGGAGGTGTAGGAATTGGGGCTGATCTGAGGACTGGAGGTGTAGGAATTGGGGCTGATCTGAGGACTGGAGGTGTAGGAATTGGGGCTGATCTGAGGACTGGAGGTGTAGAATTGGGGCTGATCTGAGGACTGGAGGTGTAGGAATTGGGGCTGATCTAAGGACTGGAGGTGTAGAATTTGGGCTGATCTGAGGACTGGAGGTGTAGGAATTGGGGCTGATCTGAGGACTGGAGGTGTAGAATTGGGGCTGATCTGAGGACTGGAGGTGTAGGAATTGGGGCTGATCTAAGGACTGGAGGTGTAGAATTGGGGCTGATCTGAGGACTGGAGGTGTAGGAATTGGGGCTGATCTGAGGACTGGAGGTGTAGGAATTGGGGCTGATCTGAGGACTGGAGGTGTAGAATTGGGGCTGATCTGAGGACTGGAGGTGTAGGAATTGGGGCTCATCTGAGGACTGGAGGTGTAGGAATTGGGGCTGATCTGAGGACTGGAGGTGTAGGACTTGGGGCTGGTCTGAGGCGTGAGAGTGCAGGATGTTAATTTGTTACTATTAGTAGTTTATAGCATTTACTTTATAAAAAATCCTTTTCGCAAATGAGAGTGTGAAGTTGACATTTTATTGTTAGAAAATCGGCAGGCTCAATTTCTTTGAAAACATTTTCGGCACACTGTGCTCAAAAGGTTGCCTACCCCTGATCTAATAGAACCAAACGATAAAATGTTTCTTTTTATCTCAACGCTCAGCAATATTGTGATAAACTTTGCAGGCTGCCTTTTTTTTTGACAGCTGTGAGCAGAGAAGGGCTCTGCACTTGTTACATGAATCGTGGAAATGACAGATTAAGATCGAGAGGGGGGTTGAATCGAGATTGCGATTTTTTAACGATTAATCGTGCAGCTCTAATGTACAGTAAATCAAACAAACCCATTTCTAACATTGATAGTGGTTTTCATTTGGGAAAGCCCATTCATTCTAAAATTGAACGTAAAAAGCAAAAGACACTTTGAAGAACTTTCGAACGGCATTCGTCAATTTATCGAATGTAGTGAGAGCTTTTGTATGAATGTTTGTTTGAAAATCTACTAGTGTATGGCCAGTTTATAAGTGTAAGATATATATATATATATATATATATGATATTTCTATATATCTACTATATACATATACAGTATTTCACAAAAGTGAGTACACCCCTCACATTTTTGTAAATATTTTATTCTATCTATCATGTGACAACACTGAAGAAATGACACTTTGCTACAATGTAAAGTAGTGAGTGTACAGCTTGTATAACAGTGTAAATTTGCTGTCCCCTCAAAATAAATCAACACACAGCCTTGAATATCTAAACCGCCGGCAACAAAAGTGAGTGAAAATGTCCAAATTGGGCCCAATTAGCCATTTTCCCTGCCTGGTGTCATGTGACCCATTCGTGTTACAAGGTCTCGGTGTGAATGGGGAGCAAATTTGTTAATTTTGGTGTTATCGCTTTCACTCTCTCATACTGATCAATGGGAGTTTAACATGGCACCTCATGGCAAAGAACTCTCTGAGGATCTGTAAAAAAGAATTGTTGCTCTACATAAAGATGGCCTAGGCTATAAAAAGATTGCCAAGACCCTGAAACTGAGCTGCAGCACGGTTTTAACAGGACAGGTTCCACTCAGAACAGGCCTCGCCATGGTCAACCAAAGAAGTTGAGTGCACGTGCTCAGCGTCATATCCAGAGGTTGTTTTTGGGAAATTGATGTATGAGTGCTGCCAGCATTGCTGCAGAGGTTGAAGAGGTGGGGGGTCAGCCTGTCAGTGCTCAGACCATATGCCGCACACTGCATCAAATTGGTCTGCATGACTATCGTCCCAGAAGGAAGCCTCTTCTAAAGATGATGCACAAGAAAGCCCGCAAACAGTTTGATGAAGGAAAGCAGACTAAGGACATGGATTACTGGAACCATGTCCTGTGGTCTGATGAGACCAAGATAATTTTATTTAGGGTCTTACCTACAGTCGAGCATGGTGGTGGGAGTGTCATAGTCTGGGACTGCATGAATGCTGCCAGCACTGGGGAGCTACAGTTCATTGAGGGAACCATGAATGCCAACATGTACTGTGACATACTGAAGCAGAGCATGATCCCCTCTCTTTGGAGACTGGGCAGCAGGGCAGTATTCCAACATGATAATGACCCCAAACACACCTCCAAGATGACCACTGCCTTGCTAAAGAAGCTGAAGGTAGAGGTGTTGGACCGGCCAAGCATGTCTCCAGACCTAAACCCTATTGAGACTCTGTGGGGCATCCTCAAATGGAAGGTGGAGGAGCGCAAGGTCTCTAACATCCACCAGCTCCGTGATGTCATCATTGAGGAGTGGAAGAGGATTCCAGTGGCAACCTGTGAAGCTCTGGTGAACTCCATGCTTAAGAGGGTTAAGGCAGTGCTGGAAAATAATGGTGGCCACACAAAATATTGACACTTTGGGCCCAATTTGCCAGCGGTTTAGACATTAATAGCTGTGTTTTGAGTTATTTTGAGGGGACAGCTGTTATACAAGCTATACACTCACTACTTTACATTGTAGCAAAGTGTCATTTCTTCAGTGTTGTCAAAGGAAAAGATATAATAAAATATTTACAAAAATGTGAGGGGTGTACTCACTTTTGTGAGATACTGTGTATACACGTATATTCTCTCTCTCTCTCTCTCTCTCTCTCTCTCTCTCTCTCTCTCTCTCTCTCTCTCTCTCTCTCTCTCTCTCTCTCTCTCTCTCTCTCTCTCTATATATATATATATATATAACACATTTTCTTGGTCGTTTGTTTTTGTATTGTTTTTGCTTTTGTATCACTTTGTGATTTTTTAATGTTTGAATTTAGTGCAGACTTTGATACAAGCATAAAATGTAGATTATCCTAAAGATAGTTCTTTGGTTGTACCAACATAAAGCTGTACAGATGACATTTAAAGTCTACTTTTATAGGTTCCGGTCCTCTAACTGTACTCGTAATTCAGCTTCTAGTTTTTCACTGGTGTGAGAGCATTTTATCCCACTTTATAGGGAGACGTACAAACACATGGTATGAGAAGGGAAATATACTGCTTACTTTCTCAATACCATGACTCTACTTTATCACTCAGGAAACTTGATCATCTCTTTAACACAGGAATGCATGGAAAAGACAACTGTTGAATAACTGTGGAGGGAGGGTGGTAAAGGGGAGAAAGCCTGGCAGAAGGACTACATCCTCTACCAGACTGATCTCACAGCTCTCTCATTCCCTCCCATGATCCTACCCTGCAGGAATTCACTGCACGTTTTGTGGGGCTCAGTTTCAACACCTCCTTCAAATCCACCCTGATTTCAATGAAAAAAGAAAAAATATTAACCCCTTTGCTCCCTCGGCGTACAATGATGCATAGTTCCCGACTGTGTCTTATTTGGAGAGACTGTATCAAATCTGTCTGGTCCTTTTTTCTTCCTCAGTTGTCCCTCCTATTGGTCTGATGTACAGACTTTTATAAAACAAATATACTATCCGACTGCCAAAAGTGTGATAATACACTAAACCTTTCGTCCAAACTCTAAATTACTGCCATTGTTATTTGGAAAGACCAGTACACAGGAAAAGTATAAGCACTTGTGGGTTCAACCAATTATTTAAAGTATTAATTCTTGAACTGCGGGAGGGGGTGGCTGGATCAAGTCCTTTCCTTACATTTTTTGTGCTCAAAGGTGGATACCTTCTCATCTCAGATAGTTGGGAGGTATAAATGATGAGATGCTAAGGATGAATGAGTACCATGCAGACATAATACAGTGATTCTCAATCACTGGGCCATGACCCACTGCCAGGCCAGGCCCTCCTTTCTCCCAGGCCTCCAGCTAGCTGCAAATCCCCAAAGCTACCAGAGTGCCTCCAAGCTCACGTGGTGCCACCCAACTTCCCATAGTGGCCTGTAGTGCCCCTCAAACTCTCACAGTGCCCCCAGCCCCCCTCTGTACCCACATTTCCTTCCAACTTCCCAATATGACCTCCAGGCCTCCTCAGTGCTCCGAGCTTGCTGTAGAGCCTCCAGCCCCCAAAAGTGCCCCCAATAGTGTCTCATTGTGCCACCCAAGCCTCCAGTCTCTCACATTACCTCTGCAAAACCCTAAGACTCCTGGGAAGACATACAACCTCCTCCAGAGACCCTATCCATCACAGTTGTCGACTAGCTTCCTCCAGAAACCCCACCCCCTAAAGGCCACTAATTCTGCTGTAGAGTCCCCAACCCCCTCCCCAATAACATCGACACCCAAATACATGCTTTGTACTCCAACACTTTTATTGTTAATGTTTTTTACTGTTCTGTCATGGAAGGTTTTGGAAGAATTTATCAGGCCCTGATATCAATAAGGTTCACAGCCAAAGCCATAATGTATGAAGGTATAAACCCATTCAGTCATATTGGACTCTCTGTGATTCTGTGGGCTAGCTCTCTGGGCACCATGTCTAATACCCTTCAGAGCCTATTCCATAGATTTTGCTTTTCAAAGGTAGATTGCCAGGTCTTACCTCAACCTTCCCCAATTGTTCAGCTTGGGACTGGCATGTAGAATGTGATGACACATGTGCATAGCCAATTTATAGACACTTACTAGGGCCAATTTTAGACAAGAGTCAATTAACCTACCAGCATATCTTTGGAGTGAGGATTATAGGGTGAACATGCAAACTCCATGCAGACAGTGGTCTGGCCAAGATTCAAACCAAGAACCTCAGTGCTGCATAGCATAAGTGCTAATCACTAAGCCACTGTGCAACCATGCAAACGTAATAGTATCTCAAAATACTGAAGCTAAATATTGTCAGCAGTCACGGTCATGACAATGCACTTGTTGCTTTGGCATCAACCAGTAATCTATATCTGTGAAATTGTCTTTTATCCAGGTGAGTTTTGTTCTCAGGGAAACTGTTGTGCTGAATTTCCACAATGAACAGCTGAAATTACCTCTCAAAAAATACATTAAAAACCAAAACCAAAGAATGAATCTAAAGTATGTGAGATACATGGTAGATTAAAGTCTTAAAAGGCTTGTAATGATGTATTTAATCTCTCTGAGCTGTAAAATGCCTCACATAAACAACAACCAACCTCCACGCAATTGCTGCCCTATAGCTGTTAACATATTCTGCTCTTAGGATCCCTTCATACATTTATATTGGGGCAATCCAGATCCTTTATACATTAATTGGGATGTTTTGCCTTACAGCAAACCACATTTTTTAATAGGCTTTTAACGTGTCTCAACGTATTATTTTTTTCAGCGCAGTGCACCACAAAGCACATCTACACATTGTGGTGCACTGCAGTATAGGTGCATTACTGTATATGTGCTTTAGGTGTGCCATTTAAAGCGAAGTGTACAAGGATGAGAGCACCACTGGTTAGTGCAAGTCCAGTAAAAATGTATTAATCTTGGTACAAAGACAGACAAAGCCAACGTGTTTCGGGAGTTTAAGGCTCCTTCATCAGGGTTGAGAAACAAGACAACACAAAATCATAAAAATCTGAATATATAAAAACTGTTTGCACATAATAAATATGGTGTACTCAAAATCTTATATCTAGCCAGCTAAAAACCTTAAGTGTAAAAAATTATAATTTACTGTTTGTTAAAAAAATGGTAGCAAAAGTCAGTGCACTTAGAAGTAACCTCCATATTGTATATAGAGCTGTATATTCAAAATGAATGACAATGACATATACCCAGAGTTATGGTGCACTGTGGTAACGTCCACTCAAAAACATGCTTTATAGCAAGTTAGGTCGCTTTTGAGAGGATGGTATAGCAGTGGTTGACCCCTGTAGGGTTTTTTATTTTCATTTTATTTAATATTTTGGGACTGTGCCAAAAATATGAGCCAAGCTTTTGGCTTATGGATGCAATGTGGCTCCACTGAACTCAAAGGGGGAGTTTAACAGGCAGTGCCACCTGTCAAACTCTATCTGATTTATGCCCTGTTCAACTACTGTATATTGATACAATTATGATGGGCAGCCTTGGGGCGGCAAAACCATGGCTCAGTCATTTGTTTTTACTGCCCCCCTAAGCTACCTGTCTGAAAGAGCCCTTAGGGCCCTTTCACACCGGCGATCCGACCACATCCGACTGCCAGTTTTTCAGCGGATCTGATCGGATTTTCCATGCATTCCTATGGATCGCCTGGTATAAACGGACTTGTCTCTGTTTTCACCCGCCTACCTCCAGGTCCGATCAGGCCCACCAAAAAAAAGGAGGAGGACTGTGTCCTGTTCCATTTGGGTGGACCGGATCGGAGGTAGTCAGATGTAAACAGACAGCAGAGTCTGTATACACCCACCGGTCCATGGACCAGAGTGGGCTCTGTCGTCTCCACTTCGCATAAACTTAGCAGACACGGACCTGTCTTCCATCTCGCTCTGCTCCGATCAACAGGGATCTGTGAGCAGATCCCTTGCTGATTGGAATGCAAACCGCCTGTGTGAAATGGCCCTTACAGTATTATGAATTGGTCTTTGCCTTGGCAGGATTCTGAACTGAAATTGGCTGAAAATCAAGTATTTGATATGCATGATAATTGTAGTGGAACTCCAGGCAGAATACATGGTTGACATGCTGTATATTTAACTGCTCTTTAATTTAGGCCAGCCATTGAAATGTCATGGGGGGATTTGATATGGGTAGTCTATACAAAGAAACTCACAAACAGCTTGCAACTCAAGGATAGTTAACCTAACTTAGCCTAACCTAGTCTTTCAGCAGAATGGTGCTCCTCTTCATTTTTACTTGGATGTTCGCCAATACCTGAATGATACCCTACTAGAATGTTGGATCGGCCATGCAGTAAAGAACAATTCACCAATATTGCTCTGGCCTCCACGATGGCCATACCTAACACCCTGCAACTTCTTTCTGTGGGACTTGGTGTATGCCCCCCCCCCACCCCCCATGCCACTACAAGTAGTCATCTGGCTGGTCCATCGATCTGCTCCTATTCCATATTTACCACTTAGCCTACAGCTCCTGCTGCTGGCCGCAGAGGACCACTAGATTCATCCATCTTTCTCTATTGACCCTGAGCACATTCTGGGACTTCATGAAATGGGTTGGGCTTTGCAGGAAAGACTGGTCTGAGCCCCAGAAAAACAATTCCTTTTTTTTATTTTTATGAGTGTATTTATTAGCATATTTTTTTATCAATTAAATAATTTGTTGCACTAGTTGGTGCATTCCCTGTGGCGTTTATTTTCTGCCAGAGTACAGGTTTGCTTGATGTTGACCACTGTCTAACTGACCCTTTCTCAACTAGGGTTCCTCCAGAGGTTGCAAAGGGTTACTTGAGCAATCAGCAATATCTGCCTCTCAGAAGAGTAACCACTGTTACCAAAAATCTTTTTAGCTCCTCTTCATTTCCACTTGGATGTTAGCCGATACTTGAATGATACCCTACCAGAACAGTGGATTGGCCGTGCAGGAAAGAACCATTTACCAATGTCGGTCTGGCCTTTGTGATTGCCAGACCTAACACCCTGCGACTTCTTTCTGTGGGGGTATACCAAAGACTTGGTGTATGTCCCCTCTGTATGTCCCTTCAATGCCATCGGATCTGATTGACCTGACCATAGAAACAGTGGAGTCAATTTCCAAGGACATGCTGGTTCGAGCCTGGAGAGAACTGGAGTACCATCTTGACATCTGCCATGTCACCAGCGGGCCTCATATCGAACATTTGTAGTGCAAAGGTAAGTCTTAGACAGTTAATGTGTTTTTTCATGTCAATGCAGTTGTGTTAGGTTCATTCTGTTATGTAAATTAGCTTTACTCTTGCACCATCCTAGTTTAATCACACTGTATGTATTTAACTGTTAGCCTAGAGTTTTGCTTTAATCGCCCTAAAATTATATAGAAAATATACCCGTCTCTCACATGCCCGTCTCACAGAAAATGACCCTGTGCTTCTAAAGTAATCCCTAGATCGCGTGAAGAGATAGGGCTCATTCCGTCTCCTTAGCAGGTGTTTTAGCAGGTGCTCTCTATAAGCCTTTCCTGGGTGCACAAGTTGAAGCAAGGTCAGATGTTGCAATAACATAGACCTGAACCAGCCTTGCCCTGCAATGTTTTAATTCTGCAAGTTGGTGACTTGAAGAGAGCTGGAGTTCTGAACATGACCCGCTGATTTATGTGCTTGATAACCCAGCCTGTTGCCATGTTACTAACACAACAGCTAAGCTTGATCCACAAACACGGATCATATTCAAATAGTGTCTCATCTCAATGGGAGAAGGGAGGGGTGGTGCGCACTTGTCTGGTCACTGCAAAATGTTTTCACTTGCTCTCTTGGGACGCTAACACCCGAAACCGTACCAGTACTCCAGGCACATACCCCCTTGCCTCACGCACGAATAACGAAAGAATGACGCAACTTCAAGTGTCAGAATGCGTGTGCAGTCTTGAAAGGAGGTCCGGGGAAAGGAGAAAAGAGTAGGCGTGGGAAAATGGTTTGGAGGGAAGAAATAGGAGATGGATTAACCTCTTTGGTTGTGGCTAAAAACCTAAGAGAAAAGCCGATCAGCCAAATGCGCTGGCTAATGATTACATGTGATGTAGAGTGACATCAGTTTTTCTGGAAGTCCTAGGAGACAAACTAACTTTCATGTACGGAAATAAGATTTTTTTTGCCACTTGCAGGCTTACTTTAAAGTGTAGGTAAAGCCAAATCTTAGATTTTCAAATGTTTAGATAATGTAGGGAATGTTTAAGACCCCTTGTTGGGATTTTGTTACCGATTGTGTTCCTATTAGGAAGATTTATTCCATTTGTCCTGATCAGCAGGACTAAAAGTGAAAGGCTGCTCTGAGCTGAGATAAATAAACCCTTCATTTTATTTTCATGAGTGAATTTATTAGTATTTTTCCTAATTAAATAATTTGTTGCACTAGTTGGTGCATTCCCTGTGGCCTTTATTTTCTGCCACAAAGTACGGGTTTGCTTGAGGTTTCTTTACTAGGGTTCCTCCAGAGGTTACCTACAATATTTGTAGCTATCTATAAGGGGCTATACATGTAAGGAGCATTCTTCCCACTGACCACTAATGTAAGCAGCATTGTTCCCACTGACCACCAATGTAAGCAGCATTGTTCCCACTGACCACCAATGTAAGGAGCATTTTTCCCACTGACCATCAATGTAAGGAGCATTTTTCCCACTGGCCACCAATGTAAGGAGCATTCTTCCCACTGACCATCAATGTACAGAGAATTCTTTCCACTGACCATCAATGTACAGAGTATTCTTCTTACTGACTACCAATGTAAGAAGTTTCTTCCCATAAACCACCAATGTAAGGAGCATTATTCCCACTGACCACCAATGTAAGGAGCATTCTTTCTACTGACCACCAACTAAGGAGCATTCTTCCCACTGACCACCAATGTAAGGAGCATTCTTCCCACTGACCACCAACTAAGGAGTATTCTTCCCACTGACCACCAATGTAGGCATCACAATAATGAACCATGGTAATAAAGCCATCTTTATTAGGCATTGTCCAGAGTCAGTCCAGTACAATCTGTCTTCACAAATAAGTGACGCTTTACCTTTACACAGAAGCTTCCTGTAATGAAGACCGCTCACTGCTGCTCTCTCTCCTGGTGCAGAGTGGCTGGTCTTGTCTCCACCCCCCCCCCCCCTGTAGCTTTCTGCAGGCAGTCTGTAGTGGGTGGGCCTGCTGGGTCCCTCCTACAGCTCTGCTGTCTGCACAGGCTACTATGTACAGCATTGCTACTTTTACAATGTAACAACTGGGTTTGCCAAGGCATTAAGTACACACACATTGGATTTATATCCTTTTTTGAGGGATATATTAAAATGAAAATATTTGTACCTAGAGTTCAGCTTTAAAAATGGTTGTAAAGCTAGAGGATTTTTAACTTAATGCATTCTTTGCATGAAGGTAAAACACCTTCTGTGTTCTGCTTTTACTGGTCCAAATCATTTGGTGGAGGGGGGGTTATGGTGTGGGGTTGTTTTTCAGGGGTTGGACTTGGTCCTTTAGTTTCAGTAAAGAGAACTCTTAAGGTGTCAGTATACCAAGACATTTTTGGACAATTTCATGCTCTCAACTTTGTGGGAACAGTTTGGGGATGGCCCCTTCCTGTTCCAACATGACTGCACACCAGTGCACGAAGCAAGATCCATAAAGACACGGATAAGCGAGTTTGGGGTGGAGGAACTTGACTGGCCTCAACCCGATAGAACACCTTTGGGATGAATTAGAGTAGTGACTGCGATCCAGACCTTCTCGTCCACATCAGTGCCTGACCTCACAAGTGGGCTTCTGAAAGAATGGTCAAACATTCCAATAGACACACTCCTAAACCTTGTGGACAGTCTTCCCAGAAGAGTTGAAGCTGTTATAGCTGCAAAGGGTGGGCAACCTCAATACTGACCCCCAAGAGCTAAGACTGGGACGCCATTAAATTATTTAAGTTTATGTGTGTGTAAAGGCAGGCGTCTCAATACTTTTGGTAATATAGTATATATAGTATATCCATATCTATCTATCTATCTATCTATCTATCTATCTATCTATCTATCTATCTATCTATCTATCTATCTATCTATCTATCTATCTATCTATCTATCTATCTATCTATCTATAGAGAGAGAGAGAGAGATAAATAGATAGATATAGATATATTTACATCCATATCTGTATATATATTATATCATATCTGTATATATATTATATTTTAAGGTTAACAGAAGAAAATATTGGAAAATGAAAAAGTGTTGTCATATGTATTGTATTTTGATCTGCATTTATGTGTTGCAATTTAAGAGAAGTTAAAATTGATATAAAGTTCCCACTGGTGCATTTATCTATTCCAAAAGCTGTAGGGCCACCTTGTGATAGACTTCGTATACTACAGGGCAATAAATGTACACTTTACAGAGTACATAAAGGGCCTCATTTACTAAAGTGGGGGTTGAATGGAAGCAAACCCGCGGGCACTTAAAATTTTTAAATCAAATACATATAAAAATAGAGGACAGTTACAGTTCAAGGAACCCCAAGCAACAATTGGAGGAACCCTAGGGTTCCATGGAATCCTGGTTGAGAATGGCAGTTGTAGTATAGGAGTGTTTGGTGATCTTCCACTTATTCTTATCAAAGATATCCAATAGCTAGGTATAGTACTCAAATACTCACTGCTGCATTGAGGTACCAAGAACCCATTTGCAGCCAAGGCAATATCGATGACAGGTCTAAAGTTGGCCATACGCTAATAGATTTTCAAATGAACACTTATATGAAAATTCCCATCAGTACATTGAATGACATGATGAATGTCGTTCGAAAGTACTTAAAGAGGACCTTCAGCGCACCCGTCCCCCCTCCAGCATTTTTTTTTCTTTGCCCCGCTTACCTCCTGTTCTAGGAAGATTTCAGATACTCACACAGCCATCGGATCCAGCAATGTCCCTCTGACATCTTTCTATCAGCAGACATCGCTGGGTCCCCTGCCGCCATCTTACTTGTGACGTTATTAAGTGAGCCACCAGCTCTACCGAGTTCAGCCAGCGGGCAATTGCAATGACGTGCCGCTAGGCCTGCCCCCCCTCCTACTTCTGAATAAATGACTAAAGTCCTCCTGGGACATGTGATGTGCATATCAAAGGAGGCCTAGCGAGCACTATGCATGTCATTCGTCTAGGCGAATGATGTGCATTGAGGGGCGAGGCCACACTTTTTCCCCCCCATAAGAAGGTAAATTTAAAAATAAAAATCCAATTAGTGAGGAGGATGGGAGGAGGGCGGAGAAGGGGGAAGTTCATATAGAGGGTGAAGGTCCACCTTAACAACCATTTGCTTTTAACATTTGATTTTGGAGTGAATGGACTTTCCCAAACGAAAACCACATTCTTTGTTAGAAACTAGTTTGTTTGAGAAAAGAGTTCCATCCTGCTCTTCAAAATGGACATTTTTGACCGAAATTACTGTATGGCCAACTTTAGTAAGTCAAAAGGCTCCCCAGGTCAATAGGGGAGGGGGGTGGGATATTTTCCCAGTAAAGTGAATCAGTTTCTATCTACCTGGGAATCGTAGGTGTTCCCACAGCTCCTTTGCTGCCAACAAGAATCCTGCAAGAATCCAACAAGAATCCTGAAGAGAAACAAGCTTCCAATGCAGTAGGAAGGGAAGGTGGCGGCACAAAATTTGGTGTGCAGCTGCAGAGCAGCGGATCACCGCAGATCAACATGGGATTTTCTGGACCTGTGAATATGTTCATAGGGTATACCCCAGCAAAAAAGAGAAGAGGGGGATAAAAAAAAAAAACAGGGCGGTAAGTTCATTTTTAGGTTCCTCTGGAATAGGGATGGGCTTGGGTACTCTCCCAACTTTTCCAAATAATTTCTCAGCCTATTAAATACCACTACTTAGCTGGAGAGATACCGTCTTTCCCCGAAAATAAGCCTGGGTCTTATATTAATTTTGGCAACAAAAGACACAGTAGGGCTTATTTTCAGGGTAGGTCTTACCATGTAATGTGCTGTCTTCTCCCCCCCTCTCTCTCCCTGTCTGACAGGAATCCCCGCAGTGAACCCAGTTAAAAATGCTGGTAAAATCCTATAATCCACTTTATTACAGTAGTATATAATGCACAATGTGTGTGTTTCTGTAATATAGCTGTGCCAATACCTTCATTATAGCGCTGCTCTGTGATTCTGTGACCCGCCGAAGCTCTCTTCCCCGAAATTATATTACAGAAACACGCACATTATACATTATATACTACTGTAATAGAGTGGATTATAGGATTTCACAAGCATTTTAAACTAGGGCTTATTTTTGGGGTAGGGCTTATATTGAAGCTCTCCTGGAAAATAACGCTAGGTCTTATTTTCGGGGGAAACACGGTACTTGTAACAGTTCTCTTGGATGGAACAACAGAATCATATGCACCTTACCAACACGTAAATTAATTTGTCGCATTTGTTCTATCATTTATTGCATTTATTTGCCTTCCACTGGATCAGAAAATGTCGAACATCAGCCTTTATTTGAACCCTGTGGCAATCAAATCTTTGATGCATTCTTACAAAACTTTGACGGTCAATACATTGTCTTTTTTTTGTTCTCTTTAAATCCGCCAAATCTATGCTGAAAAAATGGATAAAGTAAATGAATAGCCATGAAAATGTATTTAATTTGTATTCCCTATCCACAGAAAGCTCCACAGTTGTCTTTATACTTGTGCAGTTCAGTACAAGATGAACTCTGCAATTGCTCAGTCACTTCTACTTAGCTGTAATATTATTTATGAGTTGTATAGTAGAAACCACCAGTTTGGGGAATACAGACCATGCTACTGTTTGGCAATGTGACGAAAACACCAATAATTTATGGCAAGGAAAATAATTACATTTTCTTATTTTTTTTGTTCCCAGCAGCAAAAACACAGGTGCAAATGGGGGGATGGATCTGAATTCGTAGAGAGGAGAGATAAAAGAAAATTCCTTATGAAATGAGATTAAGCTCATGTGAACTGCTGGAAAATTAAACTACAGAAGTGAGAGGGATTTCGGACTACTGGGAAGGAGACGTGATTGCACAGAATATCTTTGTCAATCCCATGGCTTGGGCTGATGTATAAAGAGGGGTTGTACATCCACTGCGGGCAGATGGCCATTATTACCAGTTCGGCATTTAACTCTTTCCCCGCTGGCTCAATGCAATAATGTGTAGAACACTTTCATAGGCCACCAAGAACAGTATCAAACACGTAGCTGACTTCATCTTGGACTGGTGCTTCATTAGTTTGCTAAGCCATTTTGAATTAAGAGTTCAAATTAAACTGACCTTGTACTTTGTTCATAGTAGGGAAGTAACAGGTTCACCTTATCGTAGCCACAATATAATACTGTACTTAGCTTCCATACCTTCCCCCACCTCATCGCAGAGAAATAAGCTGGCCATACGCTGCTTGACATTTGGTCAATTCCTGCTGAATCAGCTGAACTTCAAGCACTCCGGGTGGTCCTGTAGGCACCAACCACCTCAACAAACTTTGGATGTAAAAACAGGAGTCCTATCACACAATGACTGGCCAGGATCACAGAGATCCAACAGATGGAATACCCCACTATGGCCCTGAAAGCTTAGGATGAGAAATATTGGCAAATATAGACATCATGGCTCCTTTTCAAAGACCACACCCTTTTATCATCTTTGTAGAGAGTCATACCCTTAGGCCTTGACTCACATATACCTCATAGCCTTTTTTATTATTATTATACAGGATTTATATAGCGCCAGCGGTTTGTGCATCGCTTTACAATATACGGGGGGATAGTTCAATTACAATATAGTACAGAAAGAATAGGATGGCCTTGCTCATAGAGCTTACAATTCAAAGGGAGGGGGAGATGGTACAAAATGTAATGCAAGGGATGATCTGGTGGAGGTGACTCAAGTATGGCTTCTTATGTGGATGTGGGATAGGCTTACCTAAATAAATGAGTTTTCAAGGATTGCCTAAAGGCAGATAGTGTAGGATATGACTGGACCGATTGGGATTGGGAGTTCCAGAGGTTGGGAGAGGTTCTGGAAAAGTCCTGGAGGCAGGCATGGGAGGAGGTAACAAGAGAGCTAGAGAGCAAGATGTCCTGGGAAGAGTGGAGAAACTGATTTGATTATCTGCAAATTGGTGAAGTTGATGTCACCAGGTGACCACGCCCCTTTGGCGTCACAGTCCCGGGGCATGCTGGGAATGTGCCGTCATAAGGGGCGGGGTCAACACCCGGTGACCACGCCTCATGCCTGTATAAGTCGTTGCGCACCGTGAACACAGCATTACAGCGGGAGAGAGCTTCTTGTCAATATCGGAAGAAGAGAAGAGGGAAGAAGACGATGGAGAAGACTGGGCCACCGCTAGCAAGAGAGCGGCAAAAGAGCAGAAGATAGCGGAGGAGCCGGCAGAAGAACCAGAGAGCGGGAGAAGAACCGGAAAGCGGAGAAGAGGCCGGAGAGCGGGAGAAGAACCGGACACCGGGAGAAGAGGCCGGAGAGATTGGAGAAGTCGGAAGAGACCCCCAAAGCCGGACTAAGATCCCCGGAGCTGCCAAATAAATTACTTTAGAAACCTGTCTAGTGTGTTTTTTTATTGACACTTCTTTCCCCACGTGAATGGGTAGGGGTACGATATACCCCATACTCATTAACATAGGGCAGGGTGGCCAGGATCTGGGGGCCCCCTTATTAAAGGGGGCTCCCAGATTCCAATAAGCCCCCCACCTGCAGAACCCGACAACCAACAGCCAGGGTTGTCGGGAAGAGGCCCTTGTCCTCATCAACATGGGGACAAGGTGCTGTGGGGTGGGGAGGCCGCAGGGCACCCCCCTTCCCCAAAGCACCCATCCTCCCCATGTTGAGGGCATGCGGCCTGGTACGGTTCAGGAGGGGGGGCACTCGTTCATCCCCACCCCCATTTCCTGACTGGCCGGGCTGCGTGCTCGGATGGGGGCTGGTATGGATTTTGGGGGGATCCCCACACCATTTTTTCGGCATAGGGGCTTCCCCTTAAAATCCATACCAGACCTGAGGGACATTGTTGCCTCTTTCTCGCGCTCGCTGCAATAGGAAAATGTGTTTGTAGGGGTATGTATAGTACCCTGTCACCGAGAACCAGCGCGATAGGATTGCGCTGGAAACATTCTCGCTGGCAGGTGCCGTAGCTGCCCTTGCATCGTATTTGGCCTGTCGGGCCAGAGTACAGACGAACGGGCTTCCCGATAGGAACTGGGTCCAGCGGAGTTCCAGCTGGAAGATTTGAAACATGTTTCAAATCTAAAGTCCGTCAAATTTTCAACCGAAAAGGTCAGTCGGAAGTCCGATGAAGCCAATACACAGTTGGATTGTCCGACGGATTTGGTCCGTCGGACCAGTCCGGTCGAAAAGTCAGCTTGTGTGTACAGGGCATAAGTGGTTATATTTATACCTCTCAAAATGTGAAAAACAGTTGTAAACTTGTTACATTGGTTAAAGTTCAGGTTGGAACTTCTTGTACAATGTACTCTATATGTTGTACCCATGATGTATCACATCTTTGCCAATGTTGTGGATTGTCATTTTCTCTTAAATAAAGACATTATAAGAAAAGAAGAAAAAAAATTGGAGCCAAGTTAAAAATCAGTGAATGTGTCCAATCAGTTGCAGTCACTGTTAGGGTATTTAGGCAGCCGCAGACACTGCAGCTGTCTGAATAAAATAGATGGCAGGTGAGATTTCTCCCTGCGTGTTACAGTGCCTTGAAAAAGTATTCACACCCCTTGAAATTTTCCACATTTTGTCATGTTACAATCAATAACATAAATGTGTTTTATTGGAATTTTGTGTGATAGACCAACACAAAGTGGCACATAATTGTGAAGTGGAAGGGAAATGATAAATGATTTTCAACATTTTTTACAAATAAATATGTGAAAAGTGTGGCGTGCATTTGCATTCAGCCCCCTTTACTCTGATACCCCCAACTAAAATCTAGTGGAACCAATTGCCAAGTCACCTAATTAGTAAATAGGGTCCACCTGTGTGTAATTTATTCTCAGTAAAAATACAACTGTTCTGTGAAGCCCTCAGGGGTTCGTTACAGAACCTTAGTAAACAAACAGCATCATGAAGGCCCAGGAACACACCAGACAGGTCAGGGATGACGTTGTGGAGAAGTTCAAAGCAGGGTTAGAGTATAAAAGAATATCCCAAGCTTTGAACATCTCACAGAGCACTGTTCAATCCATCATATGAAAATGGAAAGAGTATGGCACAACTGCAAACCTGCCAAGA
Source organism: Lithobates clamitans (assembly GCA_037952925.1). NCBI lineage: Eukaryota > Metazoa > Chordata > Amphibia > Anura > Ranidae > Lithobates > Lithobates clamitans. The sequence continues at coordinate 3,806,346 of JBBGZY010000996.1, read as the reverse complement.
CATGGCCGTCCACCTAAACTGACAGGCCGGGCAAAGATCAAAGGGATGAACAAATGTTCCTCTATTTAACCCCTTAATAACCCTTAATTTACTCTAATCAGTCTTAATTAACTTCCTATTCTCCTCCATTTAATTATTCATTGTCCTGCTTTTTTTTTTTTTGTTCAGGTCTATTTCATAAACGATAAACAATTACATTTTTTTTTTTGCTTTGTTAGTGAATATTTTTACACATATATATTAACATATATTTACACATTTCACATTGAAAAAGCGCTATATTAAAAAAAATCAATTTATTTCATTTGTAAATAACTAACTTTTCACTGCTTTGTACCATTGCTGACAGCTGAAGTTAAAACAAAACCGTTACAGTAGGTATCGGTAATTGGTATCGGCGAGTACTAAAAGAAAAAAAGTATCAGCACTTGTACTAATTCTAAAAAAATGGTATCGGTGCATCCCTAACCAAAACCATATAATATGAGGTCCCACCTAAACACTTTCAATTTGTATGCAATCAAGCAGGCCCTTGCACTACATAGTTGAGGGTAAATCTAAGGCCCAATTCACACTGGGGCGGGAGCGGCAAGAAAGGGCGGCCGAGAAAGTGTTAAAACCACCGCAAAGCGCTGCTGCAGCAGCGCTATGCCGGCGGTATAGCTGCGCAGCCCCATTGATTTCAATGGGCAGGAGCGATGTATATACCGCTCCTAAGTTGCTGCTAGCAGGACTTTTTTTACCGTCCTGCCAGCGCACCGCTCCAGTGTGAAAGCCCTCGGGGGTTTCACATTGGAGACACAGCAGCGACTCTTTCAGGGCGCTTTGCAGGCGCTATTTTTAGCGCTGTAGCGCCTGCAAAGCGCCCCAGTGTGAAAGGGGTCCAAAGGATATCGAACAACAAAAGTTGCAACGTGTGTATCCAGCTTAGGAAAACAGTCCATCAGCTAGTTTAGACATTTTTAATCACTACTTTAATATTATTATCTTGAGTTGGCACCAGCCATTGACCAAAGTGGGCATTGTGGTTTCCTCCCACACTCCAAAGACATGGTTAATTGGATCCTGTCTAAATTGTCCCTAGTATGTATGAATGTGTGTTAGGGACCTTAGATTTGTAAGCTCCTTGAGGGTAGGGACTGATGTGAATGTACAATGTATATGTAAAGCGCTGCGTAAATTGACGGCACTATATAAGTAACTGAAATAAATAAAATAAAAATAATTGTGTCTTTAATGACTGGGCACCCTTGCAATTGAATAAGTAATAGGAAATACTATATGATTGATGTGTAGGGGTACACAAATCATCTTGGGTAGAAAGTGCTTCCTAAAGCACCACCTTGACACATTTTCTGTTTTCATTGACCTGAGTCCTGCACGTTGGGCCAGCGAATGGGAAACTCCCCCATTATAAAATTATAATTAATATAATAATTATAATTAATTAATATAATTATGTACAAACATTATGCATGTTTTTTTGTTACATTCGTTAATATAACTGCTTGGCAGCTGCACCATACCCTCACTTCTATCCACCATGAAGTGCCCAAAGCCAACAATTGTTTCCCAAACAGTTCCTTCTTCCTGCTACTTTATCTGTTTATAATGATAACATCCTTTCTTATCTGCCATGAAGCATTTCATTAGATCGTGGTGCGCCCGGCCTCTTGTTCGGATCCGGGAGATCCACTTCAAGCACCAGTCATTAACATATCTTCTATAGTGAAAAGGCTGAGGGTTGCAATCGGAAATGGACAGCCAGTACACTGGTATTCACAGTGAGGGCGAAAAGCCTGCGCTGGCCAGAGAAGGGATGATGTCATCCCTGCGGCTATCTGATCCATGTGGCCAATGGATTTGTGCAAGAGCCTCTTACAAGGGGGGCCCAGAAAGCTGTGCTGGCTCCCACCCCATGAGCTCACACAACTCTATTTCTGGATGCTTTGTTGACTCTGATTCTTAGCACGTGTGAAACATCTGTTGCCCGGGAATGGGTGAAACGATGCCTCTGGAATGCCCTGTTGTGACGAGGAAACTATGGGATATCGTCATGGTGATTATACCTACCCTTCCCCCTAGCCTGGGAAATCAGAATGACATCATCTGCTGCCCAATGCTAATCACACCTCCCTATTATCCCAAGCCGTTGCTGTAGACACATCCTGACCAGCAACCTCTCTGCCTGAGATTAGTATCCTGGTCGAATTATCATTAGGGTGGACCCAACAATTGTTACTCTACGGCTTGCAAATCTTAGATTTTATTATAGCGCCACTGGTAAATGCTTCGAGCATTTTCTAAAGCCTTTGCACTCGTTATGCCGATGAAAGTAAACAGCAGTTAACTCTAATACATGTAATGTGCAAATACATGACGCATTGGGGGAGATTTACTAAAACTGGAGAGTGCAAAATCTGGTGCAGCTCTGCAAAGAAACCAATCAGCTTCCAGGTTTTATTGCCAAAGCTTTATTGAACAAGCGAAAGTTTGAAGCTGATTGGCTACCATGCACAGCCGCACCAGATTCTGAGTGCTCCAGTTTTAGTAAATCAACCCTATTTAGCTTGCTTAACCACTTCAATACAATTTTCACCCCCTTCCTGCCCAGGCCAATTTTCAGTTTTCTGCGCTGTTATGCCCCGTACATACGGTCGGACATTGATCGGACATTCCGACAACAAAATCCTAGGATTTTTTCCCACGGATGTTGGCTCAAACTTGTCTTGCATACACACGGTCGAACAAAGTTGTCGGAAAATCCGATCATTCTGAACGCGGTGACGTAAAACACGTACGTCGGGACTATAAACGGGGCAGTGGCCAATAGCTTTCATCTCTTTATTTATTCTGAGCATGCGTGGCACTTTGTGTGTCGGATTTGTGTACACACGATCGGAATTTCCGACAACGGATTTTGTTGTCGGAAAATTTTATATCCTGCTCTCAAACTTTGTGTGTCGGAAAATCCGATGGAAAATGTGTGATGGAGCCTACACATATAGCGTCTACAAAATAGGGGATAGATTTATGGCATTTTTTTTTAATTAATTTATTTTTTACTAGTAATCGCGGCGATCTGTGATTTTTATCATGACTGTGACATTGCGGCGGACATATCGGACACTTTTAACACTATTTTGGGATCATTCACATTTATACAGCGATCAGTGCTATAAAAATGCACTGATTACTGTATAAATGTCACTGGCAGGGAAGGGGTTAACACTAGGGAGCGATCAAAGGGTTAAATGTGTTGAATTTGCTGAATCAGCCCAAGGCAGTGTAGGGCCATCTTTAGACAGTACACGTCTGTATAAGTACAGATATAGAATGTATATTCCCAACTGTGTTTTCCTAGTTTTTCGGGTCACTTTGACCCAAGAACAACTATACAGCAATAGAAATGAGAACACCTGAACTCTAAACGCTGGGCCAGCAACCCAAAAAGAACAGAAGCCTGAGGATAAGCAAGAAAACCAACTAACCTATTCAAAAGATGAGGTCAGCTATATGATTATCCGAGCACATGATCCCATTAAATCATATGTATGAAATGTAAGCTTTGAAAAACCAGCCCCCCCAAGAAAAAAAAAAAACTGCAGATATGTATCAGGGATTCCCCGGTGACTTGTATCCGGATTATATACTCTGGCCAAAGAAAGAAAAAAAGCAAGTAAAGGCATGGCAGGCTTAAGCATTAACGGCAAGACGTGGGTGGTATTAAATATAAGGGACATGGAATAAATTGATACGCAGAGGAGCCCATTCATAGTAACAGAACAGAAAATTGAGTTTGTGCCTTATGAGTGGTTCTTAATAATTACATTTTAACCTAAGGCTGCATTGTCTAAAAGAGTTTTGTAACTACCTGCTGTTATTACAATCCGAATTATCCGGTAATTCATCACTGACACAGATACGGTCAGTCATCTAATACGCAAGTAGGCCAGAGACGCAAGCAAGCCATCGTTTTCCACCACCTCAATTGGAAATAGACTTACTGCCCTCTTGTGTATTCCAGGTAGAATTACAGCATTAATAAAAAAAAAGGGCATTTTGTGCGTTATGACCCTTATTGATTTTAGATTAACTGCATCATAGATGACGGTCATGCATGCTTGTGAATCCTGACCCCTCCAGGTGAGTCAGACTGTACTTATTTCCTTTAATATTTTGCACTAGGTAGACAGTTCACAAAGTTTCCTCCATAGTTAATTTGGAGGTCAAATTTCAATTTTTTTTAAATCAAAAACTTTTGACTAAAATGCCATTTTAGTTGAGAACAAAAAGCTGCGCTTAGGACACTAGATTAGGTGTGCTGCCTCCCTTAAAAGAGCTTCCTAAAAGGATTCTCTGTGAACTAGTATATGTATAAGCAAGGGTTGTGGCGCTTCCTATGGGGTACTGGATGGAAGGGGTGTTCGTAATGTACACGGGTGGTTCCCTCAATGTACCCCAATACAGGTACCTGGTAAATACCAGGGACAAAATATGTTGCCGTACGGGTATGTATGTCTATAACTAGATATACACACATACATCCATATACACCCACATGTATCAACAAAAATAATAGTAATAATAATCCTAATAGTAATAATATTCCTGAAGGTGGTTCAATCAAACCTAATTGAAAGGGGTGTGGGCTGGTTCATTCAGCCCTAATTACAAGGGGTGTGGGCTAGATCCCCTGTGGCTGTGATACATATGCCACCACTAGGTAATCATGTGTGTGTGACCTTATAAGTGCTCTACTGCAAAAATAATCCAAAAATAATCCAAACACTCTGCTGCCCGTGCAACGTGAACATACATAAATGAGCATACATAGAGTATGTTACCCAAACATTACATATAATAATCAAATGAACAAAATGTGATCAAATTAAGTGCAAAGGAAACCAATAACTAGTGATAATAGTCCATAAGATAAAGAACTTGTTCAAATCCAGTATTCCAACCAATTTCGTGACTTGGGTGCTCTCGGGTAATTCCTGTGACTTTAGTGCTCCCCCTTCAGATCCCCACTCACCAGATGCAACAACCCCGTAAAGGGGCAACCAGCATAAGATGTCTCTTTCACGATCTCTTTTCCACGCTGATCTGGCGGACTTTACAGGATGGTTTCCGTTGGTTATCCCAATAGATTCCCAGATCCGGGTATACAGGTGGCTTTCTAATAAGTAGAATGTTCACAATGGCTCCCTCATGGAAAGGAAAAAATAGGAAGCTTCCATGGTGTAGTATGTAAAAGGCTTTATTCAAAAAACTCCATCAACAAGCAGCGGAGTAGGTTAGGCAAATAAAATGCATAAACCATAAAATATAAAATAGGCTAACTCAGACCGAAGCCTGAGAACAGACCCGTAGCGAGGTGGAAGGCGCGTACCGCTGGTAAGAGCTGGGTGCGCTCTGCTTGCGTTCCAGCTAGAGCTCGTGTCCGGAAGCGGTATGCGCTCCACCTGCGTGTCAGCTAGGGTCCGTAAGCGGAAGTGACGTAGCGTGCGTGGCGTCGTTGTACGCGTTTCGTCATAGACGTCTTCAGCAACGATCATTGCTGAAGACGTCTATGACGAAACGCGTACAACGACGCCACGCACGCTACGTCACTTCCGCTTACGGACCCTAGCTGACACGCAGGTGGAGCGCATACCGCTTCCGGACACGAGCTCTAGCTGGAACGCAAGCAGAGCGCACCCAGCTCTTACCAGCGGTACGCGCCTTCCACCTCGCTACGGGTCTGTTCTCAGGCTTCGGTCTGAGTTAGCCTATTTTATATTTTATGGTTTATGCATTTTATTTGCCTAACCTACTCCGCTGCTTGTTGATGGAGTTTTTTGAATAAAGCCTTTTACATACTACACCATGGAAGCTTCCTATTTTTTCCTTTCCATGAGGGAGCCATTGTGAACATTCTACTTATTAGAAAGCCACCTGTATACCCGGATCTGGGAATCTATTGGGATAACCAACGGAAACCATCCTGTAAAGTCCGCCAGATCAGCGTGGAAAAGAGATTGTGAAAGAAACATCTTATGCTGGTTGCCCCTTTACGGGGTTGTTGCATCTGGTGAGTGGGGATCTGAAGGGGGAGCACTAAAGTCACAGGAATTACCCGAGAGCACCCAAGTCACGAAATTGTTTGGAATACTGGATTTGAACAAGTTCTTTATCTTATGGACTATTATCACTAGTTATTGGTTTCCTTTGCACTTAATTTGATCACATTTTGTTCATTTGATTATTATATGTAATGTTTGGGTAACATACTCTATGTATGCTCATTTATGTATGTTCACGTTGCACGGGCAGCAGAGTGTTTGGATTATTTTTGGATTATTTTTGCAGTAGAGCACTTATAAGGTCACACACACATGATTACCTAGTGGTGGCATATGTATCACAGCCACAGGGGATCTAGCCCACACCCCTTGTAATTAGGGCTGAATGAACCAGCCCACACCCCTTTCAATTAGGTTTGATTGAACCACCTTCAGGAATATTATTACTATTAGGATTATTATTACTATTATTTTTGTTGATACATGTGGGTGTATATGGATGTATGTGTGTATATCTAGTTATAGACATACATACCCGTACGGCAACATATTTTGTCCCTGGTATTTACCAGGTACCTGTATTGGGGTACATTGAGGGAACCACCCGTGTACATTACGAACACCCCTTCCATCCAGTACCCCATAGGAAGCGCCACAACCCTTGCTTATACATATACTAAAATGCCATTTTAGTTTTAGTCGTATTTTTGTCATCCGAATTGTTTTTTGTTGTATTTTAGTCTAATAAAATCTCCAGTACATTTTAGTTGACTAAAATCTAATGGGTTTAGTTAAATTGTAATGCATTGTTTAACCACTTAAGGACCAAGCCTCTTTCTGAGACTTGTTGTTTAAAACTTTTTTTTTTTTTTTGCTAGAAAATTACTTAGAACCCCCAAACATTATACATTTTTTTTCTAACACCCTAGAGAATAAAAGTATTGCGGTCGTTGCAATACTTTCTGTCACATTGTATTTGCGCAGTGGTCTTACAAGCGCACTTTTTTTGGAAAAAATACACTTTTCTGCATTAAAAGATAAGACAACAGTAAAGTTAGCCCAATTTATTTTTATATTGTGAAAGATAATGTTACACTGAGTAAATTGATACCCAACATGTCACGTTTCAAAATTGCGCCCGCTCGTGGAATGGTGACAAACTTTTACCCTTAAAAATCTCCATAGGCAACGTTTAAAAAATTCTACAGGTTGCATGTTTTGAGTTACAGAGGAGGTCTAGGCTAGAATTATTGCTCTCGCTCTACCGATCGAGGCGATACCTCACATGTGTGGTTTGAACACCATTTTCATATGCAGGCGCTACTCACGTATGTGTTCGCTTCTGCGCGCGAGCACAGCAAAAGGGTCCTGTGCATCTTTGGCTCCGTTTCAGGCCTGAATTCAGGCAAAAATTTGGATCTGATTCAGACCTGAAATGGTGAACGGGGACCCCCTGCTGTGCCCCGCGGCCACACATAGTGTGAACCCAGCTTGAATCATAGTCTTTTGACTAAAATGCCATTTTAGTTTTAGTGGTGTTTTGGTCATCTGAATTGTTTTAGTTTTAATCATATTTTAGTTGACTAAAATAGTATTAATTTTGTCAACGAAAATAATACTGGCTACCACACACCTGTATCTATACAAAAAGGTTATTTTATTCCTTTAGATAAAGTAGGGAAGGGTTAAAACCCTTGACAGAACAATAGCAAAGTATCTTTTTCTATATTTTTGGGGGAGTTCCCTCTGTTAAAGCCCTTCTGGTCAATAGTAAAACTGATTAGTATTATTCTTACAGGAAAAGACCTGGGAGATAACCTGGTGGATTTCCTACGCCATTCCAACCATCTATCATGACCTACGTACAAGAGGTCCTTAGTCACCTCATTAATGTGACTAGAACCTGCATTTCATTATTCTGGAAACAGACAACTCCACCATCCAAATCTCTTTGACGTTTGAAGGTCTCAGACATTCAAAGTATGGAGGATCTAACTCCCTCCCTTTAGTACTGAGAGGAACTTCCCTAAAGAACCTGGTTTTACTGTCACCAAATTTTTACTGTCACTTACATTTTCAGATAAATACCACTTGCTTGTTAGGACTCAGTTACGAGTACTTTTCCAACTGCTACTCTGTTTCAGTCCTCTCAATTGATAACCAAGCCTTGATATAGTCTTCATGACAATTGCTGAAGAACTTCACTGTGTGTTTCGGAGTCCCCTCTGCCATTCCCTCACCCCTGCTACCCTCCTGCCACCTCAAAAGACCCCTTCCCTTTACCCTCTCCCTCCTTTCCATCCCCAACCCATCCATTATCTCACAACCTGACCTCCTTTCCCGCTCTTGCTCCAATTTACCTCCCCATGCATTTAACCAAAAGCTCTTCTACATGGTTATACTCTATAAAACGCCCCCCCCCAAGGCTCATTGATGCATGTGGGGAACGAAGGCTGGCTCATGTAGTCTAATCCAACAGAAGAGCTAGTGAGGCTCAATTTGCTAAAAAAGGTAATTTTGGCTCTAAATGAAAGGTGTCAGAATGCACAGTGCACCACAGTCTGCTGCCTATGGGGCTGCATAGCTGCAGACCGGTCAGGGTGCCCATGCTGTTTACAACCAAAAGTGAGCATCAGAACCGAACCACAGAGCAAAGGAAGAAGGTCTAAAGAATTTAAGAATATTTTGAGGAACACAAGAAGTTTGAGGTGTTGATTTGGCCTCAGTTCTCCAGATATCAATCCAATCAAGCATCTGTGGGATGTGCTGGAAAAATTGTAAAATCCAATCCATGGCGGCCCCACCTAACTTACAGGACTTAAAGGATCTGCTGCTAACAACTTGATGCCAGATACCACAGCATACCTTTAAAAATCTAGTGGGGTTCATGCCTGGACAGGTTAAGGTGGGTGAGAGCGGCGCAAGAGCTTCTTATGGGTAAGTTATCACCAAAGGGGGGGGGTGGGGGTTAACTTTCACTGCCATGTCCACCAATGGGGCAGGGGGGTAACTTTTACAGCCATGATCACCAACACAGGGGGAGATGGGGGGGTTAACTTCCTCTGTCATGATTACCAATTCAGTGGGTTAGAGGGGTTAGGAGTACTGATCACCAAAGCAGGGGGGTTGAGGGGAGGGTTAATAGTATTGACACTAGTGCTATTGGGTTATTATTAGGTTTACTGACACCAATGTTAGGAGGTAATTTTTCGTCCTCTGACACCAATGCTAGGGGTTATTATTGCGTCCAGTGGCACCCATGCTGAAATTTGCTTTTCCTTTGGTGTTCATTGCATTACGCTACACAAATTGAAGGAGGACTGAAATTTTGGGCATTGCTATTGTGTGGCCCACTGGAAGTGTCAGCAGCCACACTCTGGGCCCTCTTTAAATTTCAAGTGGGCCACCGCTTGTCCAATGCCGTGTACACACAGGCGGACTTTTCGACCGGACTGTTCCGACGGGACGAATCCGTCGGACAATGCGACCGTGTGTGGGCTTCATTGGACCTGCAGCAGACTTTTTCGGGCGAAAATCAGACGGACTTTAGATTTGAAGCATGTTTCAAATCTTTCCGACGGACTCGAGTCCGGTCGAAAAATCCGCTCCTCTGTATGCTAGTCCGACGGACGAAAACCGACGCTAGGGCAGCCATTGGCTACTGGCTATCAACTCCCGTATTTTAGTCCGGTCGTACCTCATCACGTACGAATCCGTCGGACTTTGGTGTGATCATGTGTAGGTAAGTCCGTTCGTTCAAAAGTCCGTCGGAAGTCCGTCAAAAGTCAGTTGAAAGTCCGTCGGAAAGGCCGTCGGACCTTTGATGCCGAAAAGTCCGCCCGTGTGTACACGGCATAAGAGGTGACTTCCCTTCCCACTGGAGAGATTTCCACGAAACTTCTGGTTTCCTGAGACCAGAAGGAAAGGGAAATCTCCCCAAAAGAACACTGTTTTTGGGGCTCCTAAGGCACTTTGCATGATGGATAAAATGATGTACACAAAGGCCTCCTTGTAACATCTCCTGGTTGTTTTTTGCTTTTATATTGACGACAAGTTTACCATAAGGATATATAAAATAGCAATGTTTCATTAAAATACCTGTGTGTGTTTATCCTACAGATCTAAAATGTTGTGTCAGGAAAGCAAAGATTATTAATGATTAAGAAAGTAGTTTGACAACGGGCAGAAAGAGCTATTTAATGCAAATTAAATGTAAAAATATGCATTTGGGGCACAAACATCTGAACAGAAAATGTAAGATTTATGTCACTGTACATTCCACAGTGATAATAATGGGACAAAGATTTGGGTGAAGCTGTTGGGTAGGAGCAAAACTAAACAGAATAATATATGTAAATAAAGAGGAACTAACGCAGAATAAAAAAGTGAAAGATTTGTTGGAAAAACGTCATCTTTTTTTTTTCCAATATAATGTACTTATCAATCCCCCCACTTAGGCTGGCCAAAGACAGATCGAAATTGAGCCAGTTCAGCAGGAACCGACCCAATTTCAATCCATCTATTGGCAGGCTGGGTGTACTGAAGTTGATCCATTGAACGACTTCAGTACAACCAGACTACTGTTTTTTTTTTTTCATGTGATCACTGCCGGTGGCTATAGATCATTGTATTCTGATGGTTGGGAAACCTTCCACTGTCAGATTACAATAGCGCTGCAGGAGGGATTCCCCCATCAAAACTCAATGTGTTTATGGGGAAATCAAGCAATTTTCTTTCCTTCAATGGTTGAAGAAAAGAAAATTGTATGGCTTGCTTTAAAGACAAACTCAACTTTATTTCTTTTTTTATTAATTGCTTCTGGTCCCTGTTTAAAAAATAGCGTAGTACTCACCCTCCTTATGCCCCCACGCTACCCTGTGCATAATCCTCTGCTTTTCATCACCTTCCGCTTCTGAATTGAATTATTCCCAGTGTCATCTATCCACTTCCTGCAAGCCCAGGCTGTCATGGACACACCCCCTGGGGGTACATCATTACCCCAGCCAAGGCTTACAGTGTACTGCTACACAGAACCACACTCAGACAATACAAAGCAAATGCTGTTCTATGCAACATTAATGCTTGAATAGGAAGGAAGAAGCGCCCGGTTGTCCAAAAAATTCAACTTTTGGTGTGAGATTACAATTGTTTAATGTAAAAGCGTGCAAACATATAAGATGAGCCAAAGCATTTCAGAGGAATTGCCTTTGCCTTCTTCATGGCTGCTGGTACGTGCTTACGGAGATGGATGGACTCTGTGGTAGTACCAAATTTCTAAGTGATGGCAAATGCCATAACTAAAAGCTTTTGCATTTTACAAGCTGGCCTTTTCCATAACTAAGAAATTTTAATTTCAATGTACTTCCTGCTGGGGTCTTTTTTTTGGGTGTGTACATCACTGCCTCAGTGACAGGGACAATTCTCATTGGTTGGGCAGTGGAGTCCTCTTAGGATCCAGAAGATATCTGACTTTGGATCAAGAGAAGTGAAGGGGACCAGATGACGAGGGTTAACACGTGGCACTGGACCAGTGGTCCCTGCAGGTGGAAATAGCATAATTGAGGAACTTGGATGGGGTAGGGGGCTCAGGTGAGTATAGATGACTTCATAAGGTAAGGACAACTGAACTCCTGGCAGGATGGGTTACAGGGGAGTGAGAGGGAGGGATGGTGGGGTTTTTGCCCAAAATTGGTCTTTTAGAGCAGGGATCTCTAAACTACGGCCCTCCAGCTGTTGCGGAACTACATGTCCCATAAAGCATTGTAAAACTCTGACATTCACAGACATGACTAGGCATGATGGGAATTCTAGTTCCTGAACAACTGGAGGGCCATAGTTTGGAGACCCCTGTTTTAGAGCATTAATACCAGCACATGCTTTAAAAGACAATTCTAGTTGAAGCTGATATCCCAATACTGGTGGATACTAGCAAGTGGAAAATAAGTCACCAGCTTCTTGTATCTCCTGTAGAATGTGAGATGTCACCTTGTCATTTCTAAACTTCGGCCAACCACTAAGCCCATAACAGCAGTTTCACACAGCTCCCGAAGTCCACTATTACAGATCCATTATGGTGCACACTATAAAAAGAGTAACAACACCTTTTAGCCTCATAGTGGCCAAAGTTGGAAGGTAGAGCCAGAAACTCCCATAAGAATACCTTGCCATTAGTGTACCCACGAAGAAGTAGGTGGATAAATTCACATCAATTCTGGGAAAATTTGGTCCTTCTGCAAGCAGAGCTCAAGTAATCAGTAATCAATATAATGAACAGATTTAAATTATTTTCACTTTCAGCTGGGGTTGATTTGGAATTAGGCCATGATTACACCATATACAGGTGTAGCTAAATGGAAGAAAAAACAACCCTTTTTCAATTCAGTTTCACTGCAACTTACTGAGGACTACATCATTAGGCTCATAAAAAAATGTCCCTCCAGTGAAGCATGCTAAGGCTTTCTCTTTTTCTGTTTTTGGATGCTGAACAACAGCCCACCACATTTTTTTTATTTTTTGCTCTATAAACAAAAAAAGAGCGACAATTTTGAAAAAAAACACAATATTTTGTACTTTTTGCTGTAATATATAGCCCCAATTATTTTTTTAAAAAAAAGCTAATTTTTTTTCTTAGTTTAGGCCGATATGTATTCTTCTACATATTTTTGGTAATAAAAAATCGCAATAAGTGTATATTGATTGGTTTGCGCAAAAGTTATAGCGTCTACAAATTGGGGGATACACTTTTGGCATTTTTTTTATTATTATTTTTTACTAGTAATGGCGGTGCTCTACGATTTTTATCGTGACTGCGACATTATGGCGGACACATCGGACACTTTTGACACATTTTTGGGAAGACTGACAATTATACAGCGATCAGTGCTATAAAAATGCACTGATTACTGTATAAATTTCACTGGCAGGGAAGGGGTTAACACTAGGGGGCGATCAAGGGGTTAACTGTGTTCCCTGAGCGTGTGTTCTAACTGTAGGGGGAGGGGACTGACTATAGGAGATGACAGATCTTTTGTTCCTAACTATTAGGAACTCACAATCTGCCTCTCCTCTCCTCACAGAACAGGGATTTGTGTATTTACACACACACATGTTCCTGTTCTGTCTCTCGTGCCCGCGATCACTCATTGCGGCATTTAAACGCGGCAAAACGGATGATTTTAAGCAGTGCTTAATATGTCAAGTTAAATTGTTCAGGGGAGGTTTAAAAACGTCCCGTGTAAATTAAGCCTTAATGTCATTTCTGTCTGCTGCTTTGTTCCTCTGCTATCAGCATGAATCACTTCAGACAAATTTTCCTGACACTAATGCCGCGTACACACAGTCGGAATTTTCGGCTACAAAAGTCCGACAGCCTGTCCGACAGACTTTTGGCGGACTTTCGGCGGACTTTTGGCGGACTTGCGGCAGACTTTCTTACGAACGGACTTGCCTATATACGATCACACCAAAGTCTGACTGATTCGTACGTGATGACGTACACCGGACTAAAATAAGTAAGTTGGGGGCGTGGCCAAGATGGCGCCGTGAGCGGTCGGTATTTTTGTGAGCTCCGCCGCTCCGTCTGTTAAATCCGGATCCATCGGCCTATATACTGCAGTGACTGCATCCCTGCTAGCTGGGGGGGAACCAGGGAATCCCTATCTACCGGGGAGTGAGGGAATTTTTCGCCTCCTGGCCCGGGATCGGCTCCCGGCCTACCGCGGGTGACTAGGCCGAAGCCGCGGACTTTCCTGCCGGCCCGCGCGGCGGACCGGAGGCCTCTATCGCGGTCGGACACGCTCCCGGGCTTCATCGGACGCCGCAGACTCCGGATGGAAGGGGGTGAGCTGCTTTTAAGTCTGGAAACCCAGTGATTAGGCCCTGCTGCCTCTCCCTTTCCCCACGTTGTACTAGGCCGCGGCCGCGGCCTCTCCTGGAGCTCCGGCCTGTCGGTGTGGCCTATTGGGGGGGACCCTGGGCCAGCTGAGGAGGACTGCCTGATAGCAGGAGGAGACCATAGAGCGCCCACATCCTTCCCACCCAGGCTGTGTGGAGAGGTTGATGGGCTGAAAATCCTTGTGACTCAGTGTGGGCCTCCTTTATAGAGGGTCTGCTTCGTGATCTCTTACCCGAGGCCCGCTGGTCACCTTACTTCACGGTGGAGAGGGCTCACCGCATACCGCCTAAGCCGGGGCCTCCTGGATCCCCCCCTCGTACCTTCATCCTCCGTCTCCTTAATTTCAGAGACAGAGACGAAGTCCTCCGTGCATCTAGAAACGTAGGGGAACTTAGATTCCAGAACACGAAGTTGATGATCTTCCCCGACTATTCTGTGGAGACCCAGAAGCTCAGGAAATCTTTTGACCAAGTCAAAGCGGCTCTACGATCACGCAGCATTCGCTACAGTGTGCTCTTCCCTGCCCGTCTGAGAGTCCAGGACGGCGAGACAACCCGCTTCTTTACCAACCCGAGAGAGGCTTCTGCCTGGCTGGACTCGCTACCACGGATTCGCTGATGATCCACCTGGTATATGCTGTGCGGCCCCCTCTTGTTGTTTACTCACCATAACCTGGGCTCAGGTCTCCGTTATCACACGAACTTCCACATGGATGACTTATTATGTTGCATAAGTTACGCCCAGTTCATTCCATGGTGTGTACGGACTGGTGGGGGGATGATCCCTACCAGGGAAATTCTAAGATAGTGCCCCTGCCAAAGAACTTGGTCAGGAGATCGTTGAAGTATAAATCTTCTTCTACATATGCTTGTTTCCTTGAGGAATGCTGGACTTCTGGTTCGGTATCTCCACCCAAAAGATGGATCGAATTTACTGTGGGGTCGCATTATGGCTATTTCCCTTTGTTTGAATTCTTAAGCCCCCACAGCCTGCTGTATCACAAGCGGAGTTTTCACATACATAAGACGCTTGAACTACTACTTTCCCCCCCCGTGTGAAGTCTCGGGGGGTGAGTTGCCTCTTCCACGGACCCCCTGTTGCAGCCGGCGAGCTGTATAAGTTAGGGATCAAAACCTGCCTCAGTTCTGGGAGGTGGGGTGGGGGGTGGGGTAAGTTCCCCTAATGGGGCTAAATTCATCTACTTTAAATTCTGGTATTCGTTACCTGTTGTTAATTTGGTTTTGTTTTTGTTTGATATTTGTACAAAAAAAATTGACTCATCAGCATTGCACTGTTTACAGAGGTATCCGCTTCGAGGGACGGGGTCCGGTCCGAGAGCCGTAAATTCTATTGATCCTAATACTCTCCATATTCCCAGTGGTCATGTCCTCCCTTAACATCATCTCCTGGAACACCAGGGGATTGAACTCCCCGGTCAAGCGTTCCCTGGTGTTCCAATTCATTAAAACCTATAACCCACATATATGTGTACTCCAGGAGACACACCTAACTGGACGCAGGGTTCTGGCCCTTAAAAAAACCATGGGTGGGACACCACTACCACTCTACGCACTCCTCATTTTCTAGAGGTGTTACTATACTGGTATTGAAGTCACTTCCATTCCGGCTTTTGGATTTGGCCCTGGACCCTGATGGTCGGTATGTAATTATTCATGCTAAAATATACACTCTAACGTGGACCATCGTGGGCTTATATCTGCCTCCTCCGGCCTCCTTGCTGGTGCTCAATCAGATCGCTAGTAGGATGGCCGACTTCGCATCGGACAATCATGTTATACTGGGTGATTTTAATCTGGTCCCTAACCCGGACTTGGATAGACTGACTCCTGCGAGACATCACTGCCCTGGGTTGGCTGAGTGGGCTGATACCTTTGGTCTGACTGATGTCTGGAGGTGGCGTCACCCCCAGACCAGGGCATACACATGCCAATCAGCCTCTCATAGAACGTTCTCCCGCATAGACTTGGTCTTTGCAGGGGCTCAAGTCCTTCCACGGGTCACAGATATACAAATATTGCCTAGGGGAATTTCCGACCACGCACCCTTGTTGTTGTCATTGGACCTTTCCCTTGGCTCAGTAGAAAGGATATGGAGGCTCTCCAGATTTTGGATTTCAGACACTGCAGTAGACTCCCAATTTAGAACGGAAATGCTAGATTTTTGGGCTGTAAACGAGGGCTCGGCTGACCCCGTAGTTGTGTGGGATGCCTTTAAAGCCACGACGAGGGGACATTACCAGACCATCATTGCCAGAGTCCGACGGGAGCGCAGGGCAGACTTGATTAAGGCTGAAAGGGAGGCGAGTAGTGCGGAGGCTCTTTTTGTTTGTACCCGAGACCCTGCGCACTATTCGCATCTACAACTTATGACGAAAGAGGTGGTTCGTCTCCGTACCTCTCTTACCCAGAAGAAAATGCTGGCCCAATCCCAACGGATTTTTGAGCAGGGAGAGCGATCGGGTCGCCTGTTGGCCTGGCTTTCCAAGGAACAGGCAGGCGGAATGAGCATCTCACATATTAGGGACCCCTCGGGACAGTTGATTCATACCCCGGAAGGAATCAACCGCTGTTTTGCGGAGTACTACGAATCCCTCTATGGGTCCAGGGTGGACTATAGAGGGGAGGATTTGGTAGCATACCTAGATGACATTGATATCCCAACCCTCACTGTAACATATCGTGACAAGCTCGATGCCCCAATCGCGTCCTTAGAGATATTACAGGCCCTTAAGTCAATGCAGACAGGGAAAACTCCGGGACCTGATGGCGTCCCTGTGGAGTTTTATAAACAATATGCGGCGGAGCTAGTTGATAAGCTTCAGGCCCTCTTCTCTGCATCGACGCACCTCGGGAAACTCCCGGACACCATGAGCGAAGCGATCATAGTGGTGATCCCCAAGCCAGGGAAGGACCTCACGTTGTGCTCTTCCTACCGCCCTATATCCCTTCTGAATGTGGATGCAAAAGTGTTGGCTAAGGTACTGGCCAATAGGCTTAACCTGGTAATTACTGCTCTCATTCACAGGGATCAAACAGGCTTCATGCCCGGGAGAGGTACGGACATTAATATTAGGCGTCTCCATACCCACATAGATAGGGCGGACGAGGCGACTAATGGAACGGTGGCCTCACTCGACGCGGAGAAGGCTTTCGACTCCGTCGAGTGGGGCTACTTATGGGAGGTGCTCTCGCGATTCGGGTTTGGCCCGGGTTTCACAAAATGGCTCCGTATGTTATATCATTGCCCCTCAGCAAGAATACGTACTAACGGAGGCCTCTCGGGAAGGTTCCAATTGTTTCGGGGTACACGACAGGGGTGTCCCCTCTCCCCGGGTCTATTTGCTCTGGCGATGGAGCCCCTGGCTATATTATTGAGGGCTGACCCTGGGGTGAGGGGACTCCAGGTGGGTCCCATTGAGGAGAAGTTGTCGCTGTATGCGGACGACGCTCTGCTTTATTTAGCGGATGCGTCGTCCTCGTTGCAGACTGCACTCGAACTGATTAACCGATTTGGTGGGTTCTCGGGGATTCGTATTAATTGGGATAAATCGGTTCTTTTCCCACTTCATCCCTTGACCCCTAGAACACCTCACCCCCAGCTTAAATGGGTAGATGACTTCAAATATCTGGGGATAAAAATTAGCGGTAAAGTCCAAGATTACATAGATAACAATTTGCGTCCACTCATGGCACAACTTACGGCTAGGTGTACTGCATGGCGTTCCCTTCCACTGACCCTGGTAGGCAGAGTAAATTTATTAAAAATGATTTTCCTCCCGAAATATCTATATTTTTTCCGCAATACACCCATACCCATCCCTAAGATTTTCTTTCGTAGGCTGGAGAGTCTGCTAATACACTTTGTTTGGGCTGGGAGGCCACCCAGGGTGGCCAGGCAGATCTTATACCTCCCGCTTTCGGGGGGGGGTCTGGGGCTGCCGAATTTTCAAATCTATTACTGGGCAGCTGTTTTGGTCACGATTAGGTGGTGGTTCTCCCAGCCCACGCAGAACCCGGCGGTCACTCTGGAGGCAGCCATCATGGGTTCCTTTGCTGCCCTTAGCAATCTCCCGTTTCGCGGTCTTAGGGCCAGTTTGTCTATGACGACTTCAATGCGGACCACTGTGAGGGTATGGCAGGAGGCCAGGAAAATCTATAGGAAACCCAACCACATTTCACCCCACATGCCCCTATGGGGTAACCCTCTACTCCCCCACTTTTACACTATACCGGACCCCTCTCTTTGGGCAAAAAAGGGAATCCTCACATTAAAACATATAGTTAAAGATGGCAGGCTGATGACTTTTCAAGCCCTGAGGCAATCCTTTGCTATCCCATCCTCCTTCCAATTTAGATACTGGCAGCTGAAGCACGCCTTTGAGGCCCAGTTCCCTGCCCCCCTCACTCTGGAACCGGACTCCATTAAAAGGCTCCTGACCTCCAGCGTGATGGGGAAGCCTCTCTCAACAATATATTTATACCTTACGGTGGAATATGATGCAAAGCTGACCAAAACCTGGGAGAGGTGGAAGATTGACATTCCCTCTTTGGACGAAGAGGAGTGGAAGGAGTGTTTAGTCTCCTACATTCCTTCTATGATCGCTGCAAAGGATAGGTTCATACAGTTTAAATTCCTACACAGAGCGTATTTTACCCCACAGAGACTGGCGCGCATATACCATCAAAGAGATCCCAACTGTCAGAGATGCAGGCAGGAGGTGGGTACTTTCTGGCATATGGTCTGGTCTTGCTCCAAACTAAGACCCTTTTGGTCAGCAGTGGCCTCTACACTGGGCAATGTCATAGGTTCAGACTTGCCGGTTGACCCCCAAATTCTATTGCTCAGTCATCTGGAGGATGTTGAGGGTGACAGGTATGATAAACTGTGTCTAACCTTCGCATTGTACTACGCTAGGCGGGAAATTCTACTGCGATGGAAACTGGAGGAGCCTCCTACTCTGGCCTCGTGGATAAGGTCGGTGAACAAGGTACTTCCCCTCTATAGACTGACGTACGAAAGCAGGCAATGTCCAGGGAAGTTTGACAAAATTTGGTCGTCCTGGATCGACGCTTCTGGGGACCCCGAACCCCCTACCCCATAAATAAGACATGAAACATAGGAGAGGACATCCTGCATCTTAAGCCTATTCTTCTTATACCCGTTTCTCTTCACCCCCTTCCTTTTTTCTCCCTCCCCCCCCCTCTTCCTTCATATTCCCTCCCCCCCTCCCACCTTCTTCTCTCCCCGCTCCCCTCCCCCCCCCGGACGCCCCTGTCAGGAATGATTGAATACTGGGTTATTTACTTCATATTATCCAATAATTTTTCAAGATGACACAAGCCATGAGAACTATGGTTAGGTGAAAATTCTGTTGAGTACGCATTTGGAACAACTGATAAACAGTAGTTGTTGTTTTAGGGTAAATCCCACTGTAATTATTCTCACCATAATGACTGTACTAAGTTCTTGTACTGTAATGCTGATTTGTTTAATAAAAATTTTTTCTGTTAAAAAAAAAAAAAAAAAAATAAGTAAGTTGATAGCCAGTAGCCAATAGCTGCCCTAGCGTGGGTTTTTGCCCGTCGGACTAGCACACAGACGAGCGGATTTCTGGGTCCGGCGTAGTTATGACGTAAAGATTTGAAGCATGTTTCAAATCTAAAGTCCGTCAGATTTGCGGCTGGAAAAGTCCACTGAAAGTCCGCTAAAAGTCCGGGGAAGCCCACACACAATCGGATTGTCAGCCAGCTTTAGTCCGTCGGCGTCCGTCGGACTTTTGTAGATGAAAAGTCCGACCGTGTGTACGCAGCATAAGAGAGAAAAGGTGACCGGGGTGGGACCTCCAGCTGGTTGACAGCCTTGGCTCTGTTCCTGTGTACTGTGTGGAGGGTGGTGTGTCCTTTCTCTCCAATCAGCTTTCAGAGCGCTCCTCACTGAGCTCTACAAAGTAACTTCAGCTCTCCGCCCCCTGTTTTCTGAAGCTCTGAGATCCTGTGTAAATTCTGGACTTTTAAGGGCTGTAGAGAAGAGAAGACTGCAGATAAACAGGCACAACTTCTTTAGGAGGATTGGTTTAATCTCTGTGTATCACCTGAGGCCAGTTACTTCACTGGGTATATAGATGGATTTACAACCACTTTAAAGTGTATCTAATAGCATTTTTTTGGATAGAGCGGGGCATGTTAAAAACCCCTGTTAGGTTTTTATTGTACCTGCTATGTGGAACTGCTTTCTCTATTTGTTCTGGTGACCATTTTTGACATCACAAAAAGTGATGGGAATTCCAAAAATCACCAGAACAGGAGGCAAGAGGAAAATTTTCACAGGGATGCCTATTCTGGTGGTAAGATAGAAATTGGGTTTTAAGCTCCAATGTATGGGGATGGTTGGGAGAGCTTTCAAGAGAACCTGCCACTACCCTGAATGGGCAAAAATGACCGATTCTCTTTATTCTGTCTGAATAAAGAGGTCAGTATATGACAAAGAAGATATTGGTTACATAACCATCTAAAACAGTACATGCCTGGGGTGAAGTGTACCGATGCATTGTAATAGGCAGAAATCAAGGAATAAAAGGGAATGATTAGAGTAGCAGGCAGACCTATCTTGGAATGAACAGATTTGGGGGTCGAAGGTTTTCAATGATAGCAGTCATTTCCTAGAGCAAGGCATCAAAGAGAACCCACTGAATGAGAAAGACCCAGTATATAAGACTCCCAGCAGCTGCTTCTCATATAAATATATCTCTAAAAGCTGAAGCTTTACAAAGCAGCAGGGAGAATTAGCACATGCAGACAGCCTTGGCAGGAGAAGAGTGGGGGCCTTATGGTCATCCTCCCCCACCAAATTCTCACAGACCTTAAAGTAATACCTTAAAGGAATAATCACAATTTTAATGAGTTCTTTTGTCTATCACTGAGCAATATTTTTCCCGTAACCACTGAAAAGTTATTTACGTTCATTTGACCCATTTCTGTAAGACGTTATTCCATTCTGTTCTGGATCTCCACAATTTCGCACACTATAGTACTTGTGCACCACGTCTATCTTTACAGCCAAAAATATAGATTTAAGTGGATTGGTTCATTTCAACATGAATTAATATGGTATATGCCATAACTGCATAAAGAAAACTGCACCTAAATCTTAGGCAGTCTAAATCACATGGTCTTTGGTTAGCAAAGAGAACTGTGGATATTGCCAGCATTAGTGACTTCAGAAAAAGTCTCTTTCTCTCTCCCTCTCGCTCGTTCAACTCTTCTGGGAAGGCTGTCCACAGGGTTTAGGAGTGTGTCTATGGGAATGTTTGATCATTCTTCCAGAAGCGCATTTGTGAGGTCAGGCGCTGATGTTGGATGAGAAGGCCTGGCTCGCAGTCTCCGCTCTAATTCACCCCAAAGGTGTTCTATCAGTTTGAGGTCAGGATTCTGTGCAGGCCAGTCAAGTTCCTCCACCCCAAACTCGCTCATCCATGTCTTTATGGACCTTGTTTGTAGACTGGTGCGGGGTCATGTTGGAACAAGAAGGGGCCATCCTCAAACTGTTCCCACAAAGTTGGGAGCATGAAATTGTCCAAAATGTCTTGGTAAGTCACTGGAACTAAGGGGCCAAGCCCAACCCCTGAAAAACATCCCCACACCATTTTACCCCCTCCACCAAATGATTTGGAGGGGTGGCCCAATACTTTTTGGCAATATAATGTGGATGAGTGAACTTGGGGGGGGGGGGGGGATTTGACTGGCTTGCACGGAATCCTGACCTGGACCTGATGGAACACCTTTGAGATGAATTAGAGTGGAGACTGTGAGCCAGGCCTTCTTGTCCAACATCAGTTGGCTTTGAGAAAGAGGTGATACCTCGAAACACGTCAACCAGTTTTACTGTGGGACGTTTCATCTGTAATGTGATAACATGGGCGAAAAGCTGCTAATAATTTGATATGCTGTATCCAAGCGCATGTTTGTGAGGATCACTCTTTGATTTTACACAGTAAAGTAATTTATTGAGGATAATGCACTAGGCCAGTGCGTCCTTTGTTTATTTCTCGATTCTAGTGCATCTAGACATCCCCAGTCTTATGAGGGCAGCTTGCCAGGACAAGAGCCTAGGGTAACACCACTGTTGGGCCCACCTTCAAGTGCAGGAGATATGTGTTGTTTGGGTACAACATCAGTGTCTGACCTCACAAATGCGCTTCTGGAAGAATGGTCAAACATTCCAATAGACACACTTCTACACCTTGTGGACAGACTTCCCAGAAGAGTTGAAGCTGTTAAAGCTGCAAAGGGTGGGCCAACTCACTATTGAACCCTACAGACTAATGCCCCGTACACACGGTCGGACTTTGTTCGGACATTCTGACAACAAAATCCTAGGATTTTTTCCGACGGATGTTGGCTCAAACTTGTCTTGCATACACACGGTCACACAAAGTTGTTGGAAAATCCGATCGTTCTAAACGCGGTGACATAAAACACGTACGTCGGGACTATAAACGGGGCAGTGGCCAATAGCTTTCATCTCTGTATTTATTCTGAGCATGCGTGGCACTTTGTCCGTCGGATTTGTGTACACACGATCAGAATTTCCGACAACGGATTTTGTTGTCGGAAAATTTTATATCCTGCTCTCAAACTTTGTGTGTCGGAAAATCCGATGGAAAATGTGTGATGGAGCCTACAACAAGGTCCTATCACACATTTTCCGTCGGAAAATCCGACCGTGTGTACGGGGCATAAGACTGGGATGCCATTAAAGTTCATGTGCGTGTAAAGGCAGGCATCCCAATATTTTTGGCAATATAGTGTATATAGATGTAACACCCGGATGTTTGGGCAGGGTTGCTAGTAAATATACCTGCCAAGTATAGTTGCCTTGGCCAATTGATAGGAGATCAATTGATTCCACCCTAATTCTGGAATTACTGCACTTCTTTCTTCTGTCACTAGATGGCCAGGTATCTGGTGGCATTAGATAAGACAAGGACATAGCAAGGACAGATTAGGAATAGATGAGGTGCCAATGGGCAGGGATTTTCTTGGGTCCCTTGGCCTGCTGGGAGAGCCTATTTATTTGGGTGAGATCAGGTGATCGGGGTTCTGTGCCACCTGGATGGCTGTCTGGGTGGATGTGTGTTGTGCTGCTAGGCCAGAGCCTGAGGCCCTATCCCAGGGACATCTGGCTGCTAGGCTGTCTGAGGGCCTATCGAGAAGCAAGAGAGCTGCATAGGGTTGGGATTGCGGCTTGCAGTCCAACCTACAGTGACGGTTCTGCCAGTCGGAGAACCTGTCGTGGTCAGAGGTAGAGGGGAAGCTGTCACCACTAAGAGACCATCCACCTTATTACCAGGGACCACCCTGAGTAGCTGAAGTACCAGAGCAGACGTTGAAGAATTGGGAAACTTCAGCAGGTATTAAGCCAGGGACTCAGACAGCGGAGGTGACGCTTGCAGAGCAGTCTTGTGTGCCAAGCCAGGGACTGAGCAGAGGCCAGTGGGGTGAAGCTTTAGGAGTATCTGTGAGTGCCAAACTAGGGACCCAGCAGGGACACGGGGGTGACGCTTGAGGAATATACTCAGTGAGAAGATTGGAAGAGCTCAGGAGATCCAGTGGCAGTAGATCAGCGGGTCTAGGTGATAGACTGGGAGCTCAGTTGAGTGAAGCTCTAAAAAGGAGATTGTGGAGGAAGTAAAAGAGTTCATTACAAATTGCATTAGAAACTGTTCAAGATTGTTGCCATAGGAGACAGCGTGTCTACACATGCAGATGTGGTGTCCGGCTGGATGCCTTTCCCTCCATGGCTGTCTACCTATAGAAGTCTCAGAGTCTGCTAATTAACATTGAAACTACTAAAGGGTGTCCTGGCCCTAACTCTCTCTCCCACAGTTCTGTTTAACAGAAAATAAATCTCTTTGCATTCAAGAAGTGTCTGGCGCCCATTAATCTACCTTACATTGCAACCATCATGCCTCGTAACCCACTCTACACAGAAGGATGTCAGCTGTCCCTAACTCTGGAGGTCACCATTAGGCCTGGAGAGGCCTGGGACTTGGCTACATATATACAGTATCTCACAAAAACGAGTCCCTCAAATTTTTGTAAATATTTTATTATATCTTTTCATGTGACAGCACTGAAGAAATTACACTTTACTACAATGTAAAGTAGTGAGTGTACAGCTTGTAACAGTGTGAATTTGCTGTCCCCTCAAAATAACTCAACACACAGCCATTAATGTCTAAACCACTGGCAACAAAAGTGAGTACACCCCTAAGTGAAAATGTCCAAATTGAGCCCATTTAGCCATTTTCCCTCCCAGGTGTCATGTGACTCGTCAGTGTTACAAGGTCTCAGGTGTGAATGGGGAGCAGGTGTGTTTAAATTTGTTGTTATCGCTCTTACTCTCTTATATTGGTCACTGGAAGTTCAACATGGCACCTCATGGCAAAGAACTCTCTGAGGATCTGAAAAAAGAATTGTTGCTCTACATAAAGATGGCCTAGGCTATAAGAAGATTGCCAAGACCCTGAAACTGAGCTGCAGCACGGAGGCCAAGACCATACAGCGGTTTAAGAGGACAGGTTCCACTCAGAACAGGCCTCGCCATGGTCGACCAAAGAAGTTGAGTGCACGTGCTCAGCGCCATATCCAGAGATTGTGTTTGTGAAATAGACGTATGAGTGCTGCCAGAATTGCTGCAGAGGTTGAAGGGGTGGGGGGTCAGCCTGTCAGTGCTCAGACCATACGCCGCACACTGCATCAAATTGGTCTCCATGGCTTTTGTCCTAGAAGGAAATCTCTTCTGAAGATGATGCACAAGAAAGCCTGCAAACAGTTTGCTGAAGACAAGCAGACTAAGGACATGGATTACTGGAACCATGTCCTGTGGTCTGATAAATGTATTTGGTTCAGATGGTGTCAAGCGTGTGTGGCAGCAAACAGGTGAGGAGTACAAAGACAAGAGTGTCTTGCCTACAGTCAAGCATGGAGGTGGGAGTGCCATGGTCTGGGGATGCATGAGTGCTGCCGGCACTGGGGAACTACAGTTCATTGAGAAAACCATAAATGCCAACATGTACTGTGACATACTAAAGAAGAGCATTATCCCCTCCCTTTCGAAGACTGGGACGCAGGGCAGTATTCCAACATAACAACCCCACACACACCTTCAAGACGACCACTGCCTTGCTAAAGAAGCTGAGGGTAAAGGTGATGGACTGGCCAAGCATGTCTCCAGACCTAAACCCTATTGAGCATCTGCGGGGCATCCTCAAATGGAAGGTGGAGGAGCGCAAGATCTCTAACATCCACCAGCTCTGTGATGTGGTCATGGAGGAGTGGAAGAGGACTCCAGTGGCAACCTGTGAAGCTCTGGTGAACTCCATGCCCAAGAGGGTTAAGGCAGTGCTGGAAAATAATGATGGCCACACAAAACATTGACATTTTGGGTCCAATTTGGACATTTTCACTTAGGGGTGTACTCGCTTTTGTTGCTAGTGGTTTAGACATTAATGGCCGTGTGTTGAGTTATTTCGAGGGGACAGCAAATCTATACTCTTATACAAGCTGTACACTCACTACTTTACATTGTAACAAATTGTCATTTCTTCAGTGTTCTCACATGAAAAGATATAATAAAATATTTACAAAAATGTGAGGGGTGTACTCACTTTTGTGAGATACTGTATATATATATATATATATATATATATATATATATATATATATAAAATCAGGCAGGATTTGTCTGCTTTTTATATATAAAAAAGAAAATATCATCAGATTCAAACATTTGCATTTTCTTTACATGCTGTAATGCTTATTAACTGTATGCTTTCACTAACCTGTGCAGCTATAGGCATTGTGGAACAATTTATTTTCAAAATTTACAACAAAAATAAATGTATTTTCTTTTCTCTCAATAGCTCCCTCTGCTCCCCAGTGAGTTGACAGCCTGTACCTTCCAATCCGTAAACACAGAGCATGTGCAAAGGTACAGGGGGGAGGGAAAGTACTAAGACCTGATTGAAAAGACTTCATTGCTGCTATTTTGAACTTTAAAGATGAACTCTAAGTAGTGTCTGTAGCTACAAAGGTCAGTGAGAGTTTTTTTTTTTTATATACCTGTAAGGTAATGTCATAATGTGCTATGTTAAACTTGCCTTAAAACTAAGCTCTTCCAGCACCAAGATCCCAGGACTAAGACTGGGATGCCATTAAAGTTCATGTGCGTGTAAAGGCAGGTGTCCCAATACTTTTGGTAATATAGATAGGAAATCTAGCAAGTTGCTAAAGGTCAAAACCATAAACATGCATTAGCCTATTTTATATTACAAGGCAAATGTATTGGCAATTTCACCTCAGCAATGTCAGCATACACATAATTCACAATGTATACTTTCCAAACCAGATCTCCCAGTCTCCTATAAGTCTGGTGTCAGCTATTACATGCACTGTTTTTTCCAGCTTTTGGTTAAAGAGTTCCACCTAGTGGTGGACAGAGGAATCCATTTCAAATGAGATTATGTCCCTTACTATTGCATTACTGCTATTGCAGCACATAAATAACCAAAACTAAAAATGTGATATGTTCATTTTAAATGGACAAAGAGACAGATTTATTTTATTACAAAATGTGTTGTTTTCCTTATTTTGTTTCCTTTTTTTCCGAACACCTCTGTTAAAGTAGAACTATAGGCAAAACTTTTTTTTTTTTCATTTTGGATAGAGTAAAGGAGGGTTATAACCCCTGTCAGATTTTTTGCCGCCATTTGTGTCCCATTGTGGAGGTTTCCCTTCACCTGCTGTTAACCACTTCAATACCAGGCACTTATACACCTTCCTGCCCAGACCAATTTTCAGCTTTCAGCGCTGTCGCAGTTTGAATGACAATTGCGCGGTCATACAACACTGTACCCAAACTAAAATTTTATTATTTTGTTCCCACAAATAGAGCTTTCTTTTGGTGGTATTTGATCACCTCTGCGGTTTTTATTTGTTGCTAAAAAAATAAAAAAAGACCAAAAATTTGGAAAAAAAATAAAAGTTTTGCTTTTGTTTCTGTTAAAATTTTTTGTAAATAAGTAAGTTTTCTCTTTCACTGATGGGCACTGATAAGGCGGCACTGACAGGCACTGATAAGGGTGCACCGATGAGGTGGCACCAATGAGCGGGCACTGACGGGCACTGACAATGGGCACTGATATGCGGCACTGATGGGCACTGGTAGGCGGCACTGATGGGTGGCACTGATATGCAGCACTGATGGGCATTGATAGGCGGCACTGATGGGCACTCATGGGTGGCACTGGGTGGCACTGGTGGGCACTGATGAGCACTGATAGGCGACACTGATGGGCACTGAAAGGCTGCAAAGATGGGTTCTTATGGGTGGCACTGATGGGCACTGATAGGCAGCACTGCTGGGCACTGATACGTGGCACTGATATGTGGCACTGATATGCGGCACTGATAGGCATCCCTGGTGGCACTAGCTTTTACCTAGCTCTAAGGCCCCTTTCACACTTATACGACTTGTCCCACGATTTTGTACTGCAAAATCGTATGACAAGTCATTCTCCATGATTTTCAATGACTACCATTCATATTGGCACGACTTTAAGTCGTGCAGACTTGAAAGTAGTCCCTGCACTACTTTGGTCCAACTTCTATGCGAGTTGTACTCCATAGACCTCAATGTTAAACCCTGAAGTAGCATGCAAGTCGTGCCTGAATAATATAGACACGACTTCAGTACGACTTTGTAAGCACAAGCCTGACTCGCTGATCGGGAAAGGAAAACTTTTTTTTCCTTTCCCGATGAGCGACAGGCAGTGCTGACAGCTGTCTGGTATGAATCCAGAGGGGGAACTCCACGCCAAGTTTTAAATGAAAAAACCGGCATGGGTTCCCCCCAGGGACATACCAGGCCCTTAGGTCTGGTATGGATCTAAGGGGAACCCCCTACGCCGAAAAATCGGCGTGGGGTCCCCCCCAAAATCCATACCAGACCCTTATCCGAGCATGCAGCCCGGCCGGTCAGGAATGGGGGTGGGGACGAGCGAGCGCCCCCCCTCCTGGACCGTACCAGGCCGGATGCCCTCAACATGGGGGGTGGGTGCTTTAGGGCATGGGGGGCACCCTGCCGGCCCCACCACCCCAAAGCACCTTGTCCCCATGTTGATGAGGACAAGGGCCTCTTCCCGACAACCCTGGCCGTTGGTTGTCGGGGTCTGCGGGAGGGGGGCTTATCGGAATCCGGGAGCCCCCTTTAATAAGGGAGCCCCCAGATCCCGACCCCCACCCTATGTGAATGAGTATGGGGTACATGGTACCCCTACCCATTCACCTAGGGAAAAAAGCGTCAATAAAAAACACAGTACACAGGTATTTAAAATAATTTATTAGGCAGCTCCGGGATCTTCTTCCGACTTCGGGGGTCCTTTTCCGACTTCGGGGGTCTCTCCGGCGTCTCCTCCCGGTGTCCACATCTTCTGCCGGCTCCTCCGCTTTCTTCTGCAGCTCAATTGCTAGCGGTGGTCTGGACTTCTGCCTTCTGCCTTCTTCTTTTCTTCCAGAGATGTTGACACGACGCTCTCTCCAGCTGGAATGGTCTCTGAACGCTCCGCAGCGGACTTATATAGGCGGTGACCCCGCCCCCTTATGAGGTCACTGTCCCGGGGCATGCTGGGACTGTGCCGTCATAAGGGGGCGTGGTCATCACCCGGTGACCACGCCTCCTAAAACGTCACAGTCCCAGCATGCTCAGGGACTGTGACGGCATAATGGGCGGGGTCACCGCCTATATAAGTCCGCTGCGGAGCGTTCAGAGACCATTCCAGCTGGAGAGAGCGTCGTGTCAACATCTCTGGAAGAAAAGAAGAAGGCAGAAGGCAGAAGTCCGGACCACCGCTAGCAATTGAGCTGCAGAAGAAAGCGGAGGAGCCGGCAGAAGATGCGGACACCGGGAGGAGACGCCGGAGAGACCCCCGAAGTCGGAAAAGGACCCCCGAAGTCGGAAGAAGATCCCGGAGCTGCCTAATAAATTATTTTAAATACCTGTGTACTGTGTTTTTTATTGACGCTTTTTTCCCTAGGTGAATGGGTAGGGGTACCATGTACCCCATACTCATTCAAATAGGGTGGGGGGCCGGGATCTGGGGGCTCCGTTATTAAAGGGGGCTCCCGGATTCCGATAAGCCCCCCGCCCGCAGACCCCGACAACCAACGGCCAGGGTTGTCGGGAAGAGGCCCTTGTCCTCATCAACATGGGGACAAGGTGCTTTGGGGTGGTGGGGCCGGCAGGGTGCCCCCCATGCCCTAAAGCACCCACCCCCCATGTTGAGGGCATGCGGCCTGGTACGGTCCAGGAGGGGGGGGGGGGCGCTCGCTCGTCCCCACCCCCATTCCTGACCGGCCAGGCTGCATGCTCGGATAAGGGTCTGGTATGGATTTTGGGGGGGGACCCCACGCCGATTTTTCGGCGTAGGGGGTTGCCCTTACAATCCATACCAGACCTAAGGGCCTGGTATGCCCCTGGGGGGGAACCCACGCCAGTTTTTTTATTTAAAACTTGGCGTGGAGTTCCCCCTTCATACCAACCACTATGTTTTCATTTGTTAATGCCAAGAAACGTGGCAAAGTCGTACAAAGTAGTACTGCTCCCAAATCACGGTAAAATCGCGGCAAATCGCGGTAAAATCGCGGCAAAATCGGGGCCGCGAAATCGCGGTAAAATCGCGCTACTTTGAAGTCGTATAAGTGTGAAAGGGGCCTAAGGGGGCATTTTACAACCTAAATCCAGCTTAATAGGGGACCCCCAGGCAAAGTTAAAAATAAAAAAAAGAAGCTCGGGCTACAAAACTCACCTTTGAGCTATTGTTCAATCTCGCTACAAGATGTCCCCTTAGCCTCGGTTCACACCAGAGGCGGCACGACTTGCAGGTCGCCTCACCGAGGCGACCTGCACACGACTGCCCGGGCGACTTGCAAAACGACTTCTGTATAGAAGTCTATGCAAGTCGCCCCAAGTCGCCCCCAAAGTCGTAGGCTCGGTTCACACAGGGACGACTTGTCAGGCGACCTAGTCGCCTGACAAGTCGCCTCCCGTTCTGTGCTATGGAACCGTTCTAAGGGGAGCGACGCAAGTCGCTCCGACTTAGAAAAAGGTTCCTGTACAACTTTGGGGGCAACTTGGGGCGACTTGCATAGACTTCTATACAGAAGTCGTTTTGCAAGTCGCCCGGGAAGTCATGTGCAGGTCGTGCCGCCTCTGGTGTGAACCGAGGCGTACAGGAACCTTTTTCTAAGTTGGAGCGACTTGCGTCGCTCCCCTTAGAACGGTTCCATGGCACAGAACGGGAGGCGACTTGTCAGGCGACTAGGTCGCCTGACAAGTCGTCCCTGTGTGAACCGAGCCTGAGTCTAAGGTTGCCACCTCATCCCTTTAAAACCGAACACATATTAACCACTTAAGGACCAGGCCTCTTTTTAAGATTTGTTGTTTACAAGTTAAAAACTGTTTGTTTTTTGCTAGAAAATTACTTAGAACCCCCAAACATTATACATTTTTTTTCTAATACTTAAGAGAATAAAATGTCGGTCGTTGCAATACTTTCTGTCACACCATATTTGCACAGCGGTCTTACAAGCGCACTTTTTTTGGAAAAAATACACTTTTTTGAATTAAAAGAATAAGACAACAGTAAAGTTAGCCCAATTTCTTTTTTAAATTGTGAAAGATAATGTTAGGCTAAGTAAATTGATACCCAACATGTCACACTTCAAAATTGCGCCCGCTCCTGGAATGGCGACAAACTTTTACCCTTAAAAATCTCCATAGGCGACGTTTAAAAAATTCTACAGGTTGCATGTTTTGAGTTACAGAGGAGGTCTAGGGCAGATATATGAAAATACTTTTTTTATCTGTTTTATATTATTGTTACAAACAAATAATGTTTACCAACCACTCTACCTCCACAAGTCAATTGCCTCATTTAAAGACCCACATCCCCTTTTTTGGTTACGTACTCGGGATGAAGGTACATATAATGCGCCTCATTTAAAGTCCCAAACTCCTCCCCCCCTTTTGATAGGGCTAGAATTATTGCTCTCACTCTACTGATCGCGGCGATACCTCACATGTGTGGTTTGAACACCGTTTTCATATGTGGGCGCTACTCACGTATGCGTTCGCTTCTGCACGCGAGCGCGTTTAAAACATTTTTTTTTCTCATATATTTTACCTTTTATTTTTTATTTTTACACTGTTCTTTAAAAAAAAAAAAGTGTCACCTTTATTCCTATTACAAGAAATATAAACATCCCTTGTAATAGAAAAAAAGCATGACAGGACCTCTTAAATATGAGATCCGGGGTCAAAAAGACCTCAGATGTCATATTTACACTAAAATGCAATAACACAAAAAAGAAGAAGAAGAAGAAGAAGAAGAAGAGGTTACAGCTAGCTGCTGCCATAACAACGATATCCCTCTTCAAACTTAGGACGTATATCGATGTGCGGCAGTCCGTAAGTGGTTAATTACACAGGTTCTGTGGCTGATTAAGGTGATAATTAAACTCACTTGGTGCCTTATCTGCATTAAATTAGCCTCAGAACCTGTGTAATTAATATGTGTTCGGGTTTAAAGGGATGAGGTGGCAACCCTACCTCAGTCTTCTGGATTGTGTAACACCCAACATCATTCAGACCAGAAGACTGAGGACATACTATGAATGAATGGGTGTTATGGCCCTGCTGCCTAAAGGGGCATCACCACAATGCACTTAATTCATAGTGCTCAAAAAGACACATACCTTGTGTAGCCAGGAGCTGGCTATAGTTGCCTGCAATTCAGGGACAGTATGCCGTGCTGTTGATGTGGAGCTGTCTCCCTCTAGTGTTGGCTTGGACTCAATGTTTCATTTCCTAAAGACAGAGCAGAGCAAAGCATCGTGGGATGTGTAGTTCCGAATGCTAAGGTTTCAATTCCAGCAGGACTGGCCTGAACTACAACCACCAGATTGCTGTGAGAGAAGAACAGACTGCTGGGAGAGGATATAAAGGGGCTGGTCGAGGCCTAGATCGCTCTCTTGGGACCCCGGCCTGGATCTGCCAGCAGGAACTCTGTGCCAGTGTGAGCTGCAGCCGAGTTGTGGCCTGCATAGGAGAGAGTTATACGGCGGCATCCAGAGGGACATCTGGATCGCTTCCTATCTACAGCGATCCGTAAGCTGTTCCTGATCCTTTCACGCTACCTGCACTTCAGACCCGGGTGGGCCGCGGCGTGGTGTGACGGAGGTCAGACGCCATTCCCTGAGTCAGGACCCAGAGGGAGATCCTGAAAGAACCATCATTATCTGCATCGTTACCAGCAACTTCTGTTACACCGTCTGTAAATGGGCACTTGCCAATTTAATCCTATAGACACTGCATATAGACATCATTGTCTCTGTCCAAATTTCTGATACTTGTAGTGCTACTGGATGCAAGTTCATTCACTCTCAGACATCGGTGCTTTGCTCACATCCTGTCATCTGTAGTCTTATTGGATACAATACTATTGAAACAACATAGAGGCGGTCCCCTAGTTACAAACATCCTACTTACAAACGACTCCTATTTACAAATGGAGGGAGACAACAGGAAGTGAGAGGATATCTCCCCCTAGGAAGGGGAATTCACCCCTGTAAGAGTTAATATGGGAAAAAGGTGTCTCCAATGATGCTTTATCACCAATCCTCGTTTCCACAACAACCCAAAATTTTCTAAATCCAATTGTCATTGGGACAGAAGGACAGAAAGTGAGGTGAAATCTTCTGAACAGGGGCACAGACAGCAAAACAAACGTTCCCTATGCTATCCAAAAAGCTTAAAAATATTTTTTTGGGCTGTAGCTACACTTAAAAAATGTACCTGTTCCGACTTACAAACAGATTCAACTTAAGAACAAACCTACCTACCTTATCTTGTTTGTAACCCGGGGACCGCCTGTATATGATGACCACGTGTGCTTAGGTCATACAGGAAAAGTCTGCAATTTCAAAGGGTTAATCACATACCAGCTAAAAATTGCTCCACAATCAAGGATTATTCCATCCATCATACTTTAAGTGCTAGCTGAAGATCTGCCGGATTCTGTGGGGATACCATTACCCCCTTTTTATTCTCTCCTCATCTTCACAAGTGACTAGTGTTGTTTACTGCCTGTTCACATAGGTTTCTGTGACGGAAATAAGGTTTGATTGTATTTAATCACACTGTGTTCTTTTACTTTACTAACATAAATCTCTAAATTTCAAAACTGCATTTCATATTAGTGATATATCGTTTTCAGATAAGATATCTTTATGACCTACAGTTTTATGTTATGCACTTTTATGTGTCACTTTTGCCACAGTAAACAAACTTGAACTGCTTCATTGGCATTGTGTAAGTTTCTTGTTATTGGTGTCAATGGGTAAAAATGACTGAACCAGAGGTGTCGGAGGACAACCAGTCGGGGCAACCAGTGGGATACAGATTCTACCAGGGGTATTACTACACTCTCATTACGGTGTCCTCGCATTACGGTGTGGATGGACCTGTATGGCGCAGGCACTTGGAGTTGGAGAGACCTAGAGCTGAGCATTATGGAATTATGTATGGCTTCAAGATGTCATCACAACAGCGCAGCTCTCAGCATCACCAGACGACCCCTCAAGATGGGCATTTAATAAGGATAGAAAAGATTTGGTCATAAAAAAAGACAAAAACTCAAAACAGCCTATCTCCAAAAAATGTGCACACTTCTGCTTATTCGGACTCATGAAGATTTTCCATTACAGAAGCTAACCCATCTTTGCAAGAAGCCTTGATTGTAGACCAAAAACCTTCCACTATCACCACTAACCCAATATAAACCAAAGCCACTGCAAATCACTACCATATCCACTTGCCCTCCGGAAAGGGTTTACCCACTTTATGGCCAGGCCATTTTTTGCGATTCAGCACTGCTATAAAACATATCCAATAAAAATTAAAAAAAATTCAAATTCTTCATAAATTTAGACCAAAATGTATTCTGCTACATGTCTTTGGTAAAGTAAAAAAAAAATCCCAATAAGTGTATATTATTTGGTTTGTATAAAAGTTATACCATTTACAAACTATGGTATACTGTATATACTGGAATTTCTATGTATTTTTTTATACTAGTAATGGCGGTGATAAGTAACTTATAGTGGGACTGTGATAGTATGGCAGACAATCTGACACTAGCTGACGCTGGCTGGGGGTACACTAACTAACAGTGACATCAACAGTGACACTAATACAGTGATCAGTGCTAATACTATACACTGTCACTGTAATAATGACACTAGCTAACTAATGACACTGGCTAGGAAGGGGTGATCAAGCAGTTAAATCAGGGCTTCAGTCCTGCAGGAACACATGGGATTGTCCCCATCGGAGCCTCCCCTTACATCAGATGTCCCCAGCGGAGCCCCCCCTTACATCAGATGTCCTCAGCTGAGCCCCCCTTACATCAGATGTCCCCAGTGGAGCCCCCCTTACATCAGATGTCCCCAGCGGTGCCCCCCTTACATCAGGTGTCCCCATCTGAGCCTCCCCTTACATCAGATGTCCCCAGCGGAGCCCCGCCTTACATCAGGTGTCCCCAGCGGTTCCCCCTTACATCAGGTGTCCCCATCGGAGCCTGCCCTTACATCAGATGTCCCCAGCAGAGCCCCCCCTTACATCAGGTGTCACTCGCGGAGCCCCCCTTACATCAGATGTCCCCAGCGGAGCCCCCACTTACATCAGGTGTCACCAGCGGAGCCCCCCCTTACATCAGGTGTCACCAGCGGAACCCCCCTTACATCAAGTGTCCCTAACGGAGCCCCCCCTTACATCAGATGTCCCCAGCGGAGCCCCCCCTTACATCAGGTGTCCCCAGCGGAGCCCCCCTTACATCAGATGTCCCCAGCGGAGGCCCCCCTTACATCAAGTGTCCCTAGCGGAGCCCCCCTTACATCAGATGTCCCCAGCGGAGCCCCCCTTACATCAGGTGTCACCAGTGGAGCCCCCTTACATCAGGTGTCACCAGCGGAGCCCCCCCTTACATCAGATGTCCCCAGCGGAGCCCCCCTTACATCAGATGTCACCCGCGGAGCCCCCCTTACATCAGGTGTCACCCCCGGAGCCCCCCTTACATCAGGTGTCCCCAGCGGAGCCCCCCCTTACATCAGATGTCCCCAGCGGAGCCCCCCTGACATCAGATGTCCCCAGCGGTGCCCCCCTTACATCAAGTGTCCCCATCGGAGCCACCCCTTACATCAGGTGTCCCCATCGGAGCCTCCCTTACATCAGGTGTCCCCAGTGGAGCCCCCCTTACATCAGATGTCACCAGCGGTGCCCCCCCTTACATTAGATGTCCCCAGCGGAGCCCCCCTTACAATAGGTGTCCCCAGCGGAGCCCCCCTTACAACAGATGTCCCCAGCGGAGCCCCCCCTTACATCAGATGTCCCCAGCGGAGCCCCCCTTACATCAGGTGTCACCAGCGGAGCCCCCCTTACATCAGATGTCCCCAGAGGAGCCCCCCCTTACATCAGGTGTCCCCAGCGGAGCCCCCCTTACATCAGATGGCCCCAGCAGAGCCCCCCCTTACATCAGATGTCCCCAGCGGAGCCCCCCTTACATCAGGTGTCACCAGCTGAGCCCCCCCTTACATCAGATGTCGCCAGCGGAGCCCTCCTTACATCAGGTGTCCCCAGCAGAGCCCCCCTTACATCAGATGTCCCCAGCGGAGCCCTCCCTTACATCAGATGTCCCCAGAGGAGCCCCCCTTACATCAGGGGTCCCCAGCGGAGCCCCCCCTTACATCAGATGTCCCCAGCAGAGCCCCCCCTTACATCAGGTGTTACCAGCGGAGCCCCCCCTTACATCAGATGTCCCCAGCGGAGCCCCCCCTTACATCAGGTGTCCCCAGCGGAGCCCCCCTTACATCAGATGTCCCCAGCAGAGCCCCCCCTTACATCAGGTGTCACCAGCGGAGCCCCCCTAACATCAGGTGTCCCCAGAGGTGCCCCCCTTACATCAGATGTCCCCAGCGGTGCACCCCCCCTTACCTCAGGTGTCCTAGTGGGTCTCCGTCGCCATTGCAGAACAGAGGGGGTATACAAAATAGTGTCTCCCTCTGCCACCCAGCCGTTCCTGGTCTTCTTAAAAATGGCCGCTGGCGGACCTCTAGCGGCGGCAGGGAAAAATCGTGAAAAAACGGATTTCTCTGGACATTTCCCAGGAATGTCCGGGACAGTTGGTAAGTATGCCGTCACCCAGCACACCCAAAGGCTCAGAGGTAATTTACAAGGCCAAATGGGCCAGAAGAAGCACCATGGTACCCCTGGAACACAAGAGCTGTGGCTAGTTTATTTTATATCAATATCAATAGTCAGTGCAGTACACTGAAATTAAAGTATAACTAAATGTAAAACTTTTTTTTTTTAGCTTTGGATAGAGTGGAGAGGGATTAGAACACCTGCCAGTTTTTTTGCACTCTTTGCTCCCATTAGGAAGCTTAAGGCTTAATGTAAACGGGACGTTTTAAAACCTCTCCTGAACGATCAAACAGATAGTAACCGACGTTTAAAAACGTCAGTTTTGACGCGTTTACATGCCGCGTTTGCGTTTAGCAGCATTTTTTTCTTTTGCAAATAGTAAAAAATGCATCTCCGTTTAAAAACACCTATAAACTAAATGCGGCTAAACGCGATTTACCGCACTTACACGCGTTTACAAGCTGGTACAGGCATTTGCTGTTTCAAATGCCTTTGAACATCCGCCCTGAACTCATTTTTTCCCTTTCCAAAAAATGCTTCTAAATTTCTCTAACACTCAACTGCCTAAAAAACGACTCTAAATGACCCCGTGTACATGTACTGATAAGATAACATAGAGGGCGGTTCAGGGGCAGCTGAAAAAAACGCCCAACTGCTCCTAAACGTCCGTTTACCAGCAGCAGTGTACATGAGGTCTAACCCTCTCAATTTTTCCTGTTTACAGGGCCGGCCCAAGACATTGTGCTACCTGGGACAAAGAATGAAATGCTGCCCCCCCCAAAATAAATTATGCCCACCAAAAGGCCCCCCACATTCATTATTTTATATTGTGATAACTAAAGGGCACCGGTCATGGCGGTCTACATGTATAGAAGAATAAAGAGGACATGGCATGGCTCTATACATGTATATAGGAAAATA
Source organism: Lithobates clamitans (assembly GCA_037952925.1). Classification (NCBI taxonomy): domain Eukaryota; kingdom Metazoa; phylum Chordata; class Amphibia; order Anura; family Ranidae; genus Lithobates; species Lithobates clamitans. The sequence goes on along the minus strand of JBBGZY010000996.1, from coordinate 3,769,125 downwards.
AAGAGGACATGTCATGGCTCTATACATGTATAAAGGAGTATAAAGAGGACATGTCATGGCTCTATACATGTATAAAGGAGTATAAAGAGGACCTGTCATGGCTCTATACATGTATAAAGGAGTATAAAATAGACCTGTCATGGCTCTATACATGTATATAGGAGAATAAAGAGGACCTGTCATGGCACTATACATGTAAATATAAGTCTATAGAGGACCTGTCATGGCTCTATACATGTATATAGGGATATAAAGAGAACCTGTCATGGTTCTATACATGTATATAAAAGTATAAAGAGGACCTGTCGTGTATCTATACATGCACTAAGGAGTATAAAGAGGACCTGTCAGGGCTTTATACATGTATATAGGAGTATAAAAGGACCTGTGCGCAATGTCCGCTGGCCTCCTGATTAGGAACAGTGATCTCTCTCCTCCTCCAGTCAGTCCCATTCCCCGCACAGTTAGAAACACCTCCAAGGAAACACATTTAACCCCTTTATCGCCCCCTAGTGTTAACCCCTTCACTGCCAGTGACACTTACACAGTAATCAGAGCATTTTTATAACACTGATCGCTGTATAAAGGTCAATGGTCCCAAAAAAAGTGTCAAAAGTGTCCGATCTGTCTGCCGCAATGTTGCAGTCCTGCTAAAAATTGCAGATCGCCGCCATTACTGGTAATAAATAAATAAATAAAAATGCCATAAATCTATCCCCTATTTTGTAGACACTATAACTTTTGTGCAAAAAACAATCAATATACGCTTATTGCGATTTTTTTTTTACTAAAAATATGTAGAAGAATACATATTGGCATAAACTGATGAAGACATTTTTTTTATACATTTTTTTTTTTTGGATATTTATTATAGCAAAAAGTAAAACATTTTTTTTTTTTTTTCAAAATTGTTGCCCTTTTTTTGTTAAAAATAAAAACCGCAGAGGTGATCAAATACCACCAAAAGAAAGCTCTACTTGTGGGAAAAAAAGGACGTCAATTTTGTTCGGGTACAGCGTCGCACGACCGCGTAATTGTCAGTTAAAGCGACGCAGTGCCATATTGCAAAAAAAGGCCCGGTCATTAAGGGGGAAAATCTTCCAGTCTGTAAGTGGTTACGTCTCCAAAAATGTAAAGATAAATGACCAATGGATACCTCTTGATGTGCCCCGTTGTCATTGGCCGTAGCTGACACACGTAACGTCTATGTAGGAAGTGAATGCATCGGAGGTTTGAATTTTTTCCAGTAAGCAGAAAACCAGCGGAGGATATATTAAGCGTGTCTCGGAACCAACATGATGTGTCTAAAAATCACCCCACTTACTGGTAGAATTACTATTTATAATGATCAGAGACATTAACAGCAGCTGCTGGAACACTGTCCAGACTGCCGAGAAGACAGATAAGCTCCCTACATATGACAGTAACCTTGACACAGTCAGGACCTTCATTCTCAGCATATAATATTGTGTGAGTGTCTCCTGCTGTTATGTAATAATCTCCTACAGATCTATCTATAACACTGCGAAACTATCTCCATCACGTTCACAATAATGCACAGCAACACACCAAGGTACTCTTTATAGAGAGACGATCTCCCTATATTCGGTAAGGCCCCATACACACTATTAGATTTTCTGCAGATTTTTGTCTTCAGATTTAACAAAACCATGTAGTGCAAGGGCCTGCCTGATTGCATACAAATTGAAACTCTTCAGGTTTGACCTCATATTATATGGTTTTGGTAAATCTGAAGACAAAAATCTGCAGAAAATCTCATAGTGTGTATGGGGTCTTACAGTAAAGCCTCGTACACACGATCGGATTGTTGGCCAACAAAACCGTGGCATTTTGTCTGAAGTGCGTTGACCCAAACTTGTCTTGCAAACACACGGCCACACAATTGTTGGCCAACAATTACGAACGTAGTGACGTACTAGATGTACTACGTGTTTTTTCAGCTCTTTAGCGCCACCCTTTGGGCTCCTTCTGCTAATTTCATGTTAGTAGAAGTTTGGTGAGTGTTGATTCGCGCTTTTCTTTTTGCGTTTTTCATTAAGCGCTTTTCAGTTTGCGCTTTTCATTTCATGCTTTGCAGTTCGCTTCTGAACGGCCGTTCGTCAACCAGACATGTTGCGGAATCGGAGGAGATAACGTGTTATTTATTATTGGCCTTGGAGTTATTGCTTTGACATTATTTTTTTTTGGTTGAATAATGATTTGATTTATTATATTTTCTATATTTTTGGATGCATAAAATGCACTTTTTGGTTAACTTCTATTGGCAGATAACATGTCTAATTTTATTTGTTTTCTTTTTTTAATGCACAATAAAAACAATTGTGGAAAATAATACTTGGCTATGTGTTTTACTTCAAATGACATTTAGGCAGTTACATTTAAAAAAATACAATGTAAAATTGACAAGGGACACCAACATAGTTGTATCTTTGATCTTAAAAACTACAGGATAATGGTGTTGTGGTAACTTGTCCAAATAAAAAAAAAAAAGCATAATATTATTATTCTTGATATCACTAGAAAAAAAAAGCCTTTGAAAATTTGTTTGCAATATCCATCAGTATCACCAGCAAAGCAGCTTCATTATTATCCCATTAAAGAAGAAGAGAATGTGCGCTGCATTTGGAGATTTCATAATTTGCCACGTCACGAATGTTAATTCTCCATTACGAACGCTAGTTTACAAGACCGACCGCTTCCGGCTCGTCCTTGCTTGTGTGTTTGTACTTTGGACTTTTGTGTACACACGCTTGGAAATCCGACAACACACATTTGTCCACGGAAAATTTGAAAACCTGCCATCCAACATTTGTCTACGGAAAGTCCGACAACAAAGTCCAATGGAGTATACACATGAAATGATTTACCGCCAACAGCCTGTCATCACACATTTCCCGTTGGAAAGTCCAATCATGTGTACGAGCCTTAAGGCTAGATTCATACTTCAGATTTTGTGAATGTGCAACAAAACACACAAGAAACACAGGTTTTGCCATGCATTTCGGAAACACACTGCAAACCCGCATTGTGCTCGCGGGACCTTTCTTTGCTAATGGCACTCTAAACGCAGTTAGCAGGCACGCCTTTTGCCGCACATTTTGTCGTGCAGCAAACGCACCAAAACCCGCATTGGAAAACTGCGAAATGCTCCATGCCCAAAAAGATTTCTTTGTTCCTGATTCTTATCCATGTCTCCTAACCTTGTTCCTGACCCGGCTATGTCAGGCACCTCTCTTGGATAACCCCTGCCTCTTATATCTGCTTCATGCTTATGCTACCGATCTCGGCTTGGACTTATGACTACATCTCTGCTTCCTGATTTGGTACCCCACTGGCAGCACGTTATTGACTTCTGCTTGTTCCCGACCTTGAACTTGATCCTGATACTGCACCTGTCTGCCAGGCTTCCGCTGAACAAGGCTTGTAACCAGACTCCACACCACAACTGCAAGGTCTCCTGTGTCTCCAAGCTACAGCTCACTACTACAGCTTCCAGACACCTGCACCCTTCCACTGCCCTAGCAGTTCCTGTCTCCACTACCAGGGGTGCTTGGATGGGAATTGTGCAAGAGGCCACCCTCGTCATCTCGGGCTCCACAGTCCGGTACATGACACCTAGTCTCAAAATACTAATTGTTCTCTTCGTTTCTCCTGAAACCTCCTGCTCTTTGGTTCCCTCATCACCTCCTATTTGCTCACCTCCAGGACTTTTCCCAAGCCTCACCCATCCTTTGGAACTCCTTACCCCAATCTGTCTGATTATCTCCTACTCTGTTTGCTTTTTGGATGATCCCTGAAAACCATTCTCTTCAGAGAAGCCTATTCTACCCCCACCCAGCAACTGTACTTTTATTTTCTACACCAGCACACCCCCCACAGCTATAACCTTTTGTATCACTTGACCCTCCCTCCTAGATTGTAAGCTCTAACGAGCAGGGCCCTCTGATTCCCCCTGTATTGAATTGTATTGTTTTTTTTTTTTTTTAATAATCACTTTTTCTTTATTAAGACAGATTTCTACATACAACATAGATATACACATTGCACCCCGAGAAAACACATGGGATCCTTGATCATGTCCTCTTCAAAAGAGAGAAAAAAAAAAAGAGAGAGAAAAAATAATAAATAATTAAATAAAAATAAATACGGAAAAAGCCCACCCACTTGCCTTCCCATGTTGTAAAGCACTACGCAAATTGTTGGTGCTATATAAATCCTGTATATCAATAATAATAGTAATAACGTGAATGTGTACCGCCATTCACATGGCAGGCTGTATGCGATGCATGTGGCTTCCCAGGCACCAGAAAGCATAGGGAAAATCGGCTAGCCATATGTAAAAGACCTGTGCATATAAAGGAATTTCAGGTGATATATTTTATTATTTTTGGATAGAGTGGATAGGGATTAGAACACCTGTCAGGTTTTTACTGCTGTCTGTGTCCTCGTTAGGGAGACTCACCCCATTAGGGGATTATTTGTCAGGTTTAGCATTATTACTGATTGTGATAGAAAATATCACATTTTGGATTGTCACTAGAACAGGAATATAGAGGAAATCTTCCACTTTAGTTTTGGTAACCCTGGTGATAACGAGGGGTTCCTTCACTTTGGAGGGTTTTCCTCTCACTTCCTCTTTTGAGTACTAGACAGGACGTGAAGGGAAATCTCCCCAATGAGACACAGATGGCAAAAAATGGAGATCAGCATTGGCAGCTTCTTTATTTCTCCTAAAGCGGAACTAAACCTATCAAATTACAGTTTCCTAAAACGGTTACATTCAAGGCATGCCATAACAATTGCTTGTGCGGAACTGTCAAGCCATCACATGGCTGGTGTCATAACTGACCACATGTGCAGCCACATGGCAAATGCAGATCAAACTGACAGCCTTCTTGGGTGTAAAGGATAGGAAGGCTTAGTTCCACTTTAATATAGGTTTTCTCTAAAGCAGGAGGAGGCAACCCGGTGCCCTCCAGCTGTTGTGGAACTACATTTCCCATGAGGCGTTGTGAGGCTGGCAGTTACAATTACTCCCAGAGGCATGATGGGATTTGTAGTTCTGCAACAGCTGGAGGGCCCCAGGTTGCCTACCCCTGCTCTAAAGTCTAACTAAAAGTGTCAGGCCCTCTGCTGGTAGCTGGTGGTAGACTCATGCTGTTGCCTCCACCTAGTGCATGGGCAGCACAAACAGGGCTTGTAATAAAGCTTTCTGGTTTTTGTTTGGTTTCCATGGAAACTGTAAAAAAAAAGAATCTTAACTCCTTTTAGATTTGTAAGATATTTAAAGCCACACTTGTGGCCTTGTAGTGTTTCCTACATAGCATTTAAATATTAGAAAAAGTATATTTCCTTGGAAACTGTGACGTTTATTGGAGTACCCTGTGGTTCAGTTCTGTACCTGATTACTGCCCTTCTGTACTGCCTATAAGGCCCCCAATGGCTAGTATTTTTAGAACTGAATTCTGTTGGAATTGATTTTTCATCTTTCCTTTTGCACTCTTCTATGAGGGTGAAGATAGCATAAAGTCAGTGGGTACAACAAGGGGGCATCACTCAGTTGGCATCTCAGCTGGCATATTGTGCAACTACTCTGAACTAGTTCCAGTCCAGGCCAATTCTAACATTTCTGCCATACATGTAAAATCTGCTTTTTCTTGTAGAAAATTACTCAGAAACGCCAAACATTAAATATTATTTTAGGCGGAGACCCTGGAGAATATAATGGTGGTTGCTGCAATTTGTGGCACAATATTCGTGCAGCGGTTTATCAGACGCCAATGTTCTGGATAAAAAATACACTTTAATTTTGGTAAAACATTTTTTGGGGTAAAATTACTTGGAAACTCGAAACAATAAATAATATTCAAAGCAGAGACCCGGAAGAATAAAATGGTGGTTGCTGCAATTTGTTGCACAATATTTGTACAGCGGTTTATTAAATGTAAATTTCCTGAAAAAAGTACACTTTAATGAGTTTTTGTGCACACACACTGCCACTCATCCCATTCCCTCCAGCACTGCACTGATCCCATCAACCCCCCAGCACTGCCACTGATCCCAGGAGTCCTAGGATCCTAGGAGTTATCTGTCTATTGGTGGGTCCCCTCACCTCCCCAGTCCATGGTGTGCACACAGTGAGGAGATGTGCTGTAACTTTCAGCAATCAGTGAACCGTAATGATATGCTGTAACCTCTAGCAACCAATCAGTGAGCAATAATGATGAGCAGTAACATAGCAACCAATCAGTTAGCAGCAATGATGTGCTGTAATCTTCAGAAAACAATAAGTGAGCGGTAAGGATGTGCAGTAATCTATAGAAACCAATCAGCAAGCAGAAATGATGTGCTGTAAACTCTGGCAACCAATCACAATCTCTGCCTAATCTGCTGCAGTAAACTGATTTTATGTCTAGGTGCTATTCATTGTATGTCTCAGAGCAGATAGAGAGCAAAATTGCATGGGGGGGGGGGCAAGAAAATGTTTGCCCGGGATCCAATCAATATTAAAGATGGCCCTGCCTAATGTGATAGGAGAGCCCAGTATAGGCAGTGGCAGCAGGAGGGGAAGAGCCCCTTCCGCCACCTGTAAAAGTGATCCAGCGGCTTTATATCCATTAGGATCACTTTACCATAAAAGAAGATCGCCAGCTGAAAAAAATACATACCAGAATCATGACTGTGGCTCTTGGTATAACCACTTCAACCTGCCACCAATTATAAACAGCAAACAGTTGGGAGGTGGTTAAGGTAAAACTCAACCTAAGTTTTAAAAAATGTCTCTTTTTGCAACAAAACAAACTTGCGTGCCTGTTCATAATCTTCAGTGAGCATAAATGCTGTACAGTAATCTCTAGCAACCAATCAGCAAGCAGAAATGATGTGCTGTAAACTCTGGCAACCAATCACAATCTCTGCCTAATCTGCTGCAGTAAAGTCTAGGTGCTATTCATAAACACTTTCATATACCCACTGAAGTGACTAGTCTCAGGTGATACACATATATGAAACAAACCCTCCAACATAAGTTGTACTCGTTTATCTGCAGACTTCTGTCTGCTCAGCTCCATTATATGGTAATTCATTTGAGTTTTTAGCTGGTTGCCTGGAGTTCAGCTTTAACATTTTGCATCAGAGGAGCTAGCCATGCCCAGAACCCCTCCTGTCACTATATATAGACCTCTTCAGAAGCAGTCTTGATTATCTAGACATTGCAATTCCTAAATAAGGGCTTCAGGCAAGACTCATCTGTCTGTGGCGGGACTCGTGTGAATGCGAAATGATTACCTCCACCCGGGTATATTAGACCGTCTGTCAGCTTGGAATTGAATTGGTTATTTAAGTCCAGGGAGTGTTATCCCGTAGTGCAGATACCATGAGACACGGCGGAGAGAACAGACGAGCCCCGCTGGTCAACTGATAACTCTTGAATCACACACATCTGGGATATGATCGGCAGAGCCATTACTCCGAGTTAACGCCAAGCTAAAAATATTCAGGAACTGACCAATGAAGGGATAACATCCCCCGAGGAGCCATCAGACATCCTCTCCGTTTATTAAATGTGTCATGAATGTGTGGCTGCAAATGAAGGCATATCTCCTACTCAAGGTGCAAAGAATTAACTTTCTTCAAGTCATTTCATAATTCTTTACTCTCTGCACTGACATGTATCATTACTTCACAAAGTCTGACTATCAATCAACTCTACGTAGGCGTTACAATTTCCATTTCCGCTACTGCGATTGTATCATGTTAAAAATAACAGCTAATAACATAGCAATAATAAAAGAAAAATTCTTATCAATTCTTATCACTTACATGGAAAGCAAAATTGAAAATAATAGTCATTTGTGGTTCCTTCGAGGAAAATGGATGCGACATGTGAGGCATAGACAACCTAATTAGTTGACTATTAACCACTTGATCTCCGGAAGATTTACCCCCCCCACACCCACCCCCCTCTTCCTGACCAGGCCATTTTTTGTGATACGGCACTGCATTACTTTAACTGAGAATTGTGCGGTCGTGCGACGCTGTACCCAAATAACATTTATGTCCTTTTTTTTCCCCCACAAAAAGAGCTTTCTTTTATGGTATTTAATCACCTCTGCATTTTTTATTTTTTTTTGCGCTAGAAACGAAAAAAGGCCGACAATTTTGAAAAAAATTATTATTATTTTTTACTTTCTGCTATAAAACATATCCAATTAAAAAAAAAACACATTTCTTCATCAGTTTAGGCCAATATGTATTGTGCTACATATTTTTGCTAAAACAAAATCCCAATAAGCGTATATTGATTGGTTTGCGCAAAAGTTATAGCGTCTACAAACTATGGAATTTTTTCTTAAGTTTTTACTTATTTATTTTTTTACTAGTAATGGCGGCGATCAGCGACTTCGATATTGCGACTTCCATATTTTACACTAACTGACATTTTTGACACTTTTTGGGAACCAGTGACACTAATGCCGCGCACACACGAACAGACTTCTCGTCGGACTGAACTCTGACGGTTTTTTCGACAGAGTTCCGCTGAAATGGACTTGCCTACACACGATCACACCAAAGTCCGTTTGTTTAGAACGCGATGGCGTACGACGGGACTAGAAAAAGGAAGTTCAATAGCCAGTAGTCAATAGCTGCCCTTGCGTCGTTTTTGGTCCGTCGGAATAGCATACAGACGAACGGTTTTCTGGATAGGTGTTGAGTCCTTCGAAAAAATTTAGAACTTGTTCTATTTCTAGGTCCGTCAGGATTTTCGACAGAAAAAGTCAGATGAAGCCCACACACGATTGGAATGTCAGATGGGATGATTCCGTCTGATTTTTTTCAATGGCGACCCTAGGGGGGGGCCAGAGGGGGCCCTGACCCCCCCAACATTATGCTGTGCCCCACCATGATTTACAAAAAATCAATGTCTAAGAGGGAGAGAGTCCTCAGTCAGCTCCTGCGGGTGATTCCTCCCCCCTCCCCTGCTCGCTGACACTGCATAATGCGAGCGTTCACACAACCACGTCTGCCGGATCTGCTCCTTCACCTGCATCCTCATTGGCAGGGAGAAGAGCGAGTTGCAGGAAGGACTCCACCAGGACTCTCAGTTACTGAAAAAACAGACTGAATTCTCCCGTCCTTAGGACAGGAGGACCAGCCTGTAAATTCCAAGAGATGCCAGACCAGCGCTGTCAATAGCAGGGTCAGTACAGCAAGAGGAGGCTGGGGAACCCCACAGTGGCAGAACACCAGGGCCCGGAGGCAAGACAACCTTTGCAACCCTGATAGTTCTCCCACTGCTTTGGATCCTTATATTTTCTTGATATGCTGGTGACATATATATCTTGTTTTCTGCCACCCTGGGGGACCCCAATACAGTAGGAAGGGAGCTCACTGCAGAACATGTGAAAAGGCCCGTTGTGGGGTCGTAGTAAAGGGCCCCAGGATATATATATATATATATATATATATATATATATATATATATATATATATACACATTTTATAGTTGCCCCCCTACTTTTGTCCCTGTCCCCCCATGTGCCCCCCCTAAATTTGAAAGCTGGAGACGCCACTGATTTTTTTCTGCCGGAAAGTCCGCTCGTGTGTACGCGGCATAATACAGTAATCAGTGCTAAAAATATGCACTGTCACTGTACTAATGACACTGGCTGGAAAGGGGTTAACATCAGGGGAGATCAAAGGTTTAACTATGTGCCTGGCCAGTGTTTTTACTAAACTGTGTGAGGCGCTTTTACTAGGAGAAGACATGGATCCAAGTCCCTGCTTTACAGAGACACAAGATCCATGCCTTCCCTCCTGTCAGAATGGCTTGTTTACATAGGAAGCAAGTCACTGGCAGCGCGCATGAGCACCCCCTACCCAGAAGTGCAGGATCACGTATATATACGTGATCCTGCACACAGCTGCTTTTGGGGGGAGCGCAGGGCGCCCCCCTGCCCCAAAGCACCCACCCCCCCATGCTGAGGGCATGTGGCCTGGTACGGTTCAGGAGGGGAGGCGCTCGCTCGTCCCCACCCCCATTCCCGACCAGCCGGGCTGCGTGCTCGGATAAGGGTCTGGTATGCATTTGGGGGGGGACCCCACGCCGTTTTTTCGGCATAGGGGGTTCCCCATAAAATCCATACCAGACCAAATGGCTTGGTATTGTCTGAGGGGGGAACCCCACGTCAATTTTTTTTTCATTTTGGCGGGGTTCCCCTTCATCCTCAGCACACAAGTCATGCGGTGCGACTTCTATTCAAATCAATGGGCTCCCATAGGGATCCATTGATTTTGAATAGAGGCAGAAACGCCGAACGAGGCTTAACGCTCTTTTTACAGCGTTAACGCTCTTTTTACAGCGTTAACCCTCGTTTAACACCTTTTACCGGTGTCTGGCGTTTCCAGTACTGCTCTTGAACGCAAATTTGTGGCGTTCAGAAAAAAGCCCATAAACTTCACTGCTCATTAAAGCTAAAAAACGTCCACGTGTGCATGGACACATAGGCTTACATAGAGTGGAGTTTATGGGCTTTTAAAAAAAACGCCCAAACGCTAATAAACTGCAGTTTATCAGCTCCAGTGTGCATGGAACCTTAAAGTGGCAAAGGAGCATTTTGTAGCACTGCATGTGTTTTTGTAATTATTTTATTTTTTTATGTCATTATTTATTTGTCATAACTTTTAGCATTGAGCGCTGTTGTTTATTTAACCACTTCCCGCACAGGCCAATTCAGACATTTCAATCCTACATGTAAAAATCTTTTTTTTTGGCCAGAAAGTTACTCAGAACCCCCAAACATGATATATATTTTTAAGCAGAGGACCTAGGAAACAAAGTAGTGGATGTTGCAATTTTTTATGTAATGCGGTATTTGCGCAGCAATTTTTCAAGCCCCATTTTTTGGGGTAAAAGTACACTTTAATGAATTTTAATGCAAAAGAACCACTATAACCCAATTTTTTGGTAAAGTATAAAAGATGATGTTACGCTAAGTAAATAGATACCTAACATGTAACGCTTTAAAATTGCACATGCTCGTGGAACGGTGCCAAACTACAGTACTTAGGCAACGCTTTAGGCATTACAGGTCCTGTTTATAAAGACATCTGGGGTCTATAACACCCCAGATCTCGCCTCTATCCTGGAATTCATGAGATCAAAAAAAAAAAAACCCAAAAAACATTGATCTCATGCTTTTCCAGAAAAAATGGCAGTGTGTGTTTCTGCCAGAAACATAATGTTCCATAATCATGACGCCGCTTCCAGCTTCCCAGGACCACAGAGATGGTCAGGGACCATTTGGTGCACGGCCAGTTCTATGATAACCCAGTGGTAATGCTGGAGTGCATACTGGGAGAGGTGCTGGGGAGGGGATTTTGGGCGTCCAATCCTGCTGCCTGTAAAAGCAATCCAACAGCTAATTAGCCGCTAGGATAGCTTTTACATTATAGGGAATCGCTGGCTGAAAAAAAACATACTGGAATGATGCCTATAGTTGTGGGCATCATCCTGATACAACTACTGAAAGTCCAGGACGTCATATGACGTCCTACGGACAGGAAGTGGTTAAATAAAACAGTGCACCTTTGCCGGATCTAATTTTCTCATATCAAGCATCGAGATATTTGTGTGCAGCAGTCTCCTTTATAATATTGTTTTCTGAGGGCATAGAGTACAGGTTTTTTCCCATTGGCAGTTTCAAATATTGATGTCACAATTATCCGCGCTACTTTTTATCAAAAAACAATTTTTAGTAAAGAAAATACACTTACGTTAGAAATAAAGCTACCCATACACAGCTTGAATTTCTTCTTAATTAAGCAGGACTCAACCAAAATTCAAGCTGTGCCTGCACCACCCTGTTCAACAAAGCTTCATTGAAAAATCAAAGGAAAATTTAGCTGAACGGTAACTGCATCATATCAGATGCAGTTGCTGTTCAGGCATTCAGGCAGCTGCTGGTGCAGTGACTGTCTGAGTAGAACAGCCATCATTGCAGGTTCCTCTATCCATGCCATGTAGCACGCACGGAGGAATATAGTGGTCTACCACTCTATTCTTCAAGTCTACAAGTATATGGCTAGCCTTACACATTACTTCGCCTGCATGAACTTAACATGAAAAAAAAATATTTCAGCTTCAAATGCCATTTTAAAATATATATTTGCAATTTTAGACTGTATGTTGCAGCGTGCGTTTCTCAGCATCCTCAGGCACGTAGCACACAGCATTGATTTTGAAACCTGCCTTTTCTGTTCTGATACTCATATCATAAGTGCGGGGAAACTCGATGCCTGTGTTGCCTGTAATAAAAATTATTTTTCCTATCTGCGGCAGGATAAAATGAACTGCCCTGGGGGCACGATGTTTTATATTGCTGAGAATAGTCAGGTTTATTTAAGCTGCTATTTTTGTGGATAGAACATGTTACCTGTATGGTATTTCAGAATCCAATATTCTTAAAGGGAAACCGCAATGGTTGGGTGCAATTTTATTTATTTCATTTTAAGTTTTTTTTTTTTTTAAACTGCTGTTTTCTATCATTTTTTATTATTTATATACAATCTTTATTTTACATTATTACTTTATTTTATATTAATATTATTTTCACCTTCTTTACCCCCCCCCCTTTTTTTTCACTAGGATAAGAGTAGTGTAATTGTGGTCAATATTCTGCAAGGGAACACAGGGAATAGGGGGGAACCGGGGTGACAGCGGGATGCATTTATCTCAGGAGTCATCCCTCAATCAATCAATAATTAATAAATTCATATTTCACAATTTCTAGGTATTAGGGGTTTTTATGGTTAATAAGGGGGAGTGTTTTTGTTTGCAGTGAATTTGTTGGTTGGAAAAATTGGGGGGGGGGGATTTTTGTTTGGTGGAATCAGGGATATTTCCAATAGTGGGGCCCCTGGCTCCCCCTTCCTACACTAATAAATATTATTTTCACCTTCTTTCTTTCCCCCCTTTTTTTGGGGGGGGGTTGAAAGAATCTTGGAATTATATGTTTATTAAGGGGTATTCAAAACTTGTTGTGGTATGCATATTCTAGTTATATATATATATATATATATATATATATATAGATAGATAGATAGATAGATAGATAGATAGATAGATAGATAGATAGATAGATAGATAGATAGATAGATAGATAGATAGAGATAGATAGATAGATAGATAGATATAGATAGATAGAGATAGATAGATAGATAGATAGATAGATAGATAGATAGATAGATAGATAGATAGATAGATATAGATAGATAGATAGATAGATATATAGATATATAGATATATAGATATATAGATATATAGATATATAGATATATATATATATATATCTATAGATATATATATATATATATATATATACACACACACACAGTTATGCACATAAGTTTACATACCCTGGCAGAATTTATGATTTCTTGGCCATTTTTCAGAGAATAACACAAAAACATTTCTTTCACTCATGGTTATTGTTTGGCTGAAGCCATTTATTATAAATCAACTGTGTTTACTCTTTTAAAATCATAATGACAACAGAAACTACCCAAATGACCCTGATCAAAAGTTTTCATACCCTGGTGATTTTGGCCTGATAACATGCACACAAGTTGACACAAAGGGGTTTGAATGGCTATTAAATGTAACCATCCTCACCTGTGATCTGTTTGCTTGTAATTAGTGTGTGTGTGTGTGTGTATAAAAGGTCAATGAGTTTCTGGACTCCTGACAGACCCTTGCATCTTTCATCCAGTGCTGCACTGACGTTTCTGGATTCTGAGTCATGGGGAAAGCAAAAGAATTGTCAAAGGATCTGCCGGAAAAGGTAGTTGAACTGTAAAAAACAGGAAAGGGATATAAAAAGATATCCAAGGAATTGAGAATGCCAATCAGCAGTGTTCAAACTCTAATCAAGAAGTGAAAAATGAAGGGGTTCTGTTGAAATCAAATCACCGTCAGTTAGACCAACTAAAATTCTAGCCACAACTGCCAGGAAAATTGTTCGGGATGCAAAGAAAAACCCACAAATAACTTCAGGTGAAATACAGGACTCCCTGAAAACATGTGGTGTGGCTGTTTCAAGATGCACAATAAGGAGGCACTTGAAGAAAGATGGGCTACATGGTCGAGTCGCCAGAAGAAAGCCATTACTATGCAAATGCCACAAAGTATCCCGCTTACATACGCCAAACAGCACAGAGACAAGCCTCAAACCTTCTGGCACAAAGTCATTTGGAGTGATGAGACCAAAATTTAGCTTTTTGGCCACAACCATAAACACTACATTTGGAGAGTAGTCAACAAGGCCTATGATGACAGGTACACCATTCCTACTGTGAAACACGGAGGTGGATCGCTGATGTTTTGGGGATGTGTGAGCTAAAAGACACAGGACATTTGGTCAAAATTGATAGCAAGATGAATGCAGTATGTTATAAAAAAATACTGGAGGAACATTTGCATTCATCAGCCAGGAAGCTGCTCATGGGACGTACTTGGACATTCCAACATGACAATGATCAAAAACACAAGGCCAAGTCGACCTGTCATTGGCTACAGCAGAATAAAGTAAAGGTTCTGGAGTGGCCATCTCAATCTCCTGACCTCAATATCATTGAACCACTCTGGGGAGATCTCAAACGTGCAATTTATGCAAGACAGCCCAAGAATTTACAGGAAGTGGAGGCTTTTTGCCAAGAGGAATGGGCAGCTTTACCATACCATAAAAGAAGCGCCAATAGTGTGTTATCCTTAAACACTATATTGTTTATTCATAAAAAGGTTCAAAATACAAAAAATTTTAAAAGATTTGCCGGCAAATAGAAATACAAAACGAACGCCCGTGCTTCCTGGGTCACGTAGAGCGTGGTGACGTCAATGCGTCTGGAGGGATTCTATTCCACATTTTCACAGCTCTCACTGTGAAGAAACCTTTCCATATTTGGAGATGAAATCTTTTTTCCTCGATGCGTAAAGAGTGCCCCCTTGACCTCTGTGTTGACAGTAAAGTGAATAACTCAACACAAACTTTACTATATGGTCCCCTTATGTATTTGTACATGTTGATCATATCCCCCCTTAATCTCCTTCTCAAGAGAGAATAAATTCAGTTCCTCTGATCTTTCCTCATAGCTGAGCTCCTCCATGCCTCTTATCAGTTTGGTTGCCCTTCTCTGCACTTTCTCCAGTTCCCCGATATCCTTTTTGAGAACTAGTTGTCCAAAACTGAACTGCATATTCCAGATGAGGTCTTACTAATGATTTGTACAGGGGCGAAATTATATCTCTCTCTCTGAAGTCCATACCTCTCTTAATACAAGAATTGACTTTGCTCGCTTTGGAAACTGCAGCTTGGCGTTGCATATTATTATTGAGCTTATGATCTACCCAAACCCCCAGATCCTTCTCCACCATTGATTCCTCCAGTTTTACTCCCCCTAGTATGTATGATGCATGCATATTCTTAGCCCCCAAGTGCATAACTTTACATTTCTCAACATTAAACCTCATCTGCCACATAGTCACCCAATTAGACAGTGCATTGAGGTCGGCTTGTAAATTGGAGACATCCTGTAAGGACGTTATTCCACTGCATAGCTTGGTGTCATCTGCAAAGACTGAAATGGTACTTTTAATCCCAGAAACTATATAATTTATAAAGATATTATAAAGATTATATTGACTACAAAAGGATATGCTTTGTTCGTATTTCATGCCTGAGGTTTACAACCAGTTTAAGATCTAACACAGGCAGTTCTTCCTAGATAAGACCCAGACAGCCATGTTGTATAGCCAGATTGGGGGTGTGATCAGCTAACTTTTCCATGGGTTTCCATAGGGATACAAACAAGGATAATTGCATTGATAGAAAACCCAGCAACTGTAAAGCGAATTTCTTTATATAAAAACCAGCGGCTGACATTTCTCCTGCTGGCTTTGTGTGCTATCTGTCATCGGCACACTTTCTCCCATGTACACAGAAGTACAATAAGCACTGAAAATTAAAGTGGTTTTATCATTGCCTAACATGATGGCTGTGTAACAGTTTCCACAACAGCTACTATTTGGTTAAATGTCCCTGTAGCAGATGATAAAGATTTGCTGCCGCCGCTGACCTTATCAAGTCTTTTTTAGCTTTAGCAAAGGACACAGGACAAAAGAATCCTTTCCAGTACCATATCAGCCCAAACAAAAGATGGCACTGAATGCTATCTGTATAGCCAGGGGTATATCACCCCCTAGTGGGAGAAAAGCACTGAGGAATGGGAAATAAAGTGACGAATCACTGGTCATATACAGAGACACTGTCCTATAATAAAATGAAGAGGGCATGCAGAGAGGTCAATGATCAAGATGCAAGCTAGCAGTTACAGTAGCCAACAAAAAATAGCAGCTAAAACGTAGCTAATATTGTGATTCCACCAGAATTATTTAATCTAGAATTAATAGACAAATGTACATTTATTTAATTAAAAACGTGTCATCGTACTTATGGCATTCACCTTGACAGGTGCACTTCTTGTTACTCTGTTCAATGCCTTTCTGAATTTGGTGCAATGCCACGTCTGATCACTAGAGGGAGAATTGACACCAGTACAGTAAACTGGGCTCAATGTTACAGAAAAATAGGGGGGAAATATAAAGGCCTACTTCACTCTGCCTTACCCCCCTCCCAAATAAATAAATAAATTAATAAACAAACAAAAACACTTGTTCCTGTCTTTAAAAAAATTGTTACTAGACCAAAATTTCTCACTTTACATTTCTACTCTGGGACTGCCATCTTTATATGAGATCTAGTGTATGCAGACACATGGTTCTGTAGACCTAGCAGAGATGCTTGCTGTGTATGATCACATATATCAGGTCTACCATGCATGCGCATAGGCTGTGTGACTATGCGCAACAGAGGCGCAACTAGAACCTTCAGGGTCCCGGCGCAAGAAACAATAAAGGGCCTCCCTGACCCCTGGCAGGGGTCTCTCCGCGGTGGACACCAGGGCCCAGTCTCGACCTTTGCGACCTTGGTTGTTCTGCCACTGGTGCCCGTAGTTTTTTTTATTCTTGTTATTTTCTTCTTTTTTTTATATTTTTACCCTTTTTTATAATTTTTTCATTTACCGGCATTTTTTTTAAAAAAATTTTTTTACAATTTTTTAGGAGCCCCGTTGGGGGGCTTTCGTGAGATATCAGGGATCTAAACAGAGCTCTGTTTCACTTTTGAGACCGAGAAAGGAGATTGATGACACGGCCCTCAATCTCCATATCTGCAGCCTCAGCAGCATAGAATGAATGGACAGGAATAGCTCTGTACAGCACTTCCCATTCATTTACAAACCGAAGCATAGTAAACCCAGTCATGAAACAACAGAGTCAGTGATCAGTACAGATCACTGACTCTATTCATTATGACAAGGAAGGGGCTGCTAATTGATACATTTGCTGGCCCCTTCCAGGCTCTCCATCCTAAAAGCATCCCCCACAGCAGCTGGTGGGAGAGGGGAGGGGGGAACCCGGCAGTGCTACGGGGGATGAGGGGGGCCGGGGGGAGATCACACAGCAGGAGGTGGATAGGAGGAGCGGCGGGGCACATGTAGAGGAACGATCCCTCTGTGGAGGGGATTGGTTCCTCTATATGCCCCTCCTATCCAGGTGTACAGGGGGCCGCAAGGGAGCCTGGAGCATTGAGCCGGGTCGCAATTACGACCCCTGCAAATACACCCCTGATGCACAACATCTTGCAACCATCTATTGGAATGGCTACATCATGCATCTCAGGAGGCATGTGATAGGCCATGATATAATCCTGGCCTAGGCCGGGATTTAGGAGGTATAAAAAAAAAGCAATTTAAAAAAGCTGTTTTTAAATATAATTTTTTTTGTTGCTAATGTGTAAGAGGGATGGGGGGAGGAGTCAGGAGAGAGGAACTTGTAAAAATGTGTCAAGTTCTGCTTTAACCTGGCTATACACATACAGTAGTAAGATTTCTCTTGTTTAGCCTTGCAGGCTCAACAGCATGGATGGATGACTCTGCATGATAGATGATGGATGACTCTGCATGATGGATGACTCTGCATGATGGGTGGTGAATGGTTTTGCATGATAGATGATGGATGACTTTTCAGTGCTGGCTACTAGATTATCATAGCCACACCCACAGCTGTCAGAATACCCAAACAATGCCTTCATTTGATTGGATGCAGGTGCTGTTGGGACAGTATTTTTCTGCCTGGATCCTTTGATAAAAGTCATTTGAAATATTGACTTTTGTTGAGCCAGTCTTTGAATGTTGGGCAGACCCCTCTGCAAATCTGCACCAGAAGGGGAGGGGTCAGAGCCACCTGAGAGTCAGACTGAAGGTCTGTTTCAGTATACTAAAGATTAAACAAGTGTATGCGCAAGTCCAACTTTATACACAGACGTCATTTTACAACAATCTCATATGGATTGGATCACTGGATAAATTCCAGGACCTTTCAAACCTGTGTTTCATAAAAACATTGCAGCTGGCAGTGGCAACTAGCTTTCTGATTATTTCCTACAATGGAAGCCCTCCTTAAACATGCATTATTTCATTATTCTAAATGGCCTTCTAATCAAACTCCCACTGACCTCTGTAGCCATAAACACTGTGGAGAAATCCATCCTCAAAGTTAGAGCTGAAGGACTGAAGTCTGGGGGAGATTACATAGCAGGAGGTGGATAGGAGGAGCGGTAGGGCGCATGTAGAGGAATGATCCCTCTGTGGAGATGATTGGTTCCTCTATATGCCCCTCCTATCCAGGTGTACAGGGGGCCGCAAGGGCCCCCTAGAGCATGGAGCCGGGTTGCAATTACGACCCCTGCACATACACCCCTGATGCACAACATCTCGCAACCATCTATTGGAATGGCTACATCACGTATCTCAGGAGGCATGTGATAAGGCCATGATATAACCCTGGCCTAGGCCGGGATTTAGGAGGTATAAAAAAAAGGAACTTAAAAAAGCTGTTTTTAAATATAATTTTTTTTCTTGCACTGTGGAGAAATTCATCGTCAAAGTTAGAGCTGAAGTCCATCAAGCCATTTTCTCAGCAGCTCAGCTCACTCTGCTCCTCCTCCCAAGAGCTTCGGCTTTGTATTTATATGTGAGATCGGAAGGCTGCTGAGTTACCACTGAGAAGAGGGTGCAGGGTAAGCTGAGTTGTTTGATGACTTGAACACCTTCAGCCCCCACCTGTTTCAAAAATTCTAGCTGACTGGCTATTATCCAAACCTACTGGCTTCATAACAAAAGTCCATACCCTGGCCATAGGTTCACGTTACATCAGTGGCGGCAGGTCCATAAGGGTCGCAGGGGCGCCGCCCCCCCCCCCCCCCCCAAGTTGTGCCAAATAAGAAAGCTAATCATAGAACAATTTATTTTTAACTAAATTATAATATGGCTAACATTTTTTGGCATCTTAAAGTTAAAAAAATGTTAGTCATATTATCATTTATTTAAAAATAAATTGTTCTATGTGTGTGCACTGTGCGGGGCGCCGGACTAATGGGTGTCTATTAGATCCAACAATTTTTGACAAGCATGTGATTAGAGTCTGAGGCTCTAATTGGCCTGTTTTAGGTTGTCCTCGGGGCACAGAGCACTGCGCCCCCGAACCCTACCAAGTTTTCATCTTAGCAAATCAATATTCGCCATCACGTCACCTCCGGTTTCCTGCTTCTCATCCTGGCCAATCAGGAAGCTGAAAATTTGGAACCCGGGAAGAAGATCGGGTTAACAAGCCGTGACCGTGGTGAGTGCGGACCTGGAGGGGTTTGTTTGTTTGTTAGCACCAGCCGCCACTGCGTTACATGAAGCTGAAATACATATAATTGAACTTTGTATATTTGCACTTTATTTTGCATATTCGTACATTAGATACTATACGTATTTTGTGCAAGTACATATTTTCTGTTATTTGATTCATTGGCAGATATATTGATCTATTAATTGTATATATTGAGTTTGTGAGGACTTGCGCTACTGTTCATATGTTTTTAATTTTGCAGTTAAAGGGAACCTTCACCCAATAAAACAACTTATTTCTGCCTGGCTCCTCTCCCCTTCCTCTTTCACAATTAGATCATTTTTAAGGGTTTAGGATGTCCATGTCACATATTTCTGGAGTCAGTTTGACTGACAGGTGCATGCATGCTATGGGATTCCACATGTGCACAGAAGTGCCACAGGTCTTTGGGACCGGCGGAGACCTGCAGCACATTTTCCCAGAAATAACAGGGACTGAAGTTCCTTTTTGAGCAGCTAGCTTGGTTTCCGACACCTTATACTGCTGACTAGACAATGCCAATGCCCTGCCTTGTCCTCCTGTAAGTAAGCCAACAGTGTTAGACTGACAGTACTGTGCAATGCAATACCGCCCTCAAAAGCTTGCAGGGCTGGTCTTCCATTTCCCAGTCTGATTGCTGCTTTGTAGACCATTACAGGAGGAAAGTAGAAATCAGGTATCTATTAGGGGTGCAACGGATCGTCATCGATCCGTGATCCGATCCGCAGAGGTTGATCCGTACGGGACACCCGCGATCCGCGGATCGCTCTGTGGCCTCGGCCATAGGAAAGGCCGCGGCTTCGGCCTAGCTTAGGAGCGGTGGCCATCTTGGTACACACCCTGCGGCCGTTTAGCACGTGATCGCTCCATCAAATGACGGAGCGATCACTTGAACAAACCGGCGTCATGTCATGACGCCGGTTCCTCTCTCCCCTCTGTTTACTGATCTGTACAGTGGAGGGGAGAGATCGGATGGCAGCAGTGCCAATACTCTGCTGCAATGCCCTGCCAATACTCTGCAATGCTGCGCTGCAATGCCCTGCTAATACTCTGCAATGCCCTGCCAATACTCTGCAATGCCCTGCCAATACTCTGCAATGCTGTGCTGCAATGCCCTGCCAATACTCTGCAATGCCCTGCCAATACTCTGCAATGCCCTGCTAATACTCTGCAATGCCCTGCCAATACTCTGCCAATGCCCTGCCAATACCCTGCCAATACCCTCGCCAATACCCCCGCCAATACCCTGCCAATACCCTGCCAATTGACCCACCAATACCCTGCCAATATACCCGCCAATACCCTGAAATACTCTGCCAATACCCTGCAATACTCTGCCAATACCCTGCCACACCCTGCCAATAGGGAGATTGTGGATATTAAGGTGGGGGCGATTTTTTTTTTGATCCCAACCGTGACTCCTGATCCGAGGAACGATCCAAACCGTGAGTTTTTTGCACCCCTAGTAGCTATATTATGAATATTATTATTATACAAGATTTATATACAGTGGAACCTTGGTTTACGAGTAACGCGTTTAACAAGCGTTTTGAAAGACGAGCAAATTTTTTTTTTTTAAATCTGACTCAGTTTGCAAGCGTTGTCTCGCAAAACGAGCAGAATTCAAGCTAATGGGCGGTGCAGTACCGCATTTGGCCAGAGGTGTGGGGGCGCCGGGGACACTCGGAACAGTTGGGAGCCGTTCAGAAATACTCGGAAATACTCCGTTCCCGAGTGTTTCCGAGGCTTTCCGAGCTGTCCCCGAGTATTTCCAAGGCTCTCAGGCGCCCCCCCCCCCACCTCTGGCCACGTGCGGTATTGCATGTAATAGAAGTCAATGCGGAACGAATTATCTTAGTTTCCATTGACTTCTATGGGCAAACTCGCTTTGATATGGGAGTGCTTTGGATTACAAGCATTCTCCCGGAACGGATTAGGCTCGGAATCCAAGGTTCTACTGTAGTGCCAACAGTTTGCACAGTGCTTTACAATGTAGAGGAGGGACAGTACAATTACAATACAGTTCAATACAGAAGGAATGGGAGGGCCCTGCTTGTGGAGTTTATATTCTAAAAGGAGCTTACAATCTAAAGCTTTACTTGCTGTATTTATTTTTAAATTATAATTATTATTTTGAATGATTTTTAACGATCATTTTAGGAATGTATATATGCTGTAGATCAAATGGTGGTTTTTTTTTTGTTGTGTTTAGATTTGCTTGGTGTTCGGCATTATCCTACGTGCTAAGAATAAATATAAAATATAGAGGAAAGTCACGCAGTAGCGGCAGGCAGGCGGGGTGTCTAATTCTGGGTTATATCAGTGATGTACATACATGTACTGGAACCTCGCGGCTTTTATTTTATTCTACACAATGTAATGAATTTAGATATTCTGCTTGCAACTGCTCAAATTCTAGGACTGCAATTTTACCACCCTAATGTACATACAGCAAATAGGTTGCTAGGAAACAGTAAATGTTAGCGTGAAACATACAATTCTGTTTGGGCATATCAAATTAAAAGCAGACCTTGAATCGCACACTGGATTCGACTGATAAAAATAAAGCCACCTGAATCACATTCACATAAAACAATGTTACTAATATTACACAGAGAGACAAATAGTCTTTATGTGATGTCTGATCTTCTCAACCCCAATCAAAATTGGGCACCGAGAACCAACTGCCGCTTTCCGGAATCACCACCTCCCTGTTTGTCATTTTGATAAGACCAAATGGTTGTTGTTTTCGTTTTTTTAATTAAACAATAAAATGTCGGCTGGAGGCACCGCAGGAAAAATGATAGCTGCCATAACCTCAGTATTTTCAGAAATGGCGGGCGGTCCTCTTTGAGATAAAAGTGGCCTCTACGACGGATTCACCGCGAGATCACTTTTATCATCGACTGAACCGTTGGTCGCGCGGAAACGATCCGATCCTATACCCTGAGAGGCCTGGAGCCGAGTGAGGGAAAGCCTGCCCCCACTAAGCTCCATATCATTGGATGACGAAAGCGACGGCAAACGGCCTTAAAGGGGAATTTTTTTTTAATGAAAAAAAAATATATATTTTTTTTTTATTGCATTCAAGTGTAAATGTGAAATCTGAGGTCTTTTTGACCCCAGATCTCGCATTAAAGAGGTCCTGTCATGCTTTTTTTCTATTACAAGGGATGTTTGCATTCCTTGTAATAGGAATAAAAGTGATTTAAAAATGTTTTTTTAAAGGGACAGTGGAAAAAAGTAAAATAAATAAGAAAAAAACTTTTTTTAAACCGCCCCGTCCCGCCGTGCTCACGCGCAGAAGCAAACGCATACGTAAGTCACGCATATGCGGTAAACGCTGTTCAAACCACACAGGTGAGGTATCGCCGCGACCATTAGAGCGAGAGCAATAATTCTAGCAAAAGACCTCCTCTGTAACTCAAAACTGGTAACCTGTAGAAATTTTTTAAACGCCGCCTATGGATATTTTTAAGGGTCAACGTTTGTCGCCATTCCACGAGCTGGCGCAATTTTGAAGCATGACATGTTGGGTATCAATTTACTCAGCGTAACATTATCCTACACAATATATAATAAATTGGGATAACTTTACTGTTTTTTTATTTTTATATTCTAAAAAGTGTATTTTTTTCCAAAAAAATTGCGTTTGTAGGACTGCTGCGCAAATATGGTTTGACATAAAGTAATACAACGACCGCCATTTTATTCTCTAGGGTGTCTGAAAAAACATATACATAATATTTGGGGGTTCTAAGTAATTTTCTAGCAAAACACAATGATTTTATCTTGTAAAAAACAAGTCTGAAAAATAGGCCTGGTCCTTAAAGCGGAGTTCCACCCAAAAATGGATCTTCCGCTTTAAGGGAAGGTGACCCCCTGACATGCCACATTTGGCATGCCATTTTTTGGGAGGGGGGGCGGATACCCTCTTTCAGCTCCAGCTCCCACTTCCTCCCAGCGCACCGCAGCACCGGAAGGAAGGTCCCCCCCCCTCCTTCTCGGCAATCATCTGGGACACGTCACAAGTCCCAGATAATTGCATGTCCAGGCACGGCGCACGGCTCACACATGCGCAATGCGTGCCCGGCTGTGAAGATAAAGATAAAAAGTGCATTTTATATAAAATGATACAGATCAGACCAAAATGAGGGACAAATGAGGAGGAAAGAGGGACAGAGGAACATTCTTCCAAATCATGGACAGTCCCTCTAAATCAAGGACGGTTGGGAGCTATGGAAACCAAAACTCATTGTGTTTGCAGTAATAGCTCTTCACTAAAAAAATACCAGTGGTCAGCTGAGGGTATTCATCAAAAGTGATCCACAAAATACAGTATGTGCTCCCCTTGTTCACACTATAGCTTCCCACGATGCAACAAATAAATATTAAATGACATGGGTAGTATGTCTCTTAAAGCCTCTATAAATACTATGATATTATAAATACTATGACATGGTAATCATCAAAAGTAAGTCAAAAAATAAAAAATACTACTTACCCCAAAACACAGATTTCCCCTTCTGAACATCCCGCATTATCTACCACATCAGCGACGACCCAGGGCCTTGCGGTCCAAACGCCCCCATTACACACATAGCAAGAACAGAGCTGTTTTCTGAAGCGATTATAGCCCGGAAACAAATTGTTCATCAAATTTTATGGACTAAGATCAAAGCGATGGGTGGTTTTGCTATCTGTAAAGTCTCCAACGCATCTCGTAAAAGTGAAGAATAAACGATTTTGATCACACCTTGAAAAACATCTCCTTATTTCAAGCAGGCAGATTAGATAGATTGACACGGGCCAACTACAAGGATAAAGAAAGATTCTCTTTAAGATCTGTCAACTGGTTGGACGAGTGGAGACTGGTAGTCATAAAAGAGCCGGGGATCTTCTCTGTATCTGCGTTTTATAATAATGTGTCTAAGGAAGTCAATTCCACAGAAGTCGCAGACTGAAACTGGAAGTACCAGACCTTTCTGATGCCTCAGATGGAGTTCATATCATTATCCCAAAAGCTGCTAAGGGATACCTGCTTTTCAGTATATTCTTTTTGAAAAAAAAAAAAAAGAAACAGGGTTTTAGATTTCATAGAAACGTAACAGGAGATCCTCATTACACTACTAGGGCTAGTAATGAGGGAGGAAACTGAGTGATAAGCAGATATCAATGTCCGGATCATTTTACAGTCATAATACAAAACACTAGGTGCAGCTATTAAACTTTAAAGAGCCGTCTGCTTTAGAGAAGATCAACCGACTACCATCGACCATGACTACCTGCTAGGCTAATCTAGTTATTACCAGAAATACTGCATAGGAAAGGGTACATAGATTCATCATATACACATTTATTGAAACCTACTTTGACAAATCAGGTCACCCCCCCTCTGACACACAAATATTTAGCTATACAGTAAAACCTTGGATTGCGAGCATAATTCGTTCCAGAAACATGCTTGTAATTCAAAGCACTTGTATATCAAAGCAAATTTCCCCAAGAAATAATGGAAACTCAAATGATTTGTTCCACAACCATTTATTCATAAATCCTTCAGTTTATAGTCCATAGAAAAAGATTATAGCAATGTGATAGATTGTGTAACCATAAAATGTCCATCCACAAATGGAAGCATCCACAAGGGGATTAGAAGCAAAATCCCCGTACACACGGTCTGATTTTCCGACGGAAAATGTGTGATAGGACCTTGTTGTCGGAAATTCCTTTCGTGTGTGGGCTCCATCACACATTCTCCATCGGATTTTCCGACACACAAAGTTTGAGAGCAGGATATAAAATTTTCCGACAACAAAATCCGTTGACGGAAATTCCGATCGTGTGTATACAAATCCGACGCACAAAGTGCCACGCATGCTCAGAATAAATAAAGAGATGAAAGCTATTGGCCACTGCCCTGTTTATAGTCCCGACGTACGTGTTTTACGTCACAGCGTTCAGAACGATCGGATTTTCCGACAACTTTGTGTGACCGTGTGTATGCAAGACAAGTTTGAGCCAACATCCGTTAGAAAAAATCCTAGGATTTTGTTTGTCGGAATGTCCAAACAAAGTCCGACCGTGTGTACAGGGCATAAGAGGCCTCTCTTTTCTCTTTTATACTCAGTTGTGACATAATACTACTTGTATATCAAGACATCGCTTGTATATCAAGTCAAAACATATTAAAAAATGTTGCTTGTCTTGCAAAACCAAACCAAGTTACTCCTAAACCAAGGTTTTACTGTACCACACTTGTGTAACTGCTCTTTTTCTCCATTGCAGCCCTCAGAAAATAGCTGGTGTAGTGCTTGGGCCTGAGCAGCCAATCGTCAGCCTCAAACATGCCACATGAGGAATATCAAACATCTGTGGGATCCCAAATACAATGGTTGAGAGCTCTCTAAGGTCTTCTATCCCGCACTCCCAGCATTTGCAAAGCATAGCAGTTTTACTGCTACAGGGCAGCAGCTGTGTGCCGGATCACATATATACACTATATTGTCAAAAGTATTGGGGCACCTGCTTTTATATGCACATGAACTTTAATGGCATCCCAGTCTTAGTCCATAGGGTTTCATATCGAGTTGGCCCACCCTTTGCAGCTATAACAGCTTCAACTCTTCTGGGAAGGCTGTCCACATGGTTTAGGAGTGTGTCTATGGGAATTTTTGACCATTCTTGTAGAAGCGCATTTGTGAGGTCAGGCACTGACGTGGACGAGAAAGCCTGGCTCGCAGTCTGTGCTCTAATTCATCCCAAAGGTGTTCTATTGGGTTAAGGTCAGGATTCAAGTTCCTCAACCCCAAACTCGCTCAAACTTGTCTTTATGGACCTTGCTTGTGCACTGGTCCAAATTATTTGATGGAGGGGGATTATGGTGTGGACTTGTTTTTCAGGGGTTGGGCTTGACCACTTAGTTCCCAGTGAAGGGAACTCATACAAAGCCATTTTGGACAATTTCATGCTCCCAACTTTGTGGAAACAGTTTGGGGATCCTGTTCCCACATGACTGTGCACCAATGCACAAAGCAAGCTCCATAAAGAAGGAATGGATTCTGTGTTCCTGCAAAGCAGGGACTAGAATCCATTGCTTCCCCTAGTAAAAGCAGCACACAATTAACACACAAACACTGGCTAAGCAGGTAACCCTTTGATCGCCCTAGATGTTACACCCTTTCCAGCCAGTGTCATTAGTACAATGACAGAGCATATTTTTAGCACTAATCACTGTATCAGTGTCACTGGTTCCAGCAAAGTGTCAAAAGTGTCACTTAGTGTCAGAATGTCCACCGCAATATCGCAGTCCCGCTATAAGTAGCTAATTGAAAAAAAATAAAAATAAATAAAAATTCCATAAATATATCCAATGATGAGTAGGTGTTTTTAGGGAAGAGATACTATATCCCCAGCAGGTGGTACTTGT
This sequence comes from Lithobates clamitans, assembly GCA_037952925.1. Taxonomy (NCBI): domain Eukaryota; kingdom Metazoa; phylum Chordata; class Amphibia; order Anura; family Ranidae; genus Lithobates; species Lithobates clamitans. Next base: position 3,741,847 of record JBBGZY010000996.1, on the reverse strand, counting down.
AGCAGGAACCCAGGATGTTCCACCTGCTTATGATCCAGGGGGACACAGAATCCTCCATTGATGATTCCAGCATGACGCATAGAAAATAAGGAGCACCCAGATGTTCTCCTTTTGGTGCGGAGAATACCAATTAAGGAGAGCTAGATGCCAGTGCATTGTCTTTAGGGGAGACACTGTGGCTTTGAGTAGTACTCTTATCGTCATCCAGCGTAGGAACCTGACTACTTGTCCCGTCGAATGGGAGGACTACCGCTTCTTCCTGAAGGCAAAGACACTGCAACACCTAAGTGATGTCCAACAGAATCCAATCCAGGAAGCTGACTCAATATAAGGTCCCCTGACTAGGGGGGAATCATCTGTTCTGGATAGCCAGATTGAAGCTTAGGGTATCGAGACATCCTGTCAAGTGGGCGTGAAAAGACTGTACCATTTACCTGAAATGACTGATGGGTCAGACTGGGGACTACCTGGTCAATAGAGAAAAATCTGTTTTGCTTGGAGCCCAGGCCCATAGCAATAGAGAGCAACATAGAGAGGGGCTGAGCCAATGGAAGACAGGAAGACCATCCCAAGAGGGGATACCTCCAAAGCCCTACACACCCCTGACTGGGGGAAAGAGATAACCTGACTGCTGACAAGGGATCCAATAGCACACAGGATGTAGACCTTTTTAGAGAAGCTTTAAGGTTAACAGGCTCACCCGCTGGTAACAGGTAGCTTCCAACAACATATATCTGTGAGGCCCTCTGTGCATCTGTGCAGACATCATGCCCATATCAGACACAAGTTTAGATACTTGTAACAAAGCATCACAAAGGAAGCACAATGCTCCAGACATTTGCATGAAACACATGCCTATCTCGGCAGTGAAGAGATCCCTTTTGAAGGAGTCCACCCATTCTGACACAGTTTGACAGGTTAAAGTTATTTTAACAAGGGACAGAGGGCACACCCTTAACTAGTCTAGTGGCATTCCTGTTAAGGTGGGTCACTGTGTATCTGTAGTGGCAACTGTACAACCCCCTGTAAATCAAAAGTGATGCCAAGAGAGTGCAGCGTCTCTAAAAACAACCTATTCAGAGACAGACTGATGGGTTGTTTAGTCTGAGTCAAAGATGGTGACAGAGACCAAAGGGCCAACTTAATCATAAGGTTCAGGAGGGTCAGAGACTAGCTCTGGAGCGCAATTACAGCCTCTGTGCACGGGGTACCCCAATAACTAAGCACACATAGGCAAACACACCTAAGTAGATGTTGGAGGGGGGACTTAGTCTTCCCTACAGAGCTGAGGTAGACATTGGTTATGTCAACCCTATAACAATAAGGGTCTCAGATTCTAGGTTACAGGTGTCAGTTCCTTCTGAGGATACCAAGTAAACTCATCCAGTAAAGACATTATGGAGGAGATTTACTAAAGCTGGAGTGTGCAAAATCTGGTGCAGTGCTCAATAGAAACCAATCAGCTTCCAGGTTTTACTGTCAAAGTTTAATTGAACAAGCTGAAGTTAGAAGTTGATTGGATAACATGCACAGCTGCACCAGATTCTGTGCGCACCAGTTTTAGTAAATCTCACCCATGGAACAGTATTGCAACTAGACCCAATGTGAGGAAGAATTCAGATACTCAGAAACCCAGGTCATTTCTGCTGATTTTGTTTTTGCAACCAAAGATGACCAGGTCACAGCACAGATTGCACGAACATCGCTCCACCCAGCAGATGACATCAGCTTTGGTCCCTAAGACATAGTAAAATGGGTGGTGGCTAGAATTTTCAATGACCCCAGCAGGAAAAATCCACAAAGAATGGATGCAGAGCTTTCTAGGACAGTAGCAAAAAACGAAGCAAGAGGAGGGGTTATATGGGGCCTGGCTTACAATTTTTCTGTTTGCGAGTGTTCCGGCCTCCTGTGGGTGGCATAATAACACAGCAGTATCTGAATTCCTGTGTCCCTTGCTGGATGATAAAGAACATTACAGAGGCTCCAGGGATTGTTGACAGGAGTCAGAAGGGCAGAAGTCAGGAGTCAGAAGGTTAGTTATAGTTCAAGAAAAATAAACCATATCCATACTGTAGCTCTGTATATAAACTAGACCCCACTCCAACAGCAAATTCTGATATTAGTCCTACCGTGTACAGGGGTAGTCATAATTCAGGTAGGCCTGGGGTAGCAGGATAACCAAATATGCCCTTGAGCATGTGGGGTAATAAATGGGAAATGCAAAAAATGTTTTAAAGTTCTACTGTGATTTACCATTTAAAAAAATAAAATAATCAGCTGAATACACAAGCTCAGTTATACATCACAGCATAAAGTGATTTTCATCAACAGTAAGCACCATCAGTTACATCCAGCACTTGGTTGCTATGGGGGCATGAAAACTGTGCAAGCATTTAATTAGCATTCTGCTAGCAATGCACAACTGTAAAGAGATCAATGTGTTAGGAAAACCATTTGACTTTTCTCTGTTCTCAAATCTGTGATCTGTTAAGGATTTAAAGAGCAACAGTAGTAGAATTCTATATGTTTAAAGGGCCACTGACCCAGTGAGTCAACTTTTCAGGTATGAGCCTAATGAACAGGTTTCTCTTACAACTGGCCTTGCTTTTCATTTCGAATGTTTATAAATGCTTTAGTAGTTCAACAGCTCCATGTAAACTACTGGCCCCTCAGCACTTAACATTGAACGGAAAGTACATTCCTTACTATTATTATTAACCCCTTCAGATCTGCGCTATAGCTAAATGACAGCACGGATCTACTTTGCGAGGGGGCCATCAATAGACGTCCTCCCCTTTTCACGCTCCCCGCGCGCCCCCCTGCAGGGCGCGCGTGGCACGCGCTGTGATCACCGAGTCAATAAGACTTGGGTGATCACAGATCCGAGTAAGGGGTCGATCCCTGCCCCTTACCATGTGATCATCTGTCAGCCAATGACAGCTGATCACATGATGTAAACAGAAGATTGGTAATCGTTTTTTTTCTCACGCTGATAGCGTGAAAAGAAAAAAAAGCCGATCACCAGCTTCTGTTGAAGGGACATCGGTCGTGAAGAGGAAGAGGCAAAGCCGCCTCATCTGTGCCCTCCAGTACCGCCTGCCAGTGCCACCTGCCAGTGCCCACAATGCCATGAATCAGTGCCCATAGTGCCACGAATCAGTGTCCACCAGTACATAAAAATGCCAGCAATCAGTACCACCTATCAATGCCCACGAGTGCCACCTATAAATGCCCACCAGAGGTGACAATCAGTGCCTCATCAGTGCCACCTAGCAGTGCTGCCTATCAGTGTCACCTACCAGTGCCGATCAGTGCCCATCACTGTCAGCCATCAGTGTCCATCACTGCCACCCATCAGTGACAGCTATCAGTGCCACCTGTTAGTGCCCTTCAGTGCCACTTATCAATGCCCTTCAGTGTCACCGATCAGTGTCACCGATCAGTGCCACCCATCAGTGCCCACCAAAGCCACCTATCAGTGCGCACCAGTGCCACCTCATCAGTGCCATCCAGTGTCGCCTATTAGTGCCCATCAGTGCTGCCTTATCAGTGCCCATCAGTGCCGCCTTATCAGCACCCATCAATGCAGCCTATTGGTGCCCATTGGTGCCCATCAGTGCAGTCTATCAGTGCCCATCAATGTAGCCTCATCAGCGTACATCAATGAAAGAGAAAAATTACCTGTTTGCAAATTTTATTAACAAAATATAAAACGGTTTTGTATTTTTTTTTTTTTTTTAGACTTTTTACTTTTTAATTTTTTTAACATAAAATAATTAACCCAGAGGTGATCAAATACCACCAAAAGAAAGCTTTATTTGTGGGAATTTTTTTTTTACAAATTTCATTTGGGTACAGTGTTGTATGACCAAGCAATTGTCATTCAAAGAGTAACAGTGCTAAAAGATGAAAATTGGTCTGGGCAGGAGGGGGGTTTAGGTGCCCAGTAAGCATGTGGTTAAGTGGCACTAAAAAAATATGCTCATTTTCCAAAAATAATCCATACATATCCACTACTTAATTGCCCTTTAATCTATTTTTCTTTTTGTGTTTTTCTGCCTCCTTGTAATGTCCACTTTAAGCTCATGAACCTCTCCTTTTGCTCCTCACTTTCTCTTGTTTGAAACAATCAGTGCACGTTAGTTGCAATCATGTGCACTGCTCTATGCACCCCATAAATCCCATAGTCCAAAGTCTAGGAGAAAGCAAGAGACAGTGGCTATGTTCCCACGTGGAAAATGAATGTTTGCCACCAAAGAAATTGAATCACAACAGCAAAAAAAACAGATTTTGGAGATTTGGAGGAGGCTGAAAGCAATAAAAGATACATCTTTGAGATAAAAACACATACTTGAATAAAAAAGCCTGAAGGACAGGAAACTGGCCCTATGCTTAGAAAGTTTGGAGACCCCTGGTTTGGATAATGAGGTGGGTTCACATTAAGGGTTAGAATTAGTGTTGTGTCCACTCTATGGTTTAAATAAAGGGTTCACGTTATGGGTTAGGTTTGGGGGGGTCCCATTTTATTAGTTTCGGATGTTGGGAAAGGGTTAGGGTTAGCCTCTTTACTTTTTATAGCTGTCTGTATCTCTGCTACTTCACCACTCTGACTGTCTTGTTGACAATTGTAACCAAGAAAGAAAATGAGGGGAAATCCAAATTTTAATTGTAACCAAGACAGAAAATAAGGGGAAATCCACATTTTTGAGTGGAGGAGGAAAGAGAAAATGTTCCCATGGGGACAAATATTGAAGTGATTCACAAAGCACAGTCTGTGATGATACAGTGGCTGGTTGCAGCGTCATTACAGGCCGTGTTATGTTAGGCCTGGTTCATACCTATGAAGTTTGCAGTTTGTATTCTTCAGGTGCATTTTGCGTTTTTCAATATACGTTTTTGATCCACTGAAGTCTATGGAATCCAAAACCAGAAAAAAAGTCCCTGGCCCCTTACATAAAATGCACAGATGTGAACATGATCCATAGGAAACCATGTTAAATGGACTGTAGTGTGTTTCTGAAAAACTGAAGACGCAAAAATTGCATAGGTGTGAACCAGGCCTAAAGGGCAAGCCACAGAGAGATGGCAATGACTTGGTTTCCCCGATGAAGTCCCGTGACCGTGACGACACGTGTAGGGATACAGAGGCACCAGAAGTGATGCTGGCGAGCTCGGCGCTCGTGGTTTTTAAACTGAATGTCATTTTGTAAATGTGAGTACCTTATATCTTTTGTTCTATTCAATAAATCAAGTTGTATAAGACATACTACACTATTCTGAAATCCCCTTCTTCTCCCCTATGCCATCTTATATACACTTTCACTGCGGGAGCTACAAGTGAAATTGTGGAAGTGATAGCGATATTTGATCGCAAAGTAGCAGACTTCCATCTCCATATTGAAAACACTCATGTATAGGAGTCTGGTCACCGTCAGGATATATAGAGGAATTACCTGTGAGTATTACATACATGCTGTTACCTTACAGCTGTGAGGTAAGAGCCCATCTATTACCATAGTGCACCGCACGGAAGAGGCCATCACCTTTGGGCTATCACCTTGCACTACAAATCTAAATTGGATGCACATGCACAGAAGTGTGTTGTAGAGGGTGTCACCAGCAAAGAAAAATCATACTGCATTTTATCTTCTCTTTTTTTGCACAGAAGAAAGAAAGTCACCTATTTTTGCTTGTGGCACGTTGCACTTTTTCATCTATCACACTTCGGAGGAATATTCATCACATTTCAGAGGACTTTATTAATTTTTGATTTTTTTGTTGATCATTATATTAAGAATTCTATGTGATATGCACAGTACCCATTAATATATTTGCTCATTTGCACATCATTGTTTATTGTTTATGTAGATTTACTAGGTGTTTCTACCACACATGCCCTCTAGTTTATATTTATACTAGTTATTACTACCTAACAGCGCAGCACTATTTTTGTTTTTTGATTTTCTTTTGTGGTGATGGAGTAACCTCCCAGTGCTCTGCAGCAGTTATTACCTCTTCCTTTTCATCGCAGCGTGGGAATACCTACTATATATAATGACTTGACACCAGCACTGGTGTCTGTTAGAGCCAGTGTTGCCAACCGTCAGTATTTTTACTGGCAGCCAGTAAAAAACAGGCAATTTTCTTCTGCCAGTAAATGCCAGTAAAAATAAAAGGTTGCCAGTAAAAAATATGGCTGTGACACCGACCTGGAGCCAGCCGAGACCATACAAGTGCCTGCTACAGTGTGTTCGGGCGGCTCTGGTGGAGGAGGTGCCTGAGCATGTGCTGTGATGTCATGGTGCAAGGGAGTCAAGCAGAGCAGCCAGCTCCTTGTGCGCGGGTCTGCGGGATGGGAGCAAGGCAGGCCAGGACCATCAGTGCTGTTTGGACTGGAGGGACCACCTGGCCAGGACCATCAGTGCTGTTTGGACTGGAGGGACCACCTGGCTTGGAGAGAGATTATCACTGTGACTCAGGAGGGGACCTGTCCTGTCGGTGATCTGTACTGCTGCACACTGCTGTCAGTGTCACTGTGAGAGTCAATTTCATGTGTGTACCACCCATTCTAATTTCTTGCCCTCCTGAGTCCTGTTCCTGAGCTACTTACTTACTATATTGAAAATAATATAAGAAATATGTTTTTTGCTTTATTATCTACCTTAAATTACATTGCTAATTACATATTGTACTTGTTTGTAGCCTAAATAGTGACATTTGTACTTAAAACTGTAATTTTGTAACTTTTGGAAATGCCAGTAAAAACGTGGCTGTGCCAGTAAATTTTGGGTGTCTTGTCAGTAAGTTTCAATCTATTAGGTTGGCAACACTAGTTACAGCTGATGCCTGCGAATGGCCAGAAGGACAGCAGGAGCAGCAAACAAGCATTTGTACTAATTTTAATCTCTGCTCTTACATAGTAAATCTAGTTGAAAAAAGACAAAAGTCCATCCAGTTCAACTAACAGAAAAAAAAAGAAAACCAAAACGTACTAGAGAACCTCCATATACACTATCCATCACCCACAGTTGATCCAGAGGAAGGCAGAAAACCCCAATAAAGCATGATCCAACTGATATAATAGTGTAAATCCTTACATGGCATCATGACCAAATTTAGCATTAGACAAACTAGTCCTATGCCCAGGGGCGTAACTACCACCATAGTGACCCATGCGGGTGCTATGGAGCCTGCAGTCGAGTGGGGCCCAGTGAGGATAAGAGCACCGCCGGCACAGTCTCCCAGCCAGGGGAAGAGAGAGGAAAGAAAGAGGCGAGCCTATGCAGAGGAAGAGGCAAGCCACCCGGATCAGCAGAGAGCTGAATTGCCCGATGTAAGAGCTTTCATTAGAACTTCCAGTGTTCCCGGGGCTCACATCACATAGCTCCACCTTTTGGCCCGGTGCCGATCCAATGCGGGACATGTGACATCATCAAAGGCGTCGGGCCAAGAGGTGGGGCTATGTGACGATGAGCCCCGGGAAGACAGGAAATTCAAATGAAAGCGATTACAGCGGGCAATCCCGCTCTCTGCTGATCCGGGTGGCTTGCCTCTTCCTCTGCATAGGTGGGGCTGTATGGGGCACAGGCAGACCAGGCTGTATTGGGCACAGGTCACGCTGTATTGGGCACAGGTCACGCTGTATTGGGCACAGGTCACGCCGCATTGACACTAGGGCTGCTGTGGGGGGGGGGGGCTGTTTGCAGGGGGGCCCCATACAACATTTTGCTATGGGGCCCTGCTATTTCTAGTTACGCCCCTGCCTATACCTATAAGGTGCCAATGCCAGGAGATGGCTTTTCCCTCTATGGTTTCTACGATAAGCAGAAATACACTTATCCCATGTAAATGTATATACAAACTGTCCCAATATCTCAGCTGGGTTAGGATCGGTAAAACAAGAAAATGTTTTTGCAAATGGCAAAATCCCAGCACAAGGGTGATGTTTTGGGTGCCTACAGCATCCAATGATGGAAATCTGATTAAAATTAATTGTTAAAAGTTTAAAAATCATCCAATTATCTCCAAGACGAATCACTTTAATGCAACGACACATGAAGATATGAGAAAATCAGCATCTTATTTCTACATTTATAGCAGTAGAGCCATGTATCATTTAGCACTTAGTACAATATTTTCCTGTTTTGCATAAAATGGCAATATTATAAGGTAACCATACACAGGCAAACCTCAAATCAATAACAGATACAGTATGAGGCCAAGATCTGCCCATCTGCCAGGAACTGAATGGCCATCATTACAGATCAACACATACATCAAGTCTTTCAGAGATGTTTCAAGATGATAGAAAATATGTATCTGATTCCAAATAATTTTAACTTTCAGAAGCACTCACTTATTGGTCTAGTTAAAGTGGAACGCCAGACAAACAACTAAATACATAATTTAAATACAAATGTTTACTGTTTTACCTGCCAAAGGATTTGTCATTTCATCTAATCATTATTGTGATACAAATAACATGCTAAACAGTACCACCACTAGAGAACTTTCTTAATTTAACACTACTGATTCCTGGGTCAGCTCCCTGCTCGTTGTACAGAGCGTTAAGTGTTGACTTGTTGTCCATTGGACAGGCTGCAGTGGGAGAGGTGACACCGGAGGCTGCATTGGTGGCAGGTGTGTGTAAATTAGAAGACTGGTTGACTAGAATTAGGGGCACAAAGTGGCTATTTTTCACATCAGAACTGATTTTCTTCCCAAAAAGCTTGATGCAGCTTAGACGGAGTCAGAAGTAGGTCACAAGCACCTGTGAAAATTCTTAGAAGTGTTTCACATTGATTTCAAATGTGAGCTGAAGATACCTGGAAGCATGCTGCATTTGTCAATCTAAGCAACATATTACAAATCCTTTGACAGGACAAGGCAGTTCATATATATATATATATATATATATATATATATATATATATATATATATATATATATATATATATATATATATATATATACAGTATATATAATTGTAGCTGGGTAGCTGGAAGGAGCACCGGGACTCTCTTGTGTGTGCAGCTGTGGCTTCTCTCTCACCCCTGGCCGGCTGCCATACTACAGAGAAGGCTGTTTGAGATCCTGCTGCTCTAGTCTTTCCCTGCTCCCCCCCCAGCCACCTTCCACCCCCTCCTGTCATCAGTGGTGAGGTCTGTGAGGGGAAAGAGGACTTGGGAGTCCAGCCACTCATTCCCCCTCCTTCCTGGATGGTGTGGCCATAGTGGATGATGGGAAATGTAGCTGTGCAAAGAAGGCTATGGGCTGCAGACATCAATGCCCCAGCAGCTCTAAGTAAGAAGAGGATAGCACAGACCTTTTTCTGGGCGATTCTGCGGAGATCTGGGCAGACAGTGCAGAGAAACCAGAGTGTGCAGACCTGCTGCTGTGCATGACTACACTGCGAAAGCACCTGGTGGGGACCGGAGCTATGTGCAGCATCCATAGAGGCTGAGGACTGAGCAACTGAGAGGCTTTGGTGATGTGGACTTTGGGGCACAGACCTGCTACTCCTACCTGTCTATGCCCACCTTTAGAGAAACTGATCCTGAGAGCTGGTGAGAGTCTGAACGCTGGGACTGAGCCTTGTGAAAGACATGATTGTGAGGACTGAGATTTCTAAGACAATAGGTCCCCAAGCGTACTGGACTGGATCCGTTGCATACCAGGAGTGGTGAGAGGAACAACTGAAATTAACCTCTTACTGCCTATAGTTAATGCCAATAGAGACTGATCCTTACCTAACAGCCCATCAGCTCTAAATAGACAGCTTCCTCTGCACCAACGTACAGATGGGCCCCAACAATAGCTGGCTAATAGTGACAGTAAGGCGCCAGGTACTTTGTAGCCACCTCCAGGGGTACCTCTTGTCAGGCCGGAGTTCACCCTTTTTAGTTAAGCATCCTCAAATATGTTCAGTTGCCTGCCTACTTGTTTATGCCTATTATTATTATTATTATTATACAGGATTTATATAGCGCCAACAGTTTACGCAGTGCTTTGCCTTATGCCTAGTGTCTGACTTGCCTTATTACAATATACTTACTTTATCTAATACCCAGCAGTCTGTGCTCTATTTCATGAATACTGATAAGATGTGGTAATATACTAATGCTTAGGTTAAACAAGTGTGAATGGCCTTCAATCTATACCCAGGTGTGTCAGTGGGGACCAAGCAGTTTAAAGAGTCATGGCAGAACAGAGAACCCATCCTATCCAGCAGTTCCTGCGGAGTACAGTGCCTTGAAAAAGTATTCATACCCCTGGAAATTTTTCACATTTTGTCATGTTACAATCAAAAACGTAAACGTATTTTCCTGGAATTTTATGTGATAGACCAACATAAAGTGGCACATAATTGTGAAGTGGAAGGAAAATTATAAATAGTTTTCAAAATGTTTTAAAAATAAATATGTGAAAAGTGTGGCGTGCATTTGTATCCAGCTCCCCTGAGTCAATACTTTGTAGAACCACCTTTCTCTGCAATTACAGCTGTAAGTCTTTTTGGGTACGTATTTGGTTACCAGTTTTGCACATCTAAAGAGTGACATTATTGCCCATTCTTCTTTGCAAAATAGCTCAAGCTCTGTCAGATTGGATAGAGAGCATCTGTGAACAGCAATTTTCAAGTATTGCCACAGATTCTCAATTAGATTCAGGTCTGGACTTTGACTAGTCCATTCTAACACATGAAAATTCTTTGATCTAAACCATTCCATTGTAGGTCTGGCTGTATGTTTAGGGTTGTTGTCCTGCTGGAAGGTGAACCTTCGCCCCAGTCACAGGTTTTCTTCTAAGATTGCCCTGTATTTGGCTCCACCCATCTTCCCATCAACTCTGACCAGCTTCCCTGTCCCTGCTGAAAAAAAGCATCCCCACAACATAATGCTGCCACCACCATGTTTCACAGTGCGGATGGTGTGTTCAGGGTGATGTGCAGTGTTAGTTTTCCACCACATAGCATTTTGCTTTTAGGCCAAAAAGTAAAATTTGGTCTCATCTAACCAAAGCACCTTCTTCCACATGTTTGTTTTGTCCCCAAAGGGCTTCTCGCAAACTGCAAACGGGACTTTTTATGGCTTTCTTTCACTAATGGTATTCTTCTTACCACTCTTCCACAAAGGCCAGATTTGTGGAGTGCACGACTAATAGTTGTCCTGTGGAAAGATTCTTCCACCTGATCTGTGGATCTGTGCAGCTTCTCCAGAGTTACCCTGGGCCTCTTGGCTACTTCTCTAATTAATGCTCTCCTTGCCCGGCCTGTCAGTTTAGGTGGACGGTCATGTCTTGGTAGGTTTGCAGTTGCGCAATACCCTTTCCATTTTCAGATGATGGATTGAACAGTGCTCCGTGAAATGTTCAAAGCTTGGGATATTTTTTTATAACCTAAACCTGCTTTAAACTTCTCCACAACTTTATCCCTGACCTGTCTGGGGTGTTCCTTGGCCTTCATGATGCTGTTTGTTCACTAAGGTTCTCTAACAAACCTCTGAGGGCTTTACAGAACAGCTGTATTTATACTGAGATTAAATTACACACAGGTGGACTCTATTTACTAATAACGTCACTACTGAATTCAAGTTGTTCCACTAGGGGTATCAGAGTAAAGGGGGCTGAATTCAAATGCACCTCACACTTTTCACATATTTATTTGTAAAAAATGTTGAAAGCCATTTATTATTTTCCTTCACTTCACTTCACAATTATGTGCCACTTTGTGTTGGTCTATCACATAAAATCCCAATAAAATACATTTATGTTTTTGGTTGTAACATGACAAAATGTGGAAAATTTCAAGGGGTATGAATACTTTTTCAAGGCACTGTAAGTGCTACAAGTGGGGGCTTGCCTGGGATATCTTTGTTTTGCAAGTAGCCAAGACAACAAGCTGGAGACAGTCAACATGGACCCTGCTGCCACCAACCAGTGGTGTGGGGAGAAAAATGGCCTTGCCTGGATGGAAGAGCAGGTCCGCCAAGTAGTAAAGGCGCTAGTTACTGATCAGAGAATGTTCATACTGCTGAGGCCTGCTTGATTTAGCTGAGAGTGCCAGCTACCGAAGGAGCTTTCACGACAGCAAACTCAGTTACCATGGGGCAAATTTCTTCAAGTGTTGTCAGGTTAGCAGCATCCATTCAGGGGACAGCTGCAGAAAGTTGGGGCTCTTTTTGGGAACACAGTTGGTGCCTGCTGAAGAAAAAAAGAGTATGAAACCTGGACGGAATAGGCCATACAGGCTTTGAAAGAGTAGGATGTCTCTGAAATGCAGGTGAAGCAACGTATTATTGAGAGCTTGAAAGGAGTTTTTGCCGAGGCTATCAGGAATCTCAAGTTCAGTCAAAAGCATTGAGCAGCCCATGATTACCATACCATGCTACCGGAGGAATTTTGGGGAACACAGAAGGCTTCAGGTCTGATTTATCAATTTGAGCATGCCTTTCAAAACCAGGGTGAATGCCTGTCTAAGTACATCAGACAACTAAACAAGATGCCAGTCTGGATACAGCAACATACTTCAGAAAATAGCGTTGGCCAGGTCTGACTACCTCAGCCAGCTTCCAATCGTGTTGCAATGCAAGAAAGAGGAATTAGCCCCAAGCTTTAAGAGATGCCCCTTCTGACACCCCAGAGGGACGAATGGAGATGCTTGTTCCTGTATCGAGCCCCACTGTTCAAGAGAAAGTTTCCGTCAGTCTCCAAGATATCGTCAGAAGCATTGTTTTGGGCACCAGGGATGAAGGAAGCAAGGCAAGTTGAGTAGACCTTCTACATCCATCTACACTACCAGAGCAACTGACAAGTTGATAGGACTTTTCCTCTGTGGTACCAGTGTTAGTGGAAGAGATTTACACAGAGCTCTTCTCAAATCAATTGACTTTGCTAACTCAAAACTTTGACAACAAGCACGTGAAGTAAATTCCTCTGCAAAAATTGGAACACTTAGAAGTCCAGGGCATTGGAGCAGAGAAGTACCCCTGTAACGGTTAACTGCAGATCAAATCATCACTTAATCCACCAACTTGTGAATTTTAGCATACTGGCTGCTGTGTGTTCTCACCCACCATGGTTGCTTGAACATAGGGATGAACACAAGCTTCGTGAGTCAACTGTTGGCCCCTGTTGCTCCCAGAGGTGGTTCGTTGGCAGAGCATAGACAGAACGATCCAGCCATTCCACCAGCCAAGAGGGTGCAAAGGGCAAAAAAGGCGATCCATCCACTCCAGGGACTAAACTATGACACACTGCTTGAAAGGTCCGACTCTAGCTCACCCCCTGACAAATCAAGGTGGGCCTTACCAAGGTCAGTGGTCTGTGGTCAAGGCAACCCCTCTCCCTCTGGCAAATGATGGGAGGTTCCCTTGCCAGGTTCCTGTTTAAATGCTAATTATTTACTTTTGAATGACTACTAACCTTATTTTGCATCTTATCATATCAGATTATGGACATCTTTTTTGTTACTGGACTCAGTCCCTTGTTTTGGGGACCAAAAGTTCTCTGGTGGGGGAAGTGTTCAGTTGGGTACCCAGAGGGGGACCTGAAGGAGTGCCTGGACTCTCTTGTGTGTGCAGCTGCAGGCTTCTCTCTCACCCCCAGCCAGCTGCAGACAAGCTGAGTAAGATCCCACTGCTCTCCTCTTCCCTCGCTTGCCCCCCGTCATCAGTGATGAGTTCTGGGAGAGGAAAGAGGACTCGAGAGTGCAGCCGCCCTATATACTAATACTTATGTTACACAGGTATGAGCAGCCTTCAATCTATAAAGGTGTGTGTCAGTACAGACCAAACAGGTTAAAGAGCCGTGCCAGAACAGAGAATCCATCATATACAGCGGCTCCTGCAGGTGTAACCGCTACATAATCTTTATATTTAGCTGCTTGTCTGGACTTAAAGTAAAACTACAAGCATTTTTTTTTTAGTTTTGGATAAAGAGGAGAGGGATTAAAACATCTGTCAGATTTTTATTGCTGTCTGTGTCCCCATTAGGGACATTCACCTTATTTGTCCTAGTGAATATCATCACTGGAAGTGAAAGAAAATCCCAAATTTTGGGTTGTCACCAGAACGGGAATAGAGAGGAAATCTTCCAATGGAGACACTAGTTCTGGGATTCCCTCACTTTAAAAGGCTTTCCTCTCACTTCCTGTTTTGGCTATTGGACAGGAGGGTAAGGGAAATCTCCCCAGTGGGACTCAGATGGCAAAAAAAATCTGACAGGGGTTATAACTCTCCCCTACCCTATCCAAAATGAAAAAAGAAGCTTTGCCTCTGTTTTTTCTTTAAGCTTTAATGCCTATATGGTTCAATCATTATAACCAATGACCAAAAAAGTTACATCATATGCCGTTGAGGTCATCTCTAAAACAATAGATGACCCCCGTTTACAAATTCTATTCTTCTCGTGTATCTGATCTTCACTGGAACCAGAAAGCAGAAAGTATGTACTTACAAATTGCCTTCTCAGTTTGCTCTTCACTCTTTGTCCCTGGGGGTCAGGTGGCTGCAATGGGTAATGACAAGAACTAAGGTGGTTGTCCACAGAAATGCTCTTCCGTATGTGAAAGCCTTGCTGATGACCAGGCCGGGTTTCTTCTGGGGAAGAGAAGATCCGTGTAGGAAAGGTGCTGGTGCTTAGCTGTCTTTCTCCAGATCGCCATGAGTCCACTGTGAAGAAAACACACCTAGTGTGAGGGACGCCTCACAGTAAAGGCAACCAGAAGAAATCATTCATTTCAAACTAAATACCATTCAGCATACTTCATTATAAAGTGCAGTAATCCTTAACCAATACTGGACCTCTCACTAAAATTACCAGTTGCCTGGCTGTCTTTGGCTGACCTGGAAAAAAAGTCAAAGTGGTGTCAGAATTTTTTATCTTTAAAATGTATGTAAATCCTAACAATAAACGTCTCTTATTTGCTTCTTTTAGGTCTGCTAAAATACTATTAAAAATTATTTGTTATATCTGTTTTATATGTTCAAAAAAACCTTTTTTATTTTGCTAGAGTCGATAACTTTCTTCCGAAACTAACATGTGCCTGGTTGCTTGCACTAGGGGATAGGACCTATAGCAGGACCAGTTTGGAGTCTGTGCGTTACATGTGTATGTGAGAATGGGAGTTAGGTACCTTAGATTGTAAGCTCCTTAAAGGCAGGGATTGATCTGAATGTACAATATATACACTAAAGTATTGGGACACCTGCCTTTACACGCACATGAACTTCAATGGCATCCCAGTCTTAGTCCGTAGGGTTCAATATTGAGTTGGCCCACCCTTTGCAGCTATAACAGCTTCAACTATACTGGGAAGACTGTCCACAAGGTTTAGGAGTGAGTCTATGGAAATGTTTGACCATTCATTCTTCCAGAAGCACATTTGTGATGTCAGGCACTGATTTTGGATGAGAAGGCCTGACTTGCAGTCTCTTCTCTAATTCATCCCAAAGGTGTTGAGGTCATCCATGTCTTTATGGACCTTGCTTTGTGCACTGCAAATCATTTGGTGGAGGGGGGATTATGGTGTGGGGTTGTTTTTCAGGGGTTGGGCTTGGCCCCTTAGTCCCAGTGAAGGGAACTCTTAAGGTGTCAGCATACCAAGACATTTTGGACAATATTATGCTCCCAACTTTGTGGGAACAGTTTGGGGATGGCTCCTACCTGTTATAACATGACTGCGGACCAGTGCACAAACAAGGTCCATAAAGACATGGATGAGTTTGGGGTGAAGGAACTTGACTGGCCTGCCCTAAACCCGATGGAACACCTTTGGGATGAATCAGAGTGGAGACTGCGAGCTAGGTCTTCTTGTCCAACATCAGTGCCTGACCTCGAAAATGTGCTTCTGGAAGAATGGTCAAACATTCCCATAGACACACTCCTAAACCTTGAAGTTGTTATAGCTGCAAAGGGTGAACCAACACAATATAGTGTATATGTAAAGTGCTGTGTAAATTGTCAGCGCTATATAAATACTAGCATTCCAGAAGTAGCTGTCAGCCACAATATGGGTACAGGTTTTCTTTAAAGTAAGGGTATCATCATATTTAATGCATTAAGTTAGAATTTAACTGCAAACACTGAGAGATAGAGTATTTATACATTCCTTTAACGAAATTCATGAGCACCCCGGAAGCCCCAAAACCTATAGCACTCTATTATGCCATATGGCTTCTGCAGCTAATTATTTGGCAGAGGGGCTGCCTATTACATTAGAGGGCCCATAATGACCAACTCTGAATCCCATAGTACAGGGTTAATTCACACGTTAAAAAGCACACTGGCTCAATACAAATCAAGGCTGTAGTAATGGCATGATGAAAGCTAAAAAGAAATACCAACACATTAATATAAAAGACTGGTATAAAAAATGTGATGGTTTCTAATAAAGTACAAGAGTTTTGCTTTTGTAAAACAATACATAGACACAGAAATAACCAAGCATCAGAAGTACAGACTGAAGACGGGGTTAGCAGTGTATGTTTCCTGGAGTGTGTACCAAAGCATTACTTGACAAAACATTTGCGTGTATCAACTGAGAACAGAAGCAGTTTTGGCAGCCATCGGCACACGTCTTCCCCCAGTCACAGATGCGATGTCAATGAGTGCGGGATCGCAGCCAGCCTGGGCCTCTTATTTGTAAAACAAGGGTCAGCTTTGAGTGATTCTGCTCCAGCAGGGCAGCAGTGTCACAGATCGCTGTCCCCAGAGGGGCTATCCATATGTCTGTTCTTACTAATTTATTTTGTAATATCACTACCTAGGTTTTTTCTGTACCTTGTTTACTTTCTCTTTTTCTAGAAGGATAACCCTCAAACACTCAACCAGTGCATAAATCAAAACCACGCTTTTTTTATTCCACCTTGCCAAATGTAAAAATATCCTGTAATTCATTCCATTCACACAAGAGGTGACCCAAACCTCTTCTCACCTAGCTACAAGGTGTCCAGTTGCTTGCAAGACTGTTCATATGTGCTACAATTTTTGTACTGACAGTAAAATCCTTTTCAGTCCATTGAGGTACACAAGAAATCTTTAACCTACATGTTATACTGTAGCCAACAGGAGGATTAGACACTAGTTTAAAAAAAAAACGTAGGCCAGCTCAGAGTATCTTTGTTTTTTGTTAGTGTCTAAGGAGGATAGCCATCTTGTCTCCAGCTCCCCTGTTGTAAAAATGAACCTATTATTTTGCATTTTTTCTTCTCCAATTTTTCTTCAGTAAGAAATGTTTCTCTAACAGTTGCTGGAGGTTTCCTTCTGATTTGGACACATCTCAGGCCAGAGTTTTCCTCTTACAGGAGAAACTTAAAATTCTCTGGTCTCAGGTGTAAACTCTTTAGTCTAGAAGTCATATCATGTCTTCTGTATATCTTCCACGTCCAATGAAAGACCTTGCGGACTTAGTAGATGTCCTAGAAGTACACATAATAGGAATCACATAGATGAGATGCTCATGAGATTGCGTTAAAGCCAGCTACCAAGAAGCAGGATGGCAAATATCGCTGCCAAGTAATGGGAAGAAAGGGTTTTTGGCTCTATAGCTGGATTCCTCAGCCACCAGGCCAGGAATAGCCTTGTATCTGGCAATAAACAAATCAACCTGTCCAGAGACAGGACTAATTTGTCCCATGACAACTGAACAGTGCATTGCAGATGCCTGGAGTGAAACTGGGCAAAGGGAACTGCTTTGAAGGAGCCTACCCTACCGTCAGCCCTAGGACTCTCATGGAAAAGCAAAGAAATGGACACCTTCTAAATTAAAGAATTCCAATCTAAACCCAGAGAGTCTGAAGTCTGGCCTAACACATGCCCAGGACCATAAATACAATAAATCCATACAGCAGTTATAGAAGGGTGCTGTGATGAAATGGAGCATGGCGCATGAGTCTCAGTCCAAAGTGACATGATGTGGTTTGACAAGGTAAAGTCAGGTACAGAGAGGAACCCAACAGTAAGAACTCAGCTCTAGAAAGGGCTTTTAAATGCTTATCATTGGGGACCTTTAAAGCAGATGTACCCTCCACTGGTATGATAGCCACCTTGTTAGGGTGAGATATGGTTAAATCCATGGTGGAAATGGACCACTTCTGAACAAAATCCTCATACAAAGCCAGCCAGAGCTTAGGGGAGCCAGCAACTTATCAGATGTTTGAAATGTCCATTGAGAAACAGCTGGGAAAGCAGGCACAAAGGGAAAGTATAGGTGGTCTTAAAGGTCCTTAATGACACAAGAATGGAAACAGCACTGGTAGAAGCAACAGGCGGATCCACCAGCTTCAGTGTCTTATGCACTGCACCAATAAGTTGAAACTGTCTCATTTAACTTGGAAGTAATAGCAGTAGACTGTAACTCCTCAGGAGTAAGATCATCAGTGAAGGATTTGAGTAATTTCAAATCAGAGTCTTCATGTCCAATGGCTTAGAAGATGCTAAAGTTGTGGCGAAATTATATCTGCTGAAGAGGGTGCAGAAATAGGCTTTTGGCCTTTGCGATCAGCAAACAACTGGGTAATTTGGGTCATTAAGTACTGCATGACCATAATTTAAACCTAAGCCAAGAGGGCAGTGGACCCAGCCACAACCAACAGAGCCAGGGAGATTAACAAGATTCTAACAGCAGAGGACAGCATGATTTCAGGCTGTAGATGTTGGCACTCTCATGACCAGGGTGGATAAGATGTCCCACCTTCCTCTGACTGCCAAACCATTGTATACTCCAGCTCTAACCCACTTAACTTTACCTACGATTAACGAGACCACACTTGAAATGGAGTATAACTGGCCATAGCAGCCTGTTTATTCACAAATATTAAATATATAACATTCTTTAACACATAACAAAACCCCAACTATCAGTTGCTCCACCCGGTGGTCTTTGGCGGCACTTCCCAACTTAGCTCTGTTCTATTTACACTGCGGGCCTTTTTCCATACTAGGCCTCACACCAGCTCAGAGACAACCCATTACCCGCAGTGCAACCATTACCATCTTCCAGCTAAACCATATTAACTGGAATACACCAGAAGGCCCATACCACCGATGAGTCCCCCACACTTCCATCTCATAGGTTATCTTGCCACCATCAAAGACCACCACCGCCACAGCTAACAAGGGTGACTTCTTACCCTTGAGATCCCCTCCACACTCTCAAAGCACGCTGAATCCCACCCTGAAACCCCAGGGACCATAGATCAATACCCACCGCAGACAGGTGAACCCCGTCCCCCCCTAAGATAAAGCCCGGTATCCCTCTCCAATTCCCTATGGCGGATCACCAAACCCCCGTTACGAATCACAAAGCGGCCCACCATTTTATTCACTTTAATACAAGCTTTGTTGATTCTTTCCACTGACCGTGCCAAACGGCCGGTTGTCCTGGCCACAATGTTGGACCACAGCCGTGTCAAACTTGACATCCTTGATGAGAGCTCCTGAATGGACCAAACCCCCAGATCATTCCCACCGACATGGAGCACCAAAATATCTGGTGGCCTGTCCAGACGTGCACATTGATGCACTTCAAGGACAACCCTACTCCACATCATACCCGGCCGTCCCAACCAATGGATACATGCCTAACACCTGGCCCCCCAAAACACATAGGAGTGGCCCATGATCCAGACAAGGCACAGCTGGTCTCCACCTGAATGAAAGGAACAAAAACACCATGGGATAACCACAAGACAAACCACATATACTTACCCTACTTGATAAACCGTGATATATGCATGCTTGCCAAAACATCCCCCCTCCCCTTATACTCCTGTCGTAGCTCTACTTGTCCACCAAATGCGGGCAAATGTAGATACAGAATCTCCTCATTGGTAGTCCCATCTACCAATCCACTTAACAGTCGCCTCGTCCAACCCACATCGCGCAGCCTCTGCTGCTTCCCCGCGGAAGGAGTGCGAAGCATATTGTGTGCAATCCAAACCCGCTGCTTTAAGGCATTTTCTAAAAACTGACACAAACTGTAACTTAGAAATTGGGGATCCGTCCCTGTGCAATAAAAATGGCCCATCAGAAACTGGGCAAACTCCCAGGAACTGCCTTATCCACCCCCACCTGGCACACAGGAGAGCCCGGTAGAGAAAACAGCCGTATTCTGACGCCCTTGCGGTCCGTCTTGGACGGGCATAGCAGCAACTCAATGCTAACCCCCCTGCAAACCACATCCTGAGCCCATAAGCCCTCAGGAACCCTCTTAGATGGGCTGACTAGTTCATTAATCCTGAAGGCTCCAAAAAAGGCCAGCAAAAATGCTGCTTTAAACAAGGAAACCTCATAAGCCGACACACACAACGAGCCCAACTGAACAAAAATTGTCTGCAGGTTGTCAAAGGACACAGGCCTCTTAGCATTCCTGCACTTACGTGTCCTTTCATAGCCTGTCGGACACAAAAATCCTTGGTAAAATCGTCACCGCCCTGTAATTTGAACAAGAACGCCAGACCCGCTAGTTTTCAGTCCATTACTGACACCCCCTGTTCCAGGTTTCTGGAAACAAAATAGATGACTAGCAACCTTACCTCCACGCCATCCAGATCCACCCCGGCCTGCCTAACCATTTCCCACCATTCCTGCCATACCTTATCATAGGCCGCCCACGTGGTCTCACTCACCGACCTCCTTATCCATCCAGCGATGACTCCAATGTGATCACCCACAGCCATTGGGGACACGGAACCCCCTGTCGTTCTGCCGCCGGACCCAGCTCTCAAAACGTTTCCCACTGAAAGTGAGACAAGGCATCAGCCAAAGTATTAGTGAATAACTTCAAAAGATATAGTAGTCCATATCAGGCTCTCTGCCTGGGATAATCAGATGACACCTGTCTTTGAGAGCAAAAGAAGCCTTAATTGAACCCTCTTCCTTAGCCTCTTCCCTATTCATCATTGAATACAGCAGCAGCTGTGCTAATTTTCCTTCTTACCGAGAGGAGATGGCATCTGACCAGACAAGCTACCTAGACCTGTTGGTCATCAAGCTTTTTTGACCTGTATGGCGTATGCCATTTCAGGCCATTAAACTCTGCTAAGCCTCCATACTCTCCAGGTGATGGTCCTGGCACTGATTTCAACCTTTCGTGCACCTTCGGTTTTTCCACGGTCCACTTACCTGCCAGATTGGGTTTAATCATCCCCCTGTGCGTTTGGGAGGCATTCGCCCATCATCGTTTATGCACTACCATCATAGACTTTTTTGATTTTTTTCACTTATCTGATATGGACTACTATATCTTTTGAAGTTATTCACTAATTGTTTGAGGTGCTATATGCACATAAGTGTTATTGCTTTTTTTATACCAGTCACTGGTATATTTGTTTATTTGGTGCACTACAGTCTCACTTAGCAGTTGTATTAACTGTATAAGGTTATTTATTTCTCATTACATCATTTTGATATATTTATTTATTGTACACATTTATTGAGCTTATAGCGCTACACTTTTAATCTTTTGTTGTTTTTTTACCCTGAGTCTACGGGTGTGTTGGCTGCTGCTCTGGTGCTCTCCCTTCTTTAGCGCAGCGCTGTACTTATCCCTTCCATCATCAGCCAAAGCATTGTCTACCCCCCGGAGATGTACCACATACAGAAAAATATTCAACTGTAGGCAACGCAGCACCAGGCGGCATAGCAGCCGCACGACATGCTGTAACGACGCTGAGATGCGATTAATGACTTCCAGATTGTCACAATTCAATCTCACCTTCAAGTTCCTGAATGACTCACCCCATATTTCCATAGCCAGCACCACTGGAAAAAGCTCCAGTAGTACCATATTTTTTGTAGGCCTGCCTCCAACCAAGAACTTGGCCAAGGCCCGGCACTCCAGTGACCCTGGTAGAACGTGCTGTACCCTGTAGACCCAGCTGCGTCGGTAAACAGCTCCAAATCAAAATTACTCACCTGGCCAGACATCCATACCGATCTTCCATTATAGTTGTTAAAGAATGTGAGCCACACCCTCAAGTCCTCCCGATGTTCCCTAGTGACGCAAATAAAATGGGTGGGGAACTGGACCCCTGCGGTGGCTGCCGACAGCCGTCGGCAAAACACGCTGCCCATGGGAATGATCCGGCAGGCAAAATTCAACTTACCTAGCAAAGATTGCAGCTTCCGCAGTTGAATCTTGCGGCGCCCCAAGATCCCATGAATCTCCATCTCAAGCGCTCCCAGCTTCTCCTCCGGTAAGTGACACTCCATGATTTCCGAGTCGATGACTATGCCCAGGAAGATGAGAGCGGTGGTCGGGCCCTCCGTCTTGTCCTCCGTCAACGGAATGCCAAATCTACTCACTATATGTTGCAATGTGGATAACAGTACTGAACACACCAGAGGAGGTGTGAAGGAGGACCCACACGGAGGAACTCATCCAAATAATGAATGATGGAATTAAGCCCTGAAACGTCCCAAACAACCCAGTCAACAAAGGAGCTGAATGTTTCGAACAGTGCACAGGAAATGTAGCAGCCCATAGGCAGGCAACGATCTACGTAAAATTCCCCTTGCCAGCAGCACCCCAACAGCCAAAAGCTGTACGGATGGACCCGGAGCAAACGGAACCTTGATTCGATGTCAGATTTTGCCATCAGCGCCACTTTTCCACAGCCACAAATCCAACCCACTGCCGCATCGAAGGATTTTTACAACACTACCACGCCGCGAGATCTATCGCATCATTGACCGAGCCGCCTTTTGGAAACAACAAATGGTGTATAAGCTGAAACTTATTAGGCTCTTTTTTTGGGCACCACTCCCTGAGGGGAAATCACCAACTCTGGAAGAGGCTGCTCCCGAAAAGGCCCTGCCATGCGGCCCATCACCACTTCCTTTCCCAATTTCCCACCCCCGGATGAAGCAAGGCCGAAGGCAAATTTTTTGCCAGCGGCGAGGCGGTAGACAAGGAGCATGGGATATGAAAGCCCTCAGAGAATCTCTCCCCCAACAGCCGCGCGGTCGCCCGATCCGGGTACGTATGTAGAAAAGGTTGCATCCTCTCCCCCCTCACTGGTGTCGTCCCTTTTGTTACCAATTTCCCTGGAACGGCCCTTCCCTTTTTTAAAACAGCGAGACACAGAATGAGAGCCGCCGCAACCAGAGCACTCATGTTTAAAACGGCATGCCCCCCCCAAATTTACAGGATCCCTCATTGTACTGCCAGCAGACACCCCATTTTTTGCCGGCCGGTTGTCCAGGGGAAGATGTACCACCTCCCCCCTCTGGAAAAAACTGATTCAGGGCCCTCGCCAAAGACTTGAACCTCATCCAGAGGCTAATGTCCTTGTGATCCCAGCGCAAGGACGGCCCTGCGCTGCCGGAACTGTTTATCATACCTTAGCCACGCAGATCCACTGTAGACTCTGTAAGCCTCACCCACGGCGCCCATGTAGCAGAAAAGCGCCGAACAGCGTTCTTTTCCCCATTACGCTCGCCATAATGGTGAACACTTGCAGCCAGTTAGAGAACGTGCGTGGTATCAACCTGTACCGCCACTTATCCTCATCCTCTTTCTTGCTATCATCAGGCTTAACCCTATTCCGGTTAAACTTTTCCAGGGGCAATAAAGAAAAAATCTCCACGTACTCACCTTTGCCGATCTTCTCACTGCCGTCCATTGCTGACACACCACCTGACGGTACCCACGCCGACACCTGCGGAGCCTGCACTCCTTTGCCTCCTGCAAATTGCTGCACCAAATCCCGCAATTCCCCCAGCAATGCCTGTAGCTGCACGTCGGACCCTGCAGGGGCGGGCGTAGAGCTCGCCGCCCAGGGGTCCCCCGCTGAGGTAATTGTAGACTGTGGTGCCACTCTCACGGCCACCGTACCCCCTGCAGCTGCCACTCCCAACAACCCACACAATGCAGTATTAAATGCCAAATCAGAATGGGAAGCTGACTTACCGGGCTGACCAGGGGGGGTCCCAGCAGCCGCAGCTCCAGAATCCGCTGGCGCTGGATGGTCCTGCGCGTCCTCCACCTCAGAGCCAGACAGCTCCCCCTCAGACAGCTCACCGGGCGACTGTTGCTGCTCGGTGTCACGCATCCCAGGCGAGGAGGGCCTGGATGCTGCAGATGCTTGCCGCTACTGGCCATGCCTCCCGGCACCGGCTGCACCCACCAACTTGGCCTTCCTCCGTCCTTTCCGACCTGGGCCTTGGGCCTCTGCTACACGGTCTCTGCTGTCTCGGCTGACGCTTCACTGGTGGGCCTGACGGGTCCCGATTGGGGCTCCTGCCGTGGCGCGAAGCTCGGGGGGAGGCTCCCAGGGAGAAATGCTCCAGAGGCTGAGACCTCCGAGCATGTGGGAGATCCTGCCTCCCCCCGACGCCGAGCCGGATGCCTGATCCCTCAGCAGTGGGGCCACCTGGCTGTGCAGCCACTCGGGCCCCTGGTAGTGGTGGCCGCCCGGAGCTCTGCTAGCTCCTTTTCTCTCCACTCGCTCCGGGCCTCACTGTAGGCATGCTGCAAGCAGCATTCAAACTGTTAGTAAAAAGTAAGTTGGAAAACCTGGGTGCCCCCCCCCCCTCCCCATGTGTGGACTTGTACATGCTACAGCCACAGTGCAGAAAGACAATATATAGGCTTAGGGTAAGAGACAAGGCCTAAACTAGTTAAGAAATCCAGACTGGCTTAAGAAACCCACACAGCTGGTAGCAGGTGTGGGTCCACGATCAGAAGGGTCAGATTCCAGAGGTGATGAGTGTCTCTGTAGGCAAGCAGCAGGAATGGATCAAAGTTCCACATGGCTCTTTGCAACAGCAACAGCAGCAGGGAGATTCTTCATTGATGCTGTGGGGTGGAAAAGAGTGCATGGAGAGCATGCCTGTGTGACACTGCACCCAACAGAAGCACTCTTTCCCACAATGTTAACCCCTTCTGCCAGGCTACGGAACCTGGATATAAATGCACCCAGCAACTAATTAAACCAATTAAAATGAGGGAGCTCCTGGTGCCTGGCCCAAAAGTCCCATTGATAAAGTGAGTCTTCAGAGACAGGGTGTGCAATAAGGGAATGCTAGAGGCTCTAAACCTAGAAAGCACTCCAAAGCTAAATTAACCAGAACTGAGGCTAGGTAAACTGTGCATGCGTACAAGAGTTACATTGTTCTCGTAACCTGGTTATAGGATGCCGGGAATGTGTCAGGAGCATACACAGTACTGCTTCTGTGCCATACAGTGTACACAGAGAAAACAACATTGCTAGGGAAAAGAGGAACAGTTTTTTGTTTTGTTTTTGGGAGAAGAGACATTGCATGTCACTTTCGCAAAAAATCTCTATCTCCTAGCAATTTTTTTATTTTTTGAGTTTAGTTCTCCTTTAAATGGTCTTCTCATTGCCCTACAGAACAAAACTGTGCCCTTCTTCTAATCATTCTGTGTTTTACAATCTCTCTCCTTCAGACATATATGTAGCATCCCCTGACCTCCCTGTGTGGACTAGCAGTTTACCTCAGGGCTTAGTCCTTAGCAACAGTTGAGCAATGTGGGAAGATGGATGCCAGTCACTTTACGATGCAAGAAATTGAGTTTATTGACTCCCACTTAACACTTCTGGGAGAAAAAGTTAGAACACAGGACACTTATGGACTTGGCAAACTCCAGATGAAAGATAGAAATATAAAACAGTCTTCACAGACACAGTACCCTTACCCCAAGCCAGCATTCCGTGAAAGCAACTCCCTACTGTAAGACAGCCATTGGTTCATCAAGTTTTCTGCCCAGTTCAGGTCACCACAATTCAGTCGAGAACCAAGCTTTACCCAGCTTTCAGACACCTCAATTAGGCTGAAGTTTCCTCCATGGGGCTTCAATCCTCTTGTTCAGCATACTAGGCCTCAAACTGATGCCTTTATCCAGACACATTGTCCACCTCCTCAAGCAGCATGTCTAAGAGGACCAGATATCCTCTTAGCTCATGCTGACTACAGCTTAGTAAATACTAAGTTTAAATAGACCATCCTGCTTAAGGCAAGGTAGCTACATATACAGTATGTTATGCTTCTTGTTCAGTGATGTATGAATGGAGTAGGGGCATCTGCAGTTCCTTTCTGAAAGATCAGGAATATGTACAGTAAATTTAGAACATTCCAACAGTCCTGATTTTCCTGGGACATTTACTGTATTCAGACCTGAATCCTGGTCTTTCTGTGTCCTGGGAAAATTCCCGGGAAACTGGCTTTGTCCCAGTGTACCGTGGTGAATCGCCAAAGCTGCCGCTAGAGATCCGGGGTCACCGCCATTTTTGTGAAGAATCAAAAGGCAGAACCCGGGTTGTGGGCCAGGCCGTGGAGGTTGGCGGCAGCTCCATTTCTATTGGCAGCCGCTTTCATTGCCACCCGGGCTCCGCCTCTTGTTTGTTCCCCTCGGCCTCCACAAGAGCTGCTCTTTGCAAAAATGGCAGCTGGGACAAAATCACCAGTGCCGACCCCGGACCTCTAGCGGCGGCTCTGGCAAAACAGCAGTATGGAGGTCTCAGAACCTGGTGACAAGCTGCATCTTGGTGACAAGTGAGCACTGCATCTCTGGTGACAAGTAACAAGCTGCATCTTGGTGACAAGTGAGCGCTGCATCTCTGGTGGCAAGTAACAAGCTGCATCTTGGTGACAAGTGAGCGCTGCATCTCTGGTGGCAAGTAACAAGCTGCATTTAGTGACAAGTGAGCGCTGCATCTGGTGACAAGTGAGCGCTGCATCTCTGGTGGCAAGTAACAAGCTGCATTTAGTGACAAGTGAGCGCTGCATCTGGTGACAAGTGAGCGCTGCATCTCTGGTGGCAAGTAACACGCGGCATCTGGTGACAAGTGAGCGCTGCATCTTGGTGACAAGTGAGCGCTGCATCTCTGGTGGCAAGTAACAAGCTGCATCTGGTGACAAGTGAGCGCTGCATCTTGGTGACAAATGAGCGCTGCATCTCTTGTCTCAGGTAACAAGCTGCATCTGGTGACACGTGAGCACTAACACCAGATGTTTGGAGTATCTTTATCTGCTGATTGTTAAACTTTCTGGCATACACATATTGCTATTGTGGTGTAGGATCTGGGCATGCTGTCCCTCCATCACTCTTTCTTTCTTTCTCTCTCTCTCTCCCTCTCTCTTTCTCCCTTTCTCTCTTTCTTTATCTCTCTCTCTCTCTCTTCCTTCTCCCTCCATCCCTCTTTCATCCCAGACTCTAACCATGCCCCCTTTAAGCCACGCTCAATATTTGGTTTAAACCATTCCCATTTTTGCGCCCCGCATCCCCCCCGCTATGCCACGCCTACAAACGAGTGCCCTGCCCCCTAATTATAATAAGACTCTGCCTACAGACAAAAAAGTATCCCTATAAATTTTTTGACAATTTTGGCAACTATGCATGTATACAAAAGAGTATGACTGGTATACACGGCAGTAAGACTTTGATTCTGAATAACACATTCAGGTTTAAATGTTCCCTGAAGGCCCAGTTGCTGTCATCCAGAGGGTTTTACACAGCAGGGTGGCTTGGTGTGATCAAGCAATGCCAGGACAAAAAACAAAGAACTGGTTCTGGCACGCTGTGTACCCTGCATGCATTTCCATACTAAGTCTGTGAGTTTTACCAGCAGTTACCTTTAATTTGCAAGCAATTTGCTTTGCTTATTATCACTCATTCATTGATGCGGTCCTAGCATCAGATATATTTTTCCATGTCAGATATATTTTTCCATGTTAAGCACATACATATATGAGCTCACAGTACTGCCTCTGGCAATGCCTTAAAGTGATTGGGTTTGTTTTTTTGTTTTAAATAACAAACATATCATACTTATCTCCACTGTGCAGCTCGTTTTGCACAGAGTGGCCCTGAACCTCGTCTTCTGGGGTCCCCAGGCGGCTCTCGTGGCTCCTCCCCACATCAGATAACCCCCTAGGAGAAGGGGGGTTACCTTGCAGGCGTGCTCCCGAGTCCATCATTCGGCGTCCATAGCTGCTGAATGTATGACTCGGCCCCGGCACCCACGTCATTGAATTTGATTGACAGCAGTGGGAGCCAATGGCTGCGCTGCTATCATTCTATCCAATCAAGAGCCAAGAACCCTGGGCAGAGGGACAGCGCGTCGTCGACGGGTGAAGTCTCAGGGCTAAGGTAAGTAAAATGGGGGGGCTGGGGGTCGCTCACTGCCAGGTGAAAAAACACAAGGGTTTACAACCCCTTCATTCTAGCTTTCTCCCCAATGGCCCGCATCATGCAGGAAATCAACTTCCTGTACTAAGGTGTTTGTACATAGGTGACACAACCAGCTGCTGCATCTCACCTTAATTGCCGCAAAGTTACAATCTTAACACAGCGTCAATGAGTGATGAGAGGGGCAGGGGAAATGCATACCTCCTGATTGCAGCAGACTCTTCTTCTGAGATATTATTGCCAGGAACTGGTCACTTCGCTGAAACTCTGACTGCTTTTTGAATTGCTTATCAAAGCACAAACTTTTTTTCTTGTTTTGGATAGACTGAAGAAGAATTAAAGTGGTTGTAAAGGCTGAAGGTTTTTACCTTCATGCCTTCTATGCATAAGTGTTAAAAAACTTTCCATGTGCTGCTCCCCCACAGCCCCATAGTTAGAGTTGCCACCTCATCCCTTTAAACCCGAACACATATTGATTACACAGGTTCTGTGGCTGATTAAGGTGATAATTAAACTCACTGGGTGCCTTATCTGCATTAAATTAGTCTCAGAACCTGTGTAATTTATATGTGTTCGGGTTTAAAGGGATGAGGTGGCAACTCTACCCATAGTACTCACCTCTCGATCCACGGGAGCCCGGGCTGTCCCAGGCCTCGCTCTCCTCATTTGCTTAGACAGCAGCAGGAGTCATTGGCTCCTATTGCTGTCAATCACAGCCAGTGAGCCAATGAGGAGAGAGCGGAGGGCAGGGCCAAGCCGCGGCTCTGTGTCTTTTATGGACGCATAGAGCAGGGGCTCGGGAGTGAGCAGGCATCAGTGCTCCCATAACAAGCGGCTTGCTATTGGGGGCACTGGTTAAGGGGGGAGCCAGAAGCACCAGCAGGAGACCTGAGAAGAAGAGGATTGGGAAAACCATTGCACAGTGCAGGTAAGTATGACATGTTTGCTAAAAAAAAAAAAAAAAAAAAACATCAATTTAACAATTTCAAAAATCAGTTATATTTCTGGAACGTGCCGGGAATGTAACTGTCACATTGTGCTCTCAACCAAACTGTCAAACCATCCAATGGCTGGTAACATAACTGATCACATGTACAGCATCATGGCAGTTGAAGATTAAACAGAGGCCAAGATGGCAGCTTCCTTGGCTGAAAACGATAGAAGGGTTTACTTCCACTTTAATATCACTTTAATTTAGCTGCCTGGTCTTTACTGTTGATTTCCTACACTCTATGAGAAAGATTTTCCCTCACTTTCTGACCTGGTGACACCGGTTGCACCAGACAGGAAGTGAGAAAAATCTGCTACAAGAACCCAGACTGAAATGAAATATGACAAGGATCCTAACCTTTCCCTACTCTACTAAAGAAAAACTGTTTTCTTTCTGTATTGGATGCTGTTAAAGAGCACCCTCGATCCCTGTCTCAGCCTTTTTTTAAACTTTCTTAACAGAAAGGAACCCTTAAAATAACTTTTCAGGCTCAGGGAATCCCTGCTAAAAATTACTATATCTATCAGGGTGGATTTGATTTAAATCAAGTCGATTTAAATCACGATTTAAATCACTAATAAAAAGGCTTGATTTAAATCAACTCAATTTAAATCATAATTTTTAAAAAGCAACTGCCATCTCTGTCCCGCAACGGCTCCTCCTCTGACCCGCTGTTGACTCACCGACAGTCCCATTCACTTTAATAGGACGGCTGGTGATGCAGCAGTGACACAACAAGGTGAGGGACGTGGCGGCAGCAGGTGAGTGGATGCCCACTAACAGGCGCTGCCATGATGGATCTGAAATGACAGGTGCTCTTTAAATGTGAGGACTTATTTTTGCTGGTAGTGAGAATCTTTAATATTTGCAAACAAAATGAAGTTTTTCTATTTAGAATAATAAGCTGTCAGGTTAGGAAAACAACAATATCAGAACCGATTCGATCATACAGTTTGTAGTGTGCATAGATTTGCAAAACAATGGGATAAAGGAATATTCCTGAACTTTGTTTTATCTCATGGTTCCTGTGAAATTGTGTGAATGCATCAATGCAGTGCATGTTATCTCTACTTGCAGAGCTTGGATTAATTGAATGAGTTTACTAGGGCTGTGGAAATTAAAGATTAATTCCTCGATTAATCGTTAATTTTTTTGATCAATCAAAATTCTTTTGATCGGTGCTCACCTCTCCGCGGGCTCCGGGTCTTCAGGGAGTTCCGTTGGAGATCCGGTGACGTCATGGACATCGACGTCACCGGACTCCTCCCCCCTTCCCCAAGTGCCTCCGTCTGCTAACGAAGGGAAGGGGGGAGGAGTCCGGTGACGTCGATGTCCGTAACGTCACCGGACAGCCTGGACAGTGATGGTAAATATAAATGTGGTTAACTGGGATCATTCAGTGAGCTAAGTGTAGGCAAATTTGATAACCAAATTTGACAGTCAATATAATAGATAAGTTTTATAATTAAAGTTAAACTAACTTTCTACGTTTTTCTTAAAGTGGAGTTCCACACAAAAATGGAACTTCCGCTTTTCGGAACCCTCCCCCCCTCCGGTGTCACATTTGGCACCTTTCAGGGGGGAGGGGGGTGCAGATACCTGTCAAAGACAGGTATTTGCACCCACTTCCGGCATAGACTCCCATGGGAGTCTATGCCTTTTCCCGTCCCGACCGCGCTGTCTGCTGGGAACACACAACTCCCAGGAGAGAGCAGGGACCACTAGGGACGCGCAGCACGACTCGCGCATGTGCAGTAGGGAACCGGGAAGTGAAGCCGCAACGCTTCACTTCCTGATTCCCTCACCTAGGATGGCGGCGGCAGCTGCCGAGAACCGAGCAGGTTCTCGGCGTCCCCTGCCAACATCGCTGGACCCTGGGATAGGTAAGTGGCAATGTATTAAAAGTCAGCAGCTGCAGTATTTGTAGCTGCTGGCTTTTAATAATTTTTTTTTTTTGGCGGTGTGGGTGAACCCCCGCTTTAAAGTTGAATAAAAAAAATTACTTACATCAGAGCTACAGTTTGAATTTAAAACGTATTTGTGTGAACTGTGAAGTTAAGTCATGGATTGTGGAAACTAACTAGTGTCGGGTGATTGTATATAGTGTATACTACATTTACCACTAATGCAGAGTTGCAATGCAAGGAGATCAGCTAAAAGTAGTTGGATCTGTATGTGCATTATAATTCATCAAAATTAGTCGATTAATCGATTAAAAAAAAAAATCGACTAATCGAACACGAAAATTTTAATCAGTAACAGCCCTAGAGTTCTAGAGTTTACCAAAAATGAAAATATTGCAGAATATACAGCCTCATGCTACATAACTAAGCTCCGTTTCATACTGAATAAACTAAATTATTAATGTATCTTAAATAGAAAACTATCTTTAGAAAGATTTTTACTCCAAAAGCATTTTATGAAAATAAATTTTATAAAAATCAAAAAAAATCTGCCTTAAATCCTTGATTTTTATCCACCCTGGTATCTATAGATCACACTACATTACTGCGATAATCACCTTGAAGAATGCTCCTTACATCTGTAGTCATAGGCATGCCCAGGGGGTGTGCCAGGTGTACATGGGCACACCCTAATCACTTTGTGTGGTGCCGATTCCGCCTACTGCCTGGGCTTCCATTTGTGTTGGCCCCCCTGCCCCACGGTGCTGCTGGCTTCCCTCCCCTCCACTCCATTCCCTCCAACTGCTGCAGGAGGGGTATTTCAGGATGGAGAGTGGGGGAAGAGGCTAGTAAATATGTCATTTACCAGTGCCTTCCTTTTCTAAATAAACACATTCACCCACTGTGTTCATTCGTAACTGAAGCATAGTAAACTGTGAATGAACAGGAAGCCACTCCGCACAGAGCACTTTCATTCACTGCCCCGTGTAGCTGAGGCTGCAGAGAAAGGCATGTGTGTTTGAGCTTTGGGGTGCACACCCTAATGCAATAGGCTAAGCACACTTAGGTCTGTAGTCATTGGGAAAAAATACCCCCTTACAGATAGCTGTTGTTAGTGGTTACTTATCCGAGAGGCAGAAGTTGCTCATTGCTCAAGGAACCCCTAACCACCTCTGGAGGAACCCTGGCTGAGAAAGGCTGTCCGCAGGAACAGAAATGAAAACAAATCTCTCTAATGAAGCCCTAGACCGCAGTAAAAATAAAACCTGACAGGAGTTCTAACTCTTCCCCGTTCTCTATCCAAAACCAAAAAATGGCTTGTCGTACATTTAATGATAAATTGCAGAGTTTTGTTTGAAAATGATATTGTTGCTGTATATTACAGAAAGCCAAGATTTGTAAAGTCACATATGCATTTGTCTTGGGCTGTCAGTACAAAGGAAGGCAATTTATCTACTTTTCAAAATGGTGCTCATTACTTCAAACCACCCCAGACCTTGTGTATTATAAAACGTACCAGCTGGTGGCAGTTTGCACGATGTCAGGGTGTCCGTACTGGTTGAACATGTGGAAGGGAGGCGGGGGAGTCCTTCTTGAAGTTGGGGAACTCTAGTCAGCACTGGAGACTGAGGGATGCTGGGTAACGTAAGGGATTTCCCCAGAACCGGCCTCTGCAACTTTCTATCCAGGGACCTAATGGGAAAAGAAGCACAAAAACTAAACATTAATGACTGCTCACAAAGAACAAGTATTTCCAAGCTGACATTTCAAACTCTTTATATAGTCCCTCTTGAGGACGTTGATGCCAACCACTGGTGATATTTTGTTTGTAGATTATAAATCAGTAGCAAGAAAAGCTTATAATGGGTGTACAGCTAAGTACTGGCCAAATTATGGTTGACATTTTCTTTCAGGAAGAGTTTTTCAGCCTTGATAATAAGGTTGTTTTATAGATACCCTTTCTTTTTATTGCATGATGCTAGCATTTACCATCATGATATAGTATCTATGTTAGTGTACATTTTGCCAGGGGAATAACTGTGAGGTTCAAAGTCAGAAACAGAAAGTATTGAACTATATTCCATGATCAAGAACCTGCCTCATCCTCTCCCGTCTTTCAGTAACTCATGTTGGTCCATTTCTGTGATGGGTAGCCTTATGCCCTATACACACCCTGCCCTGTTTTGCCGTCGGAATAAACTCTAATGCCGCGTACACCCTAGCGGAATGTCCGACAGAAAAAGTTGAAGAAGAAGATGAAGAAGAAGCTTTTCATCGTCTATTCCGATCGTGTGTAGGCCTCATCAGACTTTTTTTTTGTAGAATTCTGACAGACCTAGAAATGGAACTTGTTCTTAATATTTCCGACGAAACCAATTCCTATCGGGAAACCTGCTCGTCTGTATGCTGTTCCGACAGACCAAAAACGACGCATGCTCTGAAGCAAGTACGAGAAGGAACCTATTGACTACTGGCTATTGCACTTCCTTTTTCTAGTCCCGTCGTACGTGTTGTATGTCACCGGGTTCCAGACAGTCGGACTTTGGTGTGACCGTGTGTAGGCAAGACCACTTGAGCGGAATTCTGTCGGAGTTCCGTCGGAGAAACCTCCTTCACACCAAATTCCGACCGTCAAGAACGTGGTGACATACAACACCTACGACAGGACAACACGTACGAAGTCTCGTACTTGCTTCAGAGCATGCGTCATTTTTGGTACGTTGGCACAGCATACAGACGAGCGGTTTTCCCGATAGGAATTTGTTCCGGCGGAAAAATATAGAACATGCTCTAGGATAAAAAGATCCCATCTGACTTTTTCTGTCGGAAATTCCGACCATGTGTACGGGGTATTACTGGCCATGGTGAGGCACAGTATTTTGAAGGGGAATGGACCAAGTTCTCAGCCACAGAAGTTGGTCAAAATTTACACACCAATGTACCCCACAGAAGTCACCTATTATGTCATGCCACTGATGCTTTGCTAACTTTTCATGACTTTAAAGCGGTTGTATACCCTTTTTTTAAACTTTTACCTACAGGTAAGCTTATAATAAGGCTTACCTGTAGGTAAAATTAATATCTCCTAAACCTGTATGGTTTTACTTTGCATGCAGCCGCTAAAGTCAGGGGCACATGCGCATGCTGTGATGGCCAGCGTCTGCCGGACCTTGCCGGGAAAAAGACTCCCGCGTGCAGGCATGGGAGTGATGTAATTGCGGCTTTGGCCACTCACAGCGTCGGAGCTGCGATACCCGGAAGAAACGCCAAGGGAACATTTCAGCTCCTTCGGCGTGGACCACGATCAGATGTCGAGGCCTCGTTCTAAGATGAGTATTTCATAATGAGCTAGTATGTGCTGCATATTAGCTCATTATGCCTTTGCCTTGAAAAAAAAAGGGGCAGGTATACAACCGCTTTAAGTGAACCTGTGCCCTGAGAAAACCAGTAGATTCACTAATGGGGCGTACACACGGTCGGACTTTTCGTCTACAAAAGTCCAACGGACGCCGACGGACTAAAGCTGGCTGGTAATCCGATCGTGTGTGGGCTTCTCCGGACTTTCAGCTGACTTTTTCAGCCTCAAATCCGACGGACTTTAGATTTGAAACATGCTTCAAATCTTTATGTCGTAACTACGACGGACCCCGGAATCCGCTCGTCTGTGTGCTAGTCCGACGGACAAAAACCCACGCTAGGGCAGCTATTGGCTACTGGCTATGAACTTCCTTATTTTAGTCCGGTGTACGTCATCACGTACGAATCCCTCGGACTTTTGTGTGGTCGTGTGTAGGCAAGTCCGTTCGTTAGAAAGTCTGCCGCAAGTCCGCCGCAAGTCCGCCGCAAGTCCGCCGGAAGTCTGTCGGACAGGCTGTCGGACTTTTGTAGACAAAAAGTCCGACCGTGTGTACGCCCCATTAGAAATACCATGAACCAGTAGGTTCACTTGAATGGCAGAATAAGGGATCACAAAGGGTGCAACTAAGTGCAGCATTTGCTGCCTTTATTACTAGTTAAAAAGCATAAAAAATGACCACTCACATGTGTAGAAAGTGTAAAGAGCATAAATGACAAACAATGGCACCATTCTAATCTCCTATGAGCCTAAAGCTGGGACAGAACTGAAATCAAACACTGCTGATCACTCAGTTCTCTGTGGTCTGTGAGTTAGCAGCTTTCTGCTCTGAGCCCCATGCTCACTGGAGTATTTTGCTGAGCCGGTCCTGGCTCCTGGGTGGATCCCGACCATATGGTCGTGATCACGTTTTCATGATCTTGAGCTGCCTTCATTTTAGTGTTCAGGCTCAGTATGGCACAGTAAAGTCACGTACACGCGGGTATCGGGTAATATTGGCCGGTTTAACAAAAACAGTCTGACATTCAGCCCGCGTGTACGGCATCCGGTCTGAAAGAAGCCAGCCAAACACTGCCAGAGTGGACAGCGTGCTCCACGGACCTCCATATACAGAACAGGGAGCGAGAGACAATACCCAGTATACCTCCGATTTCCCTCTCAAATGAAGGATTGTGGAAAGGCCTGCCCTTACTGAGAGACCCCTTTGTCTGAGCTTCTAAGTTCCTGCTATTAGCCTAACACCTCATACCTCAGGGGAGAGTGGTACGGCATCATTTGTGGGGCATAACAGACTGAAACGAAGGCTAGACCAGACCTCCAACTACAGCATCCACTGATAGTGACAATTCTACTTTTTCTTGTAAATCTGCGTACTTGAGTGCTGCGCCATTCACTTCATAGCGAATACAAACTCTCCTGTGTAAATACCCCTGATGAAAGGGCTTTGAACCTGAAACGCGCCGGGTACCGAAGAGTTTTCTCGGACACTGGAGAGTAACTATCAGACTTATGCACCAATATTCTATTGCAAGAAAATATGTATATGTCAATTGTCTTTGTGTGTTTTATTAATCATCGTATATGTGATTGATGATTTTTTTATCTTATATTTTTCAATACATATCAATTTTATATATATTTTTTTGTGTTGTTGCCATTCAAAGTCCCACCTAGGGGGTATTCATTTTTTCCAAAGAAGCCAGCCAAATGTCCGACTTCTGTTGAAGGGGCATGACTGAAAAAGGTCTGCCGATCAGCATCCGATCAGCGCTCTCAGCCAATGGCTGAGAGAGCTGACCGTTTTGTTCTGGTGGGGGGCCCCACGCCAAAATGTTTAAAAAAATGGCGTGGGGTCCCCCCAAAAATCCATACCAGACCCTTATCCAAGCATGCAACCTGGCAGACCGCAGAAAAAGAGGGGGGGCGAGAGAGCATCCCCCCCTCCTGAACCGTTGAACCGTACCAGGCCACATGCCCTCAACATTGGGAGGGTGCTTTGGGGTAGCCCCCCCAAAGCACCTTGTCCCCATGTTGATGGGGAGAAGGGCCTCATCCCCAAAACCCTTTCCCGGTGGTTGTGGGGGTCTACGGGCGAGGGGCTTATCTTTAACAAGGGGACCCCCAGATCCTGAACCCCGTGTGAATTGATAATGGGGTATGTAAACAGGTGACCCCGCCCCCCTCTGACAACACGGGGAAAGCCACAGGGAAGTCCCCGTGCGTCAGAGGGGGCGGGGTCACCGGGTGGCCCCGCTCTCCATTATATAAGAGCTGTCACCTGAACAGAAGTGTCACACAGTAGGAGACTCCCATTGAGGTGGATCGGAGGACTAAGCGGAGAAGAAGGAGGAAGATACAGGATGAGAAGACCGGAGGAAGAGGCGGAGGAGGTTAGAGGAAGAAGCGGGGGAAGAACAAGATGGAGAAAGAAGAAGAACACCAAAGGAAGACCAGAAGAGGATGGAAGAAGTAGCAGGGAAAGAAGAAGACGTTAATAAAGGAATTGCCAAAAACCGTCTATTGTCTTTTTTTAACATTCTTGACACATTTTTTGTGAAATGGTAGGGGTACATTTGTACCCCATTACCAATTCACACAGGGGGGGCCGGGATCTGGGGGTCTGCTTGTTAAAGGGGGCTTCCAGATTCCGATAAGCCCCCTGCCCGCAGACCCCCACAACCACCGGGCAAGGGTTGTGGGGATGAGGCCCTTCTCCCCATCAACATAGGGACAAGATGCTTTGGGGGGGCTACCCCAAAGCACCCTCCCAATGTTGAGGGCATGTGGCCTGGTATGGTTCAGGAGGGGGGCGCTCTCTCGTCCCCCCTCTTTTCCTGCGGCCTGCCAGTTTGCGTGCTCGGATAAGGGTCTGGTATGAATTTTTGGGGGACCCCACGCCATTTTTTTTTAAATTTTGGCGCAGGGATTCCCTTAATATCCATACCAGACCTGAAGGGCCTGGTATGGAATTTGGGGGGACCCCCACACATTTTTTTTTAAATTTTGGTTCGGGGTGCCCCTGTGGGGGGAATCCCATGCCGTTATAATCAATGAACTTTTATGTGTATTACCGAACCGACAATTCATAATAGTAGTTTTAAATTACTTTTTTTCCTTTAGAATTGTCATTTTTCTGTCAGACTGTTCTAAACACAGGAAACATGCGCCACTTTAAAGACATACTATAGACACCCTCCAGGTACGAAATTTAAAGGAATATTACACTTTTATTATTTCACTTTAAGCATTATTAAAATCACTGCTCCCGAAAAAACGGCCGTTTTTAAAACTTTTTTTTGCATTGATACATGTCCCCTGGGGCAGGACCCAGGACCCCAAACACTTTTTATGACAATAACTTGCATATTAACCTGAGAAAAATTTAGCATTTTTGATTTCTCCCATAGACTTTTAAACTGTGTTCTGCGGCTTTCGAATTTGCCGCGAACACACCAAATTGTTCGCTATCATGTTCAACCCCAACATAAAGCCCATCCCTATTTCTGAGGGTATGCTTCTAATTCTTTCACGTGTGAATGATTGTTAGAGGCACCTGGGCCCCAAAAATGAGTGGCCGTTCTAAAACAGCATTGGGCTTATGTTATGTGGTCACACTTCATTTTTAAGGTATATTTGCTGTACTTGCATAATGACATTGATAATGCATAATGACATTAATAATGACATTGTACAGCCTAATGATCTGTGTTGGACTGGAAATGATCCACGAACAAAAGCCATTTAAAAATTAATACTGGAATGAAGACAGAGCTCCTGGAAGGGAGCATAAGTTTGAAATCTCACTGGTATCAGAACAGTATCTATCTAGCAATGCTGGCACAACTTGTCACCTGGCTGTATGGAAAGCGCATTGCAGTCATTGTCACATTACACCGGGACATTGCAAAGTGAAAAATTAATGATAAACAAGTGACAGTTACATACACTGTTGTGTAAAGGCATGAAGACATTGCACAATCCGAATTTGAACTTCCTATGATAGAACTGCTCCCTTACCTGTGGGTAGAGCTTTTTGCAGCTTTCATGATCCATCCCCTACAGACCCGATGACCTTAACTTTTTTGAACAAAGGTGCAGAGATGACCCCCCCCCCCCCCATTCCACAAGCTTGATTTACTTACTGTACAACCTACTTCTAAGTGGCCCTACACTGTCTCAAAATGATTACATGCATATGTGGGCATCAGACCCTAATATTATTATAGATCCTGAACAATGGACCCAAATCTGGTACACCACCAAATTGAGCCCTCAGAATGCCCTAGTCATATAAACCAACTATAAAGACTTCTACTGTTGGCACCTAGACTTCTACTGTTGGCACCTAGTACCAACCCACTCAGGAATCTAAGGACACGTGGTGGTCTTGTCCAGTTGTCCAAACACTCTGGGCCTAAACACATAATATGCAATGGGGCTGCGTTGATCAACTAGATCAGGAATATGCAATTGGCTGACCTCCACCTGTTGCAAAACTACAAGTCCCATCATGCTTCTGCCTCTGGGTGTCATGCTTGTGGCTGTCAAAGTCTTGCTATGCCTCATGGGACTTGTAGTTCTGCAACAGCTGGAGGTCCGCTAATTGCATATCCCTGAACTAGATTAAAATGGGCTCAATGCAAGGACATTGAGAAAACAATTGTTCTTTGTCTCCTACTCACAGCATGTCTGTATTTTTAGGCAACACAATGCATGGCAGTGCATCATACCACAGTGTTGTGCATAGAGTTGAATAAAGTTTTTTTTGTTACCTTTCAATAATAAAAAAGAAACACAAAACACTGTGATATGGTATTGCAGCACAACGTTCTGTGGGTGCACAGCACACACAAGCGCAAGCGTTATGTGTATTATATTGTGCACATGCTGGTGTGAACGGGTCCTTAAAGTGTCACTAAACCCACATCATTAAAAACCATCAATAAATGGTGTTCATACCCACTCAGTCACTATGAGATTCCTTTTCTGTATTCTGCAAAATATCTGGTTGATCCTGCTAAGTGGTGGGCCGTCCATTAGGGGCGAACGGGCGGCGCCCCCCTCCCCCCATCCATGTGTCTGGCCCACTGATCTACATGCAAGCCGTCGGACTATGGATTCCAATGGTGGGGGTGTATTTTTTTGGAAGCATGTGATTAGAGCCAGAGGCTCTAATAGGCTTCAAAAAAGGGTGGGCTCAAGGCGCAAAGAATTGCACTTCAAGGCCAGCCACATAGCGAATTAATATTCGCTATCACCACTCTGATCTTCCTCCAGGCCAATCAAGAAGCAGGTCTGAGACCGTTACCCGATTGGCTGAAAAGATAGGCAATCCGATTGGACACCTAGGAGGAGGATCATGCTAGGATACGCTGCTGTCGCTGCCCATAGGACCCCTTCCTGTCCATGTCCCTTCAGCAGTTGAGGATTTTACAGAGCAGTGTTGGCAGCTAGTGCACATGCTCAATTTTCAGCAGCAGAGGACTAGAAGCTCTTCCTGCTTATGTTTCCCTGCAGACAGGCTGGGAAAGATCTGGGTCACATGTACAGCCTAGAGCTAAGATCGAAGAGCGCTGCAAAGAAACGCATGGATCAATTTCAAGATCAACACTTTAAGGAATAAGGGCACCAATCCATGACTAGAGTAGATTAGAGATCTCCACCAAACCTGACCCCTACCTAGGTCGACCCCCCCAAAATTCCCTCACCATAATTACTAGGAAGTAACCACAAAACACACAAGTAAAGTTAAAGTGGCCAAAATTGCCCTTTTATTAAACATAAGCTTTCTTAACCACCTCAATACTGGGCACTTTCACCCCCTTCCTGCCCAGGTCATTTTTAAACTTTTTAGCGCTGTCGCACTTTGAATGACAATTCAACAATGCAACACTGTACCCAAATTAATTTGTTTATCATTTTCTTCATACAAATAGAGCTCTCTTTTGGTGGTATTTAATCACTGCTGGGATTTTAATTTAAAAAATAAAGAAAAAAAGACAGAAAAATTAAAAAAAAAAATTTTTTTTTCTTCGTTTCTGTCAGTAAATTTTGTAAATAAGTAATTCTTCTCCTTCACTGATGTGCACTGATGAGACTGCACTGATGGGCACTGATAGGCTGCACTGATGAGGTGGCACTTATGGGCACTGATGAGGCGGCACTTATGGGCACTGAATAGGTTGCACTTATGAGGATGAACTAATATGCCGCAATGATGGGCAATGATAGGTGGCAGTGATCGGCACTGATTGGTGAGACTGGTGGGCACTGATAGGTGGCACTGGTGGGCACTGATGGGAAGCATTGGTGGGCATTGATAGGTGGCATGGATAGGCAGCACTGATGGGCACTGATGGGCAGCACTGATGGGAGGCACTGACTGGCATCACTTATGGGCACTGATTAGTGTCACTTATGGGTACTGATAGGCACTGACTGGTTGCACTGATTTGTGGCACTGATTGGGCTTTCCTGTAATCAGGACACTGGTGATCAGTGCCCTGATTACCTGCCAAGGTCTCCCCTGGGAGGAGATGCTGCTGATCTGCACTCCTCACAACACACTCTGTCAGGGCGAGGCGAGGAGAGCCAGTTCACGGCACTTCCGTATTTACATGTGACCGGCTGTGATTGGACACAGCTGATCACATGGTTAAAGAGCCGCAGCCACGGCTCTTTACAGAGATCAGGGTTGTGCCGTGTCCTTGCAACACTGCGCGGCCACGATCGCCGTGCTGCTCGCCCCCCGGGCACGCGATAGCGGCCGTTCTGGGACGCCGTCATATGACGTCCTCCCAAAACGAGAGCCGCACCGTCCCTCCATCATCTGACGGTGGGCGGCTGGAAGCAGTTAAAGAACACAACATAACAATACATGACTAAATCCAGATAACAATGATTCAAGGTCCCTAATGGTGCCATATAACCAAAACTTTTTGTGTCTGAGGCACCGGATAGCTGAGTTGCTAACTCAGACACCCACTGGTCTTAACACCACTATGCATTGCACCGTACAAACTTGAGGACTCCATACCTCAGATGGGTCCCCACCGTTTTCCTAATAACCAGAATTAGGCCTCCGTCAAGGACCTCAACCACCAGAGAACCATAAATTAAAGAAAATATGACAACAGGATAAAAAAATAAGGGTGGGCGGGAGGGATGTTCGCCTGACCATTTCTGCTCTGCAAGTGAGCCAAAACCTCTCCTTCCCAGCAATTGTACTCACCGCCCCCTCCCAATCACCCCGTATCCTGTGCCAATAAGGTAAGTGTAAGGGGTGGCCACACCATTTTAAACTAGTTAACCCCTTCTGACCGGTCATGTATGCACTTTGCTGAATCCATTCCTCCTCAGCTCCAGGCATACCTTTCACATCCTCTTCCCTGACCTAACATAGCCTACACTCCTCCTCCCTCACTTCTAAACAGGGGCAGATCCAGAGTCTATTCTCGGGAGGGGCACTGCCAGAAAATAAGGTGTACTTCTACGCCATTTTGTGAAATAGCCAGCAAAGGCATGCGTGCTGATTGGCCAGAGGGGGGCCAATCCAGCGGGTCCGGCGGAAGCGATGTCCACTGGCCACTTACAATCGCTCCACACAGAGATGGAACAGCGGTCTGCTGATGTAAACAAGACAGATCGCCATTCTGTCTGCTAACCAGGAACACGGATCACTCTGTTCATCTAGTCAGTCCATCCCTTACACAGTTAGCAAGCACCCCCTAGGGACACAGTTAACCCTTTGATCACCCCTGATGTTAACCCTTCCCAGCCAGTGTCATTAGTACAGTGACAGTGCATATTTTTAGCACTGGTCCCCAAAAAGTGTCAAAAGTGTCAGTTAGGTGTCCGATCTGTCCGCCACAATGTTGTAGTCCCGCTAAAAAAACACTAAAAAATAAATAAAAATGCCGTAAATCTATCCCCTATTTTCTAGATGCGATAACTTTTGTGCAAACCAATCAATATACACTTATTGGAATTTTTTTACCAAAAATATGTAGCAGAATACATATTGGCCTAAATTGAGGAACACATTTTTTTTTTTAGCAAAAAGTAAATAATATTGCTTTTTTTTCAAAATTGTCAGTTTGTTTATATTGCAAAAAATAAAATATCACCAAAAGAAAGTGCTATTAGTGGGGAAAAAAAAGGGCATCAATTTTACTTGGATACAGGGTTGCACGACACGCAATTGTCAGTCAGTTACAGTAACGCAGCACAGTATCGCAAAAAATGGCCTGTTCATGGGGGGGAAAAACTTTCCGGAGCTGAAGGGGTTTAGGTTGAAGAAAACTCAAAGGGCAGCATTTGTTTTTCATAAATAATGGCAGTATGGCACACAAGATTTAGCGATTTTACACATTCGCTAATTCTTTTACTCACTTTTATATAATATTTTGGTGCTCTGGTCACTGGTGGGGGGGAGGGGCTCCCATGCAGGAGCAATGGAGATGAGCAGGATCCGTTAATTGCACTGTCTGCAGGTGCAGCCGGCAGCATCAGATGACAGTGACACACAGTCACTGCTTCTTCCTGTGTTCACGCCGTGCTGTGAAGAAGATGGAGGGAGGAGGTGGGTGGAGCCAACACTCTCACTCAGGGGCGGAGAATGAAGAAGGCTCCGCTCTAAATGCTGGGGCTCTCCTCCTCAGCAGCGGCTCCATCCACAGATGTGACTGACGTCACTGGTTGCTACATGCCA
The DNA here is from genome assembly GCA_037952925.1 of Lithobates clamitans. Lineage (NCBI taxonomy): Eukaryota > Metazoa > Chordata > Amphibia > Anura > Ranidae > Lithobates > Lithobates clamitans. The sequence continues at coordinate 3,698,737 of JBBGZY010000996.1, read as the reverse complement.
GGCGGCACAGGCGTTAGCAACCAGTGCAGGGAACACTAGCCAGCGACGCAGCTCCACCCACCTCCTCCCTCCAGCGTGGCGTAATGACCATAACACAGAGCCTTTCTCTCCGCACCGCTGATCAGCTTTTTATACTGGTGTGAGAGAGAGAGACTCGCTCGGGACTGCAGTCACTGATATTTTCGGGAGGGGGGGCAATTGCCCCATTGCCCCCCCCCTGGATCCGCCCCTGCTTCTAAACTATCTGTTTACATCTAATGGTGCAAGTCTTCAATGCCCTTCCCGTGCATACACATTACAGCCCCTTAGGCCCCATGTACACTGGGTGCATAAGGCTCCAGCATTTAAGTGCAAGCGGAAGGTACAGGTGCACAGTCCAACTATGCTACTGACAGCCTTTTAATCCCTTTAACCACTTCAGCCCCGGAAGATTTGGCTGCTCAATGACCAGGCCATTTTTTGCGATACGGCACTGCGTCGCTTTAACTGACAATTGTGCGGTCGTGCAACACTGTATCCAAACAAAATTGACATCTTTTTTCCCCCATAAATAGAGCTTTCTTTTGGTGGTATTTGATCATCTCTGCAGTTTTTATTTTTTGCGCTATAAACAAAAGAAGAGCGACAATTTTGAAAAAAACACAATGGGGGAGGTTTAATGAACTGGGGCACTCAGAATCTGGTGCAGCTGTGCATGGTAGCAAATCAGCTTCTAACTTTAGCTTGTGCAATTAAGCTTTGACAATAAATCCTGGAAGCTGATTGGTTGCTATGCAGAGCTGCACCAGATTTTGCACGCTCCAGGTTTAGTAAATCAACCCCAATATCTTTTACTTCTTGCTATAATAAATATCCCACTAATTTTTTCCTCACTTTAGGCCGATATGTATTCTTCTACATATTTCTGGTATAAAAAATCGCAATAAGAGTATATTGATTGGTTTGCGCAAAAGTTATAGCGTCTACAATATAGGGATAGATTTATGGCATTTTTATTTTTTTTTATTTTTTTACTAGTAATGGTGGTGATCTGCGATTTTTTTTGGGATTGCAATATTGCGGCGGACAAATTGGACACTTCTGACACATTTTTGGGACCATTGACAATTATACAGCAATCAGTGCTATAAAAATGCCACTGGGAGGGAAGGGGTTAACACTAGGGGGCAATCAAGGGGTTAACTGTGTTCCCTAGGTGTGTTCTAACTGTAGGGGGGAGGGGACTGATTAGGGGAAGAGATAGATCGGTGTTCATACTTAGTATGAACACACAATCTGTCTTCTCTCCCCTGAAAGAACTGGGATCTGTGTGTTTACACACACAGATCCCGATTCTCGCTCTGTCACGAGCGATCGCGGGTGCCCGGCGGTCATTGGCTCCGGCAGCGCGTGCGCCCCTAGTGGCCAATAGGCGAAGAGACATAAGGTAACATTGATTTGCCCAGCAAAACTGCGGCGGCTGGTCCGGAAGTGGTTAAGAGGCTAATGGTGGGCATACACTATATGAAAAATTTGGTCATTTAGACAGTTTGTTCGTTTTTCAGGCAGTTAATGGGCACAAAATCTATAATCGTTGGGACATTTTTGAGCCGAAAAAACAAAGGACAAGTTTGGAAAATTTCTGCCGAACGAACGATACATTGAAAGGTTAATGTGTTTCCCGTTCGAACTGTCTGCACTAGGTATATGTAAAAAAAATGAACAAAAAATGCATTCATTTATGCCCACTGAACGATTTATCGGTCATTACATGATAGCACCAGGGGCGGATCCAGGGGGGGGGCAACAGGGCAATTGCCCCCCCCGAAATAATAGCACACACACTCTTAATGTAACTGTCTCCTGCGCTCCGCTGCCGGCCCGAGTCTCTCTCACATGTGCCGATCAGCGGCGCCGAGAGAGAGACTCGCGTGTGGTATGTACGGGTGGCGGCGGCGGTCACTGACACTGAAGGTGGGTGGAGCCTCTTCCCTGCTCTGCACTCGTTGCTAGACGCCAGGCGGCCCTGGCATTAGCAACGAGTGACGTCACGGTCAGCAGTCACACTCACACTGCAGTGAGTGAGTGAGTCACGGCGTCACGTCGGAGGTCGGACTCGAGTCTCTCAGAGCCGACCGACGTGACAGTGTGACAGGGCCTGGAGCGGGCGGCTGCTGTGTGACTGAGGCTGAGCGAGGCAGCGAGCAGGCAGGTGTTGAAGCCGCTCCCCTTCTGATAATGTGACTGAAGGGACGTTGCGTCGCGGCCATCTTGGTACTCCCGCACTTGTCCACAGTAAGCCTAGTGTTTGTAAGTCGGCAAGCGGACATCTTTATACACCCACCAGAGTCTTGCTTATCATAGTTATTTTCAACAGTAAACTCAACTTATATTTCACTAAATAAGCTGAGTTTACTATTAAAAATAACTGTGAAAAGCAAGACTCCGGTGGGTGTATAAAGATGTCTGCTTACCGACTTCTAACTCTAGTCTTACTGCTGACAAGTGAGGGTGTACCAAGATGGCCGCAATGCAACATGCTTTTGCATGCATGTTCTGATGAGTTACAATATCTCTCACTGCCCGCCCTCACTCTAGGACACATCCACTGGCAACTTGGCAAGTGACAATCCGCATGTTGTGGCAGGCGACATTGGCAAGTGACAATCCGCATGTTGTGGCAAGCGACATTGGCAAGTGACAATCTGCATGTTGTGGCAGGCGACATTGGCAAGTGAAAATCCGCATCTTGTGGCAGGCGACATTGGCAAGTGACAATCTGCATGTTGTGGCAGGCGACATTGGCAAGTGACAATCCGCATCTTGTGGCAGGCGACATTGGCAAGTGACAATCTGCATGTTGTGGCAGGCGACATTGGCAAGTGACAATCCGCATCTTGTGGCAGGCGACATTGGCAAGTGACAATCCGCATCTTGTGGCAGGCGACATTGGCAAGTGACAATCCGCATCTTGTGGCAGGCGACATTGGCAAGTGACAATCCGCATCTTGTGGCAGGCGACATTGGCAAGTGACAATCCGCATCTTGTGGCAGGCGACATTGGCAAGTGACAATCCGCATCTTGTGGCAGGCGACATTGGCAAGTGACAATCCGCATGTTGTGGCAGGCGACATTGGCAAGTGACACGCTGCATCTGGTGGCAGGCGACGGTAGCAAGTGACACGCTCAGGGCTCCCAATGATTCTGCATTATGGTGAGTTGAACGATTTCATTTTACATTACAATGTAATAATATAAATAATGCGCCTCAATCATCCTGACACCACATCAACCATGGTGCTGTTATGATTGAAGCGCCAACACCAGCCATTGCCCGACAAATTGCCCGCAAAATTTTATGGCAGTGCCCCTCCCGAGACTAGGCTCTGGATCCGCCCCTGGATAGCACTATCATTTGCGCTCACGGCCAAATGTTTGCTTTTCGAAAATGGGTTTTCGTATAGTGTATGGCCAGCATACCAGCTGCTGAATTTGGACAGTGCACTAAGTGCTACTAACATTTAGGGTTGTATGTGTATTTAGGCTGAATGCCCAGAACACAGACTTCTTGCATTCCGGGCATTTGTCCCTGGGCATACTGCCCCAAACATTAGTAGCACTTGGTGCACCATCCAGCAACAGGAGCTGTCAGACTCTCATAGAGGTTAACAGGCTGCCAGGAGCGGGGCTGGACGGTGCACCTGTTCCTTCCGCTAGCACCTGCACTGCGAACCCTCATGCGCCGGGTCTAAACACCTAGTGGGCATGGGACCTTAGACTTCTGCGGGACTGTTTCCTGAACCTTTCTGAGCAATCTTACAAAATGCACAACTGCATAGTGTTTGAGCATCTTCTCGTGAGATTTGATAGCCTTAGTTTCCTAAGATCCTAGGATAAAAGGTAATGATGTAACCAGTGCCTAAAGGAAGCAGACAGAAGTCAGAACATAAGTCTGGGAGTTTTTTTTTTTTTTTTCCTCCACTATTTTTTTTTTTTTTTTTGCTTTCAGTTATTATTTTCCTCTAAAAAGAGGGGGCGGTGGGGGGTGCAGTGTTCCGTTTATACAGATCTAATTTACAGGAAGTGCCATGGGCACTTTATAAAGAGGATAATTGGTTCATTCTCTTCCTATAAGTGCTCCAAAAGACTTTGTGGTTTAGCAAGCAAAAGACGTTTGTGTTTTGTAAGCCGTTCTCCATTTGCATAATGGAAAAAGACAAATCGTTATCACAATTAAGAGTCAGAAGCAATTGCTAGTTCTTTTATAAGAGGTGTTTGTTTTGAAAGTTCTTGCAGATTACTTTTCGTGGAAATACCGCACAAAATTTTCAAGAGAGGCACATCGACTTAAATATCGTTTTAAAAAAAACATTCTGGCACTAAAGTGGTACTAAACACACTGTTTCATTTAAATCGTCCCTTCTATTTCTGTATATGGATGATGGCACTTTTTCCTAATCAGGGCTTTTTTTCTCAGAGAATAGGTGCAGGAACTCCCCCCGTCTGAGTCACCCCTTGTCTCTGCCCCCCTACCCACCTCTGACCACCGTTCCTTGATTCCACCCCCTACCCACCTACCAGTACTACCCCTTTTAGAGAATACAGAACCAAGTATCATTTTGTGGTGCTAAATTATTTGTATGGAACATGTTAATAATAAAAAGAAAAGCAGTAAAATAGATGCCCTGCAGCCAGGAGAGAATCCCAGCAATAGATCCCCACACAACAATAGACTCCCCCAGCAAACAATGGACTCCACCCCAACAACAATAGATTCCCTGCAGCAACAGTAAACCAACCACAACAAAATATCACACCCAGTAACAAAATATCCACCCAAGCAACATTAGACCCCCCCCCCCAGCAGCAACAACAGATCTCCCAGAAGCCAGCATCAATAGATCCTCCAGCAGCCAGTAAAAATAGACCTCTCCCTCAACAGTAGATCCCTCCCAGCAACATAAGACCCCCCCAACAACAATAGATTCCCCATCAGCAACAATAGACCCTCACACAAAATCAGATCCCCACCAGTGACAATAGATCCCCCAGCAGCCAACACCAATAGACCCTCCAGCACACCCCACATCCCATGCTATTACATACATTCAGTGCTGGAGGTGCCGAAACTGTGTTCCCCCGCGTACCCGGTGAAAATAAGCCCTGGATATACAGCTATCACGTGACCCAGATCTCTCTTAGCCTGCCTGCAGTGAAACATAAGCAGGAGGCGTTTCTAATCCTCTGTGGCTGGTCACATGTTCAGAATTAAAAAACTGCCTTTAGAATGCAAAAAAAATTGAGTAAAAATAAATAAATAATATCAATAAACTGTTTTAAATTGTCATACAAATATACACTGCTCAAACAAAGGAACACTTTTTAATCAGATGCCATACAAAAGTTATCCCCGCACTAGTTTGAATCTCACCAGGTGTGAAGCTGATCTTGCTGAGCTATGAGTAAGCACTTGGATAAGTGCGAAACGCGTTAGCCTATCATCTGTACACTCTGTCTATGGTGTCCTGTATTTGATATGTTCCTGATTTTAAAATAAAGAAATTTGGATTATTATTTCCTGGAGTGCGGCTGTCCGGACTTTCTCGTTTGCACATAACTTTTTAATCAGAGTATAGCATCAAGTCAATTAAACTCATCTGGTTAGTTTAGTAGCATAGGGGGTTGTTCATTAGTTTCAGCTGCTTTGGTGTTAATGAAAATAACAACAGGTGCACTGCATGGGCAACAATGAGTCAGCCTCCAAAACAGGAATAGTTTTACAGGTGGAGGCCACCAACATTTTTTTCCCTACTCATCTTTTCTGTTTTTCACTAGTTTTGCATTTGGCTAGGGTCAGTGTCACTATTGGTAGCATGAGGCGATACCTGGACCCTATAGAGGTTGCACAGGCAGTCCAACTCCTCCAGGATGGGACATCAATACGTGCCATTGCCAGAAGGTTTGCTGTGTCTCCCAGCACAGTCTCTAGAGCATGGAGAAGATTCGAGGAGACAGGCAGTTACTCTAGGGGAGCTGCGCAGGGCCATAGAAGGTCCTTAACTCATCAGCAGGACAGGTAACTCCTCCTTTGTGCAAGGAAGAACAGCATGAGCACTGCCAGAGCCCTACAAAATGACCTCTGGTCACTGGTGTGAATGTCTCCGACCAAACAATCAGAAACAGACTTCATAAGGGTGGCCTGTGGGCCTGATATCCTCTAGTCACTGCCCAGCACCATGGAGCTCGATTGGCATTTGCCATTAAACACCAGAATTGGCAGGTCCGCCACTGGCGCCCTGTGTTTTTCACATATGAAAGCAGGTTCACCCTGACCACATGTGACCAGGCCCGGATTTACTCCCTTTGCCGCCCCAAGGCCGGGTCCTTCAATGCCGCCCCCCCCACACACACACACACACACCACGTCCTTTATAGATGACTTCTACAATAGATCAATTAAAAACATATCTCCACACACGAGGACACTGAAAATAACTGGCTTTAATTGTACAGATGAAAAATACTTCAGTGTAAGCGCGCGAGGGGTAAGGATTTTTCGCAGGCAAATTTTCAAGGCAATGGCTGGTGTTAGTGCTTCAATCATCCCCGGCACCATGGTTGTTATGGTGTCAGGATGATTGAAACACATTATTCCTATCATTACATTGTAATATAAACTGAAATAGTTCAACTCACCATAATGCAGAATCATTGGGAGCCCTGAGCGTGTCACTTGCCACCATCTCTTGTCACTTGCCACGCTGCCTGCCACCAGATGGGGATATCACTTGCCACGCTGCCTGCCACCAGATGGGGATGTCACTTGCCACGCTGCCTGCCGCCAGATGGGGATATCACTTGCCACGCTGCCTGCCACCAGATGGGGATGTCACTTGCCACGCTGCCTGCCGCCAGATGGGGATGTCACGTGCCACGCTGCCTGCCACCAGATGGGGATGTCACTTGCCACGCTGCCTGCCACCAGATGGGGATGTCACTTGCCACGCTGCCTGCCGCCAGATGGGGATGTCACTTGCCACGCTGCCTGCCGCCAGATGGGGATGTCACTTGCCACGCTGCCTGCCACCAGATGGGGATGTCACTTGCCACGCTGCCTGCCGCCAGATGGGGATATCACTTGCCACGCTGCCTGCCACCAGATGGGGATGTCACTTGCCACGCTGCCTGCCACCAGATGGGGATGTCACTTGCCACGCTGCCTGCTGCCAGATGGGGATATCACTTGCCACGCTGCCTGCCACCAGATGGGGATGTCACTTGCCACGCTGCCTGCCGCCAGTTGGGGATGTCACTTGCCACGCTGCCTGCCGCCAGATGGGGATGTCACTTGCCACCATGCCTGCCACCAGATGGGGATGTCACTTGCCACCAGATTGGGATGTCACTTGCCACCAGATTGGGATGTCACTTGCCACCAGATTGGGATGTCACTTGCCACCAGATTGGGATGTCCCTTGCCATGCTGCCTGCCACCAGAAGGAGGAGGGCGGAACAGCGGTGCGGGCAATGAGAGATGTCATCTTTCTCCCTCGCCGCCGCACCGCTGACATTACTTGCTACTCTTGCATGCGCCACCCGGCGCAAGTACGCTACTGCGCACGCGCCGCCTGGCCGAGCGCTTACTAGCTTTCCCGAGCCCGGCCGGCTTCGGAACATGGCAGTTTCGTGGTGGTGCCCATAATAGACTGTAATCGGCAGCACGAAAGGGGGGGCGGCCGCGAAGTCGCTGCAGGAGCGGCGCCGCCCCTACACCACTGCCGCCCCGAGGCCTGGCCTTGTGGCTAATCCGGCCCTGCATGTGACAGATGTGAAAGGGTCTGGAGAAGCTGTGGAGAACGTTATGCTGCCTGTAACATCGTTCAGCATGACCAGTTTGGTGGTGGGTCAGTGATGGTCTTGGGAAGCATACCCATGGAGGGACGCACAGACCTCTATGGGCTAGACAATGGCACCCTGACTGCCATTAGGTATCGGGATGAAATCCTTGGACCCATTGTCAGACCCTACGCTGGTGCAGCGGGTTCTGGGTTCCTCCTAGTGCACGACAATGCCTGGCCTCATGTGTTGAGAGTATGCAGCCAGTTCCTGGAGGATGATGGAATTGATACCATTGAATGGCCCCCACGCTCGCCTGACCTATATTCAATATAAAACCTCTGGGACATTATGGGGGTTATTTACTAAAGGCAAATCCACTTTGAACTACAAGGGCACTGAAAGTGCACTTGGAAGTAAAGTCGCTGTAGATCTGAGGGGGACATGCAAGGAAAATAAAAAACAGCATTTTAGCTTGCACATGATCGGATGATAAAATCAGCAGAGCCTCCCCTCATTTCAGATTTACCCCTCAGATTTAGAGCGACTGCACTTCCAAGTGCACTTTCAGTGCACTTGTAGTGCTAATTGAATTTGCCTTACGTAAATAACCCCCTGTGTGTCAGTCCATCCAATGCTGCCAGTCTGCAGGTCAGTGATGCCCTGGTTCAGATCTGGGAGGAAATACCCCAGGACACCATCCTGTTGTCTCAGGAGCATGCCCCGACATTATCAGGCATGCATACAAGCACATGGGGACCATATAAACTACTGAGTGCCATTTTGAGTTGCTGCAATGAAATTTTAGCACTAATGGACTAGCCTGTCGCATAATTTTTTCACTTTGATTTTCAGGGTGTCTTTGAATTCAGCCCTCTGTAGATTGATTTTCTTTTCCATCAAACTATATGGCATCCTTTCATTCCTAACACATTACCCAGTCCATATCAGTATAGATATCCAGCATGATATTTTCCCCATTGAGATCTGATGTGTTTTCAAAGTGTTTCTTTAATTTTTTTTAACTGTGTATATTTAAAATCAAGTTTTTATTATTTTGACTGGATTTTTATTTTGACTGGATTTCTTCCAGTCATAGGCTGTGTCACGTTCCTCCAGCCTGTTAGAATAAGAGGGAGGTGAAGCTTCCATCAATGTACATGTAATATCCCCCCCCCCCCCATTGTGTTTAGCTGGTTAGTGGGCATGGGAGAGGAGAGAGGGAGTGGGCTCTCATTTACTGCTGTGTTTACACCCACATGTGTGATTCTATAGTCACATGGGCTGCCCACTGAAAACTGAGCATGTGCAGAGTTGCCACCAAAGCTGCAAAATCCCTAGCTGATTTGGGGACATGGACAGATAGTGGAGATAGAGAGCAGCAGGATCAACCAGGCTTTTTGCAGAACACAGAAAACAAATCTCATAGTGACTGGGTGAGTATGAACAGCATGTAATACACCATTTATTGATAGTTTTTTTTAAGATGTGGGTTTAGTAACATTTTAAATTTACTCACACGTTCAGTGGAAAAACAATGTCATTGTTATATGCTAAGAATGCAATTGTAATTCTGCAATGAAATTACAAAATCCATTTTTCCTATACTGGACATAACATACAGTGTCAGTCAATGCTTCAAGATTGAAGCTTTCAGATTCCAACAGACATTTTTCAGGAAAGATTTGAATTCTTATATTGACCATGGGCAATAGAAGTTGTTCTAAAGCTGGCCATAGACCGTTCTTTTTTTTTTTATATTCAGCCAGTGGGCTGTAATTCTGGCAGCTGCACCTGCCATGGTCAGTGTACACAAATCAGTGGCAGCAGCTTATTATCTGCAGCTGCTGATCGACTAAAGTTTTCCAGCTTGTCCCTTCAACAGAAGTTGATCAAACAATTGGGGCAGCCACACACTGGTCAAAATTCAGCCAATCCCTGCTGGACCAGTCAAATTTTGATCACTGTATGGCTAAATTTAGTGTTGGCCACCTTCATGCATGGATAACATTCCTTGAAGCCCAACTCCGGAAAACGTGAAACTTATGCAAGGAATATTTGCTCATTTAGGTCTAGGTGGCAAAGAAAAGATCTATTTACCCAATCCTCTGCTCCTCCTCACTGCTAGACCAATTCCCGCACCATCTTCTCCCCTACACTCCAGTGGTCTAAGGTCCAGACGTCAACAAGACCAATGCAGGGACCATGTGATGATTTTGTGGGAAAGTCCACCGCTGGAGCATGGGGGGAGAGCGTCATTTGCTGGGGAAGTAACAGATCAGGTAAGTCAAAGCGCTTCTCCTCTCCCATAAACTAAACAAGCAACTATCCCTTGTAGAATAAAGCTGGATACACACTATACAACTTTTGTATGTGTGTAATTCCTTTATATTTACCCTCAACTATGTAGTGCAAGGGCATGCCTGATTGCATACAAATTGAAACTGTTTAGGTTTGTCCTCATAATATATGTTTTTGGTAAATTCAAAGGAAAAAATCTAAAGAAAATTGTATAGTGTGTATCCAGCTTAAGTGCGACCCTGCTGCAAGGGATAATTTTGAAGTTTCCCAGAGTTGGACTTTTTTTCTGCTCCTAGAAGCTAAATAGTGTTATCCTATGTGTCCATGCACACTACTTTAGGCTATTAGCGTTTTTTTTTTAGCTTCAGAGTCTACGAACAGAAAAAAACTATTTTTGTAGTTTCTTGGAGCGTTATTTCCAGCAGAAACGCTCCTAACCGCTGGTAAAAGGTCCTAAATACTAAAAAAAATGCTACTAATAGCGTTTTTTTAAGCTATTTTTTCCTTTTACTGCAAAATGCTAATAAAACGCTAATGCTCCTAAACGCTCTTAAACGCGCCAAAAACACAGCTAAAACGCTACTAAAATGCTACTACAAAAAGCTATTATCAGTGTTTTTATCCAGCATTTTTTCGAGAGTTTTTTAGCTTTAAAAAACGCTAGTGTGCATGGTGCCCTAAAGTGTATCAAACCCATCAACAAGAATTTAATATTTTTACATTTTTAGTTCTTAGATCTAATAGCTGTATAAAATGTATTTTTTATATTTTTTACTCCTTTTTTTTTAACTTGGTGATCCTGCCAATAACACATTTCTGTGCTAGGATTGGACTACAGATCACCCCCTCTCTTTTTCTCCACAACATAAGTGAGAGTAATTTTGTAGTTCACAGAGATAACCTCGGCACAGCTGATAAGAAGGCTTAAAAATAGAACTTCCGCTTTAAGTACTGGTGACCCCCTGACATGCCACATTTGGCATGTCTTTTTTTTTTGGGGGGGGGGGGCGGGTACACAGTTTTGACAGGGCTCTGGTTTTTGAGACTCAGGAAGGAACCTGAGTGAGAGGAGCTCTGGCTATTGGACTATCAGGTTTGCTTTACCGCATGTTTTGTGGGTGACGGGGACCAGCCCCATACTGTCTAGAGAGGAGATTGTTTGTTTAGTTAGCGCCGGACGGCAAGGATTTACTTTACTGTTTTGTTTATTTTTATTTTGCGAACCTCCTTGTAAATAAACCTGGCATCCGCCAGATTTTCAAGAAAATGCCCGTTTGCTGACTGTCCTTCAGAAAAGGTGATCCCCACGAGCTAATCTTCCCACAGTAGTTACATTGTTGCTTGTTGTGAGAGGTAGCCGCCCCTAGCAAGACAGGAGAACTGGCTTAGATCCTGACTGTGTCAACCATCTCTTGTCACTTACACCCTCATATCATGTCACTTTTTTCCTTTGGGAAGACAAACAGTACTATTGGGGTAATTTGCATCCATGAGGACACTTGGGACTAGCAGACAGCGGTGGTTGAGGTTGATACCCCCTGGGGCAGTGTAACACATTCAGTGGGGGTGGTACCTTCACTGCTTCATGAAGCTTTAGTGGAGAGAGACTTTCCCCATTTTTGGAATTTATGGGAGAGCAAAGGGAGGCTGGTAGATAGAGCTCCCCCTGCCGGGGAAGCACGGGAACTCTCACCGGACCCTTTTTGCCAAAAGGAAGGGGATGCTGTTGGTGGGATCGAGGAAGCTGGAGATCCTCTTCCTTTACCTGTCATGGCTGGGGAGCCGGAGGACCTGGAAGTTAGCTCCCGGCCCGAGGGTAACGAACAGGAGAATCTGACCCTGACAATGAGAGTAGCCAGAATGTGGTACCTGACTTAGAGGTCAGGAGAGAGGATTTCTGTACCGAGCAACTGCGAGATGCCACCCTCATGAAAGCCAGGGAAAACGTTCAGATGTTGGATGGGGAACCCGTAGATCCTAACTGGGGGGTGTCTTTCCCCTGTATGGCCATTAAAAACAATTTATTGTATCAAGTGGTAAAATGTGGAGAGGGCGAGATAGAACAGCTACTGGTTCCCAAACCCTTCCGCAGGGTGGTGCTAGACCTGGCCCATGGTCATGTAATGGGGGGACATCTCGGTATTGAAAAAAACAGGGAGAGAATCGCCCAGAGATTTTTCTGGCCTGGGGTGTATGCAGATGTCAAGGATTACTGCGAATTGTGCCCCGAGTGCCAAATGACGGCGCCGTCGCCCCATTTTCGCAGCCCCCTTTTTTCTCTATCAATAATCGAGGTCCCCTTTGAGAGGATTGGCTTGGACCTTGTGGGGCCGGTCGTGAAATCTGCCCGGGGTCACCAGCATATTCTGGTGATCCTGGATTATGCGACGCGCTACCCCGAGGCCATACCCTTGCGCAACACCTCCACCAAGGCTATCGCCAAGGAGTTGGTCCAGGTGTTTCGTCGAGTGGCGATCCCAAAAGGGGTCTTAACCGATCAGGGTACCCCATTTATGTCCAGGGTTACAAAGGAACTGTGTAGATTATACAAAATCTCCCATCTCCGTACCTCTGTCTACGAAACTTTGGACTATAAGGTTTGCTTTACCGCATGTTTTGTGGGTGTCGGGGACCAGCCCCGCACTGTCTAGAGAGGAGACTGTTTGTTTGTTTGTTTAGTTAGCGCCGGACGGCAAGGATTTACTTTACTGTTTTGTTTATTTTTATTTTGCGAACCTCCTTGTAAATAAACCTGGCATCCGCCAGATTTTCAAGAAAGTGCCCGATTGCTGACTGTCCTTCAGAAAAGGTGATCCCCACGAGCTAATCTTCCCACAGTAGTTACATTGTTGCTTGTTGTGAGAGGTAGCCGCCCCTAGCAAGACAGGAGAACTGGCTTAGATCCTGACTGTGTCAACCATCTCTTGTCACTTACACCCTCATATCATGTCACTTTTTTTCCTTTGGGAAGACAAACTGTGTCATGACATACTGGAGCTCATTTATTATTTATCAAATAAGAACGCAGGAACACAGCGTGCCGCTAGAATTAACATTTCTGATGTCATTTTTCTTGTGGGGAGTTAGATGGTGAAATCTAAGATTTGAATCCCTTAGCTTACCTATCCACTATCAAAATTCCTGGACACTGCAATCCATTGAATTTTACTTTTGGTCCGATCCTTCTGCTAGTGTTCTATGAACTAAACTTATTACAAATGTAGCACTACACCGCAGGGGCTGCTGGGAACTGGCTCTCCTACTCCTGCACAGCCAGGCAATGCGCATTCTCCACTTGCATCCAAACACAAGAAGTCAGTCTCTTGGCTTTGTTTTTATGTTTTATTAGGGGTAACAACTTGGATGGCTGAAGAGATATATAGGATGCAAAATTTGTATCAAAGAACAACAAAAAGGGCACAACTTCCTTCTTTTGTACAAAAAGATCCTGAACTGCTTTCTTTTCTTTCCTCATACAGTCCTAAGGCTCGGTTCACGCCTATCCAGTTTGCCTTTGATCTATTTCTGCAGTACTTTTTGCAGAGCATTTTGCTATTTATTTATTTATTTTTATTTATTTTTTTTTTTTTCACATGCATTTTTAAAGCATTTTGCATGTTTTATGCTTTATTTTTTTGGCCAATTTGTTGTTGGGTGGATTAAAAAAAAGGAAAATCGTGGCAAAATCACAGTAAAAGTGTGGCAAAAACACACTACATGCTTTTCTCCATTGAAGTCTATTGAACCTACACTATATTGTCAAAAATATTGGGATGCTTGCCTTCACACGCACATGAACTTTAATGGCATCCCAGTCTTAGTCCGTAGGGTTCAATATTGAGTTGGCCCACTCTTTGTAGCTATAACAGCTTCAACTCTTCTGGGAAGGTTGTCCACAAGGTTTAGGAGTGTATTTATAGGGATGTTTGACCATTCTTCCAGAAGCGCATTTGTGAGGCCTGGCTCGCAGTCTCCACTCTAATTCATCCCAAAGGTGTTTTATCGGGTTGAGGTCAGGACTCTGTGCAGGCCAGTCAAGTTCCTCCACCCCAAACTCGCTTATCTATGTCTTTGTGGACCTTGCTTTGTGCAGTGGTTCAAATCAATTGGTGGAGGGAGGATTATAGTGTGAAGTTGTTTTTCAGGGGTTGGGATTGGCCTCTTAGTTCCACTGAAGGGAACTCTTAAGGCGTTGGCATACCAAGGCATTTCAGACAGTTTCACGCTCCCAACTTTGTGGGAACAGTTTGGGGAGCCTGCTCCAACCCGACTGCACACCAGTGCACAAAGCAAGGTCCATAAAGACATATATAAGTGAGTTTGCGGTGGAGGAACTTGACTGGCCTGCCTCAACCCGATAGAACACCTTTAGGATGAATTAGAGTGAAGACTGCGAGCCAGGCCTTCTCATCCAACATCAGTGCCTGACGTCACAAATGCGCTTCAGGAAGAATAGTCAAACATTCCCATAGACACACTCCTAAACCTTGTAGACAGCCTTCCCAGAAGAATTGAAGCTGTTATAGCTGTAAAGGGTGGGCCAACTCAATATTATGGACTAAGACTGGAATGCCATTAAAGTTCATGTGCGTGTAAAGGCAGGTGTCCCAATACTTTTGACATAGTGTAAGAAGCATTGTTTTGCTTTCAAAAAAAGTCCATGACCCTGTCCAAAAGTGCAGTGGCTGAAAAAAAGCATAGATGTGAACATGTCTTATAAGAAACCATGTTAAATGGACTGTGGTGCGTTTCTCCAAAAAACGCATAGGTGTGAACCGAGCCTTAGTCGATTAGTAGCTAAAGTCTATTACAGACTAGGAGCTCTCAGCCCCTTTTGGAAATAGCACAAAAATAAATAAGGGAAACCGCATGCAAGAGTGTAGACTTGTGTAGAACTGCTCCCAGCTAAACTGTTTGCAGGCACTACAAGCCCTCCTGGCTGCTCTGAAGATATTCCAGGGCAAGGATAAAAAGGGTTAATCACAACCTTGTCCTTTAAAAAGCTTGCTACATGTGGCAGTCTCTCCCCTTGAAAATCCCTGGGTGTGCTGACGTACTGATGTACTCACTCTGTCCTTCTTGCTCCCACTGCTCTCAGGCAAGATTCCAAATCAAACTGCCCTGCTGAATGGATCCTCCTGAGCCAGTCCGAGCTCAGCCTAGCGCTGAGGTCTTCCCTAGACCTAAGAGACCCCTCCTAGGCAAAAGACAGTGTCCTCAGCATGTATGCAGATCAACCCTCCTGGCCTCCGCCCACTAACTTCTAGACATTTCTCCAAACTTCCAGAATCAGGGGGAGGCACAAGAGACTTGCCTGTATGAGTCATCCAGCCTTACCTGCAATAAACACTGACCCAGATTCCAAGCTCACACTTACCATGAGTCAAATAAATTTGCTTGTACTTCACTACTAGCACACTAGAGGGTGCTACACAAAATTATATAGATTCCAGTATTGTTTAGATTTGATCAGTGTCTAAACTGTATTTTATCAGCTCTGAAACTGTATAGATAAAGGACACTTACTGAACTGAACAATTATGTAGGCTATTGTTATTAACCTCTCCAGGAAATGCCAATTCCCTAGCTGTCATGACGACCCAATGGGGTTAGTTTACCAAAGGCAAATAGACTGTTCTCTTTGCAAGGGAAATTGCACTTTGAAAGGAAATATTTGAAAAAGCTTAGGAGATGATCATATGTTGACTTCCATCGTTCTATTCATGTGCAAGCAAAGATGTTGTTTCTTTTCAGACAAACGGTAATCAAGCAACTCTTCTCTTCTCTTTATTGTCTTGCTCCTTTGTTCCTTCCCCTCTATCTACCTTCAATTCTTTCTTTCTATGCCCCTTTCTATCTTTTGTTTTTCTATGTTAATTTTTTTCCACTCCACCTAACTAATTTGAATTCCCAATGCTATTATATAACATACTCCAAATAACTTGAACTGTGTGCCTTTCTCATTTACTTCCAGTTTGCTTACACAAATGGACAACCATGGACACGCTTGAACGAATCCTTACAGCTACCACACATTCCCACTGGCCAATGGTTAAGGTCCACAAAAGGAAAATTTGAATGGCGCTGGAAAAACAGATCTGCCCTTTTCGCTAAAAACAAAGTCCTTAATTGTAAAAGTCTGTAATATAAATGAAAAGTCCATATATCAAATGTATAGAAGCAAAATTAGCGGCAGCTCCCCATAGAGGCAAGCAATTCTCTGTAGGTAAGAAAAGGGACACAAGAGGATGCCAGACTAAGCGTAGCAGGTAAAAAACGACTGTGTATTATTAAAAGCCAAATGGCAACTTAAATAGGTAGTAGACTACCATCTATGTAAGTTGCCATTTGGCTTTTAATAAAAGCCAGTAATTTTTAACCTGCTACACTAATGCCCCGTACACACGGTCGGAATTTCCGACAGAAAAAGTCCGATGGGAGCTTTTCATCGTATATTCTGACCGTGTATATGCCCCATCGGACTTTTTACGTCGAAAATTCAGACAGACTTAGAGAATATGTTCTATATTTTTCCGACGGAACAAATTCCTATTGGGAGAACCGCTTGTCTGAATGCTGTTCCGACGTACCAAAAATGACGCATGCTCTGAAGCAACTACGAGACGTCATACGTGTTGTACGTCACTGCGTTCTTGACGGTCGGAATTTGGTGTGACCGTGTGTATGCAAGACAGCTTGAGCGGAATTCCGTCGGAAAAACCTTCAGAGTTTATTCCGACTGCAAAACCGGTCATGTGTACAGGGCATTAGTCTTGTGCCCCCTTGTGTCCCCCTTGTGTCTGCTTTTGTTCCCTGCAGTAGTTAAGATTCACCGAGGGAACCTATACAAAAACAATAGGCCTTAATACTCCTAATTTGGGAAGCAACTCATTTTCTAGGCGAGGCTGACCAAGAAGAAACCCAACACAACAGCCTGCAAAGATGGTGCGATGACTTCTGAGTCTGCCAGACAGCTCAGGAATTTTGTCCCACAATGACTGAAAGGGCAGGGTGCAAGGAAACACCTCCAGAAGGGTAGGCAAAGGAAGAGATAAATACTCTGATAGCTGACGGAGTTGGAAATGGCCAGAAGGGCTGAGGATAACTGAAAACATCCTCCCTGGTACATGAGAAATACCTCTACTGGAACCCTACTAAAGAGCAATTCTGCCTATCCCTAATGCCTAGTCATAGGTCTAAGGAAGCTCCTAAATGCCCAGATCCAGCAAATCACCAGCGTGTGTGTTATAATGAACAGGAGACTTATTTATACAACCAAAAGCAAATGCCTAGTTGGAAGCCAAAACAAGACAAGAAACTTGAGTTCCTTCCTCAATATGCATCAAAACTGTCACTGAAAGAGGGCCTAATCCTAGTTTGATGAGTCCCCTGCTGTCAAAAAAGGGTTCTTCGTGCCTTTCCGAGGTTACCTGCAACAGGAGATTAGTGTACTCCGTCTGCTGCCCATAGGAGGACCTTGGCCTGCTGCTCAGGGTCTGAGGCATAAGTAGAAGCATGAACTTCCCCTATGTATCTATCAGAGGCTACCAGATGAGAGGACCTGGTGTCCATGATCAGCCCCTAAAAATATCAATATCTGTGAGAACAATGCTTACATCATTATCCTGCACAGGAACAAGACTTTTCCTGACATAGGAAGGACTACTCACCATTCTTGGTGGTGAATACACAGTAGTATCTCAATGGTGTCAAACAAAGCCTGACCCAGGAGACCAGCTGAAGGCAGAATCCTACAAAGTAAATGGAACCAGCTGTTCTGTAGGACCAGAAGGCAGCTAAGGGATGGAAGGAAGGGCCTTCCAGGGGAGAACCTCCCTGCCTTACCAACTGCTTGAAGTTAAGGCTGAGTAGACACACCAAGGACTACCTGGTATATTAAAACAGACTACTCAGGAAGGTGGGATAAAGTAACATCTGCGAGAATGGTCCTTTAACACCCAACACTCCTGTAAGGGAGGAGAGGAGAAATACAACTTGTCTGATGATGAGGGCATTAAAGAACCACTTACCTGTATGCCACTGCTTCAGATCTCTGACTAGATGAGGGACAGTCAAGGCTGGTCCCAGATGACCTAGTGAGACAGAAGGTCCCTTTGGAGACATAAGACATTGACGGTTACTGAGATACCACTAGGGTTGAGAGGAACACGGGGGACACAGGAAAGGTGTCACAATCAGTGTGGTGGCACAAGAAAAGGCAGGGGGCACAACTGGAAAGAGTACAGAGGCCAAAGACTTTGCCTGTGTACCCAAGGAGCACTCTCTGAATCTCAATGCCTAAAGGTTAAACTTCCCATAGACCAGTAAGAATTTACAGATTAGCTTCACATCTGTAAAAGAGGGGACACATCTTCATAGTCAAGGATTGTCAGTGGACGATTTCCGACTTTTAGCTCTGTGGGTAGTTTGAGAGTTAGGCTCTGGGGGACCTAGGGGCACCTGCTGCAGAAGTGAAGAAGGGTGAAGTTCAGGTAACCTCTCCCTGGAGTTTCGTGCAATAACGGTTGGAATGTTATATAAATTTTCATGCGATCCATGAAGGTGTTATCTGGGGTAGATCTATTTAGAAAACATCCCTCAAAAGGTCAGGCAAAAATAAATTTAGTTTTGAAGGGGCACCCTCATCCCTGCGCATCTGTATGGACAACATGTCCATGTGGGACTATAGTCTACAAGATTATAGCAAGCCATTACAGCTAAAGCATGAGGTTCTAGACATTTTTTCACCTGTTCAATTAAAGAATTAAAAAAGGGGTGGAGAGGTCCCTTTTGGGAAATTGACCCCATTCTGCCACAGTATAGCAGACTAAGCACAGGAAACCAGGACTGAGGACACATCCTGCCAGAGTAAAACCGGAACTTGGAATCCCAATGCTGAACAGCAGGATCCTTTAATGCACACAAGTCCTCTACTTTGAAGTCATTTTCCTGTTAATGTGAGTCACTCACACATCCAGTAGAAAGAAATGATTGGGTATACAGAACCGTTTATCAAATGCCCCTCTTACAGGGGAATAGTTGTGCCTCAGGTGGGGCCCAGGACCCTTTAGAGTGCTTCCAGTATACATAGAGAAATACCTGAAGCAGGTGTAAAAGAAAGGTCTGTACAGCTGTAGGATGGAGAAAGCAGGCTGCACCTGCGAATGCATTGTAGTACGCACTGCATTAATATGGGCCAAATATGACCCTCTATAATAATATTTTTAAAATAAATTCTTTATTTAAGCAGAAAGGCAACTCCAAGAAAGGATTTAATCAAAGATAAGAAATAAATATTATTACAGATATACTATAATCTTTGCATCTTACAACTTGTAAATGGCAATAAACGCAGTTATAAGTGAGTAAGTCAAACTGGTTGTATTTGCCACCCAATAAAGGGACACCATTACACCGCCTCGAGGACAATTAACCACTTACGTATTACCAGATACAACCTAATTAGAACCCGATGTTACCAACGTATTAATAGTAAGGGACACCCATATCTAAGATGGGCCCAACCCATAATTCTCCACAATTCTGAACGAGCACCGCCTTCAAAGACCCAATAGACCCCCTGCCCGCTGCTATACCAAGAATGAAAACAGACCCAGAAAGAAACGAAATGACCGGCCAAAATCTAAATATAGAGAACCCACAAAACACCCACCAGCACCTCAAAAAAGGCAGGAAGCTCCCACCAACCAAAAAGCAAAGGAGGGTGGGAGAAACCTGTCTGATGTGGCACAAGCTCTGACTGAGTTCCGACAAGATCGCCCCTCCTCTTTACCCATCTACAGGACACACTCTACGCCCTGGACCCTCCAGTCCAGTAAGAATACTACCTCTTTCAAAAAATTACCCCGCTAATACTCCACCTCTTCTGCACACCCCAGTCATGCTGGCCCTCCTCCTCGTTTCATTTTGATCTGGGGCATCAACTTTTTAGTTAAAACTCAGAATCAGTTTCAAACATGTTTATAGCGACTGGTGGACTGGCCTGTTCTATGGCCTCTGGAAGGTCAAAGCTAGACCTGCAGGGAGTGGTACTGGAGCCCACTTTGAACCTCTGCAGCCAGCATCCTCAAGATATCAGTAAATCAGGCCACAAAGTCTAAAATGACTGCAGTAGGGGCCCCTTACCTAACAGAGCTGAAGAAGAAACAGATGATGCAGACCCTTATAACTAAAGGGTCACTGGAATCCAGATCACAGGCGTTGGTTTCCTCAAAGGATACATGCATACCTCCCAACATTTTGAGATGGGAATGAGGGACACCTACTAACAAATGTATGTAGGCATAGGACATGCCCCCTGCCACACACCCTTAAAGGAGAATTAACCAAAAAAAAGGTTAATTAAATCCACAAGGACTTTTTTTTACCACTGCTATTCTTTTATATTGACTTTTAAAATGTACAAATGCAGCAATTTAGAAATCAGATGAAAGGTTTAGCACTGGGAAACACTTTTTGAAAGATAAAAAGTGCATTTATATACAACTATATAGATCAGACCAAAATGAGGGACAACTGAGGTGGAATGAGGGACAGAGAGACATTGATCCAAATCAGGGACATTCCCTCCAAATCAGGGACAGTTGGGAGCTATGTACATGTAGATGTAGAGTATAAGCTAGGACCCCCTATAGTAGCAGAAATGATCTCTTTGTGTTTATGAACAGGCATGCTGCAGCCACATGGTAGAAAACAACTTGGCCCAAAATGTGAGGCAAGGTCTTGGGTACTCACAAACCCAAGCAGCTGGGCGCTGATGATATTGGGGGGGCAAAACTGACAAGTTCATTCTAGACGGGCAGTAGGAACAAGCCGATATTCAATTTTCACGTGACCCCTTGAATAGCAGTGGGATAATGCTTTGTCTCTGATGAGTGGCAAGACAGGGTGACATTCCACCTAGTGCATGGGCTCAGTCCCTCAGCATTATCCCCTACTGTAGGGAGAATCAGTAGTGTGAAAACAGCACAGGGGTGCTATAGCAAGGTATCTCCTATTGCTTCAACCTGACCAGCCTTACTCACAGTCAGTCTACACAGACAGGCTCAAACCTGAGGATCTGCCATGGCTGGAAAAGCCTCTACATCTAACTATCACAGTACACTCAAAGTCACACTGCAAAGTGCCATAAAGCAGAGCCCCATGCCCATAATGTTTCCTTTACGTTTGATATGTTTACCACACATTTGCATCAAGTTGCATAGGCATAGAGGAATAAAATCAAAGTACAAACTGAGCTCAAAAAACTGATCTAATAGTCCATATACTCAAGCATTTACAGTATATCAAAATCCAATTTTTTTTTTTTTTCTTTTTGAATAGAGAAGGCAATGGTTAAAATGCCTGTCAGGCTTTTTTTACCGTGTCCCATTGAGGAGATTTCCTATTATTTCCTGTTCCGGAGACAAGTGTAACATTTTGGCTTGCCCATCACATTCCAACCCTGTGACAAAGTCACCAAGACAAAGGAGAAGAATCTCCTCAGGGGGATACAGGTAGTAAATAGTCCACAAGTGCGATATATTGTATACCTTGATTGAGTGATAGTACAACAGTAGCTCCCACTTCTCCGTCCCGTGCTGCGCCCAGGTCTGATATCCTCTCGTGATTTCCTCAGACTGAAATATTCCGTTAACTTTCCAAATGAAGACATGCTGCCACTCTAGAGGTTCATCTGCCAATGACCTGACCCTCTGCCCACAAAGTCTGGGCAGGTTGGATGATGATCCTGGACGCATTCCCCGAGACAGCCCAGTGGAGCTGCCCTTCAACAACCAAAGCTTCCAGCCTTGACAGAGTTCACATCGGGACAGTAAAAACTGAAGACGCTATGGATTTTATGTTAAAGAGAATAACCAACCAGAAAGACACAGCACAGTTCCAACATGTCATTAAAATAAAACTCCAGCCAAAACCCTGTTTAGTTCAGCCAAGTGGTGGAGAGTAATGCCGCGTACACACGGTCGGACTTTTCGTCTACAAAAGTCCAACGGACGCTGACGGACTAAAGCTGGCTGGTAATCCGATCGTGTGTGGGCTTCTCCGGACTTTCAACTGACTTTTTTTGCCTCAAATCCGACGTACTTTAGATTTAAAACATGCTTCAAATCTTTCCGACGGACTCGAGTACGGTCGAAAAATCCGCTCGTCTGTATGCTAGTCCGACGGACAAAAACCCACGCTAGGGCAGCTATTGGCTACTGGCTATCAACTTCCTTATTTTAGTCCGGTGTACGTCATCACGTAAGAATTCGACGGACTTTTGTGTGATCGTGTGTAGGCAAGTCTGTTCGTTAGAAAGTCCGCCGCAAGTCCGTCGAAAGTCCGCCGCAAGTCCGTCGAAAGTCTGTCGGACAGGCTGTCGGACTTTTGTAGACGAAAAGTCCGACCGTGTGTACGCGGCATTAGAAACTCTGCCAGTTTTTTTTTTTTTTAAATCCATGGCCTCCTTGTGGAAGTTTCTACTCCCTGTGTGGTCAGAGGAAGATAGAAGTTTGATATGCATACCTGATAAAAACATGGGATCAAGATTCCGGGTCGAAATGCATTGTAAAACCTCAAGCTATAACCTGATTTTTTTTATCATGGGAAGCAAGTCTGTAACTTGTTTTTAATTGATGAAGTAAAGATGCAAGTTTTATTCATCATAATGGCATATGCTGATCAACTTTGATTTTGACCTATAAATTTATGTGCTGAAGAACACACACTGTATATTACGGTTTCAAGTGGAAGTTCAACCTATAATTACCCTATAAACATTAAGCAGCCATATAATGCATGCACTTTGAGAAATGCGTGCATGTTTGATTTCTGTCCGCACTCCCGTTGCCCGGGAATTAGCACTGGAAACTGCGAGCAAAAACATGCAACTATGTCTTTGACAGCATCAGGACACAGAAGAAGAGTTTCCCAGTCAGGGTTTGCAATTACAAGACATGGATAGTATGGGAGGCTGAGTGACACCAAGAGTTCCATGGTGTTGCTCGTAAATGGTCAGCAGTTTCTAATGCTAATATCTGGATAACTTAAATGTGGACAGATGTCAAACATGGTGCTATACATTTATTAAGGTACATGTGTAATATGGCCATTTAACATACAGTACGTAGAGTAACTCTAGGGTGAACTTCCACTTTAACGTTACTGAGAAGAACCAGAAAGAATGGATGAGCTTGCCTTACTCTGAGAACAGGAAGAGAGAAGACATTTTTCCAAAGGGGTCACCGACAACCATAAAAAACATACCGCTTTTACACATTCTACCACATTTTAATTATTGTTCGTGTCCTCGTTGGAGAGATCTACCTCTGTATTCTAAGTGGTCACCAAGAGAGGTTTGACTAAGGTTCCATTTTAAGAAAACAAGGAAAACTTTATTCAAATGTAATGTGGGTTGCACATAATAAACATTCACAAATTGTACAAAATAACTTTTTGGCCTTGACTACTGATGTAGTGTCTACAGCTAATTGGTTGTCAGGGCAGGTTAGAGAGTTGGGGGGTAAGATTGGGGGTTTTTAGAAACTGTTAACAAAAACATACATAAAAATTGTGCAAAGATTTCCCCAAAAGTCACATTTTATTAAACAATAGGTTAAGATTTTGTGTCCATATAAAAACAAATGCACTCATGACCTAATTCTTATAGTCCTTATAGTCCTCATAGCGCTATTGTACTGGTGGATCCCAACATGTTTCACCCGTTAGGGTGCTGGAGCCAGGAGAGGAAGTGCATACCGCAGATGAAAGTGTTCTCTGCGTAGTGACACTATGGGGGTGATTTACTAAGAAGAAGGCACTGCACCAGTTCATACAATAATTGGTGCGCCGGAGAAGTCATTAATTGAATGTGCGAACCAGCGCACATTGAAGCGCAAATAATCATAATAAATACCCGCATATGTAAACTGCAACTGGCGCTAAGGTAACTGCGGTTTTCTCATTGATAATAGCGAAAGCCCAATACATTTGGTTAATTTCATCTCATTGGATGTGTCTTGTTAGGCAATTAGTAAGTGTACTCGGTTAATTAACCCTTTTGATGCTCATCCCTATCACTTCTAATATACCGGTATCTTTGAAATGTTTTTTTTTTTTTCTTTTTTTTTTTACCCAAATCTTTCAATACTTTACAAATAACAGAGAAGAGTTTCTAAACCCAATGAATTAATATTTTTGGATCTTGATCTTAAAAGGTGGCCATACA
This sequence comes from Lithobates clamitans, assembly GCA_037952925.1. Lineage (NCBI taxonomy): Eukaryota > Metazoa > Chordata > Amphibia > Anura > Ranidae > Lithobates > Lithobates clamitans. The sequence goes on along the minus strand of JBBGZY010000996.1, from coordinate 3,674,390 downwards.
CTGCAATCACTTAGATCTTAAATAAATTTGATTTGGTGCAAGAGCCTGTTTGATTTCCTATAATTTGAATTAATTGTTCAAATGAGTCTTCCTATTACCTATTTTGGCTAAATATCGAGTTGTACAGAGATTGGCCAATCAGATTGCATAGTGCATGACCATCTTAAGTGCCAAATTTGGAATGTAAATGTGCCATGACCCACTTGTATTTTCCTATTGATATTTCTTGGATATTTCTTATACAAGGCACATGAAAAAACACCTTATTTCAAGACATGCTAGAATGATCAGGAATCTGCAAACTACGGCTCTCCAGCTGTTGTGGAACTACACATCCCATGAGGCATTGTAGAACTCTGACATTCACAGACATGACTAGGCATGATGGGAATTGTAGTTCCTGAACAACTGGAGGGCCATAGTTTGAAGACCCCTGTGCTAGACCATTATTATTTCTTTATATTTAACATATGTAACATGCTAACATGACCTGTGTGCAAATCGTAAAGGTGAACCAGCGTAAAAAATAAATTGTCAAGTTTAGAGGTGCGCCCGTTCAACCCGTGCAATTGCATGTACGTTGCCTAACATTTACTAAGATTTTGGCCGCGCAGTGTTTAAACACATGTGAACGAGCGCAACAGCCGATTGCGCATGCACACTACTTACATTGATCTCACGCAGTTCTAAACGTACTTGCAGGCACAGCAGGCTTTCTCTGAAAAAGTTACTTTCTCATTCTATTTTGGGCAAATTTGTTACTTGGGCAGTTGTTACTAAACTTCCTCACATCACCCCATAATATTGGAGATGCCGTGCGCCATGTCCATAGTGGTGCACAGATTGCATTCTCCCGTGCGCCGAGATTGCTACAGTAAATAGGGGATTTGCGCTGTAATACCGGCGCACCATTTCATACATATGGAAATGTGTGTTGCGCCCCGCCGTGCGCCTCTACTGGTGGCGCACGGCTTTCATAAATCACCCCCTATATCCCTCATGCCCCATGTGGTGATCTCTAGAAATATATATTTCTGGTCCTTGTGTGCCTCCTGTGGTCACGTAAAGCCCTTTATGATTAGATATCTTTGTGAACATCTTTGAATAGTTCAGACCTTAAATTCAAGCTACTTATGTGTAACCGCAGGAATGCCCTGATCCTTAGCGGATATTTCATCCCCTGAGGAAGCCCTAACGGGCAAAACATGTTGGGATCCACCAGTAAAATTCCGCTCTGAGACTAAGGACTATAAGAATTAGGTAATGAGTGCATTTGTTTTTATATGGACACAATATTTTAACCTATTGTTTAACCCCAGATGTGCGTACTTGGCTTTCAGGGGTTATGCAGCTGCGGGCATCATCCTGGTACCGTTGTTTAGAGACGGCGATCGGCTATCCGAATATAACAACCGATGCAGCTAAAAGCCGCTCGGCTGTTATACCGGAGGAGCGGAAGGGGACGTCCCGCCTCCCGCGGCTCTTAACGGGCCTCCTGTTCGATCGAGAGGCCCGGTGATCAATCCGATGCCTCCGGCGGCTGGAAGCGGGCTGGAATGAAGCTGTGGGCGGCTTCGTTACAGCCTTCTAATTGTAAACGCGGAAGCGACATCATGACGTCACTTCCCATTTACTCGGCTGCCAATGGCGCCGATTTTAAAAAAAAATACACAGTATTTAGAATCGCCGTTTTCGGCGATCTGAATACTTTGAAGTGCAAAGGAGGGATCGGGAGTCTTAGACCCCCGATCCCTCCATAAAGAGTACCTGTCACAACCTATTACTGTCACAAGGGATGTTTACATTCCTTGTGACAGCAATAAAAGTCAACAAAAATTGTTTTTTTTTTTTAACACAATTTATAAATATATAATTAAATAAAATAAATAAGAATTTTTTTTTTTTTAAAGCGCCCCCGTCCCGCGAGCTCGTGCAGCAAAGAAAACGCATACGGAAGTCGCGCCCGTATATGTAAACGGTGTTCAAATCACACATGTGAGGGAGGTATCGCCGCGATCGTCAGAGCGAGAGCAATAGTTCTAGCACTAGACCTCCTCTGTAACTCTAACCTGTTAACCGTAAAAAAAAATTAAAGCGTCCCCTATGGAAATTCTTAGGTATCTTTTGGTATCTATTTACTCGGCGTAACATCATCTTTCACAATATACAAAAAAATTGAGGTAACTTTACTGTTTGGATTTTTTAAAATTCATGAAAGTGTCCCTTTTCCCAAAAAATTGCGTTTAAAACACCGCTGCACAAATACCGTGTGATATAAAATATTGCAACAATCTCCATTTTATTCTCTAGATTCTCTGCTAAAAAATATATATATATAATGTTTGGGGGCTCTAAGTAATTTTCTAGCAAAAAATAGGGATTTAAACTTGTAAACACCAAATTTCAAAAATAGGCTTAGTCATGAAAGGGTTAAAAAAAAATTTGTTTAAGGAAATCTTTGTATAGTGTATAGCACCCTAAAAATCCCATTTATTGCTCCTCATTGTCTTCTACACATTAAGGGATGTAATGCTGTAGCTAAGTAATAATTCATCCACATCAGTACTTACTGATACATAAAAACTGATTTAAATATACTTCAAAAGGCAACTCACAACTTTGCAAAAGATGCACACTAAATCAAATCCATTTTAGATTGCTACAGACGCAGACCCCTGTTTATGACCACTAGAATATTTACTATGCATATTATTTAAAACATATGTCATCCTTCAAACTGAAAAAAAAAAAATACAGAAGAAAAACCAATACAACATCCTGACCCACCTTCCTCTGCAGTCAAAACGCACTCTGCTTCTGTCAGTTGCCATTCCACAAATTTTTGATAGGTTAAATTATCGTACATTACAAACAAGGAGAGATGAAAATGTTCTTTAAACGGAATCCCTTTAGTTTGTGATAAGCCTCTGTAGGGCGAGTTGGCGATATGGATCAGCGCTGCCTTATTATACTAGTGGGGCATAAGTAGAGCTGTCAGTTGCTATGTGAACACTCCATGGGTGTCAGGCCTTTTTAACTCTTTTTTTATTAAATCTGCTTCTGCTTTAAAAATTCTTATTTCATCAAATCTATCGTCTATTGTTTCATGCGATTATATTTGTTTTATTGCTCAGGCTTTAAAGACAATTTCCAGGAATTTTTTTATTTATCTATTTATAGTTTAGTTGAGACATTTAACAATGTCAGGAGCCGCAACATTTGCCAAAGAAAGAACTGAAAATATATACAATATAATAATACTATATTGTCAAAAGTATTGGGACGCCTGCCTTTACACGCACATGACCTTTAATGGCTTCCCAGTCTTCGTCCGTAGGGTTCAATATTAAATTGGCCCAACCTTTGCAGCTATAGCAGCTTAAACTCTTCTGGGAAGGCCGTCCACAAGGTTTAGGAGTGTGTCTATGGAAATGTTTGACCATTCTTCCAGAAGAGCATTTGTGAGGTCAGGTACTGATGTTGGACGAAAAGGCCTGGCTCACAGTCTTTGCTCTAATTCATCCTAATGGTGTTCTGTTAGGTTAAAGTCAGGACTCTGTGCAGGCCAGTCAAGTTCCTCCACCCCAAACTCACTCATTCATGTCTTTATGGACCTTGCTTTGTGCACCAGTGTTCAGTCATGTTGGAACAGGATCATCCCCAAACTGTTCCCACAAAATTAGGAGCATGAAATTGTCTAAAATGTCTTGGTATGCTGACGTCTTAAGAGATCCCTTCATTGGAACTAAGGGGCCAAGCCCAACCCCTGAAAAACAACCCCACACCATAATCTCCCTCCACCAAATGATTTGGACTAGTGCACAAATCAAGGTCCATAAAAACTGGCCTGTACAGAGTTCTGACCTCAACCCAAGAGAACACCTTTGGTATGAATTAGAGTGGAGACTGCAAGCCAGGCCTTCTCCTCCACATCAGTGCCTGACTTTACAAATGCACTTCTGGAAATATGGTCAAACATTCCCATAGACACACTCTTAAACCTTGTGGAACAGCCTTCCCAGAAAGGTGGAAGCTGTTATAGCTGCAAACGGTGGGCCAACTCAATGACCACCACCATGTTTCACGGTGGGGATGATGTGTTTGGGGTGATGTGCAGTGCTAGTTTTCACCCACACATTTTGCTTTTTGACCAAAAAGTTCAATGTTGGTCTCATCTGACCAGAGCACCTTCTTCCACATGTTTGCTGTGTCCCCCACATGGCTTCTCACAAACTGAAATTGGATGCTCTTATGGCTTTCTTTCAACAATGACTTTCTTCTTGCCACTCTTCTATAAAGGCAGATTTCTGGAGTGCACAACTAATGCCCCGTACACACGATCAGAAATTCTGCCAGCAAAAGTCGGATGTGAGCTTTTGGTCAGAAATTCCGACCATGTGTATGCTCTATCGGACTTTTGCTGGCTGAATTCCAGCCAGCAAAAGATTGAGAACAGGTTCTCTATTTTTCAGTCAGAAAAAATTCCTATCCGAAAATGCGTTCGTCTGTATGCAATTCGGTCGCGCAAAAAATCACGCATGCTGGGAAACAATTCGACGCATGCTCGGAAGCATTGAACTTCATTTTCTCGACGTAGTCACCGCATTCTTGAAGGTCGAAAGTTCAGAGAACTTTTGTGTGACCGTGTGTATGCAAGGCAAACTTGAGCGGAATACCGTCGGAAAAACCATTCAAGTTTTTTCTGATCGTGTGTACGCGGCATAATAGTTGTCCTGTGGACAGATTCTCCCACCTCAGCTGTGGATCTCTGCAGGACATCCAGAGTTACCATGGGCCTCTTGGCTGCTTCTCTGATGAATGCTCTCCTTACCCGGCCTGTCAGTTTAGGTGGACGGCCATGTCTTGGTAGGTTTGCAGTTGTGCCATACTCTTTCCATTTTAGGATGTTGGATTGAACAGTACTCCATGAGATGTACAAAGCTTGGGATATGTTTTTATAACCTAACCCTGCTTTAAGCTTCTCCACAACTTTATCCCTGACCTGTCTGGTGTTTTCCTTGGCCCTTATGATGCTGTTTGTTCACTAAGGTTCTCTAACAACCTCTGAGGGCTTCACAGAAAAGCTGTACAGTGCCTTGAGAAAGTATTCATACCCCTTGAAATTTTCCACATTTTGTCATGTTACAACCAAAAACGTAAATGTATTTTATTGGGAGTTTATGTGATAGACCAACACAAAGTGGCACATAATTGTGAAGTGAAAGAAAAATGATAAATGGTTTTCAAATGAAAAGTGTGGCGTGCATTTGTATTCATCCCCCTTTACTCTGATACCCCTAACTAAGTCACCGACTAAGTAAATAAATTCCTCCTATCTGTAATTTAACCACTTGCTGACCAGCTGCCGTCATTATACTGCGGCGGGTCGGCATGATCCTGCGAACCGTCATAGCTGTACGTTGGTCCCTTTAAGCGGGATAGCAGGCCGGCGCGCCCGCTGCACAGCGGGGGGTGCCAATGCTCATGACCTTCGGTCGCGATGACTGCCGGCCACAAGCAATCATGGGCACGAGAGGCAAAACAGGGACGTGTGTGTTTAAACACACACATCCCAGTTCTGTGAGGAGAGGAGAGAGAGATTGTGAGTTCCAACGAGCTGGGAACCATGATCTGTCGCCTCCTATAGTCAGTCCCATCCCCCACAGTTAGAACACACACATAGGGAACACACTTAACCCCTTGATCGCCCCCTAGTGTTAACTCCTTCCCTGCCAGTGACATTTACAGAGTAATCCAGGGGTCTTCAAACTACGGCCCTCCAGTTGTTCAGGAACTACAATTCCCATCATGCCTAGTCATGTCTGTGAATGTCAGAGTTCTACAATGCCTCATGGGATGTGTAGTTCCGCAACAACTGGAGAGCCGTAGTTTGAAGATTCCTGCAGTAATCAGTGCATTTTTATAGCACTGATCGCTGTATAAATGCCAATGGTCCCAAGATAGTGTCAAAAGTGTCCGATATGTCTGCCATAATGTCTTCCTCACTCACAGACATCAGGACATATCTTCCTCACTCACAGACATCAGGACACGTCTTCCTCACTCACAGACATCAGAACAGATCTTCCTCACTCACAGACATCAGGACATATCTTCCTCACTCACAGACATCAGGACACATCTTCCTCACTCACAGACATCAGGACACATCTTCCTCACTCACAGACATCAGAACAGATCTTCCTCACTCACAGACATCAGAACAGATCTTCCTCACTCACAGACATCAGAACAGATCTTCCTCACTCACAGACATTAGGACAGGTCTTCCTCACTCATACACATCAGGACACGTCTTCTTCACTCACAGAAATCAGGAAACATCTTTCTCACTCACAGACATCAGGACACGTCTTCTTCATCACTCATACTGTACATATCAGGACATATGTCTTTATCACTCATAAATATCAGGAACTATGACTTCATCACTCACATACATCAGGACACATATGTTCTTCACTCGCTTACATAAGGATACATGTCTTTCACGCTCACAGACAACAGGACGCTTGTATTCCTTACTCACAGACATCAGGACATATCTTCCTCACTCACAGACATCAGGACATATCTTCCTCACTCACAGACATCAGGACATATCTTCCTCACTCACAGATATCAGGACACGTTTTCCTCACTCACAGATATCAGGACACATCTTCCTCACTCACAGATATCAGGACATATCTTCTTCCCTCACAGACATCAGGACATATCTTCCTCACTCACAGACATCAGGATATATCTTCCTCACTCACAGATATCAAGATAAATATCTTCCTCACTCACAGACATCAGGACATATCTTCTTCCCTCTTAGACATCAGGACACATCTTCCTCACTCACTGACATCAGGACATATCTTCCTCACTCACAGACATCAGGACATATCTTCTTCCCTCACAGCTATCAGGACATATCTTCCTCACTCACAGACATCAGGACATATCTTCCTCGCCCCTCCACAGCTCAGTGCTCCAATGAGTGTGGAGGAGCGGTGAGGAGAGCTGTTAACAGTCTGCAGCTCTCCTCTCGGGGATCTGTGAGATCTGAGCCATCGGCGGTGTTCGGTGGCTCGGTTCTCAGTGCAGAGACGGTGGGGGACAGCTGCAGCATCGGACTGATGCTGCATCCACCTAGGTAAGTATGAATGTAAAAAAAAAAAAAAACATACTTCTCTTTTACATACAAGCTGGCACACACTGTTTGCAGCAGACTGAGAGGATGAGCTCACGGTGCCTCTCCTCACTTCTTGTCAGAGGTACTGAGCTCAATGGACAGCTTGGAGCCTGCAGAGTTTGACAGGCAGCACCGCCTGTCAAACTCGCCTATTGATTTCAATGGGGCCACTCTGCAACTGCAAGCCAAACTCGCTCGCAGTAGCAGCATAGTCCAACAATGTAAAACTACCATTCAGCAATGTAAAAAAAACAAAAAAAAACAAGAAGGCGGCAGTAGCACCTCATGAACACCTGTCAGCTGCTACCATGCCACTCGTTGAAAAGCAATCCACTACAGATCACTTTTGGAAGAAACTTGAAACACATCATCCATTTCACACTTACCACCAACCAGGTCACTCCTCAGCCACTTTCCATGTTAGCCACCTCCCTTCAACTTATATCCCAGGTGACCATTTCCCAATCTGCAGATGACAGACCCTACTCCAAAAGATATCACTCCCAGTTACTCCCCCCCAACCGCTGATTGATATCCCTCCATGGCCACCTCACACCCCCCTACTGAGAGAACTCTCTCCCCAGCCTGTCCCCATACACCCTCTCACCTGATGACCTGTGGATGGGGGAATCACTCCCGCAGTGTTATTGTGTTCTGCCAGTGGGGAGCCTTCCCAACCCACAGAATACAATGATCAGTGTTGCTAACTATAGCTGGCAGCACTGATTGTTTGGGGAAAAACCTGACAGGCTGGTTGTACTCAAGTTGATTAATAGATTGACTTATGCACAACCAGCTAGCTCATACATAGATGGACTATGGCTGGTCTCTGCTTAATTGGGTTAATTTCAATCCATGTATGGCCTGCTTAACCACTACGCAGTCCTTAAGCATCCTTCCACAAACCTTTACATTTTTCCGTCCCAGATTCCTTTATCCTCCTCATCTGTACATAGTGCCCACTGTCATACCCTCCACACTCCTCTCCTGAACATAGTACCCATTGTCATACCCTCTACACTTCTCTCCTATAAATACTGCTCACTGCCATACCCTCCACACTCCTCCCCTGTACATACTGCTCTCTGTCATACCCTCCACACTCCTCTCCTGTACATACTGCCCACTGTCATACCCTCCCCACTCCTCTCCTGTACATACTGCTCACTGTCTTACCCTTCACACTCGCCTCCTGTACATACTGCTCAGTATCATACCATCCACACTCCTCTCCTGTACATACTGTCCACTGTCATACCCTTCACACTCCTCTCCTGTGCATACTGCCCACTGTCCTATCCTTCACACTCCTCTCCTATACACACTGCCCACTGTCATACCCTCCACACTCCTCTCATGTACATGCTGCCCATTGTCATACCCTCCACACTCCTCTCCTGTACATACTACCCTCTGTCATACCCTCCACACTCCTCTTCTGTACATACTGCTCACTGTCATATCCTCCACACTCCTCTCCTGTACATACTGCTCACTGTCATACCCTCCACACTTCTCTCCTGCACATACTGCCCATTGTCATACCCTCCACACTCCTCTCCTGTACATACTACCATCTGTCATACCCTCCACACTCCTCTCCTATACATACTGCTCACTGTCATACCCTACACACTCCTCTCCTAGACATACTGCTCAATGTCATACCCTCCACATTCCTCTTCTGTACATACTGCCCACTGTCATACCCTCCACACTCCTCCTGTACATACTGCCTACTGTCATAACCTCCACACTCCACTCCTCTCCTGTACATACTGCTCACTGTCATACCCTCCACACTCCTCTCCTGTACATACTGCCCAGTGTCATACCCTCCACACTCCTCCCCTGTACATACTGCCCACTGTCATACCCTCCACACTCCTCTCCTGTACATACTGCTCACTGCCTTACCCTCCACACTCGTCTCCTGTACATACTGCTCAGTATCATATCGTCCACACTCCTCTCCTGTACATACTGTCCACTGTCATACCCTACACACTCCTCTCCTATACATACTGCCCACTGTCATACCCTTCACACTCCTCTCCTGTACATAGTGCCGGCTGTCATACCCTCCACACTCCACTCCTATGCATACTGCCTACTATCATACCGTCCACATTCCTCTCCTGTACATACCGCCCACTGTGATACCCTCTACACTCTTCTCCTGTACATACTGCCCCATCATACCCTCCACACTCCTCTCCTGTACATACTGCCAACTGTCTTTCTCTCCACACTCCTCTCCTGTACATACTGCCCCCATAATACCTTCCACACTCCTCTCCTGTACATACTGCCCCTATCATACCCTTCACACTCCTCTCCTGTACATACTGCCCCATCATACCCTCCACACTCCTCTCCTGTACATAGTGCCCACTGCCATATCCTCCACACTCCTCTCCTTTACATAGTGCCCACTGTTATACCCTCCACATTCCTCTCCCTCACCTGCACATACGCCCCACTTTTATACCATCCATACTCCTCTCCATGCCTCTTACTTACAAAAACAGTTCTTTAAAATTATATTGAATATCCTCAATGTTACCAGCTCTAGAATGGGCACACTTTTGTTAGTTCAACTAAAGGAAATCTTCTCAGTCCTCATATTTGTTTTGCCCATTGTTAGTACTCTTTTAATTTTGTGATTACTACTGTGATTTATAGAAGAACATAGGGGATGTTAGCTACTCTAAATATACAGCTGGTAAAAAAAGTGTCCCTGAAAATATTTTTGAAATGTTGGCAACTATGCACTTGGGCACTGCCCAAGGGCCACCGGGTCAGTAGGGGGCCCCATGAGAGGCTCCTGGAATCCTTTGATATTAAAGCGGTAGTAAACTTCGCTAACATTACTACTTTTTAGAGTTCCTGAGGTAGGTTATGCCATAATGTACTAGTATGCACAGCATATTAGCACATTAGGGTACACTTACCTGTCAGACTGAGCCCTCCAGCGCTGTAATCAATCCAGTGGGTCCCGGGCACTTCCATCCTCACCCGGTCTTCCTTCCCGGTTCTGTGCCTTCGGTCACTTGCCTTGGCCGGGCTGCGTTGCTGTCACTCCCACGCATGCTCATGCGCATTCTCTCTCTATATCGCTCTCATCCCCCCTCTCTCTCTCATCCTCCCTCTCTCTATTGAATTTGTTATATCAAAAAATTGTTTGCATTTTTATTTTATTTTTTTTTATAAAAAGCTACACCAAAATTCTCAGCACCGGGCCCATGATGTTCTTAATCCGGCCCTGCATACAGTGCAAAAATCATATATAAATGTAGACCTATGAAGTCCGAAGTATAAATGAATATACGATGAATAAACAACCAATAACATGAAAATGATGAAAAAATTTTTTTTTTTTCATTTATATTTTTTTTCATGGACTTGAATAGCTTGAATCAGCCTGCAATTGTTTTACAGACTGTGTGTAAACAATAAAACAAATCTGTCTATAAATGCAGTTTTGATACCCTTATGTATTCAAATTTGCTGGTACACTGAGCTGGAACATCCCCAGTTTTGTTCTGGAGTCTGGAGGGGCCAGACATAAATGTTGTATGCATTCCTACTTTTCCCTTTGTGTTTGGTTTAAACGTATCAAGTACTCTTCTGCCACATACACAGTGATCAGACCACAGAGCTTACACATACACAGTGATCAGATCAAAGAGCTCCCACCACATACACAGTGATCAGACCACAGATCTCCCACATACACAGTGATCAGACCACAGAGCTCCCACATACACAGTGATCAGACCACAGATCTCCCACATACACAGTGATCAGACCACAGATCTCCCACATACACAGTGATCAGACCACAGATCTCCCACATACACAGTGATCAGACCACAGATCTCCCACATACACAGTGATCAGACCACAGAGCTCCCACATACACAGTGATCAGACCACAGATCTCCCACATACACAGTGATCAGACCACAGATCTCCCACATACACAGTGATCAGACCACAGAGCTTACACATACACAGTGATCAGACCACAGAGCTCCCACATACACAGTGATCAGTCCACAGAGCTCCCACATACACAGTGATCAGTCCACATAGCTCCCACATACACAGTGATCAGACCACGGAGCTCCCACATACACAGTGATCAGACCACAGAGCTCCCACATACACAGTGATCTTGAACAAAAAGAGGGTGACCAACTAGTTTAGGGAAAAGGGCCGTGCCACGTCCAATAATATATAGACACAAAACAAAGGGTTCCCCTAGGTGGACTTTTCCGGCACTTGCATGGGCAAACAAAGTTTATACAAAATAGAGAGTGTTTATATATAATAAAAAACATATAATTTTATTCGTGTTTAAAAATACAATTGTTAAAAACAAGCAATAGATATCTAAGGTAACATAGTAGAACTACATAGTAACCATGATGAGCAATACATAATGAGGCTTGAGAAGAGCTCTTCATCACGACTCATTATGTATTGCTCATCATGGTTACTATGTAGTTCTACTATGTTACCTTAGATATCTATTGCTTGTTTTTAACAATTGTATTTTTCAACACGAATAAAATTATATGTTTTTTATTATATATAAACACTCTCTATTTTGTATAAACTTTGTTTGCCCATGCAAGTGCCGGAAAAGTCCACCTAGGGGAACCCTTTGTTTTGTGTCTACATACACAGTGATCAGACCACAGAGCTCCCACATACACAGTGATCAGACCACAGAGCTCCCACATACAAAGTGATCAGACCACAGAGCTCCCACATACATAGTGATCAGACCACAGAGCTTACACATACACAGTGATCAGACCACAGAGCTGCCATATACACAGTGATCAGACCACATAGCTCCCCCCACATACAGTGATCAGACCACAGAGCTTCCACATACACAGTGATCAGACCACAGAGCCGCCATATACACAGTGATCAGACCACAGAGCACATCTTGGGACACATCTTCCTCACATGGGACACATCTTCCTCACTCACAGACATCAGGACACATCTTCTTCCCTCACAGACATCAGAACACACGTCTTCCTCACTCATAAATATCAGGACACATGTCTTCATCACCCATAAATATCAGAACGTATGACTTCATCATTCACATACAGTGCCTTGCAAAAGTATTCACTCCCCTTGGCATGTTTCGTGTTTTGTTGCCTCACAACCTGGAATTAACATGGATTGTTTGAGAATTTGCATCATTTAATTTACAGAACATTCCCACAACTTTGAAGATGTTTTTTTTTTTAAATTGTGAAGCAAACAACAAATAGGACAAAATAACAGAAAAAGTCAATGTACATAACTATTCACCCCCCTAAAGTCAATACTTTGTAGAGCCACCTTTTGTGGCTATCACAGCTCCAAGTCACTTTGGATAAGTCTCTATGAGCTTGCCACATCTTACCACTGGGATTTCTTCCCATTTCTCCTTGCAAAACTGCTCCAGGTCCTTCAAGTTGGATGGTTTGCGCTTGTGAACAGCAATCTGACCACAGATTTTCTATTGGATTGAGGTCTGGGCTTTGACTAGGCCATTCCAACACATTTACATGTTTCCCCTTAAACCACTCAAGTGTTGCTTTAGCAGTGTGTTTGAGGTCATTGTCCTGCTGGAAGAGGGACCTCCATCCTAGCCTCAAATCACACACCGAGTGGTACAGGTTTTGCCCAAGAATATCCCTGTATTTAGCACCATCCATCCTTTCCTCAACTCCGACCAGTCCCGACTGCTGAAAAACATCCCCACAAAATGATGCTGCCACCACCATGTTTCACTGTGGGGATGGTGTTCTTTGGGTGATGTGATGTGTTGGGTTTTGTGCCAGACATAGCATTTTCTTTGATGGCCAAAAAGTTCAATTTCAGTCTCATCAGACCAGAGCACCTTCCTCCATATATTTTGGGAGTCTCCCACGTGCCTTTTCGCAAACTCAAAACATGACATTTTGTTTTTTGCTGAAAGTAATGGCTTTCTTCTGGCCACTCTGCCATAAAGCCCAACTCTATGGAGCGTACGGCTTATTGTCGTCCTATGTACAGATACTCCAGTCTCTGCTGTGGAACTCTGCAGCTCCTCCAGGATTACCTTAGGTCTCTGTGCTGCCTCTCTGATTAATGCCCTCCTTGCCTGGTCCGTGAGTTTTGGTGTGCGGACGTCTCTTGGCGGGTTTGCTGTTGTGCCATGTTCTTTCCATTTGGTTATGATAGATTTGATGGTGCTCCTAGGGATAATCAAAGATTTGGATATGTTTTTTATAACCTAACCCTGACTTGTACTTCTCAACAACATTACCCCTTACTTGTTTGGAGAGTTCCTTGGTCTTCATGGCAGTGTTTGGTTAGTGGTGCCTCTTGCTTAGGTGTTGCAGCCTCTGGGGCCTTTCAAAAAGGTGTGTATATGTAATGACAGATCATGTGACACTTAGATTGCACACAGGTGGACATCATTTCACTAATTATGTGACCTCTGAAGGTAATTGGTTGCACCAGAGCTTTTTATGGGCTTCATAACAAAGGGGGTGAATACATACGTACATGCCAATTATCAGTTTTTTAATACTGAAAAATAGTTTATTGTATATATATTTCTAATTTTACTTCACCAACTTAGACTATCGTGTTCAGATCCATCACATATAATTCAGATTAAAAAAAACATTTAACTTAAGGCTGTAATGTAACAAAAGAGGTAAAAATCCAAGGGGGTGAATACTTTTACAAGGCACTGTATCTGTTATGGAGTTATTCCATGCGTCAAACAATATCTTCCTCACTCACAGATTTCAGGACAAATCTTCCTCACTCACAGACATCAGAACAGATCTTCCTCACTCACAAACATCAAAACATGCCTTTCTCATTTACAAACATTGGGACACATCTTCCACACTCATATCAGGACACATGTCTTTATCACTCACGGGCATAAGGACACATGCCTTCCTCATTCACACACATCAGGACACGTCTTCCTCACCTACAAACATCAGGACATATCTTCGTCACTCACAGACATCAGAGCACATCTTCCTCACTCACAGACATCAGGACATAGCTTCCTCACTCACAGAAATCAGGACATATCTTCCTCACTCACAGACATCAGGGCATATCTTCCTCACTCACAGACATCAGAAAACATCTTCCTCACTCACAGACATCAGGACATATCTTCCTCACTCACAGACATCTGGACATATCTTCCTCACTCACAGACATCTGGACATATCTTCCTCACTCACAGACATCAGGACACATCTTCCTCACTCACAGACATCAGGACATATCTTCCTCACTCACAGACATCAGGACATATCTTCCTCACTCACAGAAATCAGGACATATCTTCCTCACTCACAGACATCAGGGCATATCTTCCTCACTCACAGACATCAGAAAACATCTTCCTCACTCACAGACATCAGGACATATCTTCCTCACTCACAGACATCTGGACATATCTTCCTCACTCACAGACATCTGGACATATCTTCCTCACTCACAGACATCAGGACACATCTTCCTCACTCACAGACATCAGGACATATCTTCCTCACTCACAGACATCAGGACATATCTTCTTCACTCACAGACATCAGGATAGATTTTCTTCACTCACAGACATCAGGACACATCTTCCTCACTCACAGACATCAGGACATATCTTCCTCACTCACAGACATCTGGACATATCTTCCTCACTCACAGACATCAGGACATATCTTCCTCACTCACAGACATCAGGATGGACATATCTTTCTCACTCACAGAATCTGGACATATCTTCCTCACTCACAGACATCAGGACATATCTTCCTCACTCACAGACATTAGGACATATCTTCTTCACTCACAGACATCAGGACATATCTTCCTCACTCACAGATATCAGAACATATCTTCCTCACTCACAGACATCAGGATATATCTTCCTCACTCACAGAAATCAGGACATATCTTCCTCACTCACATACATCAGGACATATCTTCCTCACTCACAGACATCTGGACATATCTTCCTCACTCACAGACATCAGAAAACATCTTCCTCACTCACAGACATCAGGACATATCTTCCTCACTCACAGACATCTGGACATATCTTCCTCACTCACAGACATCTGGACATATCTTCCTCACTCACAGACATCAGGACACATCTTCCTCACTCACAGACATCAGGACATATCTTCCTCACTCACAGACATCAGGACATATCTTCTTCACTCACAGACATCAGGACAGATTTTCTTCACTCACAGACATCAGGACACATCTTCCTCACTCACAGACATCAGGACATATCTTCCTCACTCACAGACATTTGGACATATCTTCCTCACTCACAGACATCAGGACATATCTTCCTCACTCACAGACATCAGGATGGACATATCTTTCTCACTCACAGAATCTGGACATATCTTCCTCACTCACAGACATCAGGACATATCTTCCTCACTCACAGACATTAGGACATATCTTCTTCACTCACAGACATCAGGACATATCTTCCTCACTCACAGATATCAGAACATATCTTCCTCACTCACAGACATCAGGATATATCTTCCTCACTCACAGAAATCAGGACATATCTTCCTCACTCACAGACATCAGGACATATCTTCCTCACTCCCAGACATCAGGACATATCTTCCTCACTCACAGACATCAGGACGGACATATCTTTCTCACTCACAGAATCTGGACATATCTTCCTCACTCACAGACATCAGGACATATCTTCCTCACTCACAGACATCAGGACATATCTTCCTCAATCACAGACATCAGGACATATCTTCCTCACTCACAGACATCAGGACATATCTTCCTCACTCACAGACATCAGGACATATCTTCCTCAATCACAGACATCAGGACATATCTTCCTCACTCACAGACATCAGGACATATCTTCCTCACTCACAGACATCAGGACACATCTTCCTCACTCACAGACATCAGGACATATCTTCCTCACTCACAGACATCAGGAATATCTTCCTCACTCACAGACATCAGGACATATCTTCCTCACTCACAGACATCAGGACATATCTTCCTCGCCTACAGAAATCAGGACGTATCTTCCTCACTCACAGACATCAGGACATATCTTCCTCACTCACAGACATCAGGACACATCTTCCTCACTCACAGACATCAGGATATATCTTCCTCACTCACAGACATCAGAAAACATCTTCCTCACTCACAGACATCAGGATATATCTTCCTCACTCACAGACATCAGGACATATCTTCCTCACTCACAGACATCAGGACATATCTTCCTCACTCACAGACATCAGGACACATCTTCCTCACTCACAGACATCAGGATATATCTTCCTCACTCACAGACATCAGGACATATCTTCCTCACTCACAGACATCAGGACATATCTTCCTCACTCACAGACATCAGGACATATCTTCCTCACTCACAGACATCAGGACACATCTTCCTCACTCACAGACATCAGGATAAATCTTCCTCACTCACAGACATCAGGACATATCTTCCTCACTCACAGACATCAGGACATATCTTCCTCACTCACAGACATCAGGACACATCTTCCTCACTCACAGACATCAGGATAAATCTTCCTCACTCACAGACATCAGGATAAATCTTCCTCACTCACAGACATCAGGACATATCTTCCTCATTCACAGACATCAGGATATATCTTCCTCACTCACAGACATCAGGACATAAACACTGAGCAATATCAGGGCACAAATTTCCCACATCACAAAATTTTCCAGCATAGAGAATTCATGTTAACTTTCTTCAAAGACACAACGCCACATTAGAGACCATTATGATGGACAACCAATATATGAAACCATAGAAATGCAGGTCCTATGTATACAAACCTAGGTGAATGTTTACCTGCAGGAAGAAAAACTTCCCACTCGCGAAGCATAAACCTCCCACTTACAGCTATAAAACCTGCACATTTTATTAAAAAAAAAAACTCTTGTTCTCCGGTCATACAGAGCAGACATGAAGTCACACAGACATTCACAGAATTTTAACCACTGACTGCTCCTGCCACCATCACTCGGCTGGCGCAAAGCATATAATTGCTCCTGGAAACGTCTGCAATCTGGTATGGAGATCACCTCCACCAAGACAGGCTGACTTTTGGAGGGGGGGGGGGGATATATAATAAAGATATATAGATCTATTTTCACTGTTCCTGTGAACCTCAGTTCTGATTTCTGCCCTACAAATACCTCCGCAGACTATTTTAGCAGCAGGGTTGGATGAGTAATCAACTCAAGCAGGGGGGCAAGATGCAGAGGTTGACCATGTTACTGTTATCTGTAATGTCGCTATCTGTATTGTAACAAGAGGGAGGAAAGCTGGGGCAATAGCGCAGATGTTCTGCATGAAATATCATTCCTGCAACCTTTTTTTTTTTTTTTTTCCAGCAGCAAAAGAGTTAAAACAGTAATGGTCGGAGCATAGGGCATGCCGCTGTGCTGGATGTCTCTATGATTCAAGTTATAAAGGTAGCAAAAGTGTATCTTCTCAAACCTGTACCTGTGACTCCATGACATCACGTCTACCTGAGCCCTGGGTCTGCAGTGCCACCCCCCCCCCCACCTCAATATCACAATTTGTCTCCCCGTCTCACCCATGCACAAACAACAACCATTGCATTTTCCTTCTATCCATTTTCTAATGTTCAAAGGATACCAGAGAAGCCCCAGCATCGCTCCTGCGGTCTGGTCCTAGCAGCCGTCTCTTCTCTGTCCCTCTCGCTCAGCCTGATTCTCTTAGGAATGTTTAATGAGAGAGGAGCATCTAGATCACCTCCCTGTCATTCAGCGCCAGCGAGGTTACCCCCCTTCTTTTATAGACAATCTTCGCCTTTTCGCTTGTCTCTCCCTCCCCATCCTTGCCCCTCCTTCCCTTTTCAAATCCTCTCTCCCGCCCCCCCCCCCCCCCCCATTTCTCCCTAAGAGATTCTTCAAATCTTTCACTTCACCCCCCCAACCACCAAGCACTACCAGTCATTCAATAGTTGAGAACGGTAAACAACATCCAACGTCAGAGGAGAAGTATAGAACATGTTATCTTCTTGTGCCATTTTTACACATGCTGAAATCTTATTTTTCCCCCTCCTGCTTCTGCAGTGGAGCTTAACGTTCTCATTGCCAGTAATTTCAGCAGCACACCTCTCTGCAGTGTGAAGTCCCCTGGCAACAAGGCAGTTAATACGCCAGTACCTTGCAGAACTAGGGAATGAAGTGCTTGGAGATCTAGGAGACCTCACATCCCTCAATAGATGTCCTGCTGGGAGATGAAACGTAGCACAAGTGCCAGTCTGATGTTGCCTTGTTTAAAGGGTTAGTCCTCCTCTAACTGATATTTTCAGTTTGCAGTAGATGCTAGAGAGGTCAACCATTTGCCAAGTCCTTATATCTCTCTTGGACGGTATAGGAGGAGAACCTCGTGCTTGAGTTCAGCTACCTGCTGTAGCAACTATGAGGGGGTCCCACTTTCCACATTTGATTTGTTATTTATATATCAGAGAATGCTGGAACACATAAAGGTGGGTGGGAAGATGCAAACCACCCAGGTGGAGAGGAGCGATGGCAGGGAGATCGTGTTGATGGAATATTCAAGACAAATAAGAAGGCAGGAGGTGACTCAGCTCACCAGGCTCCATCTAAAACCAACATATCCCTTTTGAATGCACTGACCCTTTAATGAGGTATTAACCTGTTCCTTGTACTGCGGCAGGTCGGCTTCTGTCATTGTACATCGCGCGCGTACACGGCAATCTGTGGACGCGCGTGCCCGTTCGCTAGCGGGGGAACCAAGATGCAGGTCTGGCGCTCCAGAGAGGCAGAACCAGTGTTGCCAACCGTCAGTATTTTTAGGGAGAGAATATCACCGGCTCCAGGTGGGTCAGATCAAGGTAAAAGGCATCTCCTTCAGTCTAGAAGTCCAGGTGCTGGCAATGCTATGGCAGTTAGACATCAAAGAAATTCTGGACAGCCCCACTCCAAAAATATTTGCCTTTATTTAATAGGGTGTCATCCAAAATACAGGTCACAGCAAAATGGAACAAAGCTTACGCATTTCGCACTACAAGGAGTGCTTAGTCATAGCTCATGACTAAGCACTCCTTGTAGTGCGAAACGCATAAGCTTTGTTCCATTTTGCTGTGACCTGTATTTTGGATGACACCTTATTGAATAAAGGCAAATATTTTTGGAGTGCGGCTGTCCAGAATTTCCTTGATGTCTAACCATCAGTATTTTTACTGGCAGCCAGTAAAAAATGGGCACTTTTCTCCTGCCACTAAATGCCAGTGACAGGAAAAAGTTACCAGTAAAAAAATATGGCTGTGATGCTTGGCCCGGCCAAGACCATTTGAACGCCTTTTACAATGTGTTCAGGCAGTGCTGGCGGGGGGGGCGGGTCTGGTGGAAGGAGTGCCTGAGCATTTCGTGTGCTGTCATAGTGCAAGGGAGCCGAGCGGAACCTTGTTTGAGCAAGCTGGTAGCGGCACTGTCACTGCTATTTGGACAGAAGTGGACTGAAGGGACCATCTGGCAAGGACAGAAACTGTCACTGTGACTCAGGAGGGGGCGTGTCTTGTCGTGTCGGTGTCATCATCATCTGTGCTGCTGCACACTGCTGTCAGTGTCACCGGAGAGTCAATTTCACGTGTGTGTGCATCTGCCCATTTTCACTTCTTGTCCTCCTCAGTGTCCCTGAGCTACTACTGTACTTACTAGTAAATCTATCGTAAATAAAATAAGAATTTTTTTTTTGCTTTAATATTTACCTTAAATCACATTGCTAATTGCATATTGTACTTGTTTGTAGCCTAAAAACTAAAATGTGCGCTTAAAACTGTTATTGTGTAACTTTTGGAAATGCCAGTAAAAACTTGGCTGTGCCAGTAAATTTTGGGTGTTGTGTCGGTAAATTTTAATCTGGTAGGTTGGCAACACTGGGCAGAACGGGGATCTGCCAGTGTAAACAAAGCAGATCTTCGTTCTGTCAAGGGAGTAGAGTGAGATTTTCTGTTCCTAGTGATTAGGAACAGTGATCTCTCTCTACTCCCTGTCAGTCCCCTCCCCCAAACGTTAGAAAACACCTTCCTAGGGAGCATTTAATCCTTTGATTGCTCCTGGAGTTAACCCCTTCCCTTTCCAGTCTCATTTATACAGTTATCAGTGCATTTTTATAGCACTGATCGCTGTATAAATGTCACTGGTCCCCAAAAAAAATGTCAAAAGTGTCCAATCTGTCCGCTGTAATGTCACAGTCCTGCTAAAAATCGCAGATCACAGCCATTACTAGTAAAAAAATAATAATAATAAAAATGCCATAAAACTATCCCCTATTTTGTAGACGCAATAACTTTTGCACAAACCAATCAATATACGCCAATTGGGATTTTTTTTTTACCAAAATATGTAGAAGAATACCTATTGGCCCTAAACTGATGACGAAATATTTTTTTTACATTCTTTTTAGATATTTACTATAGCAAAAAGTAAAAAATTTTTTTTTTTTTCAAAATTGTTGCTCTTTTTTTGTTTATAGCTCAAATAATAAAAACCGCAGAGGTGATCAAATACCACCAAAAGAAAGTTCTATTTGTGGGGAAAAAAAGGCATCAATTTTCGTTTAGGTACAACGTCGTTGTCGGACTGCGCAATTGTCAGATAAAGCGACGCAGTGCCGTATCGCAAAAAAATGGCCTGGTCAGGAAGGGTGTAAATCCTTCCCAGGGCTGAAGTGGTTAAACCCAAATGCAAACATTTTTTCAATTGCAGCTTCCCAATTCTTAGATGTGATGGTTGCATTTGTTTTCATTTTTTTCAGCAGCAAAAGAGTTAATACAGTAATAATCGAAGCATATACGCCGGTATGCTGGATGTCTCCATGATTCAAGTTAAAAAGGCAGCGAAAGTGAATCCGCTTAAACCTCAAATCAGTTGAGACCTGTACCTGTTACTCCATGACATCACCTCTACCCCTTCTTCTTTCCTTTATTTTCATCTGGTGATCTGGCCAGCAAGTCTGTTGTTTTTTCAACAGAACAAGCTCTCCTGCAGATGTAGCAGCTGAGAGGTTTGAGACAAACCATGTACCACTGAGAGGAGTGCTTACAATGATCAGCTTTAATTATTTAACTTTTTTTTATAGAAACCCTTTATCTCAAAAGGAACAACACAGGAGGTATGTTACTGGCCAAATCACCAGGTGGGACAGAGGGAAGAAAGCCTAAAAAAGAAAACTAATGCAGCCACCACCTCTAATGATTTGTAAGCTGAAATAGATTAAGTTTTTGGTTTAAGGTTTAATATCACTTTAAATTGACCATTTTATGCATCATACTAGAAATCTATATGTGTATGTTATATGTAACAGCTCCTTTTAATGTTTTCATATGGTGACAAAGGAATTGTAAATCAGTGGAATTTTATACTTAGCCATGTTATATATAACTTGTGCATCGAAAGTATAACATGAGCACTTTTTTGCAAACACGTACTAATTCATGTTTGAATTATGCTTAAAAGAAAAGTTTGGATTTTTTTTTTTTTAAATTATACTTATCTAAGTGGATGCAGCACCAGTCCAATGCTGAATCTGTCCCCCACCGGCTCTAACACTGAGAACCAAACAATCAAACACTGCTGAATGTTCAGTTCCCAGAGCTCCATGAGCAAAGAGCTGTTGATTATCAGTCACTGCTGTCTGCTCTGCCACCCCCCCCCCCGCGTGCGCGTGCACTCACAGGAGCGCTGAGCTGTGAAGGGGGTGGGAATGGCTGGCTAAGGCTCTCAGTGGCTTGCTGAGAGGCT
Organism: Lithobates clamitans; assembly: GCA_037952925.1. NCBI lineage: Eukaryota > Metazoa > Chordata > Amphibia > Anura > Ranidae > Lithobates > Lithobates clamitans. The sequence goes on along the minus strand of JBBGZY010000996.1, from coordinate 3,652,294 downwards.
AAGCCAGGTGCCAGTCCAGGCTCCTGGGTGGATCCCGACCCTGCCCATGCCTGGACCGGCTCTGTGACGTCAGCCGTCGGAGGGCTGTGACGTGAAAATGGGCCACAGGAGTGCAGAACGAACTGCACTCCTGTGATCCATAGGAGAAGTACAGCCAAATGAGTTTTGGCTGTACTTCTCCTTTACGCTGGGTTCACACTAGTGCGAATTGGATGCAGTTTTCCCCACAGCCAATTCGCATGACAGGAGATTGTGACAGGCTCTCTATGGAGCCGGTTCACATACCTCCGTGGTGGCTGCGGAGCGGATTGCACAGAGGCCCTGTGCGTCTTTAGCTCAGTTTCAGGGCCAAATTCAGGCAAAAGTTTGGCCCTGAAACGGAGAACAGGGAAGCACCGGACCTCTGCTGCGAGCCGCATGCGGCTCAGATGTGAACCCAGGCTTAAAGCGGAGTTCCACCCAAAAATGGAACTTCCGCTTTAAGTGACGGTGACCCCCTGACATGCCACGTTTGGCATGTCATTTTTTTTGAGGGGGGGGGGGGGAGCGGATACCCTCTTATTAGAGGCATCCAGCTCCCACTTCCTCCCGGGGCACCGCGGCACCGGAAGAAAGATCACCTCTCCCCCTCCCTGCAATCTTCTGGGACACATCACAGGTCCCAGAAGATTGTCTGGCCATTCACAGCGTGCAGGGCGGCTCACGCATTCGCAGTGCGTGCCCGGCTGTGAAGCCACAGCCGGGCGCCCACAATAGTGATGCCGGCGCCGCAGAGAGGAGGGGGAGAGAAGCGGGGCTTTGTACGCCCGCATAGCTGGACCGTGGGACAGGTGAGTGTCTGGTTATTAAAAGTCAACCGCTGAATTTTTTGTAGCGGCTGACTTTTAATTTTTTTTTTGCCGGAACTCTGCTTTAAAGCTGTGATTTCGATCCCAGATTGTTTTAGAATTTGTAAGGAAACATAGTAACAAAGACACAAGTTTCCTTTTACCCCGGCTTTCCATTTTGCTTCAAAGCTGGCTAAACCAACTTTGCACATAATAAACTCAAAGTACAACTAATGGCAAAACCTTATTATTTTAGTTTTGGATATAGTGGAGAGGGGTTAGAACACCTGTCATGTTTTTATAGCTGTTAGGGAGATTCACACTCTCTATTTGTCCTGTTTACCTTTATCACCAAAAGTTAAGGTAAAATAAAATTGATCTCAGTCTTTCCAGGCTAGAGGAGAGATGTGGGAGATGTCTTTTAAAATCAATAATTTTTATTAAGTTTTTCACAAAGAAGAAGTACAGAAAAATAGAAAAAGAATATAAATTCCTAGTATGCATTAGAACATATAATAGAGGGTTGCTTGAATTGTTATATTGAAACAACAGAAATCATGCTTATACTTGAACAGTAAGTATAGTATTAGCATTAATCGATTGGTAGGGGCATTGACTCCGCATCCAGACACCCCATCTGGGAACTGATGTGGGGTCTTTTTAGACCCCCATCTCTCTGTAAAGAGGACCTGTCATGCCCTATTCATATTACAAGGGATGTTTGCTTTCCTTGTAATAGGAATAAAAGTGATCAACAAAAAAAAAATTAAAGAGAAAGTGTAAAAACAAAAAATGTAAATAAAATAAACAATAACAAAAAAAAATAAAAAATTGAAAGTGCCCCTGTCTCCACGTGCTCACATGCAGAAGCGAACGCATACCTACGTCGCGCCCACATATGTAAACGGTATCCAGACCACACATGTGAGGTATCGCTGCGAACACTAGAGCAAGAGAAACAATTTTATCCTAAGACATCCTCTGTAACTTTTTTAAAGCTTTGCCTATGAAGATTTTTAAGTACCGAAGTTTGGTGCCATTAAACAAGTGTGCGTAATTTTAAAGCGTGACATGTTAGGTATCTAGTTAGTCAGCGTAACATCATCTTTCACATTATACAAAAAAATTGGCCCAACTTTAGTGTTTTGTTTTTTTCAATTTATGAAACAGGTTTTTTTCCCCAAAAAAAGGCATTTGAAAAATACAGTATGACATAAAAAGTTGCAACGACTGCCATTTTATTCCCAAGGGTCTCTGCTAAAAAAATATATATAATGTTTGGGGGTTCTGAGTAATTTTCTAGCAAAAAAAAATGATTTTTACATGTAGGAGAGGACTGTCAGAATTGGCCCGGTATGGAAGGGGTTAAAAGAATGACAAAAATGCTATACTTACCTGCTTTATGCAGTGGTTTTGCACAGAGCAACCCCAATCCTCCTATTCTCGGGTCCCCCGCCAGCACTCTGGGCCCCTCCCCCTTGCCGAGTACCCCCATAGCAAGCCACAGAGAGTGCGGTTCAGCCCCGCTCCCACCTTGCTGGCTGTGATTGACAGCAGTGGCATCTCAGTCAATCACTAGGGAGAGACCCAGGAGAGCCTTGGGTCTCGTGCACATCGCTGGATCGAGATCGGGCTTAGTTAAGTATTGGAGGGGACAGAGGGGGTAGCTGCACACTGAAGGCTTTTTCACCTTCATGCATAGAATGCATGAAGGTAAAAAACCTTCAGTCTTTACAACCACTTTAAGATTGCTGTTCATAAGAAGCATCAGCTGATGTGAACCATGCCTCCCAAACAATAACTCTTTAACCACTTGCTTACTGGGCACTTAAACCCCCCTCCTATCCAGACCAATTTTCAGCTTTCAGCGCTGACGCACTTTGAATGACAATTGCGCGGTCATACAACACTGTACCCAAATGAAATTTTTATCATTTTTTCACCACAAATAGAGCTTTCTTTTGGTGGTATTTGATCACCTCTGCGGTTTTCATCTTTTGTTAAAAAAATTTAAAAAGACTGAATTTTTTTTTTTTAATTTTTTTTTTTTTGTATATTTTGTTATAAAAAATGTAAAACAGGTAATTTTTCTCCTTCATTGATGTACGCTGATGAGGTGGCAGTGATGGACATTGATAGGCGGCAGTGATGGGCTCTGATGGGTGGCAGTGATGGGCACTGATGGCTGGCAATAATGGGCACTCTACAGTTACACTGATAGGCAGCACTGCTAGGTGGCACTGATTGGCACTACTGGTGGGCATTGATAGCTAGCACTTCTGGGCATTGATAGGTGGCACTTCTGGGCATTGATAGGTGGCACTTGTGGGCATTGATAGGTGGCACTGTGGGCACTGTTAGGTGGCACTGTGGGCACTGTTAGGTGGCACTGTTAGGTGGCACAGATGAGGCAGATGTGCCTCTTCTACTTCGGGACCTTTGTCCCTCGCATCTGAACCGGTGATCGGCTTTTTTATCTACTCACGCTGTCAGCGTGAGTAGAAGAAAAAACGATTACCGATCTTTTGTTTACATCATGTGATCAGCTGTCATTGGCTGACAGCTGATCACATTGGAGGGGCCGGAACCAGCCCCTTACTCGGATCGGTGATCAGCCGAGTCTCAGTGGCTCGGTGATCACAGCGCGCTCCCTGCAGGGCACGTGCACAGGGGAGGCCGTCATATGATGGCCTCCCGGGAATTCAGGTCCGCGCTGTGGCCGTCATTTGGCCATAGTGCGGATGTCAAGTGGTTAAAGACATACAGTACGATCAAGAGTAGTTGATCTGCATAAGGCTGGAAAAGGATACAAAGCAATCTCAAGTGTTTAGGCATCCATCATTTAGACAAACTGTCTGTAAATTGAGACAGTTCAGTGGTGCGGCTACTCTTCGTAGAAGTGAGTTCCCAGCCAAGATAACTCCCAACACAGAATCCTCAATGAGGCAAAGAAGAACTAATGAGTAACAGCTAAAGGCTTGAAGACTTCACTGGAAGTGGCAAACATCCCTGTTCATGAATCTACCATACATAAGTCTACCATACATAAGTCTATAAGTCTTTGAACAGTCTTTGAACAGGCAGAACACCACAGAGGAAGCTGCTGATATTCAAAAAAAATTTGCCAAAGAGCACCTTAGCAAACAACAATGCTACTGGGAAAATGTTTTGTGGACTGATGAAACAAAATTTGAACTGTTCGGGAAGAATACTCAGTACTACATACAGTATGCCACAAAAAGGGCACAGCTTACCAGCATCAAAACATCATTCCAATAGTGAAATATGATGAAGGGAACATCATGATTTGGGCTCGCTGTGCTGCCTCAAGGCCTTGACCACTTGCTATCACCAAGGGGAAAATGAAATTCCAAGTTTACCAAAATATCCTACCGGAAAATGTCAGAGTGGCTGTCGTCAGCCGAAGCTTAGTAGAAGATGGGTGATGCAGAAGGACAATGACCCTAAGCATTGAAGTAAATCCTCCACGGACTAGCTACAGAAAAAGAAAATGCGCCCTTTGGGGTGGCCCAGTCAGAACCCAAACCTTAACCCCATAGGGATGCTGTGGAATGACTTCAAGAGAGCCGTTCACGGTGGGGGCGTGGCCAACCGGAGCTGAAGATGGACGCTTAACTGAATAGCTCAGCAGCCAGGGGACACAATCCAGCGTAATCGGCCCACACCACGACTCCATCCGCACCCATCCTTGCTCCAGGCACTCAGGAGACAAAGATGCAGCCATCCAGGAAAAGATTTACGGAGCACAAGCCCCAAAAACTAACAGAATTCGCCTACAAGCCGGCGGGCTGGGACTCCCAAGATGGCGCCGACCAGGCCGCGCCGCCCGAACCATACACGGACCTCCCGGATGATCTCCAGGACGCACAGCACTCCACAGGTACGATTCCTGACAAGTACCAAGCCCCAGAGAGTGACCCTCTCCCCAGCAGCCCAGCAAAAGCTCGGATGAGGCTAGATACACTGACGCTGCACACACAGCGCCAGCTAATTGAGGCCCAGGCTCCCATCCCCTTCTCCATAGACCAGGCCCTGCACTCCTCCATGGCCTCCTTCCCCACATCAGGGCAGCCAGTCATGGACACTACTCTGAAGGACATGCTTCTGTCCCTTCAATCCTCCCTCATGAATGATCTTTCATCCATGTTTCACAGAGTCACCTCTGACATTCACAAGCTAGATGACAGAATAACTAATGCTGAGAGAGGAATACAGGCCTGTACTTCCACAGTAAATGAAGTGATTGATTCTTATGACAATATCAAGGAGGAACAGGCATGGATGCGCGCCAAAATGGCGGATTTAGAAGACAGGTCACGCAGGAACAACATTAAACTGAGGGGAGTCCCGGAGTCCATACTCCCGGTGGACTTACCACGCTACGCGAAAGAATTAATACATCTAGTGATACCTGAAGCTTCCCCCAGAGACGCCATTATTGACAGAATACACAGAATTGCCAAACCGTCCCACCTGGCAGCCTCAGTCCCTAGAGATGTATTGATGAGGGTTCACTTCTATCAAACCAAAGAAAAGCTCCTTATGGGCCTTAGAGCAAAATCTCCACTACCCAGCCCCTATACTGGGATACAACTTTTCCCTGACCTGTCCAAGTACACCCTCCAACTGCGACGGCAACTGAACCCGATAACCAAAGGTCTGCAGAACCACAAAGTACCATACAAATGGCGCCACCCAGCTACCATCCTTGTTGTCCACAATGGCCAGACGCATGCAATAGGAGACCTAGATAAAGGCCTAAAGCTCCTCCACTCCTGGAGCATAATCCCTGATATGGCTACCCCTACCACACTAACCAACGGTGCCTTACCTCCTCGTAGACAACAAAATCATCTTCTCACCTGAGGATGTTCGTATCTCCACAACAATGGCCGACAACTCATCCCACAGATCCCCTGAGCTCTGACAGTCCGACACCTTAACTCTTACCTCCGGTGATACTGACTCTGTTTACCCCCACGTAGAGGATTTAACGGTGTCCAACACCCCCTCTAATCTTCGGGCTAGCTGAATTATACAGCAATATCATATCCAGCAACTGCGAACCGAAAACCCGAGTTCCTTTTCCACTAGTTTCCATACTTTATACCAGTATTCTGTCAATGCATTTCTCTATTGGTTACTGACGTATTGCTCTATCCGCAGCACTCTAGTCCACCTCTATTTCAGACCCTTGGATTGCCACTGGAACACCACTGCGCTCTAGCTCCTAGACTCACCTGCAAACAGAAGCATCACCATCCCTATACCATTGCCTCAACACATCTGCACTCGGACTTCCGCCTCAGGATCGAAGCAGCCGACCCCACCTGCCATCGGACTCATCCTCCAGCAACGAACCGTAAGTGTTGCACTCAACACCCAACACCCCCACGGACACAAAATGCCATTCACTATACTGTCATTAAATACCAACGGCCTCAACCATCCTGCCAAGAGACACTCACTGTGGAGATCCGCTACAGATCTTCACAGCGACATCCTTTGTGCCCAGGAAACACATCTGCTCACAAATGATACACCCCTATGCAAGAACAACCGCTATCCCCAGGTGTTCCACGCCACCCATTCAACTAAAACCAGAGGGGTCATGATTGCAATCAGAGACTCACTGGACTTCCTACTTTTAGATATCGAAAAAGACCCCGAAGGCCGTTATCTCATACTTACTTGCAAAGTCAACAAAGTGACCTATACCATAATCAACCTCTATGCCCCGAACTCTGGCCAAACTAAATTCCTTCACAAGGTCCTGCGTAAAGCCAAACACATCCAAAAAGGTCACCTAATATTATGTGGAGACTTTAATCTCGTCCCTGAAATATCCATCGACTCAACATCATCGGCAACCAGAAGAGTCTCACCTCTGAAAAGATTCATCTCCTCTCAAGACCTCTACGACGTTTGGCGCTGTCACCACGGCTCCGAACGGGACTATACTTTTTTTTCTTCCAGGCATCGCTCCTATTCAAGAATAGACCTGTTCTTAACCGATAAGTTTATTCTACAAAATGTATCTGCCTCCACAATCCACACCACGACATGGTCGGACCATGCCCCAATCTCTATCACGATCCAAGACTCTAACTTACAAAAAAATACATTTATATGGCGAGTAAACAACCACATCATTTAACACAATCAATATGCGCCATCTATTGCAGAACAAATAACCGATTTCTTTTCACTAAACAAAGGCTCGGTGCCCGACCCTGCCGTGGTGTGGAGTGCGCACAAAGCATACATGAGAGGCATGTTAATTAAATTAAGTTCCCACCATAAGAAAAAGAGGACGCAACGTATCAACGAACTAACAACCCAAATAGCAACCCTAGAATCGAGACACAAATCTGACACCCGAGACCAACTGACAAATCACCTATTGACACTTAGACAGGAACTTAGAACACTACTCCTTCACTCTTATGAATTCCTCCAGAAAAAATTTAAGGCTACATCGTATTCTACCTCTAACAAAGCAGGGAAGAAACTAGCACAAAGACTAAAAGGCAGACGAACCAAAGCCAAAATCTCTCAACTTATCCACCCTCATACCAAAACCCCGCTGAGCAACCCCCAAGACATAGCTAATGCCTTCAGTGCTTACTATGAAGACTTATATAATCTAAAACAAGACCCGCTCACACCCCAACCCACCCCAGACGACATTGACCACTTTCTCAGAAAAGTCAAGCTACCCACACTGACGATAGACCAACTGAATAACTTAAATGCCCCCTTCACAGAAATAGAAATAAAGAAGACTATTACCTCACTACCTAGCGGCAAAGCCCCAGGCCCTGACGGCTTAACTGGGGAATACTACAAGCAATTCTCACCCCACTTGACCCCGTACTTAACGGAATTATATAACCACGTTGCCTCCTCTTCTGCTTTCTCTAAAGAATACTTGAACGCGTTGGTAATAACATTGCCGAAACCAGGGAAACAGTCGAATATACCTCAAAATTTCCGCCCAATCTCTCTACTTAATCTCGACCTAAAAATTTACGCAAAAACCATAGCAACAAGATTGATCAAAATTATGCCCACCCTTATACACCATGACCAGACGGGGTTCACAAAAGGTAGACAATCATCCGACGCCACCAGACGGATGATAAACCTGATCCACCATGCTGAATCCACCGGAACGCCTTCTCTGCTCCTATCCTTGGATGCAGAGAAGGCGTTCGATAGGGTACACTGGACCTACCTAGAAAAGGTACTCCAAAAGTTTGGATTCCAGGGTCTGATTCTTAGAGCCATCATGGCACTATACTCCAACCCCGAAGCTCAGGTTTACACAGAGGGCATGCTCTCCTGCCCATTCCCCATAACCAATGGCACCCGTCAAGGCTGCCCTCTATCTCCCCTCATATTTAATATGCTCATGGAGCCCCTGGCAGAAAGTATCCGTTCACATCCCAACATCTCGGGCTTACACATTGGAACTACGCATCATAAGATCAGCTTATTTGCGGATGACATCATCCTTATCCTATCCGACCCGACTGTTTCCCTGGCTGAGGTACACCATATGCTCCAGTGGTTTAGTTCGATCTCCTACTACAAGGTGAACACATCCAAATCCTGCATTCTAGACATAAATATAAACGCCACCATAAAAAATCTTCTACAACTACAATATCCTTTTGTATGGGCAGACACTGATATTGCCTACCTGGGCATTAAACTCCCAAGAAACACTAACAACCTCTATTCAAGCAATTTTCCCCCACTACTCCAGACTATACAGCAAACGTCACAACAAATAGCAAAACAAGAGCTATCTTGGACGGGAAGGCTTGCGGCCTTTAAAATGGTCTGCCTACCCCAAATACTTTATTATTTCAGAACCCTACCAATTCCACTACCTGCTACATTTTTTAGATCCTTACGCACAATATACAACAAACTCCTGTGGAACGGTAAACGTCCCAGGTGTGCACATCAACAACTGACTAAACACAAACAAGTGGGGGGCACGAGCTCTATAGACTTTGAAGACTACCATATAGCAGCCATTCTGGCCCAACTACCCTGCTGGTTCCACCCAACTCCAACTACCCTATGGGGGCAAATTGAATGCTCCTCAATTACAAGAACAGACCTGAAAACCTGGCTACTGAGCACCCCCCTGGGCTCACTGATCCCAAAATCCCTATCCCCAACTATTAAAGCATCAGCACAAGCCTGGAAAAAATTATCCATCTCAATGAACCATACCCCCCATGAACCACAAACACACATCCCTCTGGCCTTCTTGAAACATATAGCACCTGAACTACCAGTAACCTCATGGACACACAAAGGCGTAGGGCCCCTACAACATCTACTACAAGACAACTCCCTCAAACCATTCTCCCAATTGCAATCTGAATATACAATACCCACATCTGAACATTTCACCTACCTCCGTATACAACATTGCCTCAAAACGGTCCCCCTTCCTCTGTACAACATCCACCCCAAGACTTGGGATTATCTCACCAACCCTAACACAAATCTCAGAGGAATCTCATACTTCTACAACTCCCTACACCAAAAACATACCTTCACCAAACTAAAGCCTCACAAGAAATGGGAAATAGATCTGAATCACGAATTCACAGACAATCAATGGCATCAAGCACTCAAGTCCACATACAAGGCCACGAAATGCGCGGCCCTTTGGGAACTGGCGCAAAAAATCTCTCTGCGTTGGTACATGACCCCAGCCAGAATCGCGTCCATTAACCCTCAAGTCCCCAATATCTGCTGGAGATGTAACTCTTCCCCAGGGGATCTTCTCCATATCTTCTGGTCATGCCACCTTCTTAAAACGTACTGGGATAGTATCTTCCAGCTAATCTCAAACATCACACACATCAAAACTCCCCCCTCCCCAGCACTTGCGATCCTGAATCTTACTATTGAGGATCTTCCTCACCCCTTTAGAATAGTGACCACCCACATCCTGATGGCAGCTAAACTTAACATAGCTAGGCATTGGAAGTCAGACACACCCTTAACCCTAACCCAAGTCGTAGATTTGGTATCATTACACTACAGTTATGAGCACACATCTGCTTCTGACACAAACCAATATAAAAAAATACAATCCAGCTGGCAACCATGGACCACCTGGATTAGAGGCTGCGCAATCCCCGTCTAAGTTGCTGCATTAAAATCCTTTCCTCTTGACCGAGCAATACTATGAATAGAGTATGTTTACATGTATATTTTCAACTAATAACCTTCCAGAACATTTCTTTCTTCTTTCTTTGGAATGCATTAACACAGATGGTCCACTTCACTCCTGTGACTCTAGAGATCCCACTTGGGGTGTCACACTAGTGAAGTGGATCAACAACGACTACAATATACCGATGCTAGAGATACTGGTTATTATGTACTCAATGCATTAATTCATTGTGTATGGACAAAGTTTTACTCTACCCAATGTGGAGCTGTTTTCAATGCATTGTCCACTTTTACGTCATTGCACGACGTACAATGTTCAATTGTACAATGTATACTATGTGAAAATGAATAAAAATTATTGATTAAAAGATGACACAAATGTGCCCACACTGGAGGGCCGGTCTATTCAAAAAAAAAAAAAAAAAAAAGAGAGCCGTTCACATCAGACATCCTACAAATGTGGCTGAGCTGAAGCAGTTTTGTAAAGAGTACTCGCACAGTAGCAGTTACTGCTGATGGATACTACTGGCTGCTACTGCTGGTGGGTACTGCTGGTGGGTACTGCTGGCCAGTACTGCTGGTTGGTACTGCTGGTGGGTACTGTTGGTGGGTACTGCTGACGGGCACTGCTTCCTGGTATTGCTAGTTGGTACTGCTGGTGGGTACTGTTGGTGGCTAATGCTGGTGGTTACTGCTGACGGGTACTGCTGGAGGGTACTGCTGGCTGGTAATGCTGGTTGGTACTGCTGGTGGGTACTGCTGGTTGGTAATGCTGGCGGGTACTGCTGGTGGGTACTGCTGTCTCGTACTGTTGGGGGGTATTGCTGGCTGGTACTGCTGGTTGGTACTACTGGCGGGTACTGTTGGCTGGTACTGCTGGCGGGTACTGTTGGTGGGTATTGCAGGATGGTTCCTGACCTGCCACTCCCGAGCATCAGTGTGACAAGAGGAAGCATGCGGCTGCAGTAGAGAGCAGAGCCAATGTTTCCTGTATCGCTCCTGTTACAGTCAGTACATTTGGTATCACTCCGCTTGTGACAGGAATTGGCTCTGATTCCTGTAGCGCCAGCTCCATTCTGCACACTGATGCTCAGGGATGGTGGGTCGGGAACCCGCAATCTTGGCGTGCTGACCTGCCATCCCAGGGCAAGAGGTGGCGGGCCAGCGATTGGGCACCCCTGCTTTACTTCATATACAGACTTAATTTACTGTCGTGGGTTTAGTTACACTTTAAAGTTTCTTCAGCAATAAACCTTAAAAAGACATCCCCTAGACTGTGTTATTGGATCTGGGGTGAAGACAGCTGGAATTCATGCACAGCCTGTTTCCCTAAAGATGCTGGCGCCTGCACCCGGAGCTGATGGACGGATAGGTTTGAGGTTCCAACATCACAGGCTCCCTGGACAGGTAAGTGTCCTCATATTAATTTCATCTGTAAGTATAACTTTCCTTGTCATGAATGTAGCACCCTGGAGTTTAGGCAGGGTTGCTTATCACAAATTTACTTGCCAGGAGTAGTTATCCTGATTGATTGCTAGAAATCTATTGATTTCTCCCTAAGTTTGGCCTTGTTGCACTTTTTTCTTCTACCACTAGGTGTCCGGGTACTTGGTGGTACTAGATACAAGAGGGGCAACGCAAGGTCAGGTTATGGGTAAGTGGGGTATCTCAGCCAATGGGCAGAGGTTTTCTTGAATCCCTTAGTCTGCTGGGAGAGCCTATATATTCAGGTGAGGTCAGATGATCTGTGCCTTCTGGATGGCTGTCTGGGTGGACATGTGTCCTATTGCCCGGGCACATGGCTAGGCCGGAGATTGGGCCTAACCCGGGCACATCTGGCTGCTAGGCTGTCTGAGGGCCTATCCAGAAGCAAGAGAGCAGCGCAGGGTTGGGACTGCGGCTTGCAGTCCAACCGAAAGTGACAGTTCTGTTGGCTGGAGAATCTGTCATGGTCGGAGGTAGAAGGGAAGCTGTCGCCACTAAGGGACCAACCACCTTATTACCAGGGACCACAGCGAGTAACTAAAGCAAGTACCAGAGCAGTATTCTCACCAACCGGGGGCGGTGAGGAATCTGGAAACTTCAGTGGGAATCAAGCCAGGGACCCAGCCAGCGGAGGTGACGCTTGCAGAGCAGCCTTGTTTGTCATGCCAGGGACCGAGCGGGCCAGATGGGGTGAAGCTTGAGCGGTATCTAGAGTGCCAAGCTAGGGACCCAGAAGAGAGGCAGGGGTGGCGCTTGAGGAAGATACCACCGTGAAGATTGGAGGAGCGTAAGGGATTCAGTGCCAGTGAATCAGTGGGTCTAGTGAGATCGGGAGCTCAGTGTACTGAAGAACTACAAGGAGCGATTGTAGTGAAATAGAAAGGAACTGTTCAATTTGTGTTTGGAGCTGTTAAAGACTGTTGCCATAGAAGACAGCATTCCTACACATGCATATGTGGCGTCTTGCTGGATGCCTTTCCCTGTATGGCTGTCCTCCTATTAAAGTCTCGGAGTCTGCCAATTAATCTTGCAACTACCTAAGGGTTTCCTGGCCCTAAACCTCTCTCCCCTAAAAAAAGGTTTGTTAAGAGAAATAAACTTTCTTTTGCATCCAAGAAGTGTCTGGCGCCCAATAACTTTAACAACTATACCATGCCTCACAACCCACTACATACAGAAGGATATCAGTTATCCCTGGCCCTGGAGGTCCTCATCAGATCAAGGGAGGCCTGGGACCTCGCTACATGAACATTTGTCCATGTGAGCGATTACATATGGTATGTATGAAAAAACAATATGTGAACTGACTAATTAAAATGTCTGTAATGCCATTAATATACAGAATATGTATAGCAGTCTTTTATATTATAAAAACATTTTTGAAGGCAACCTTAAGCATCTGTGACATGACTCAATCAGTGCGTCTAGCCTTTTATTCAAAGCACAGGTAGTAAATCATTGTGAGAACATTTATCATGGTTCTTCAACCACTCCATGCTCTATATCTCTGCTTTCTATTCTTCCTCTTGCTTTGTTTTTGGATGGTCAAAGCTCTTAGCATCACAATATCTATGGCAGATCTCTTGATGCATTGCCATCCACAAAATCATGTGCAATGAATGCTACGCTTAAAGATTTTTGGTTTCGCAATTGAACGTTCCCTAAATACATTAGTACAAATAGTGGTTAAAGGTTCTACTTAAGTAAACATACACACTACATTATTTCCATGTAACTTGATATCGAATGTTACAATTTGAAAGATTGGCATGGCAATCAAAAAAAAAATTAAAGGGCTTGCAATTTAAATTTGTTGAGTCATTGATGGTATTATCAAATGCTGTGACAAATGATTTTTCATTTTTTTCACACAAACTTTCAAAATGAAAATCTACTTTTGTATGTGTAGCTTTATGTTGGGGTCTGCGGACCTCCTGAAAGTATCGGAAGCATGGCTGGATTAAGAGCATCATGGGCCCGGTGCTAAAGATTTTGGTGGGTCTCTTCTTTTGAAAACTGTTAGTTTTAATAGTTTCAATAATAAAAAAAAAAAAAAAAAAAACTACAAAACAGTATACATGTCATACATCAATGAGTGCCCATCGGCAATGCAATTGCTCAGGAAATGAGGGTAAGGCATATTAATCCTGCGAAGGAAATAAAATAGTCCAATAATTACAATCGGAGCTGGAGTAGTACTACAACGTCACAACCATCTAATGGTGATGGGCTGAATGCAAGGAGGAACTTAAATGAACATAGTATTTAAGAAAAAAAAATAGAAAATATGGGTGGGTCTTTTTGAGGAAATAAATAAAATGAAACTGCAAGCAATTTTTTTGTCAAAACAAATAAAATATTTAAACAAATTATTTGAAGGGGATGGAGGTGAGAGAAAGAGAGAGGGTGCCTTTGGGTGGTTTTAGTAGTGTAGTAATGTGGCACGCCTAGCATACCATAGCAAACTGTAGGAGGGAACTGTGGGAGGGAGGGGATGCCATACAAGCGATGCATGGGAACATGCGCGCTCTGTCACATCTGCATGATGTCCATGCAGCCTTATGCCCTGTACACACGATTGGATTTTCCGACAACAAATGTTGGATGTGAGCTTGTTGTCGGAAAGTCCGACCGTGTGTATGCTCCATAGAACATTTGTTGTCGGAGTTTCCGCCAACAAATGTTTGAGAGCAGGTTCTCAAATTTTCCGACAACAAATTCGGAGCGCGTATACACAATTCCGACGCACAAAACTCCACGCATGCTCGGAATCAAGCAGAAGAGCCGCACTGGCTATTGAACTTCATTTTTCTCGGCTGGTCGTATGCATTGTACATCACCGCGTTCTTGACGTTCGGAATTTCCGACATTTGTGTGACCGTGTGTATGCAAGACAAGTTTAAGCCAACATCCTTCGTAAAAAAATCCACGGTTTTGTTGTCGGAAAATCCTATCGTGTGCACATAGCCTTACACTTACCAAGCATGTAACAGGGCAGGGTATTTACTGTGACAGACACTTCCCTGCTAATCTCTGCATCTTTATCCACCTCTTCTCTGTACACCCGTGCATTCAAATAAAATAATTCACATGTCAATGCAACCCGATTTACATATCAATGCTGCCGCAATTTACATATCAATCATGTGTACACTGCACATAGAGCAGGACTGGGCAGCATTAGCGACTCACTTACACCACTAGGTTGGGCCTATTTTAAGGTAGGGGCCTGGAGCTGCAACTCCAATAGCCCTATAGTAATCCGGCCCTGACTGGGAGGCCAGAAATCGCAGAAGAGGTGAACATATATATAAGTTCAGGTGCAGCTTTATTCCTGATATTGGTTTAGCGACAAAATTGCTTTAACATCATAGCAGAGAAGGATGGATGACCGGACTCCAACATGCAAAGGACCCAAAAACGTTATTGTAGAAATCCATCATAAAAACATGATTACAGCTCCACAAAGACAGTCACATACTGTACATTAATGTGTTTCACGCTAATCATAGTGTCTCAGCTGTAAACCAACAACAAACAACAAATCCCTTCAGTTCTCCCACATAGAGGAGTTTATCTCCCATGGTTGAGACACAGGTACTTTCATTCTATTACTAGGGTAGGACCCACTAATTCGGGGTACTTTGTCGCAGTAAGTGGGCTTAGCACTATATGACCATATAGTGTGACCAAACCCCCCGTATTTTTGAATATGTTCAGGTGTTTTTAACTAGCCTTGCAGGATAAATATCATTTTTGTATGTGTGCGCTGCAATCTGTTTTGTACTGTTTTGGCTGTAAACCAGACCAGCACCTCCAGCAGGGAGATTAAAGGGGCAAGTGGAAGCAAACCAGCCTGGAGTGGTGATACACTTATGTTGCTTTAACATAATACATTAATCTGTTAATTATCCCACATATTTTAATGTGGAACCCCAGCCATTTTTTTCCCATTTTTTTGGCACAATGTGTAAGGGTTCATACGATTTTATTGCTGTCTGTGTTCACGGTGAGAGATCCATTCTCCGTTTCTGCTCCAGTGCCTGTTGACTAAACCATGGTGGCTTCCCACATTTACAGAATTATGGAATTTTAAAGGATACTTTTGAAAATCTTTCTAGCTTTGATAGAGAAAAGAGTGGTAACATTAAAGCACCAACATGAGAGGGTCTAAAGCTGAACAGCAAGAAACATGCTGATAGGAGGAAAGACAGCAAAGCACTAGGAGGATGGGCTCATCAGTTTTCTGTTTCTCCTTGACTGGGCGGGTGGAGGACATGTGGGGAGGTGCAGCGTGTTGTGGTGAAATACTCAGAGAGTCCATTTGCAGAGAACAGAACTTATGAATGTAGAATCCAGTAATTTACAACAAACCCGGCGGGAAGGAAACCGACCGGAAACTGTCACAGTATATAACAGCAGTATGGAGCAGAACAGGTCTCAGATGTGCTGAAAGCATCTATCTTGAGGGCTGAATTTGACCTGGCCAGTCAGTACCCAAATGAGGTTTCCAGGAAGGATGTCATGTCCCTATCCTTTCGTCTGGAACCTCTCCCTGCCGCTAATCATGGTCCCTGTCAGATGGGTGACTTGTTCCTACACTACCCACACGTGAAATGCGTGCCAGGCCCGGGAGCCAGGGTCTTAAATAGACTCCGCATGACCCAAGATGACTGCCAGAGTCACATAGGCTGGCAACATCCAACCAGATAGCCACCCCAGTGAAGCAGGAAAGCATAGAGGAACCCTAAACCCTTTTCCTCTCCTCCTGCAATGCTCCTGGCAGTTGAGCACCACCTGCAGTGAAGAAGTTAGATCTGCCTACAGGCAAGACCTGTAAGAAGTATTGGACTGCAGGCCTGTACTGTGAAGACAGGTGAACTAGTCCTTTAAAGGCCCTGTGAGGACAGAAAAATGGAAGCTGTCACTGATTACTGAACTCCAGTCTTACCTTTAGTCTTGCACATGTAGCACTGACCCCCGAAGGAGCTGCTGAAATAAATTGGGTTGTTACCGTCACCCCTTTACCTGTAGTTTCACCACATCAGGAACCTAGAGTCCATGTTGAGCTTTGTATCCAACAATGTATGCACCAGTCACTTTAGTATTTTTCCAATGCTTTAATGAAAACTCTTGAAAGAAGTAGCAGTGAAGAGGTAGAAAGGAAGTTGCAGGAAAGTTCAAATACCTTTTTCAGATCATTGAGGGATTGAAGATCTTAGAGACAATTATACCTTCAGTCCAAAGATCTTTGCCCACCCGGATAGGTCTCTCTCACTGACCTAGCAGCCGGAATGGAGCACAAACAAAAAGTCTCTGCCACAGACTTTAGAGAAGCAAAATAGCTATACGATCCTCTGCCACAGGACGTAATGGTTTTAGATGAACAGCAACACAGTACCAGAACCTTTAAGCAGACCCGGTAGTACTGTGTGGTAAGTTAGGTTTAGGATGCATCCTCCAATTGCGTCACCAGGCCCCTCTTGAGACACCAGCCTTCCACACAGTCCTCTCCAAGATGAGACCTCCCATGGATCTTCTCATTTGCTTGGCTACTTCCTGCAGGACAGACAGCACAGGACCACCTCTAAACCAATGAGCCCCAGACAACCTCTGGGCCCACTCATATTAACGAAACCTGAAAGGAAGCCGTCACATACCTTTAGGCCAGGAGGGCCAGCAGGTGAAAGAGAACCAAAAATGGCGTCTGCCCCTTAAGTACTCTCTCCCAGAATGCATAGCAGTGGACCACCTCTGCCGAGTTACCTCTGAGAAAGAAGAGCACTCAATACACTTCAGCTTGTTGCTTTTCAACACTGGCCTGTGATGACGACACCTACAGGCGACAGTGTGAAACTGCACACAACACAGCCAATGCTGGAACAGAAGCTAATTTAGCATTAGATTAAATCTGTACCATGTATTAACAGATAACCCACTAAATATACACATATAGCGCCTGATCAACAGGAGCAGGGCACTACACACAGTTGTACAGCCCCTCACCTGTACTAAAAATGCTTACACTAAATTCACTGCACAGTTTGAGCTATTCTGCCCCTTTCGTTCATTGGATTGCAGTTCTTTCAATCATGGAGGGTCAGAATGCAAATACAGTCTGCATGCAATTATGGTCTTTCTAGGAACGCCCAATTCTCTAAACTGATATCCACCCAGCATGGCTTTTGATATTTGAATAACTCCTCCCACTGCTTGCATCAAAGCTGAGGGAAAGCTATGTACATATGGCCCCTCCCACTAGCCGTGATCTGTCTGCATTGCATAGTTACATAGTTACATAGTTACATAGTTACATAGTAGGTGAGGTTGAAAAAAGACACAAGTCCATCAAGTCCAATGTGTGTGATTATATGTCAGTATTACATTGTATATCCCTGTATGCTGCGGTCTTTCAGGAGCTTTTCTAATAGTTTTGTGAAACTATCAATGCCCCCCACTGAGACCATCACCTGTGGAAGGAAATTTCACATCCTTGCCGCTCTTACAGTAAAGAACCCTCTACATAGTTTAAGGTTAAACCTCTTCTCTTCTAATTTTAATGGAAAAAGTTTTATTCCTATGGTGGGGTCACCAGTACGGTATTTATAAATTGAAATCATATCCCCTCTCAAGTGACTCTTTCCCAGAGAGAATAAGTTCAGTGCTCGCAACCTTTCCTCATAACTAAGATCCTCCAGACCCTTTATTAGCCTAGTTGCCCTTCTTTGTACTCCATTTCCAGTACATCCTTCCTCAGGACTGGTGCCCAGAACTGGACAGCAAACTCTAGGTGCGGCCCAACCAGAGACTTGTAGAGCGGGAGAATTATCATTTTATCTCTGGGTCGATCCCCTTTTTAATTCTGTTTGCTTTGTTAGCAGCAGCTTGGCATTGCATGCCACTGCTGAGCCTATCATCTACTAAGACCCCCAGGTCTTTTTCCATCCTAGATTCCCCCAGAGGTTCTCCCCCCAGTGTATAGATTGCATTCATATGTTTGCCACCCAAATGCATTATTTAAAATTTTTCTACATTAAACCTCATTTGCCAAGTAGTTGCCCATCCCATTAATTTGTTCAGATCTTTTTGCAAGGTTTCCACATCCTGCGGAGAAGTTATTGCCCTGCTTAGCTTGAGATTGAACTGTCTTACCCCATCCTCCAAGTCGTTTATGAATAAGTTAAATAGGATTGGTCCCAGCACAGAACCCTGGGGGACCCGACTACCCACCTCTGGCCATTTCGAGTACTCCTCATTTATCACCACCCTCTGAACTCGCCCCTGTAGCCAGTTTTCAATCCATGTACTCACCCTATGGTCCATGCCAACTGACCTTATTTTGTACGGTAAACGCATAAATTGCATAAATTGCATAAAGCCCAGAGATGACTTCACTGCGTTGAAAACAATGCATATAATGAAAATAAAAAGTTTTAATTAAAAAACTGATTGGCATGTTGATGAAGGGGCAGACAGGAACTAATAAAGGCAAAATATATACATATTAAACCTCAGAGCTGTCATGCTTCCATCTAAAAAGTAATTCGAGAGACCTGTTGCCACCACGTAGCCTCCCTGGCGGTATGATTATGTCAGATTTTTGCGTCTCAAAGCGGTACAATTATTTTGCATAGAAATTTGGCGTTTTATATTGTAGGCCTGTAATTCTTAGCAATAACACACTTATATCTGTCCAAACAAGATAGATATCCCGGGTATGATAAAGTTTGAAACACAAAATCATAAATTATAATACAGTATAATAAATAAATATAAATAATTATAAAAAAATAATAATACAATAATAATAAAATGAATTTCCCCACGATTCACTATCGCTCAATTCTGCAAGTGTTCTAATTTACTATCACTGTTTTCTAGCTGGTCTAAAGCCACTTTTGACGTAAAGGGACACTTTTTGGTTGCTATGGACAATCTCCAGTTTCCAGGCAGAAAGAACAGTATATATCATATAAAACTGCATGCAGGGCATTGGACAAAACACTAGGGACAAAGGGGATGTGAAATCATTTCATACAGTACTGTAATCTGTAAGATTACAGTGTACTGTATGTGTTATGATTTTTTAATTTTTTGCATTTGCCGCCGGGCTCTGCCCTCGTGCGTCGCAACGCTTGCAGGGAACGGAGCCCGTCACACATAGGCTTCGGGCGGAGGACAGAGCCCGCAGACACAGCGGGGAACATCGCAGGATCCTGGAGACAAGGTAAGTACACTGCTCCAGGATTCTGCAATGCAATCCCGAGTGTGGCTCAGGGTTATTGCTAATGGTACTGAAATTTAACCCCGAGCCACACTCTGGAAAACTGCCAGGGAGGTTAATTAAATGCATCTTTCCAAGATAAAAATTCTAATTTATTGTTTTAAATAAACTTTTTACATTGAAAACCTATTTTAATAAGTTGTGTTGATATTATAATGTTGGAAATTAAAGCAACTTAATTTTGTGGGTCATGCACAGTCCCAGTTCTGCATTCATTGATGTAAAAGGAAATTTAGTTGTGGTAACTTAATAAAATGGACTTGGTAACTCAATTTTGTTCTACCTTGAGTGCATTATTGCAAGTCTCCACCTCCACCAACTTAACACAGAACGAGTTGAGGCATGTTGGAAGGAAGACCTGCGGCACAGAGATATAAAATACATTTTGAAAGGTGAATAATTTGCTTTACAAAGAAATTTGGAACTATTACTATTTGTAATCCCTTATAGCCTATAGGTAGAGAACTAACGGTTAAACGTCAACACAAACGAACAAACTTTGTCCTAATATAGTGCTGGTTGTATTTAGCCTTGTAAACTAACCATCAATGCCTCATGTCAGTGGATAGGATTGATAGTGTGCCATTTGTGAAATCTGCTAAGCTTGAAAAAGTTTCTTTTTTTTTTTTTTTTGTGCCGGGGGAATCAATGTATTATAGATTTTAGCTTCTATGGCAAACTACATTCAAGACTTCATGGTTTGTTTTCATTTTGCTGTTATTCACATAGATTACCATGTTTTTAAATTTAGACAAAGGGGATTATTTACTAAAGGCAAATCCACTTTGCACTAAAAGTGCACTGCAAGTGCACTTGGAAGGGCAGTCGCTGTAGATAGAGGGACAAATGCAAGGAAAAAAAGAAAAATAGCATTTTAGCTTGTACGTGATTGGATGATAAAATCAGCAGAGCTTCCTCTAGTTTCAGAGCTTCCCCTTGTTTCAGAGCTTCCCCTCAGATCTACAGCGACTGCACTTACAAGTGCACTTGTACTGCAGAGTGGATTTGCTTTTAGTAAATCAACCCCAAAGTGCTATTGACCAAATTCAATAGTATTTTGGACAGGGATATATCTGTGTAATGCATAAAATAACTGCCAATTATTTTTTCACAGATCTCGTTAGTTTCTCCACTGTTGCTTTTGTGGAAAAAAAAACTGCTACAGGAGGAGGTATTAATTATTATATCATATAATTGGATTTCCCAGCCCTACATTGTATCTACACTTAGAGGATATGTCTGATTAGAGGTTTTTAATAGTCCTGTTATTCAGCAACATGCGCTGGGGCTGCAAAATATATATTTACAACTTCTACAAAAGCAGTGCTTCTAAAACATTACAGGCACCATAATCATGGCGGGCAACCTTTGCCATGTCTTTACCATGACTGCTTTCTTCCTTCAAAACATGGGGTAGTCTTAGACCCCTTTCACACTGGGGCGGTTTTCAGGCGCTATTGCGCTAAAAATAGAGCCTGCAAACTGACCCGAAACAACCGCTGCTGTGTCTCCAGTGTGAAAGCCCGGGGGCTTTCACACTGGAGCGGTGCGCTGGCAGGACAGGAAAAAAAGTCCTGCTAGCAGCATCTTCGGAGTGGTGAAGGAGCGGTTCACCACTCCTGCCCATTGAAATCAATGGGGCAGTGCAGCTAAATCGCCGGCAAAGCGCCTCTGCAGAGGAACTTTGTGGTGGTTTTTAACCCTTTCCCGGCCACTAGCGGCCGAATACCACCGCTTTACCACCGACGCACCTCCCGCCCCAGTGTGAAAGGGGCCTTAGATCACATCTATCCAGAAATCATTCTCAGGAAAGTATGGAAAGAGTCCAATCTGCTGAAATTCTCTCTTTCACTTGCAAGTGTTGTGGTGCAAGCACAAGGGACGTACTAAACTGCAATCAGCAAGTGAACAGTTAAATATTAGCAACTGCTTATTGCAACATTGTATCAAGCACTGTAGGAAAGAATAACATATTTTGAGAAACAAAAGAGTCATTACCATATACAGTGGAACCTCGGTTTGCGAGCAACGCTGTTAACGAGCGTTTTGCAAACCGAGCACTGTATTTCTAAAATTCCTAACTCGGTTTGCGAGTGTTGTCTCGCAAAACGAGCAGGATTCAGGCCAAAAGCGGTGTGCAGTACCGCTTTTGGCCTGAGGTGGGGGGCCCTGGAGCCGAGCAGAGCCGAAAGTCCCCGATCGGCACAGTTCGGAAATGCACGGAAAAGCCAGAGGACAGTTCGGCTGATCTCGGCAAACCTTGGAAAGGCTTGTGAACGGAGTCTTTCCGAGGTTTGCCGAGGTCCGCCGAAGTGTCCCTCAGGCCTTTTCAGCCGTTTCCGAGGCTCTCCGGCGCCCCCCGAAGTCAATGCGAAACGAATTATTTTAGTTTCCATTGACTTCAATGGGAAAACTTGCTTTGATATGCGAGTACATTGGATTACGAGCATATTCCTGGAACGGACTATGCTCGTAATCTGAGGTTCCACTGTATATGTGTATAAAGTACACTGACATCTAGTGAGGGTTCTCAGTATTGCAGCCAATAATCCAATCATCCCATCATCCCAATATGCAGTTTAGTACGTCCCAAGCACAATATTAACAGAAAGAGAGTTCTTTGAACACCTTGGTCAACATTTGAAAAAAAAATGAGACTGTCATCTGTGTTTTTAAGAACTGCAATTTTAGCACTAATATATATGGAACATTTGCCTCCCACAGAAGTAGAAAGCATACTCCTCACTCACTGCAAGATTTTATAAAGGTATATAAGTTCTTCAAATATGGATTATTGCAGTGATAAGGATGTTCAGGATTGTGATATCTGCTGATGGTGATCAAGATGATAATGATGTGAGAGATCTACCAAATCTCATTGAAAAAAACTTGGCTTTGTTATTTTTAAAACTGAAGAGTATGTTTAATGTGTCAAACAGGTGCATTGATGAGGTGGTTGAAGAATTACATTTTATCTCTCATTCAGCAGCAGGTCCCATCATTAAAGATATTCTACAGTCCTGTTTGAAAAGGCATAACTATGAAATCAATGAGGCTGTTGTGTCAGACATAATGACAAATCTTTGTGATGGCAATCCATTTATCTCTGCCTTGAACAGTGGTGGACCACTTTCTTCTGCATACAAGAGAAGGGCTTACTTTAAGGAATAGTTTGCTGTGGTGGAACCAGTAGGGTATGTACTCAGTAAGGAAGAAGACAGAAACATCCGGTATGTCCCTATCCTGGAGTCATTACTTCAGGTTTTAAACCAGAAAGAGATCCTTGATTTTATATTGCATGAGAGGGTAGCTCAAAAAAATGGTGAAACTCAGTATAGGGCATTTTCTGATGGCTTTTATTATAAAACAAATACATTGTTTTCCGGAAGTGATCCTACAATTGCTCTCATTCTCTATGTTGATGACTTTGAGATATGCAATCCTCTGGGCACATCCAAGAAAAAACACAAAATCACAGCTGTGAACTGGGTGTTGGCTGATGTTCCTGCACTGCTCAGATCTTCACTTACATCCATCTTCTTAGCAATACTCTGCAGGGCAGAGGATGTCAAGAGATTTGGTTACAGTACTGTACTGGAACCACTGATTAAAGATCTTGTGAGCTTGGAGGAGGAGAGCCTTTATGTCCCCACATTAGGCAAAAGGGTGAAAGGAGCAGTCTTTAGTGTTGTTGCAGATAATCTTGGGGCCCATTCTCTTGGTGGGTTTGTTGAAAGCTTCTCCAGTTCTCATGTGTGTAGATTTTCCCAGGGTAAGCAGTGCAGAGTTTCAGGTAAAAGAAGTGAGATCAGGAGCTTTCCAATTCAGAACCAAAGAACAGCATGACATGCATATCCAAGCCGTGCAGCGAAATGCTGCTTTGACTCATGTCTATGGAGTCAAGAAGCAGTGTGCACTTACAAAAAAGCTGAAATATTGAAATAACTTGATGGAATGAAAGCCTGTTCTAAAGTAATGAGTCTCAAGCATAGTCTTTTCTGAAGAACCAATGCATTCCACAGCATTGTCATATTGTTCTCTGATGGCATTTTGTATTTGAAATGGTTTTTTTTCAGTCAAAATAAAGATTTTTGCACATATACACTTGGAAGTGCAGTCGCTGTAGATCTGAAGGGGTAGATCTGAAATGAGGGGAAGCTCTGCTGATTTTACCATCCAATCATGTGCAAGCTAAAATGCTGTTTTTTTAATTTTCCTTGCATGTCCCCCTCAGATCTACAGTGACTGCACTTGCAGCGCAAAGTGCATTTGTCTTTAGGAAAATAACCCCCTGTGTTTGCAGTAAATGGGGGGTTTATTTACTAAAGGCAAATCCACTTTGCACTGCAAGTGCAGTCGCTGTAGATCCGAGGGGGACATGCAAGGAAAATAAAAAAACAGCATTTTTCGCTTGCACATGATTGGATGATAAAATCAGCAGAGCTTCCCCTCATTTCAGATCTTTCCCTCAGATCTACAGCGACTGCACTTCCAAGTGCACTTGCAGTGCAAAGTTGATTTGCCTTTAGTAAATAAACCCCATAGTCTGATTGTTTATTGTCTTCTTTCCTTGTAGTCGGAGGAACTGTTTACCTCTCTCCCCTACAACCTATGGCCAATATTGTGGTATTCCTATTTGTCTGTTTTGTATTTTTTTGTTTGTTTGTGTCGGGGGCGGTAAAGCGCCGGCTTTCACATTGGAGTGAATTGAGTGGCTCTTTCGGGGCACTTTGCAGGCGCTATTTTTAGCGCTATAGCGCCTGCAAAGCGCCTCAGTGTGAAAGTAGCCGTACTTACATTCCCTTGCATTTATGTATATGATGTTGGGCTCTGTACATTTTCCTTTGATATGTATGATGGTATTATTTTTCCATCCTGCTTTGTAAAACCCAAACATTGCTTTATTATGACTTGCCTTGTTGCCTTTTTATGGAAATGTATATGTTGATAATATTATTTTATTGTTTGTATACTGATAAAACAAAATAAAGATTACAAAAAAATAAAAAATGATATACTTTTGGGGCCGGTTCACACCAGAATGCAGTGCAGGAAACCCACGTTCCATGAGCGTTTCCCACACCATGTTCAAAATGCACTGCAGCTGTGTTCTGCAGTCGGTGTCAATATTAAGCTAATGACACCCCAAATGCAGATCACAAACGCAGTGTGTTTGCCCGCACTGGATCGCATGGTACAGAAGTACCATGTGATCCGGTTGCAGTGAGTTTCCAATTGTAGATACACTACTTTTAGTGCAGTACAATTTCAGCCCATCCAAAATGAATGGGCTGAAATCGCACCACAAAGAACTGCATGTGAATCGCATGTGAACATACAGCGCATTCCTGTGCAATTCCCGGTGTGAGACGGCCCTAAGTTTATTTGGCACTGTGGTTTTAAATATATTAGGCCTGATACATGGTACAAATCTTTATGTTTGAAACGTATTTTCTATTTATGTTAACTTTAATATTTATGTTAAAACACAACTGTTTTGTGCAATAAAGTTAATTGTTTAACAACTGTGTTTTGAATGCATTTATTTGTGAAAGCTAGTATAAAAACAAAGTGAAACACTAATACAGAAAATAACTTTGTACCAACTTGATTTTAGCTGTTTATTAACCTAAAGAAAGTGTGCTCATAATTGTAGCAATTAAGTACATGTAAAAAAAAAAATTTCTGTAAACCTTGCGGCACTGAATTAATTTGTTAGTGAATATACAAATAAAAAGCTGCTATCCCCCAAACTAGATGAGAATTCTAGTGCAAGTGAGAAAATGTGTGGTGGGGGGCGCTAGGTCCGTGTTGCCAGTGAACAAAATTACATATACAGTGTTACAATTTAACCGAATGTTTAAGTAAACAACTATGTGCCATACAAGAATCCTAAGTGAATATATAAATTCCAAAAATACGTTATTCACAATCATGCAATCCCTGCATTTATGAAAAAATGTAAAATTATAATGTCCTTGTGAAAAACCATATGAAAAAGATTGACAACATAAAAATACATGTAAAAGTCCACGTGCAATAAAAAGTTCTTATGCAGATCAATATATGTAAGTCCTCCACGATAAAAATTAAATTTCACAGATTGATATATGTGAGATGTCTTGCTGTGTAGATAGATAGACCACCTTCACCAGCTGTATTATACACTCATATTATGCACAAATTTTAAATTTTTTCTTAAATGCAGGGATTGCATGATTGTGAATAACGTATTTTTGGAATTTTTATATTCACTTAGGATTCTTGTATGGCACATAGTTGTTTACCTAAACATTCGGTTAAATTGTAACACTGTATATGTAATTTTGTTCACTGGCAACACGGACCTAGCGCCCCCCACCACACATTTTCTCAATTAGGCCTCATTCACACGGAGCGGACTCCGTTTCCACGGCCTCGGTCCGCCGCCTCATCGGGAGATCAGTCCATTGATCTCCGCTGAGCCGGCAGATGACAGGTCCCTCTCTGTTCACTGAGCGGGGAGGGGCTTGTCAGGCGCTGCTGCCTATGGAGAGATCGGATAAAAACGGACAGCATGTCCGTTTTCATCAGATCTTACCCGATCTGATCTGCCAGCGACGGATCCGGACGTAGGGCCATCCGTCTGCTTTTAGTGGATCGGACGGGGTCGGATGTCAGCGGACATGTCTCCGCTGACATCCATCGCTCCATAGGCTAACATGGAGCGCCCGTTCAGGTCCGCCGTCAAAACTGACAGGTGGACCTGAACAGTCCAATCGTGTGAAAGGGGCCTTAAGTACATGTGACTTAAAAAATTCTTGCATTATAAACACATGTTTTTAAGTTGAGTACTCAAAAATATTAAGTTGCTCCAATAAGTTTTTCCAGTTTCTGAAATTGGAAAAACTAATTGGAGCAACCTAATATTTTTGAGTACTCAACTTAAAAACATGTGTTTATAATGCAAGTACCGGTAATTAAGTGGGTGGTAAATAAAAATGCATTTATATCTAGCAGAAAAGCGAATTACCTCAACACAATGTAGGTTGTTGCTTCCACTTAATTTTACCTGACATTGTCATAACTTAAAAAGCTTGATGCATTAATTGTTGCGTTAATTTTTTTTGTTGAGCTAAGACATTTGTTTTTAGAGTGTTTGGTGGGAGATGTTTTTATATTAGTAAAAGTTTTTGGTTAAATATTTTCTTTTGCGCTAATTTTAATGAAGTTTCCTCTGAGAGATTTAACCAATTGCCATGTGCTAACGGTAGATTTACTACTCACGGGTGGCCGCTGCAGGCCTAGCGATGTACCAGTATGTCTTCCATTCAGGACTGTTTTGCTTACTATTGTGGTGCTGTAATTGGCCCACAGCTATTACATGGCACCTGGGCCAATCATAGCACCCAGTACCATCCATGTCATTAGCTTTATCCAATCACAGATCACGATAGTAAGCAAACTGTCATGAATGAAAGCCATTCATGATAGATAAAACTATTGCTTATAACAGGGATCATTCCTGATTCCTAACCCCCCCCCCCCCCCCCCCGAGTAGTACAGTGTCACTATGATGACACTGAACTACTCTGATGACAGAATGTAAAAAAAATGTAAAAAAATACATGTTAAAAATGTTTAAAAAAATGTTTAAAAAATTGAACATGTCAGTGGTGCTTTCACAATCACTGAGGACTACCTGCTGCTGAAGAAGATCCCAAGAGGAAGAGGACCCAGCACATTCCCGGTCCAGCCTGAAGACTTGTGAAAAACTTATTATAAAAAAATTAAGCAAAATATGGATGTGTGGGGGGAGGGGATTGGTGGCAGGGCTCAGAGTTGGGCTTTTAAGTGGTGTTAGTAGAAGGGCAGAAGAGGTTTGCTATATTGGTTGCTTAGCAGCAGAGGGCTGCAAGTTCAGGGTTTGCGCAGGTTATTGCGTTGATTTGACTTTTTTAGTCACTCTCAGCGGAAGCTGCTTGTTGGAACTTATACAGAGAGTGACGGTGATGGGAGTTGGAGACATAAAGACAGAAATGTGCGCTCTTTTGTTCATGGAACTGTAAGTTAATACTTCCACTGTTCTGAAAGTTTGCAAACAGTAATAAGCTACGTGCGCCACGAAAAGCACATTCTGGGAAAATGATTATTTAATCTTATTTAAGAGGTTTTGGAAAAGCTGTCTTACACATTACATTTTGGCATCAGGAAACCAGATGATCTTCTGTTACTATGGCAACTCCAACTATTGACGTGTCATGCCTGTAAACATCCATACAGAAGCCCTTGAAACCAGTTCAGTGGGTTCAGTATCTCCATGGATGACCACTGCTAGACTACACCATATTCCAGAGTCCTACTGTGTAGGTCTGGTTATACAGTCATTAAAAGGGAATGGACGGAGAACCCATTTGCCTGCAACTTTGGGAGCACACTCCTTTTTAGAAAAATAGCTCTGTTCTTGGAGCCCATTTTAGGACTGTGGTCATCAACCCTGTCCTCAGGGCCCACTAACAGGCCAGGTTTTATGTATTACCTTGGAGAGATGCGGACTAGAATACTGCAATCACTGAGCAGCAAATGATATCACCTGTGATGTATTTCAGTTATCTTGCAAACCTGGCCTGTTAGTGGGCCCTGAGGACAGAGTTGATGACCACTGTTTTAGGAGAAGCCTTTGCAATTCCAAGGAAGTCCATTGATTGGTATTAGAATGGACACAAGCCTCAGTCTATAATAGTTTGCAAATGCACTGCAGGGTCCTATGAAGGCAGTTAGAAAAAAAGGATAATGGGGTTCAGTGAATTATAATAGATCCAGAAAAGTTGCGGGGGGACTTAAGTGTACACTAAGAAGTATCCTGGAAAAACACAATGGAATGTTCTTTAAAATGAACATTACACCATATATAAAGTTATATATATATAAAGCCAAACCAATCCCACCCTATCTTGTAGAGACCATTGCAAATAAACTTATGCAAGCACTCTAAGATGGGCAATTGGGCCAAAAAACGCACTCAGGCTGTTAATTGTAGCCTAAATGTCAGACCTCCCCTGCAATGGATGGACAGGATACAGAAGAGTATAAGACTGGTTGAACATCCAATTCTTCAGATGATTCATCAGATCATATAATCACATAATGAGAAATCCATGTGGAAAGGTCAAACCATTTAAAGGATGAGCATTCCTTGCATCCAAGATGGCACTGGAGAAACTATAATAGAAGCTTACCAAACTTTTTAAGCCACATTCTGAAATTCATCAGATAAGGTAGAATACTTTTCAAAAACAACCTTTGTCATCAAAAGACCATTAGCAGCAAACATTTATATATTGAACATCTGAATACATAGAAGATATTTCTAATGTTCAGAAAGCAGATATCTCTATTAGTAACATATCGACTCTATCTCTTTCCACAAGATGTAATTTACCAGCATATATCCTTCTATCAGAAGACTACACAGTAAGTCCTCCATTATTGTGTAGCAAGCATCTGTGCAACACTTCATCAAAAAACTTGCAGTATCCCTTGTAGAGAATTAGGTAGTGCACCCCCAGCTTAGGCAGATATCAATATCAGAAGGATTTATGCACTTATTGTAAGGGTTAGGGCACTGCTACGAATTAAATGCAAATTGGATGATGGTTCAATCATTGAATAATTATTACCTCATACCATGATGCAGTTCTTGGACCCAAGCGGTTAATCGCCAGGCCATAATATTTCCAATGTATGATGGGGGGTAAAACCATCAGCACTGTGTAGGCTCCAACTCATTCGACACAGAATTTACACAGGGTTGGGAACAGAGAGAGATCAAAAAAGGTGACTATAAGTGTGCAGGAGGTAGGCTTTAAAAAGACTCCTTTATGTTGCCCTAAATAGGCATAGTGACAGCATATTGAAAACAAAATTACTCCCACTCCTACTTAATTTTCACTGCTTCTAGGTAAAAAGATGAAGATTATAAAGAGATCGTGAAAAACCAAGCGATTGGCAAGAGACTGCAGTCCCACCCAGAGCCACTGTGTAATCCATGCTAAGTCTGACTGCAAAGGAACTTTCAGAAATTATCTAAAACAGAGATTTGGTGGCACCTTTCACTTCACTTTACGTGACACCCACCCAGCATGCCTCGGTGATGTCACATGGTGGCCCCGCCCCTTAGCTATTCAAGAAATGTCAGATGGCGAAGCAGGCAGACGGCGGGAGCCTTCAGTGTGAGCAGAGCTTTTTTTTTTGGGGTTAGCGGTGGGTGTCATGATTGATGATGGATCTAAACCGGGGGACATTGTTTTTGTTTTTTTTAATAAAGGAATTGTCAAAAACTGGGGGATCTGGTGCCCCCCTTTTTAAAGGGGGCTTCTGGATTCCAATAAGCCCCCTGCCGGCAGACCTCCACAACCCCAAGGGTTGTGGGGAAGAGGCCCTTGTCCCGATCAACATGGGGACAAGGTGCTTTGAGGTGGGGATAGAGCCCCCCTGCTCCAAAGCACCCCCCCCATGTTGTATGGCCATGTGGCCTAATATGGCTCAGAAGGGGGTGGACGATCGCTCGTGATTGATATAACTTTCTACTGTATATAATGAAGATTTAACTAACATATCAGAATATGCCTTATGCACTGTAATTGAACTAATATGCTTAGTAGTAGATTCAATTACAAGACACTTTTTCCTTTCCTCTTCTTCTTCTCTAAAGCCTTGTACACACCGTTAGATTTTCGGACGACCAAATGTCCGATTTTTGTTGCATGTTTGTCTCATGTCGAAAGGGAAGAGGTTACTCACAATACAAAAATTTCCGTACGACAGAATACAACGTCACAAGTGTCTTTAGTTTCTGAGCATGCGTAGTCTTGCCCTTACTGATGAAACGAAAATCGGACGTTGAGTTCATATCCGACAAATATGTTATAGTCTGCACATCCAGCTTTTGTCTGCTGAAAAAGCTAAATCGGCTTTCGAAAGCACTGAATTAACGATCCGCATATCATCAGACAGCTCGTCGTACGAATTTTTCAAACAGGAAGTGGAGCCTTGCGGCTTCACAGCCTGTTTCCTACTACTCATGAGGGAGTCGCTCTGCGCTTTCTGAATGGGGGGAGGAGGGGAAAAAAAAGGAAGTGATGTACCTTGCCGCGGTGCCTTGGGATGGAAGTTCCAAAGAAAAGATAAAAAAAAGGTATGAAAAAAAATATCCAAAAACGAGGGGGGGAGGTGGGGTGTGCTTATGTTTTCTAAGGAGTTTAATTTTTGCCTGGAACTCCGCTTTAATTAAAACAATAACTTAGGCCAATCTCGTTGATCAACGTAGATGTAAAGATTCTTTCTAAAATAGTTGGCTCACGCCTAGCTATCTTACTTCTTTCCTTGCTTCACCCAGCTCAATCAGGCTTTGTTTCGGGTGTTCGGAGACTTTAAACATTTGTAAAGTCTTGCTAGCACTAGAAGATGCCAAATCACATCCGGATCAAGGTACTGCTATCATCTCTCTAGACACCGAACAGGCTTTCGATAATATTTGTTTTTTGTGCTTGTTTAAAGTAATGAATGCATTCAGTTGTACGGGTTCGAATGTACGTTTTTTTACACCAAACGGCTCGCCTTACTCCAGATTTTATATCAAGGGAACAAGACAGGGATGTCCCCTCTCCCCTTTGCTCTTTAATTTAACGATTGAACCTCTATCTAGAATCCTTAACTCATCTGCTGGTGTTAGTGGTGTCACTATCCCAGACCAAACTTTCCAATCTGCTTTATTTGCAGATGATATTCTACTCTTCTCCTCCGATCCTCTCTCAGATTGTGATACACTACGCGACCTATTTGCGGCCTCAGCTCTGGCTTCAGAATTAATTTTGACAAAAGTGAGGTTCTAGCATTAAACCCCTGGTTATCCGCTAAATGGCGGTTGTCTTCCCCATTTACTTTAGCCACTCATTATATCACATACTTGGGCATACACGTAGGCCTTTAATAACAAAAATTGTAAAGGAGTTGGAAGCTTGGGCAACCCTCCCCCTCTCCCTCTTTGGGAGATGTCACCTCTTTAAAATGGTGTCATTTACACGATTGCTCTATCCAATGTAGACCATACCTCTTCTACTAAAACACTCAGATGTGCAAAAAATACACAAGGCTTTAACTGCCTTCCTATGGTCGCATAAAAAACACGCATAGCTCTCCAAAATTGTTGTCTCTTTAAGTCCGAGGGTGGTACAGGCTTGCCCAACTTAAGTTTTTATAATCTTTCATGTCTACTTAGACAAGGTCTAGATTGGCTGTCCGGAAAAGCTCGGTATTTGAATTATATGCTTGAGGGAGCTTTGGTCTCCCCGCACACCCTTCCAGCCGTCCTCCATTACACTCTTAAAGCCTTGCCTTTACATCTTCATTTAAATGTCCTTGTTAGGTACACAGTGGTCGCATGGAGGGAGGTGCGGAGGTTGCTAGGGCTACCCTCAAATATATCCAACCATCTTACCATCCAGGGTAACCCCATATTCCTCCCTTCCACTATCTACACAGCCTTCAACTATTGGCGCACATGTGGCCTCCCTACTGTTACTCCCTTATATTGTAGCAAGCCGGGAATTTAAGTTCTATCAGGTTCTCTCACAGGAATTCGCTTTGCCACCACCCAATGCTTTTCACCACCATCAATTGCTCAGCTATCTACGAACTTGTCATGGACCTCAAACAGATCCCCTTCAAAAATCCTACCTTGATGTAGTGCTCCAGAAAGACGATTACTCTATTTCCAGTCTCTACTCTCACCTTATTACGCATCAATCGGATAAATATCATCTTAGCCCATTCCAGAATTGGTCCTCTATCTTCAAAGATACTGAACTTCCTGGAAAAAATCCTACAAAGTTATCGCCACATTCACAAGCTCACTATCTCAGAAGCTTGGCGGGAAACCCACTTTAAAATCATCCACAGAGCATATTATCCATTCCACACCAACATCTCAGAACCTACCCAAGCTCAATGCCCTTGGTGCTCTTTATCCCGCTCTACAATGCTCGGCAATATCTACATATTGGGACTCAGTGCTCACATATATCTTTAAGGCTAGCAAGATATGGCTACTCAAAGATCAATTCTTGTGTCTGTTTGGATGTGATCCACCAGTTTCCCCTTCCTCATCGACATGATCACCCATTCTCACACAATGGTCTCATATCTGTCTACTAGCGGCTCGCAGAACAATCATGTGCCACTGGATCAAACCATCTTCACCTTCCCTACAAGCTGTGAAGCGACCACTAATGTCGCTTTTCTATATTGAGAGACTGGACACCATTGTCTTAAATTTCCGCTCGACTACTCGTTTTTTTGCCAGGTGGAGAAAATATATGGAGTATATGTTCACTACTGAAGAACTATCAGCTATCATACATCAATTCCGATATACTGACTGGTACTTGAAGCAAGATCTTACTAATACCTTGGGCAAACTCAAAATATCCGATCTGTCCAATCCTTCCAACCCCCTGACACTTTAACCCCCTCTCATTGTTCTATTGCTCTAGTATTGGTAACAGCCCACAATCCCCTAGTCCCTAACGGGCAACCCTGTCTATCAATATTGTCTATTTACCACTTATGGCAGTCCTCACCTTAATACAGTTAATGATGCTCCCACTCCTGAGGGTTTCATAGTTTTATCGTTTGTTATGCTGCTATTGTGAATTCCATGATAAGTAATATTTCACTATAGCACTGTTTACAGGTAACTACACCCCTTTCCCCCCCTTCCTTTACTTCCTCCCCTCCCCCTGCCGCCCCCCCCCCTCTACCCGTTAACCCGGTACTCCCCCTGGTTATCTACTATATTGAATTAATACAATGTTTTAGAGATTCTCCGCTTTATCCTTACCATTGTATGTTTGTTTATACTTGGTAATGTAATAATCCAATAAACATTTTACAAAAAAAATAAAAAATTCATTGACTGAGTTTACCAAAAATGTAAATATTGCAGAATATACAGCCTCATGCTACATAACTAAGCTTAATTTGACGCTGAATAAACTGAATCAATGTATCTTAAATAGAAAACTATCTTTAGATAGAATTTTACTCCTAAAGCATTTTTAAAAATACATTTTATAAAAATAAAAAAAATCAGATTTAAATAAAAAAAAAAAACGATTTAAAAAAAAATCATCAATTTTTAACCACCCTGGGGGACAGTATATTAGATCGAGGAGAAATTGCACTAATCTCAGTGATTTTGACGTTGAATCGCATCATCTCAGTAACCGATTCAGAGAGAGAGGTTACGGTGAGAAGGTTATTTATTCAGTATCTCAGTTTGCGGAAAAAAAGCAATAGAGAACTTCTATGAGATGAAAGACATGGGAAAGAGGAACTATTTGATCATATAGTTATCTCTACTAGAAATAGCTTAGAATTTGAAAAAGCAAAAGAGATCATTAGATAGTATGTTCCCGTGTTGTTTAGTGGTCCTCAATATAAACAAATACTTAAAGGGGGTGTCACGTTTGTATCCAGTAGGGTACCTTACTTAGGCCAAGTGTTGTCACCTAGTTTGATTAGGAGACCAAAGAAGAGGCAACTGGCTAGCTACAATAGACAGATGTGGAGTGGTTAAGATGTGTGTATTGCCAATATCTCTGACACCCACATGAGGTTGTATTCATGTCCGCTGGTAAGAAATATAAAATCAAACAACTGGTTAATTGTAACACACGCTTTGTGGTTTATGTCATTACCTGTGTAAGCTGTGGAATACAGTACGTTGGTCGTACAACTAGAAAATTCAGCGTCAGACTACGTGACCATTTAAAAAATATCCAATGGAAGAGACAGATGGATTTAGGAAAACATTTATTTAAATACTCATGGGCAAAGATACTAGCTCTCTGAGAATATAGACAGTGGAACATATCAATAAATCTACAAGAGGGGGAGAGATAGATTTTCATTATTATGCCACCATAAGGTGTTTTGGGTATTTACTTTGAATACCAGCCTACCCAGCAAGCTGAACTTTTTTTTTTGTTCAAAAAAGTTTTTTATTAAACAATTTACATATATAACATAGTCTTGCGTGTTTCTTAAAGGCAATACACATGTGGAAAATTAGAATATAGCTTAGATACAGAACAAATTCCATGAGTGGTCATAATTTAGGCAAAAGGAAAAAAATCTTGCAGAGTACAGGTAGTAATGCCCTCTTACAGTCAACCTAACAGTTCAAGTGTGAGCAGTGGGTGACACCCCTGAAGGACTCAAGCCATTATTCACGTACAGGTGTCTGAGATCAAAAGCCACCGGTCCCAAATTTTATTGTACTTGGCTGGGCACCCTCTGTTGATATATAAGAATTTCTTATAGGACAATGTGTTATTCACATTAACTTTCCAGTCATTGAAACTAGGGGGTGACGGCCTCATCCATTGTCTAGCTATAGTTTTCCTTGCTGAAAATAGCGTTTCATGTAGGAATGTCTTTGTGAATCTATTAACGTCCAAATCCGGGAATATCCCCAGTACACATTGTTTTGGGTCTAGAGTGAGTGGAGAGCCCAGAGTGTCATGTAGATAATCTATGACCTGCTTTCAGAATCCCTGTATAATAGGGCAGGACCATATGAGATGGAAGAATGTGCCCACCTCCTGGTGGCACAAGGAGCATGTGGTAGAGTGTCCCCTCTAGCTATTCTAAGGGGGGTAAGGTAAGCGCAGTGCAGATTATATATTTGAGAGGGTCTATCAGAGAGTTTAGGGGATATGACTCTGCAGGAGTCCAGGTCCTCACTCCATTCCTCATCTTCCAAGTTTCCCACCCCCCTCCCCCAATGTTGTTTAATGTCATATGCTAATTTGGTGGAAGATGGGGTAATGAGCATAATATAGATGGTGGAGATTAGTTTTTGATGGTCTGTGCTTTTAACTACTTCCATGATAGGATTGGGGGCATGCTGTGGGGGGGACTGAGGGAACTGGAATTGCATGGCATGGCGTACCTATAGCAATCTAAAAAATATAAAGTTTGGGAGCATAAATTCACTGCGAAGGGTATCGAAGTGTTTCAGTTCCCCGTCCGAGAGTAGGTGGTGCAGATAATAAACCCCTCGGGTCCCTCAGATCTCAGAATCTGCAGGAACTCAGAGAGTAATCCATTGTGTCAAAGAGGGGTAAAGTCATTAAATTGAGGAATTCCTAGTGTCCCATATACATCTGTAATGATGCAGTAGAGTCTTGCTATCTCTGTCAAGTCTGGTACCTCCAGAACCCACTGAAATTGGGCATAGAGGGACTGAGGTCCATTTTGCCCAATGTGGGCACAAGAATGTGCCGAATCTCTCTTTGTCTGTCGTATCTATGTGGTAGAATTGGAATAACTGGGAACCAATATAGTAGAAATTGAAATCTGGGAGAGCCGTGCCACCCAGATCAATGGGATTCTTGAGAATTCTCCAGGCATGTTTATGTCTATTAGTTCCCCAGACAAATGGTTTGAGAAGAGCCTCCATGGACTTAAAGTATTGCAGGGGTAAATAGACCTGGGTATGCCAGAGAATATATAAAATTTTAGGTAGTAGTACCATTTTTAATAGATTAATGCGACCTCAGACTCCCAAGGGTAGGCGAACCCACGTTTGTATTTTGTATTTAGTTAGGGCAAAGAGAGGTTCTACATTATGGGAGATGTAATCAGCTGGGACCCTAGATACATATACTCCCAGATATTTAATGAGAGACACTCACTGTAATGGGAGACGAGCCTGGACCTCAGATGGTGGGAAGCTATTAAGAGGCAGGATTTGTGACTTTGATGTCCGGTAGGACGAAACACGTCGGGACTGTTTGCTGACACCACTGACACTGCCACGATTTTATCCATATTCAGCTCTGCTTTTTATCTTCTCAAATGTGAGTGTCTTACTTTTAATAAATGGGCTGTAAAGCTTTTTTATACAGTATTACGCTATGTGTCTTCATATCTCTTCCACATATGATTTGAATATTTGATGGGATTCACCCCTGCCATATATACCATCTACAAGTATCCTGGTTACCCTCGTTACACCTCCTGGGATCCTCATCCATATAAGCCTATTTGACACAGTGGGTGTATACCCATCTATGTCCAGTTGCTCTGGTAAGCCCCCCTCTTATACATATGGTGGTGGATCTCCTATCAACACGATACTTATATTGCTCTTACACTTCTTGGTGTTATACATATACTTCAACGGATGTTCCATGGACTCTTTTTCACACTAGTATATGTCGGATATGTTCATTTTAAGCAGATGTTCCTGGGACTCTATTTTCAACAAATGTGTTACCTAAACATATCCTTTTAATCACATTAATTTCGTGTATTTTTTCAACCACATTTATGTACACTTTTGTGATTTATCTACATTGTATATTATGAATCAATGTTAGTCATTATTGATTTTCTAGCGCTGCACTTTCCTTTTGCAATTTAGGATTTGTGACTTTTCCCAGTTGATCTTAAGCCCAGAGAACGATCCAAACTGTTCTATTGTCTGTAATGCATTCTGGAGAGAAAGACCCGAGTCAGCCAAGTACAACAAGGTGTAATCTGCATACATACTGATTTTTTCAGTCAAGTCACCTAAGCAGAAATCGTGGATCTCTGGGTTTTCACGTATAGATATAGCGTGAGGTTCCGCAGCCAGTGCATATAGAAATGGGGATAATGGACAGCCCTGTCTCGTACCTCTTGTGAGGCTAAACGCCAGAGAGGGCTATCTGTTTTGGTCCGCGGGTCCTGATACAGTAATTGGATCCATTTGATAATCTTAGGCCCAAATCCGTAGCTCTCCAAGCATTTCCACAAATATCTCCACTCCACCGAGTTGAATGCTTTGGCTGTATCTAGAGTCACCACCACCCGTGCATCAACCCCCTCATGTCGAGCTTGTAAATTAATGTACAATCTTCTTAGATAAAATGAGGTGTTATGACCTGGCGGGAAACCTGCTTAGTCTGTATGTATCAGGGTCAAGATAACTTGGTTGAGGCGGAGAGCAAGAACCTTAGCTAAGATCTTGATATCAACCTGTAAAAGGGAAATAGGGCGGTAGGATGTGGCTTTCTTGGCTTGGGTATCAAAACAATAATCGCCTCTTTCATAGAGGGAGATAACTCAAAAGATTCAAAGGCATAGTTGTAAAGCGCTAGTAATTTAGGGGTAAGTACCTCACTGTACTGTAAATAAAATTCTACGAGTAAGCCATCTGAGCCCAGAGACTTGGATATGGCAAAGCTAGCTATTGCTATTGTAATTTCGTCTGTCGTGAGAGGGGCCTCTAGCATTGCTATTTGATTGGCTGCAAGGTGCGGGAGGGTAATTCCTTCAAGAAACATTCATTGAATCCCCATCGTCTGTGGTTGTAGATGTGTATAACTCTTCAAAGAAATCTCTGAACTGAGCAGTTACCCTAGGAGGGTCAGTGATCTGCTCTCCCCCATCACCATGAAGTGATATGACAACCGGCGGTCTATCTTTACTATGGACTAAATATGCTAGTAATTTGCCCACCCGCTTGCCGTGCTAAAATAGTTTTTGCTTAGAGAAAAAGAGTTTTTACCTAGCCATCTCATACTGTAACTGGTTTACTACTCTAGTTTGCAACTTGAGCAAGTCAGCCTGGACTGGTGTGGGATCACGTGCATATAACTGTTCAGTGGAGGATAACTCTGCTATTGCCTTATCAGCGGCAGCAGCAGAGTCAGCCTTTAACCTATTAATCTGAGAGATCAGGGTAGTGCGAACATGTACCTTAAAAGATTCCCACACCGCAGATGGGGAGGCAGTCTGATCATTTTCCGTGAAATATAGTTTCCAGTTATTCATGAGCTTGCCATCTTCCAGTAACAGTGATAGCCAAAATTAGTTTAAGCGCCAGGAGCAGGGCAGTCTATCGACCGGGACGGTCAGGGTAATCCAGTAAGGGCTATGATTAGAGAGAAGCCTGGGGCAAAAGGCGGCTTCCTTTAACCATGGAGCAAGTATATGAGATAGCAGAATGAAATCTATACGGGATAAAGTATTATGGATGGAAGAAAAACATGAATAGGCTTGGGTGAGTGGGTACTTATGTCGCCATGTGTCAATTAAATTAAAATTAGACATTAATTTAGAGAATCTGGTTCCATGCGTAGCCCCTGGAGGCGGCATTATTGGTCGGGATCTATCTAGACTGGGATTAAGTGTGGTATTAAAGTCACCCATCCAAATGGCCTTTACCGAAGAATAGCAAGCCATGAATGCAAACCCTTCTGTAAGAACAGCAGTACAAAATGGTGGGGGAATGTAGCAAGCTAACACTAGAAGGGGTTCCCCATACAGTTTGACATATAAAAAGACATATTGCCCCTGGGGGTCAAAAGAGACATCACACAACTCAAAGTGTATTGATTTGGCTATAAAAAACTGAAACTCTGCGTGCATGGGACGTGTGGGTTGAATGAAAAGCCCACCCAATCCATGGACGCTGGAGAGCCAGTTGCAGTCGGCTCTCCACATGGGTCTCAACCAGCACCACTACATGTGCATATTGTTTCTTAAGGAAGGATAGGGTTGCTGATTGTTTAACCTCATCTCGCAAGCCCCTCACATTCCAGGTAAGAAATTTTATAGAAGCCATGTCAAAAGAAACACAGCATATCATTACACCACCACCACCACCCCGACATTTGCAGGTTAAGAGGGTCTCTGCATTGGTTACTAGGTGTTATCAGCAGAAAGATTGGAATTATTGAGCATAAAGCAATGAACTCATGTCCACATAACATCTGAAACTGTATCATGCTATCCAAATTGCCATCCATTAAAAGAGTAATAATCCACACACCCCCACCCTGCCCTACACCCACCA
Organism: Lithobates clamitans; assembly: GCA_037952925.1. Classification (NCBI taxonomy): domain Eukaryota; kingdom Metazoa; phylum Chordata; class Amphibia; order Anura; family Ranidae; genus Lithobates; species Lithobates clamitans. The sequence goes on along the minus strand of JBBGZY010000996.1, from coordinate 3,612,582 downwards.
CAACTGGTGTAGGCATATTCCCAAAACGTGGTAGAACAATCAACTAGGAAAAAAACGATGATCCAGGAGTAAAAAAAATAAAGTATAATGGACAAGGAGAGCATACAAATTTTCTAGTTGGAGTTCCTCAGGAATAAAGCAACCCTTCTCAGTGTCCCATACCAGGCTTGGGACTTAAAGAGGCTGATAAGCAGAGTGCAGCAACCATCTTTGTCATCATAACTGTATTCCTTAGTTGAGGGGGGAGCAAGTTCGCTGCACGTTACACGCAATTTGTAGGACTACTTTAGCTCCAAGAAGAACAGCATCCGTGTTATGTACGAAGAAAACTAAAAGAAATGAAAAGGGGGAAGAAAAAAAAAAGGAGGAAGTGTGTCATGTTATGGGAATGGGACCCCTCTGAGCAAAACTCAACCCTTGCGGGTCAACCTGGAAGGAGTTTGTTCAAACAGCAGCATATCAGCATAACAGAACCTCCTTAAATAACTAGAAGTGAACCAGGGGGGAACGCTCAGCCAGATCTCAGTACATAGACATCATGTCAGGCAGTATTAGTCAGGGAAAGAAATCTAGCACAGTGCAAGCATACAAAGCAGGTGGTATGGCTTGGAGGCAGGTAAGTTGAAAAGCTAGAAACATGTGTCAGCCATTTAATCCACTGCCCGTTCAGAAACTTTGCACCGCTCCAGCCAGGCAACAACTTCCTCAAGATCTTCAAAGAAGAGGACTTGGCCATTATTCTCCACTCTGAGACGAGCAGGAAACAAAATGGAATATTTAAGATGCTTGATTCTCAGGAATCATTTAGCTTCCATGAAGCTCTGGTGGCGAACGTGAGCCTCCGCGAAGAAGTCTGGAAAGATCGCCACTTTGATATTCCCGAGCAGAATATTGCCCTTCTCCCTAGCAACTCTCAGGGCCGCATCCCGATCCTTATAGTTGAAAAACTTTACTATGAACGTGCGGGGGGGTGGACTCTCCCTGGGAAGGGAGTCAGGGAGGCATGCGGTGTGCTCTCTCCACTGCAAGGGTTGGAGAGAAGGCCTCACGGCCATAAGTAGTAATGAGCAACTGCTCCAGGAATGTGGTCGGGTCCTTACTTTCTGCCCCCTCGGGGAGACAGATAAATCGGAGATTGCACCTCCTGAGTCTGTTTTCCATGTCATCCTGCTTTGTGAGTAGCTGGTTAATCTGCAGTTGCATACAATCAGACCCTGTCTGCAGCGGCAGGATGACATCCTCCACAGCACTCAGGCGGTTCACTAGCTGTTTTGACTCGGTCATGAAGTTTCTGAAAGTTCTGCCGGATTAGTGAGATTTCCACCTTCACCTCCTTGATTTGAGCAGTTAGGGAGGTTCTGCAAAACGTGATCGCCTTGAGAAGCCTGTCAGTGTCTCCAGCCGAGTCCTTCTCCTTGTGTGTATCGCCGCCATCTTCCTCTGGGCTGTGCTTGTCTTGTCGGTGGTATTGCTCGAGTTTAGCCACGGCAGCTTTTTGAGCTTTCCATGGGGACATGGCTAAGCAAGACAGGGAGTCCTTCACAGGTGGTCTGAGAACGATCAGATCAGGACAAGCTTAGTTCTGGGATTAATGGACGGAGCTCTTGGGAAGTGCGTCACACTCCATGCCGTGTCAGGCCACACCCCAGCAAGCTCAACTTTGAATGGGATGTCTCCCATTATTATGGGTGAAGGTTTTTCTCTTTTTCTTCTCTTGCCCAGAAAAGAATTCCTTGAAAATGTGAAAATCAATTTTCTGGTGGTCGACTGAATATAATAGAGTTTGAAAATACAGTAAAACCTTGGATTGCGAGCATAATTAGTTCTGTAAACATGTTTGTAATCTAAAGCACTTGTATATCAAAGCAAATTTCCCATACGAAATAATGGAAAATCAGCTGATTAATTCCACAACCATTATTCATAAGTGTTTCAGTTTATAGTCCATATAAAATTATCATAGCAATGTGATAGGTTGTCTAACCATAAAATGTCCATTTACAAATGGCAGCCTTCACAAGGGGATTAGAAGCAAAATCCAGCAGGAGCTACAGGGTATAAAAAAGAGGCGCCTTTAAGTGTAGCAATATGGTTACATTTAATAAAGGTACAACATTTAGCAACTCACATGATGATTGATGATTAAAACTGGCATATCTACGTATGCAGGCATCTGGGGTAAATCTGTCCACATAGTCCACCCTCTGCACCGCCGGCTCTCACCGCTGTCAATCGTGACTACCCTGCAGTAGAGCGATCTGAAATTGAGGCTTGAACCGCTCGTGGAGCGCAGTGTGGAAACGATGACGTCGATGGCGGTGCGGAGGATGGTCTATGTGGACAGCTTTACTCCGGATGCCTGCATATTTAGATGTTCCTGTTTTAATCATCAACCATGTGAGTTGCTAAATGTTGTACCTTCATTAGATGTAACCATATTGCCACACTTAGAGGCGCCTCTCCTCGCTTTTATGCCCCGTACACACGGTCGGATTTTCCGACGGAAAATGTGTGATAGGACCTTGTTGTCGGAAATTCCGACTGTGTGTAGGCTCCATCACACATTTTCCATCGGATTTTCCGAAACACAAAGTTTGAGAGCAGGCTATAAAATTTTCCGACAACAAAATCCGTTGTCGGAATTTCCGATCGTGTGTACACAAATCCGACGCACAAAGTGCCACGCATGCTCAGAATAAATAAAGAGATGAAAGCTATTGGCTACTGCCCCGTTTATAGTTCCGACGTACGTATTTTACGTCACCGCGTTCAGAATGATCGCATTTTCCGACAACTTTGTGTGACCGTGTGTATGCAAGACAAGTTTGAGCCAACATCCGTCGGAAAAAATCCATGGATTTTGTTGTCGGAATGTCCGATCAATGTCCGACCGTGTGTACGGGGCATAATACTCAATTGTGACTTGGCGCTACTTGTATATCAAGACATCGCTTGTACAGTTGTGACGGAAAGTATTCAGACCCGCTTAAATTTTTCACTCTTTGTTATAGTGCAGCCCTTTGCTAAAATCATTTAAGTTCATTTTTTTTCCTCATTAATGTACACACAGCACCGCATATTGACAGAAAAACACAGAATTGTTGCCATTTTTGCAGATTTATTAAAAAAGAAAAACTGAAATATCACATGCTGATGCTCCTAAGTATTCAGACCCTTTGCTCAGTATTTAGTAGAAGCACCCTTTTGATCTGATACAACCATGATTTGGGGATCCTCTGCCATTCCTCCTTGCAGATTCTCTTCAGTTCTGTCAGGTTGGATGGTAAAAGTTGGTGGACAGCCATTTTTAGATCTTTCCAGAGATGCTTAATTGGGTTTAAGTCAGGGCTCTGGCTGGGTCATTCAAAAACAGTCACGGAGTTGTTGTGAAGCCACTCCTTCGTTATTTTAGCTGTGTGCTTAGGGGTCATTGTCTTGTTGGAAGGTAAACCCTCGGCCCAGTCTGAGGTCCTGAGCACTCTGGAGAAGGTTTTCATCCAGGATATCCCTGTACTTGGCCGCATTCATCTTTCCCTCGATTGCAACCGTCGTCCTGTCCCTGCAGCTGAAAAACACCCCAACAGCATGATGCTGCCACCACCATGCTTCACTGTTGGCACTGTATTGGACAGGTGATGAGCAGTGTCTGGTTTTCTCCACACATACCGCTTAGAATTAAGGCCAAAAAGTTCTATCTTGGTCTCATCAGACCAGAGAATCTTATTTCTCACCATCTTGGAGTCCTTCAGGTGTTTTTTAGCAAACTCCATGTGGGCTTTCGTGTGTCTTGCACTGAGGAGAGGCTTCCGTTGGGCCACTCTGCCATAAAGCCCCGACTGGTGGAGAGCTGCAGTGATGGTTGACTTTCTACAACTTTCTCCCATCTCCCGACTGCATCTCTGGAGCTCAGCCACAGTGATCTTTGGGTTCTTCTTTACCTCTCTCACCAAGGCTCTTCTCCCCCGATAGCTCAGTTTGGCCGGACCGCCAGCTCTAATAAGGGTTCTGGTCGTCCCAAACATCTTCCACTTAAGGATTATGGAGGCCACTGTGCTCTTAGGAACCTTAAGTGCAGCAGAAATTTTTTTGTAACCTTGGCCAGATCTGTGCCTTGCCACAATTCTGTCTCTGAGCTCTTCAGGCAGTTCCTTTGACCTCAGGATTCTCATTTGCTCTGACATGCACTGTGAGCTGTAAGGTCTTATATAGACAGGCGTGTGGCTTTCTAATCAAGTCCAATCAGTATAATCAAACAGCTGGACTCAAATGAAGGTGTAGAACCATCTCACGGATGATCAGAAGAAATGGACAGCACCTGAGTTAAATATATATATGTGTCAGCAAAGGGTCTGAATACTTAGGACCATGTGATATTTCAGTTTTTGTTTTTTAATAAATCTGCAAAAATGTCAACAGTTCTGTGTTTTTCTGTCAATATGGGGTGCTGTGTGTACATTAATGAGATAAAAAATTAACTTAAATGGTTTTAGCAAATGGCCGCAATATAACAAAGAGTGACCAATTTAAGGGGGGTCTGAATACTTACTGTCCCCACTGTATATCAAGTCAAAATTTATGAAAAAAATTACCTTGTCTTGCAAAACATTCTCAAACCAAGTTACTCTCAAACCAAGCTTTTACTGTAATTTTCCCAGGAAAAATCTGATAGTGGTTCTAATTCTTCCACGCTCTATCCAAAATAAAATAAAGAGATTTTTTTGCTAGAATTGGGACTTACAGAGACATTGGGCTTCCAATGACATTGGGGAGGAAAACCTCCCCAAATAGGACAGAGATGGCAATAAAAAAAAGATCTGACAGAAGCTCTAACCCATCCAGGCTCTATCCAAAATAAAAGAGCTTTTTGACTATGATTAAAGGCTAAGTCTTTTTTTTTCTCCTAAATGCCAGCTTCCCTATGTACCAATATAGCATTAATGTACTTTTTTTGCAAAAATAAAATGGCTTTCCATTTATTCTACACACGCTTACCTCATAGTCTTTATGGCTGTTAAAAAACCCTGCTCCATTACTTCTGCCTCACTTTCTGGTCAGACTTTAGGTCATGACACAGGAAGGTGTTGATCAGCTGAGGGTAGAGGATTCAAAGTGTGTGCTAATGAGATCAGCTGGTTAACTCCTTCCTGTGTCATGACCTAAAGTCTGTTGAGGAAGTAAGGCAGAAGTAATGGAGCAGGGTTTTTAAGCAGCCATAAAGACAGCCATAAAGACAGTGAGGTAAGCCTGTGTAAAATAAATGGAAAGCTGTTTCATTTTTGCAAAAGAAGTACATTAATGCTATATTGGTACATAGGGGAGCTGGAATTTAGAAAAAAAGCCTTTAAGGCTAACGCGTAACACGTAAGCCTCTGTACTCTAATAAAATTATTATTATTATTATTATACAGTATTTATATAGCGCCAACAGTTTACGTAGCGCTTTACAACTTGAGGGTAGACAGTACAAATACAATACAATTTGATACAGTAGGAATCAGAGGGCCCTGCTCCTTAGAGCTTACAATCTAAGAGGGGAGGTCAAGAGATACAAGAGGTAATAACTGTGGGTGATGTGCTGATTGAGAAGATAAATGTACAGTTGTTAGGTGGGGGCCAGATAGTAAATAAAATCATCATATTTAGGTAAACGTTTTGCCAGTTTGCCATTTCACTTTTCATGTCATGTTCAGGTGTAAGGAAGACACCATAAGCCAGTGCAGCGATCACTCACCGCTTCAGGGAATCTGACTGGGCATTGCTTCTTTATCTACAAACTTTTTGCTAGAGTTGGACTTACTTAATTTGTCATTTCACTCATTCAAGGCAGAGTAACAGTGCCTCTGGATAGCCCTCCCTTCCATCCCCAGCAAGGTATACTCACCCATGTGCATTCCCTTCCTGCTGCATTGGAGCCCTAGCTTCACTGCTCTTATGTTTGGATATGGGGAAGGTCATATGCTCCATGTGACAGGCATGAACACTGTCACATGGAGGGCAATCATCCAACTGAGAAAGCTCCAAAACCTAATCTAACACCAGTTTCATCAATGTGGCCCCCTGCAGCCGGGAGGGGGCAAGTTAGCATGAATGTAAGTATACCTTGCTGGGTTGGAGGACTATCTGGAGGCACTGTCACTATGTACCATAAGTCACTATCACTGTCACTATGTCACTCATAACAAAATGACAATGTCTCTGTAAGCCCAACACTAGCAAAAAAAAAAAAAAAAAACTCAAAAAAACTCTTAATTTTATTTTGGGTAGAGCCTGGAGGGGTTAGAGCTACTGTCAGATTTTTACTGTCCATCTTGTGGGAGGCACAACTATGGAAAATGGCTCAGCCAGTTAAATCCAGAACTACCTGAAGTATGGCACCTCTGCTGTCAATTCCCATCCATGATTTGGAAAAACTGCAGGCATGCATACTGTTCTTCCTGGTAAAACTATGCACAGCACATTGCACATTTCCAACAACCAGTACACACTGCATACTGACACACACTGCAAGCAGTGGGAGATGTGAGACAGCCTCTGATTTACTCTTAGCTGGTTGCTGTCTCTGCCAATTTCCATCAAAGCAGCCACTGAGCTCAGTAAACAGCTGCGCTGCAGGGAAAACATGAAATATGAATGGAAAGGCCTAGCACAAATCACTTCCATCTTCACTGTGTAGAGAGGAAGCATTTAGAGAGAGAACGCAGTCAAAAAGAAAAAAAAAGGAAAAAAATCTTCTGTATTTTTTTTAACCTAGTTCAGTTTAACCCTTGATGCGTTCACTCTACCTTGACGTGTTATGGAAAAGCGCATGGCCTTAGAACATATATATATCATTCTGTCATTTTCCGGCAGTTGCTGCCTGCGCGCTTGTGTGTAACCTGATTTTTTTTTTTTTCTATTTTTGGCTCACACAGTTTTGAACCCATTAAAGCACAATATACGCGTAAATCAAGTAAATGTTGAAAATGTGTTTGAGGTGTCCAGGAAAATACCACAGGGTAGGCCAAGCAACCTGCAGCTTTGTAGCTCTTGTTAGACATCAGATATGGTCATTTTGCTCTTGTGGGGCTTAGACACTAAAAGTAGGTTGTGTTCTTTATCTAACCACAAGTCCAATAAAGGAAAAAAGATCAAGCAAGGTATGAGAGATATGAATCTTCACGTTGTCTGATTTTTTTTTTTTGTTATATTAATCAAATTTTATGGCAAAAAAGTCTGCCCTGTCTGTCCATCTGTCACATTTTATCTTTGTAATGAAGCTCTATATGTGGAAAGATCAATATAGTGCATATTGTAAAGCTATCATAAAGGAAATACAGGGTCTCCTATAGATGACCTTCTTTTGAAAATGCTAGTTGACAGGTTTTTATGCTGACTCTCTAGCCAGCCGTTCTCAACTAGGGTTCCTCCAGAGGTTGCTAGGGGTTCCTTGAGCTGTTTATTAAAGGTGCTTGCATAGTTACAGGGTTAAGGCCACTAGGCAGAAGCCAAAACTGTCTATAGGGTGGCATTCTGACCACCACTGTAAAGAGGACATTCTTCCCACTTGCCACCAATGTAGGCAGCATTTTTTCCCACTGACCCTCAATAAATTGGTTTTTACAAAGGTTCTTCAAGACCTTACAATTATTTCAAGGGTTCCCCGGGGGTAAAAAAAAGTTGAGAAGTGCTGCTCTAGCCCATCATTTCAGAAACACAGAGAAGACAGAAGTCTTTTTTTGTATACTTGTAAGGGCCTCGCTAACACCAAGTTGGTTGGGACCTCACTGGGCAGCATGGCCCAGCACAGCTTCAATACAGGACATGGCAAAAAGCCTTATTTCCTATTAGGCCAATTCACACTACTGCACTGCGGTGGTATGCACTGAAAAAAGTACAGCATGCAGTACTTTTTTCAGTGCAGCACAGTTTGAGGCAAGCTACTGCACTGCACCATGCTATGGCCAACAGAACAAAATGAGATGTCACATTTCAATAAAGTTTGCACAAAAAAATAAACAGCGTGATGTACCTGGATTGGCACATTGGCACAACTGTCATCACACTGCACACCAGCGGCTAAATTCTACTGTACCTGCTGGTGTACACAGGCCTAAAGCTTTTGTGTTAGTTTTATTTTAATTGTATTTGTTTTTACTCTTACTATATGCAGTATAGTAAGTGTAGCACTCTCTAGCTAGGTGCTAGTTAACGTAGTTGTCAATGTAGGTAAATTTGGCTTGGCTGGCAGCCAAGCCTGGGTTGAATCTGGGTCAGGGATAAGTGTCTCAGGGAGGCTGGATGATTCAGCAAGCAGTACCTCTGGTAACTCCCCCTGCTCTCTGTAACCTAGGAGAAGCTTCCAGAAGTAGTGGATGGAGGTTAGGAGGAGCTGTTTGGCATTTTTTGAGGTCTTCAACCAATCCCCAGCAAAAAAGGGGCTGGAAGTGTGTAGGCACCTCATAAATAGGCATGAGTCATACCAGCAGGGGCAGTCGAGTGGAAATATATGGCGTTAAACTTGCAGTAAAGCACTGAAATATACTGCGTTAAACATCACGTAAAATGACGTATTCGTAAGTCAGTATTTTGATGCTAAATACCGAGTTTATGGCAGCAGCTAGCTTCCAAAACCCTGGTATTTTCCGGAACCCAGTGCGTTTCTCTTTAAGATAAAAGTGGTCTCCGTGGCAGATTCGCCGCGAGATCACTTTTATCGGCGGCGGGAGAGGTGCCCACCTCCCTCCCGCCACGTTTCGGTCATCTCCGCCGCTTAACAGACCCATCGTAGTGCCGGTAGAGACGGTCGCACCCTCTCCTGTGGATGCCTGGATGCCGACTGAGGGGAAGAGCTCCATGGCATGGGAGGGCAGAAGCGACGTCAAACGTCGCTTCCGCCCATAGCTCTTAAAGGAGAAATTTTTTTTTTTTTTTTTCAAGTGACTTTCTTTTTAATTGCATCCACTCATGTGATTGGCTTCTGGTGGCTTCAGGGAAAAGGAGGCACAACTGACAACAGATGTCCCATGCTAAGCCTATGGGTGATGTCACCACACAAGCATTTCTCTCCTACCCCCTGAAGCTGGCTGCTGGGGAGATCATGTGACCAGACTAGAGCGCCCTGTAGGTAAGTATAAGCATTTTTCTTCTACGGGGTAGGGTTATAAGGGAGTAGGAGCAGTTTTAGGCTTACTTAGATATAGACTGGAATTCCACTTTAAATGAAGCTGCCACTTGCATATACGGAGGACAGGTTCACTTTATTCAAAGTTGGTCACTGTAATGGAGAATATTAGATCTGGCAGGGTAGAAAACCTGCCTCAAATGCTGCTTTTTCCCCAGAGCGCGACCTATATAGGGGGAAGAGTGACACTTCGCCACTTTTTCATATCCTAGTGTTTCTCACACACAACACCATTCAGAGTAAGTCCAATAATCCTATTATGCCGCCTCCCGGGTGCAGGCATATCAGGACACAGTTTTCAATCATAATACTCTAGCACAGCATCGGGACCACATTTTCTTTTACTGTCTCTTAGTTTCACCACCAACCTTTCCTATCCAGATGGTCTCACCACACTTTATTTCCCCCCATTCCTTCATACACATAGTTCTTTATTGCCGTGCTGAGGCAAGGACCACTCACAGCAGTTACTCCTTTCTGTCAACTTTACTGGCAATTTCTATAAATGTATTGCCCACAGCGGTAATCATTACCATTAGAGGTTTGTGAAGGCTGACAGGCAATACAGCTGTGTTCTTTCTTCATCATGGAGCATTTGCAAGAAAGACTATTTTTTACGTTCAATGGAGCTTGTTAAAGAAGAAGTCCAGGTATGGATCTTTTTTACAAAGTTACATTGGTCCAGCTTAGACCAATGAAACTATGTTTATACCATACCTATGGGATCCCTCTAGTCTAGAAGCTGAAAATCATTGTAGTAGACGCCGCCACTCCAGTGATCTCCACTAGCTTCTGGGTTCGATGCTGAGCAGCTGCCATGCTACTTTGTAAACACAGAGAATCAGCCACTCGGCACAGGCACCATTCAGAGAATTCAATGAATGCAAAATGTCTTCTTTTTGGATGAGATGGAGATCGTGATGTCAACACCCGACTTCCCCACCTTGTCCAATAAGAAAACACTTTGTATTCATTGAGAAAAATGCAAAGCATTCTCTGATTGGCTCTCATGCCAAGAGGCTGACCTTCTGTGTTCACAAAGCAGCAGGGCAGCCGCTTGGCACAGGATCCAGAAGCTAGTGTAGATCACTGGGGTAAGGGTACTGTATCTGCAGTGATTTTCAGCTTCTAGAGTAATCCTTCAAGTATGGTACATGCTTAAATATAAACAGATATCTGTGCTAACTGAAATAGGTATAAGCTTGGTAGCCAGCATAATTTGTTGATTCGTAAAACACAGAAATAAAAAATAATAAATAATAAATGCAGCACTAAGTAGTTTAAAACTAAATATAATAGTCCGTGAAAGCCAATAAAGATTAGAGATGAGATGAAACCTCCACCAAAACTTCCGTGTGCAAGGGATAAGCACACCACACCCAAGTGCTTCCAATCTGCTTACCAGAAGGATATGAAAAGCAAGCAATGTAATTTATATGGTGAAAAAGCTCAGCAGTGAATCCAATTGGCATACTCCATGATGAACAGACTGATTGAGTTATCACGTATCACCAGGAACTCAAGTATCACATGGGACAATGAATAAATAGTACGATCATCAGCAGGATACCCCAATAAGAAGAAAATAACAATAGTGAAGCCCGTATGGGTAAATTACACGTTTTTATTGTAGTCTACTTACATGCGTCAATAGAGAAACATCAAAGAATAAAAGAAATGGTCCGCGGCTCAACAGCGTGCTTGCATCAGCCAGCCTGACATGTTTCATCCTATGTGGATATCATCAGAGGCGTGATGGTACATGCTTACTTTCACTGGTCTATAATACCTGGAATTTTTCTTTAAATTCTCTCCATTGCCCAAAGTTCTGAACAACTGTGACATCATATAACCAGACCGCTTAAAGCAGGGGTGTCCAACTTTTTGACCTTACTGGGCCACATTGGAAGAAGAGGAAATATTTTGGGCCACACGTAAAATACACTAACAATAAGAATAGCTAATGAGACGGTTAGCCAAAATTTACTCAGATGTATCGTGGCCAGGAGGGTAACATGTTCCATATTTGGCGGACATGCCCGAAAGTACATCAGTTTTGGACAAGAATATTTAATTTGGTATATTCGGCAACTGGATTGAATATAACCAAATATGTTAAGACTTTTCTAATCTATTGTGCGAGTTACTCAAAAATCTTAGGACTCTCGTCTTTTTTAATTTTTTCTGGCAGCGAAAATCACCATAGCGCGAGCATGTAAAACTCCAATGATAAATCTAGCATTAGCGAAAAATAAAATCTCCTGGATCATGATTAATGAAAAATTGGCTAGTATCCTCCGTGATCAACAACATCGCTTTGAAAAGGTTCAGAACCCCTCTAGTCCCCATGAGGGGTGGGATGGAGGGGGTCAACGGTCTGGAACGTGATTGGCTATATATATCTTCTTCTTATATTTCTCATCCTCTTTTTTTTTTTTTCATCTTTTTCCTCCATTTTCTAACTTCTACCTGTTTTCTTTTTGAAAACCCTTTGATGTGGGCTAAAGGACCACCTCTAGCCTAGTTTATGCGTGGAAATGCTGTGTTCTTCAGACTAGCATCGACTATTTTTGTTCAATCTTACAGCAGCCTTTTTATGGGATTCCTTCCCCCTTTTTCTTTTCTTATTATCTTGCAACCATATATGAATAATAGTCCTGAATTGGAGTATGTGCTACTATCACCATTACTATGTCTATAGTGAATGGACCACCTTAATCACTGCACTCCATGCTTTTTGCATGTCTCCATCGTGCCTTCCAGGTGGAGATGTTAGTGGACAGTCACTATAATATTGTTTAGTCGTGGTATGATCCGAATACGATGACTTTTGATAATCCCCACCATAACACCCTTGTTTGACCATTATTTGTACCAGTTAGTACCTTATTGTTTGTCTAAATCTCTTTTCAATTAAAATCATTGGAAAACAAGAATAGCTGATGCGCAGTCGGGCAGATCACAAGTTAACGATCACTGATATAGATATTGCACCTATCTGTAATCTAATAAAACTTCATTTTTTTGTAATATGATTATAGGATTTTGAAGAGTTGGATATTTTTCTATGGGAAGATAAAACGTATAAAAGTCCAGTGAAGAGACACTGTCAAATTGTTCTTTACTCTCATGTGTTTGTTTCTGGTGAAAGGGTCTCTTTAAAGTATATACCGGTATATAGCCAAAACTAACTTATGTCAATACCATTTACAGTGCTTACAAGGTTCATGAAGACTCACATAGTGGCATTACCATGAAGACTTTTGTAAACCTCTCTAACTAAAGTTGGGTATAAACTAACAGTTGTTTTATGGTAAACCAGTGGGTTGAACGAAGAAAACCTCACAGATGCCTGGATCAACACAATGATGTGTGATGCAGGAACCTCTCCTGTTGAGACATATTCTGACATGGGTAAGCCCCCCTCCTGGTAAATACACTGATCGGATGCTGGTTTTCTACCATGACTGTTCAACAGAAGCCACTCGTTAGACTGGCTTCAGTTGAACAGAGCCCTGTACACACAGACCGAAAGTTGGCTGATTCCTGCTGAACGGGTGGGTTTTTGGCCCGTATGTATTGGGCTTAAAACTCCCAGAGTTAAATTGGTTGTAAACCCTTACATATACCCAGTGAAGTCACTGGCCTCAGGTGATACACAGAGATGAAACAAATTCTCCTCCATATGTTGTACCTGTTTTTCTGAAGCTATTTCTTCACTACAGCCATTAAAATTGCAGGACTTGTACAGCTTGTCTGAGTTTTCAGAAAGCAGGGAGTGGAGAGCTGAAGTTACACTGTGCAGAATTTAGTGAGAGCTGATTGGAAGGAAGGGACATACCCCCTCCCCCCCTTCACACAGGATCAGAGCTGAGGCTGTATGCTGGAGCTCCCTCCCCTGTCACTTTTTTACCTTTTTGGTGTCAGGAAAACCTGTCACAAGTGACTCATGCAGATAGAAGAGGAACGAGGCAGCAGATAGAAATGACACTTAGGGCTCTGGATTCAGACAAGTGCACATTATAGAGAAATATGTTTTGTTCATATTTCATATTAGAGGTTTACAACCACTTTAACCACTTGCCGACCAGCTGCCGTCATTTTACTGCGGCAGGTCGGCACGATCTCGCGAACCATCGTAGCTATACGTCGGCTCGCGGGATCGGGATAGCAGGCGCGCGTGCCCGTTGCAGTGCGGGTATGCCAATGCTCATGGCCGACAGTCGCGATGACCGCTGGTCATAAACGAGTGCAGGCACGAGAGGGAGAACAGGGATGTGTATGTGTAAACACACAAATCCCTGTTCTGTTCTGTCAGGAGTGACAGATCGTGAGTTCCTAATAGCTAGGAATCACAATCCGTCACTTCCTCTAGGTCAGTTCCCTCCCCCTTCAGTTAGAAACACACACTCAGGGAACACAGTTAACCCCTTGGTCACCCCATAGGGTTAATCCCTTCCCTGCCAGTGACATTTTTACAGTAATCAATGCATTTTTATAGCACTGATCGCTGTATAAATGACAATGGTCCCAAAAATGTGTCAAAAGTGTCCGATGTGTCCGCCATAATGTCGCAGTCCCGATGAAAATCGCAGATCGCCACCATTACTAGTAAAAAAAAATAATAAAAATGCTATAAAACTATCCCCTATTTTGTAGATGTTATAACTTTTGCGCAAACCAATCAATATAAGCTTATTGCGATTTTTTTAACCAAAAATATGTAGAAGATTACATATCGGCCTACACTGAGAAAAAATTAGCTTTTTAAAAAAAAAAAATGGGGATATTTATTATAGCAAAAAGTACAAAATATTGGGGGTTATTTACGAAAGACAACTCCACTTTGCACTGCAAGTGCACTTGGAAGTGCAGTAGCCCTAAATCTAAGGGGTAGATCTGAAATGAGGGGAAGCTCTGCTGATTTTATCATCCAATCATGTGCAAGCTAAAATGCTGTTTTTTATTATCCTTGCATGTCCCCCTCGGATCTACAGCGACAGCACTTCCAAGTGCACTTTCAGTGCAAAGTGGATTTTCCTTTAGTAAATAAACCCCATTGTGTTTTTTTCAAAATTGTCGCTCTTTTTTTGTTTATAGCGCAAAAAATAAAAACCGCAGAGGCAATCAAATACCACCGAAAGAAAGCTCTATTTATGGGAAAAAAGGACATCAATTTTATTTGGGTGCAGCATCGCACGACCACGCAATTGTCAGTTAAACTGACGCAGTGCCGAGTCGCAAAAAATGGCCCGGTCATTCAGCAGTCAGTTCTTCTGGGGCTAAATTGGTTAAGTAATTTTGGGCAAAGTTGCTGGCAGGTTGTTTTATTATAGAAGAGACTGTAGGGGGTCTATTTATAAAACATTTGTTGGTAATATCACACAAACTTGTGCATGCCCAACAAATTTAGGCTATAATTTCTCTAATAGATTAGTTCCTTTATCATTAGCGCCATCTAATGGAAAACATACTGCATTTTGGCCACTAGATGGGGCTAATGATCGTAGGAAATAATCTATTAGAGAAATTATAGCCTAAATTCGTTAAAGCGGAGATCCGCCCAAAAGTGGAACTTCTGCTTAATTGCTTCCTCTCCCCCCTCCGGTGTCATATTTGGCACCTTTCAGGGCGGAGGGGGGAACGGGAACCTGTTTTTGACAGTTGGGCCCCCTCCTCCTTTCTCCACCGCCGGGCCAATCAGAAAGCGCAGCGTGCTTTGCGCATGCACAGTAGGGAACCGGGCGTGAAACCGAAATGCTTCACTGCCAAGTTCCCTTACCTGGAATGGCGGCGGCTGCACCCGACAGTCAATCCGAAAATCGGCTGGGGTGCCGACATAGCGGGCTCCCTGGACAGGTAAGTGTCCATATAGTAAAAGTCAGCAGCTGCAGTATTTGTAGCTGCTGAATTTTAATTATTTTATATTTTTTCCCCAACACAGAACTCCGCTTTAAGCATATGTAATGCAGGTGACATTCATCCAGTGAATGTTTACACATAGAACCCTACAGTATGGGTTGAGGATATTGCAGGGCTGCTTTAGAGGAGAAGTATGGGATATGAGAAAAACAATCCTTCATACTTACCTCCCATGTAGCAGCATTGGTGTTGAGATGGAGCTGTCCCACCTCCAACTCCAATGCCGCGTACACACGAGCGGACTTTACGGCAGACTTTGCCCGGCGGATGGGATTTCATCGGACAATTCGATCGTGTGTGGGCTCCTGCGGACTTTGTTTTCTCAAAAGTTGGACGGCATTAGTGTTTTTTGGCATTTGTTCAGTAAAAACACTCCCTATAATGTAAAAACCCCTCAAAACGCAAAACGTGGCTTTACGCTTGTTACAGCGTTTAGCCATGTTTTTTGGGGGTTTTAGTTCTTACAGCTCAGCGGCATCTGCTCCTGGACGGACAAACTGCCATTTTTTTCTACTGCCCCTAAACGCTTATACCTCCAAACGTCTCTGAAAGTTTATGTGTGCATGGACACATTGGCTAACATGGAGGGGGGTTCAGACGCAGTGAAAAAAAACATCAGATGCCCCTAACAGCAGGTGTTAAAAACGTCCTGTGTGCATGAGTCCTTAGACCAAGAACTATGTGATCACATGACCACTGATCACTCAGTTCTTGGTCTGCTCTGAGCAGGGAGCAATGACTGTTAGTCATCTGCTTTTCGATCGGTTCCTCCAGGGCTCACTGGAGCACTGGGCTGGGGAGGGTTCGGTGCGGCTTGCTCGGACTGAAAGAAGTGAAAGGCGGAGGCAGCTGTGAGTCAAGCAGCAGGGATATTGTCGGGATCCTTCCAGAGCCTTGCAAGGCTCTGCCTTGTCAGCTGATAGCAGGCAACAGCCAGCTATCAACTGGCTCTAGGTCACAGGAGAATGAAAGTAAGTGCACTCCTGTGACCCACAAGAGAGGTATGACCAAAAGAACTTCTGAACTCCATGCAGATATTAAAAATATGCCAATAAATACAGTATTGTAAAATTAAACGTTAAAATAAAATAAAAATATAAATATAAAATAAAAATATAAAACCCCTAAGTGAAAATGTCTAAATTGGGCCCAAAGTATCAATATTTTTTGTGGCCACCATTATTTTCCAGCACTGCCTTAACCCTCTTGGGCATGGAGTTCACCAGAACTTCACAGGTTGCCACTGGAGTCCTCTTCCACTCCTCTATGATGACATCACAGAGCTGGTGGATGTTGGAGACCTTGTGCTCCTCCACCTTCCGTTTGAGGATGCCCCACAGATGCTCAAAAGGGTTTAGGTCTGGAGACATGCTTGGCCAGTCCATCACCTTTACCCTCAGCTTCTTTAGCAAGGCAGTGGTCGTCTTGGAGGTGTTTGGGGTCGTTATCATGTTGGAATGCTGTTCTGCGGACCAGTCTCCAAAGGGAGCGGATCATGCTCTGCTTCAGTATGTCACAGTACATGTTGGCATTCATGGTTCCCTCAATGAACTGTAGCTCCCCAGTGCTGGCAGCACTCATGTAGCTCCAGACCATGACACTCCCACCACCATGCTTGACTGTAGGCAAGACACACTTGTCTTTGTACTCCTCATCTGGTTGCCCCACACACGCTTGACACCATCTGAACCAAATACGTTTAATTTGTGGTCTCATCAGACCACAGGACATGGTTCCAGTAATCCATGTCCTTAGTCTGCTTGTCTTCACCAAACTCTTTGCGAGCTTTCTTGTGCATCATCTTTAAAAGAGGCTTCTTTCTGAGACGACAGCCATACAGACTAATTTGATGCAGTGTGCAGCGTATGGTCTGAGCACTGACAGGTTGACCCCCCACCCCTTCAACCTCTGCAGCAATGCTGGCAGCACTCATACATCTATTTCCCAAAGACAACCTTTGGATATGACGCTGAGCACATGCACTCAACTTCTTTGGTCAACCATGGCGAGGCCTGTTCTGAGTGGAACCTGTTAAACAACTGTATGGTCTTGGCCATTGTGCTGCATCTAAGTTTCAGGGTCTTGGCAATCTTCTTATAGCCTAGGTCATCTTTATGTAGAGCAACAATTCTTTTTTTTTCAGATCCTCAGAGAGTTCTTTGCCATGAGGTGCCATGTTGAACTTCCAGTGGCCAGTATGAGAGAATGAGAGCGATAACACCAAATTTAACACACCTGCTCCCCATTCACACCTGAGACCTTGTAACACTAATGAGTCACGTTACACGGGGGGGGGGGCTAACTAGGCCTAATTTGGACATTTTCACTTAGGGGTGTACTCACTTTTGTTGCCAGCGGCTTAGACATTAATTGCTGTGTGTTGAGTTATTTTGAGGGGACAGCAAATTTACACTGTTATACAAGCTGTACACTCACTACTTTACATTGTAGCAAAGTGTCATTTCTTCAGTGTTTTCACATGAAAAGATATAATATTTTTTTTTCAAAAATGTGAGGGGTGTACTCACTTTTGTGAGATACTGTATTTAATCTGTTTGCCCGGAGTTCAGCTTTAGGGTAAAACAGTTCACTAACTGATTTCACTAATTCCATACAATTTTCATTTCAATCCTAATATATAAAGTCATTTTTTTAGAGTAAATAATTATCTTAGGTGAAATTGATTGAATATTACCATTACATTTGGATCAACATAATTAACAATGTAGACCCTCCATGGATATAAGCAAGTACAGTACTTGAAAAGCACCTCTTAGATCAGGATATCTCGGTGGGAAAAATACAGGGAGGACATTTTGTTGGCAGGTGAAATACTTCAAAGCACAACCAAAGAACTATGTCAGCTTGTATTGTGAAATTATTCATGAAATAGATTGCATTATGCAGCATGTCAGAACAACACATACAAAACAAAATCGCTGGTTAGAGGTAAAAAAGATGCAGAGAGAAAGCCTAACTTTCATGTAAGATGCAGGATCTAGCAGGTATTGTACTTAAAGACAATAAATTCTAGCCAGCCTAAAGCAAACCTGTATTAGTAACAGACAAATTAAAGCTGAACTTTAGGTATGGATTTTACTTCAAAGTTACATTCACCCAGATTGGAGCAATATAAAGCTGGGTATATACAGTGCCTTGAAAAAGTATTCATACCCTTTGAAATGTTTCACATTTTGTCATGTTACAACCAAAAACGTAAATGTTTTTTATTGGGATTTTATGTGATAGACCAACACAAAGTGGCACATAATTGTGAAGTGGAAGGAAAATGGTTTTCAAAATGTTTTACAAATAAATATATAAAAAGTGTGGTGTGCATTAGTATTCAGCCCCCCCTGAGTCAATACTTTATAGAACCACCTTTTGCTACAATTACAGCTGCAAGTCTTTTTGGGGATGTCTCTTCCAGCTTTGCACATCTAGAGAGTGATATGTTTGCCCATTCTTCTTTGCAAAATATCTCAAGCTCTGTCAGATTGGATGGAGAGCGTTTTTCAAGTCTTGCCACAGATCCTCAATTGGATTTAGGTCTGGACTTTGACTGTGCCATTCTAACACATGAATATGCTTTGATCTAAACCATTCCATTGTAGCTCTGACAGTATGTTTAAGGTCGCTGCCCTGCCACCCTAGTCTCAAGTATTTTGCAAACTCTAAAGGTTTTATTCTAAGATTGCCTTGTATTTGGCTCCATATATCTTACCATCAAATCTGACCAGCTTCCCTGTGCCTGCTGAAGAAAAGCATCCCCACAACATGATGCTGTCACCACCATGTTTCACGGTGGGGATGGTGTGTTCAGGCTGATGTGCAGTGTTAGTTTTCCGCCACACATAGCGTTTTACTTTTAGGCCAAAAAGTTAAATTTTGCTCTCATCTGACCAGAGCACCTTCTTCCACATGTTTGCTGTGTCCCTCACATGGCTTCTCGCAAACGGGACTTCTTATGGCTTTCTTTCAACAATGGCTTTCTTCTTGAAACTCTTCCATAAAGGCCAGATTTGTGGAGTGGACGACTAATAGTTGTCCTGTGGACAGATTCTCCCACCTGAGCTGTGGATCTCTGCAGCTCCTCCAGAGTTACCATGGGCCTCTTGGCTGCTTCTCTGATTAATGTTCTCCTTGCCCGGCCTGTCAGTTTAGGTGGATGGCCATGTCTTGGTAGGTTTGCAGTTGTGCCATACTCTTTCCATTTTCAGATGATGGATTGAACAGTGCTTTGTGAGATATTCAAAGCTTGGGATATTATAACATAATCCTGCTTTAAACTTCTCCACAACTTTATCCCTGACCCGTCTGGTGTGTTCCCTGGCCTTCATGATGCTGTTTGTTCACTAAGGTTCTCTAACAAACCTCGAGGGCTTCACAGAACAGCTGTATTTAAACT
Source organism: Lithobates clamitans (assembly GCA_037952925.1). Lineage (NCBI taxonomy): Eukaryota > Metazoa > Chordata > Amphibia > Anura > Ranidae > Lithobates > Lithobates clamitans. Next base: position 3,593,092 of record JBBGZY010000996.1, on the reverse strand, counting down.
GAGATTAAATTACACACAGGTGGACTCTGAAGGCAATTGGTTCCACTAGATTTTAGTTAGGGGTATCAGAGTAAGCCCCGGTTTACACAGGGGCGGCACGACTTGCAGGTCGCCTCACCGAGGTGACCTGCACACGACTTCCATTGCGACTTGCAAAACGACTTCTGTATAGAAGTCTATGCAAGTCGCCTCAAGTCACCCCCAAAGTAGTACAGGAACCTTTTTCTAAGTCGGAGCGACTTGCGTCGCTCCTATTAGAACGGTTCCGTAGTGCAGAACGGGAGGCGACTTGTCAGGCGGCTAGGTCGCCTGACAAGTCGCCCCTGTGTGAACCGGCACTAAATGGGGCTGAATACAAATGCACGACACACTTTTCACATATTTATTTGTAAAACATTTTGAAAACCATTTATCATTTTTCTTCCACTTCCCAATTATGTGCCACTTTGTGTTGGTCTATCACATAAAATCCCAATAAAATACATTTACGTTTTTGGTTGTAACATGACAAAATGTGGAAAATTTCAAGTGGTATAAAAACTTTTTCAAGACACTGAATATATCGAAATTCAGACTGTTTGGCGGGAACTGGCTGAGTTTCAATCCATGTGTACCACTTTCTGTTCATCAGAAGCTAATCAATAGACCAGCTTTTGCTGAACGGTGCCCGCTGGAAAACCAGCATTCGATCAGTGGGGATCAATGGGGAATCCCTCCTGTCAGAATACAATAGCACAGCGGGAGATTCCTGCATCCACATGGCTTGTGCGGATTCACGAATCTGTGAGGTTTATTTTGTTTATTCTGCTGTTTGAAAAAAAACAAAAACTGAAAGTGTATACACAGCGTAAAGCAGTAGTAGACCGCAAAAAAAAAACTTCTACCTGCAAGTTAATTTCATAATGTGCTAGTATGCATTGCATACTAGCACATTATGAAAGACTTACCTGAAAATAAAGCCCTGCAGCATCACCGCTGACAGGACTTCCATCTTCACCCAATCTTCTTTCCAGGTTCGCAAGCTGCAGTCATTTGATTGGCCGAGCTGCAATGTGGTCACTCCCACGCATGCGCATGGGAGTCATAGCCATGGCACAGCTCTCTCTCACAGTGCGCATGCTCCGGTGACATCACCAGCGCTACTTAAGTAAATATCTCCTAAACGGTACACGTTTAGGGGATACAGTATAGAAAAGAATCACCCCCTTTAAAATAATCACATTTTGTTGCTTTGCAGCCTGAGATGAAGACAGACACAGTTTTTGTTTTATCCAGCTGTATTTACTCAGTGCAACTTATAACATTGAAGTGGAAGATATAACACCAACATGTCAGAAAAAACAAAAATCAAAAACAGAACCCCTCTTCTGCCAGTATTTTGTTGAACCGCCTTTTGCTTTAATTACAGCCTTTAGTCTGTTGGGATTTGTCTCTACTAACTTTGCACATCCAGACTTTGCAATATTTGCCCCACTCTTCTTTGCAGAGCTGCTCAAGTTCAGTTAAATTTGATGGTGAACGTTTGTGGACTGCGGACTGCAAGTTATTCCACAGGTTTCCAATGCAACAAAGCAAAAAAAGCCCATGGGACTTTGAGTGAGGTGAGCACAGGGGCCAACAAAAGTAGAAATAAACATAGTTATATTGTTTATTGAAAACATGAGTAAATACGTGGACATATAAGCCAAGCTATTGAGGTAGCATAATGACAAATTGTTTAAAAACATTCACATGTGTTGTTTTTTTAATATAAAGAGTTATACAAGCATCTAAAACTCAGCGCGTTTCACTAGCCACTGCTTGCTTCTTCAGGAGTAGATCTTTGTATACAATATATCTTAAAAACAAAATATCAATTGAAAATATATATCACAAAAAATATATCTTTGTATATAGAGGCCCTAAAAGAGCCCCATACTTACAAATAGGCTACGCCGAGGTTCCAAAAAGTGATCTCTCAGGAGGCCTCCACGGGATATGTCTGGCCCGGAAGCTGAAGGGATGGAGCTGACAGCAAACCACCGGGGGAACATGTGGGGGGCAGGCAGGATTCAAGGATGAAAAGGCGTGTTCATTGATGTACCTCAATGTTCAGGATAGACAACTGCAATGTGGGTGTATATATATATATATATATATATATATATATATATATATATATATATATATATATATAAATAAAACGCATGCCCGGTACACACGATCCGATTATCAGACGAATGATCGTCCGTTTTTGATCTAACGTCGAATCTGATGAGTTTACTAAAGTCACGAAAATTCCCGTACGACAGCATAAAAATTCGGAAGTGATGTGTTGTAATGCATTTGTATTGCATTTTCGAGCGATAGGTGTACTGATGAAACGAAAATCGTACGATCTGGCATCGTACGAAAAAAATTTCCATGCATGTCCGATAGAATAATATCGGATAAACTGTCCTGATCGGCGCTCAAAAGCTCTGTACTAACGATCTGATTATCGTACGATCGATTCGAATGCGGCATTTTTCGTACGATTTTCGGATCGTGTGTACGGGGCATAAGTATGCTCATAAATACTGCTATAACAGACTGTAAATAGTAATGGATAAATCTACATATTATGCAGAGCAATCCTTCCATACTGTGGACATGAATAGAAGGGGAGTGCTGTGAGTTGCAAGGAAAGGTGCTTGAATGTAGAGAAGGAATGAAAAAGTGATACCATTAGGAAACCTATGGCATAGAAAAAAAAAGACCTAAAACATTACCTAAAGTGCAAAGTATAAAAATGTGCATGGGAGTATACCAACAAATGGGATATATAGTGCTTACCAGTAAGTATGTCCTCCATGTATGAGATGGAAAGGCAGTGTGAAAAGAGGGGAGCCCCATGTCAACCTTCCCACTTAGATCCCCCAGCGGGTACCGCAGGCCACACCCCTAACGCCATGTGATATAGCTGATTGTGTGAGCGCAAACGGCGCTCACCACCCGGGAAGGAGAAGTGCGCGTGTGCGCGAATGTCTCCTAGCCGCCTGTGATGGACAAAGCCACGCCATAACGTGATGACGCAGATGTAACCTGAAACAGTGGCGTCTCCAGCTTTCATATTTAGGGGGGGCACATGGGGGGACAGGGAAAAAAGTAGGGGGGCAACTATAAAATGCAATTATATATATGTATATGTATATGTATATGTATATGTATATGTATATATGTATATATATATATATATATATATATATATATTTATATATATATGTATATATATCCTGGGGCCCTTTACTACGACCCCACAACGGCCCTTTTACATGTTCTGCAGTGAACTCCCTTCCTACTGTATTGGGTCCCCCAGGGTGGCAGAAAACAAGATATATATGTCACCAGCATACCAAGAAAATATAAGGATCCAAAGCAGTGGGAGAACTATCAGGGTTGCAAAGGTTGTCTTGCCTCCGGGCCCTGGTGTTCTGTCACTGTGGGGTTCCCCAGACTCCTCTTGCTGTCCTGCCCCTGCTATTGACAGTGCTGGTCTGGCATCTCTTGGAATTTACAGGCTGTTTCTCCTGTCCTAAGTCTGTTTTTTCAGTAACTGAGAGTCCTAGTGGAGTCCTTCCTGCAACTCGCTCTTCTCCCTGCCAATGAGGATGCAGGGGAAGGAGTAGATCGGGCGGCCGTGGTTGTGTGAGCGCTTGCATTATGCAGTGTCAGCAAGCAGAGGGAGGGGGGAGTAATCACCCGCAGGAGCTGACTGGGGACTCTCTCCCTCTTAGACATTAATTTTTGTAAAAAAAAAAAACTACATTTTTTTTTTAATTGGGGGGCACATGGTGGGGCACAGCATAATGTTGGGGGGGGGGGTCAGGGCCATTGACATGAAAGTCCCACAGAAGGTGTGGAGCCACGCCATGACGCGATGACAACGCTGGACCGCGGAGATCACGACAGGCTTGGAGGCAGATTTCCCATGGGGTTTAAGTTTGGCCTCTGACTTTGCAATGCAAGGACATTCACCTTTTTCTCCTTCATCTACTGAGTGGTCATTTTTGTTGTGTGCTTTGGGTCATTGTCATGTTGGAAGGAAACCTTCTTCCCATTGACAACTTTCTGGCAGAGGGCAGCAGATTTTCCTCAAGAATTTGACGTTTTTTTTTTGCCCCATCCATTTTTCTTTCTATCCTGACAAGTACTCCAGTCCCTGCTGCAGAGGAACACTCCCATAACAGGGTATTACCACCTCCATGCTTTACTGTAGGAATGGTGTTAGTTAGATGGTCAGCTGTATTGGATTTCTGCCAGACATATCATTTGGTTTTGAGGCCAAATAATTCAATGTTAGTTTCATGTGACTAGAACACCTTTTTCCACGTGGCCTCAGAATCTTCAAGGTTCATTTAAGTTGGTCAGATGAGACTAAATTTTACTTATTTGGCCTCAACACCAAACGATATGTCTGGCGGAAATCCAATACAGCTCACCATCCAAATAACACCATTCCTACAGTAAAGCATGGAGGTGGTAATATTCTGTTATGGGGGTGTTTCTCTGCAACAGGGACTGGAGCACTTGTCAGCACAGAAAGAAAATAGATGGGACAAAATACCATCAAATTCTTGAGGAAAATCTGCTGCCCTCTGCCAGAAAGTTGTCAATGGGAAGAAGGTTTACCTTCCAACATGACAATGACCCAAAGCACACAGAAAAAATGACCACATAGGTGAATGTCCTTTCATGGCCTAGTCAGAGCCCAGACTTAAAACCCATTGAAAATCTGTGGAATGACATGAAGACTGCAGTCCACAAAAGGTCACCATCAAATTTAAATGAACTTGAGCAGTTCTGCAAGGAAGAGTGGGCAACTATTGCAAAGTCTAGTTGACATAAGGGGGGGGTGATCCTTTTTCCAACTCAATGATACTGTTTTTGATTTTTTCTGACATGTTGTTATATTTTTCACTTGGATGTTATAAGTTGCACTAGTAAGTACATCTGGATAAAACTAAAACTGTGTCTTAATTTCAGGCTTAAAAGCAGCAAAATTAGATTTTTTTGTTAAAGGGGGGTGATTATTTTTTTATACCCACTGCATTTACTGTACCTACAGGTAAACCTTATATAGGCTTACCTGTAAGTCTAAATCAATAAAAACACCTTTACTACCACTTTAAGTGTGCATATACCATAACTTTGAAATTGCTGCGGCTGCGGTTCCATAGGTATGGCATATCTATATGACCACAGTGATCGCCGCTGTCTGCTGAGCAGTTGCCCTGCTGCATAGTGACATCAGGAGGACGCTTTGCATTAGTTTTACCACCCGCTGACCCCCTATCTAAACTAGAGCATGCAGTAATTAACTGGCATGTTGCTTTCGGCAGGCTGTACCACCGCATAACGTAATCCATTCAAATGAATGGGGTCGGTTCACAATGGTCCTGCAGCATGGTGGGTGGGCGTTTTGAGATTTTTTTAAGCAGGCTGTAAGGAAACTACATATCGCCTCCTCACCTTCTGTCAAATGCCCTATGAATAACGATCATCAGCAGATGGCTTTTCAGAAGGGGAGCATTAAAGCCACATGTGTGAACAAGCCCTACCAGCCTTGCCACCCTTGGCCATGACCTTTATTGGCTACACGAAAACCTGGCCCTGAGATAAAACCAAAGACTGACAGAACTGCCATCCTGTAATTTTTCTCAAAAGAGGTTACCTGTGCCCCGCTCAAAGCCTCTGCAAGCCATTGGTATACAACAGTCAAAAGAGTCCGCAACCAGAAAGGTTCAAATCCAACCTTCTTCATTGAAAACGATGTTGGGGTATAATACCGGGAACAAAACAGTTGATGTGTTTCAGCCATGATTAAGGCCTGCATAAGCGAAACGCGTCAACTGTCACGAACAAGGCTTGCATAGGCTGAAACGCATCAACTGTTTTGTTCCTGTTTTTTTACCCCAACATAGTTTTCAGTAAAAAAAGTTGGATTTGAACCTTCCGAGTTGCCGGCTTTTTTTACTGAGAAAGCATTTAGTAGTAGGTAAATGCACAATACTGCAATCGTATTTGATTTATCACTAAAGCATGCTGCTTGTGTGGTTCATTCCATAGGGAGCTATTGGTATGATTGTGGTAAGGACAGTATACTGGACTGTACTTAGGAACAAGAACTTGGAAATGCGTCAGTGTACTCTATAAATCATTGTGCTATCTGTCAGTACTAAATTAATTTGAGACACAATAAATCTTTCAAGGACCGAATTTGTTCTGCAGAAAAAATGCCGCATTGTCAACTGTTCCATCTTATTTTTAGAGTAATCTCAAAGACAATTTCCATCCCTGCATAATAAGAAAGACAAGGTCATTGTAAAAAGGCAAAATACAGCATTAATTAAGCTGTAGCCATTTCTAGGGTCAAAGTTAATTTAAGAAATGCTACGCGCCAAGACTGCATGCAAGAAGATTTACAGAGGAGCTTCATGGCTAATGCAGTTGAAGCTCCAGCTGCAGTCATTTTCTTTTGCCAGGTTTTTGCTATTTGCATTAAGTGATGCAAATTTTACTTTAAAGTAGATATTCTCAACCAAAGTTCCATGGAACCTTAGGTTCTTTTTTGATAGGTTGCTAGGGAATCCATGAGCTATGGCTGATTGACCTCCCAGGGTCAACGCCACTTGTCTGAGCCAGTGGAATTACACCAATGACCTTTTTAGCTATCTCAAATGATGGCATTTTGACCACCAATATAAGGGAGGAATTCTTCTCACTGACCTCCAATGTAAGGGGGAAATTCTTCTCACCTACCACCAAGGTAATGGTAAATTCTTCTCACTGACCTCCAATGTAAGGGGGAAATTCTTCTCACCTACCACCAAGGTAATGGTAAATTCTTCTCACCTACCACCAAGGTAATGGTAAATTCTTCTCACCTACCACCAAGGTAATGGTAAATTCTTCTCACCTACCACCAAGGTAATGGTAAATTCTTCTCAAAGACCACCAATGTAAGGAGGAAATTCTTCTTACTGACCATCAAAGTAAGGGGGAAATTCTCACTGGCCACCAAAGTAAGGAGGAAATTCTTCTCACTGACCTCCAATGTAAGGTGGAAATTCTCACTGACCACTAATTTAAGCAGGGATTTCTTTTTACTGACCACCATTGTAAGGAGGAAATTCTTCTCACTGACCACCGATGTAAGCGGTGAATTCTTTTCACTGACCACCAATGTAAGGTGTAAATTCTTCTAACCGACCACCAATATAAGGTGGAAATTCTCACTGACCACTAATGTAAGCAGGAAATTCTTTTTACTGACCACAGTTAAAGGGGGAAATTATTCTCACAGACCACCAATGTAAGGTGGAAATTCTCACGGACCACCATTGCAAGGAGGAAATTCTTCTCACTGACCACCAATGTAAGCGGTGAATTCTTTTCACTGACCACCAATGTAAGCGGTGAATTCTTTTCACTGACCACCAATGTAAGGAGGAAATTCTTCTCACTGACCACCAATGTAAGGTGGAAATTATCACTGACCACTAATGTAAGTGGGGAATTCTTTTTTATGACTTCCATTGTAAGGGGGAAATTCTTCTCACTGACCACCAATGTAAGATGGAAAATATTCTCACAGACCACCAATGTAAGGAAGAAATTCTTCTCACTGGCCACCAATGTAAGGTAGAAATTCTCACTGACCGCTAATGCTAAGGCCCGTACACACGATTTGACAACAAACATGCAAATTAGCTGTTTTGGAGCAACATCTGACCGTGTGTACGCTTCATCGGACAAACTTTTTCTGTTTTCATCGGACTTTTGTTGGCTGTGCGAACGCACAAACTTTCCGGCAACAAAAGTCCGATGGAGCAAAGTCCGATCGTGTGTACACAAAACCATCGGACTTTTGTACAAACTACAGTACGCAGCCGCGAGAATGTTTTCAGTGCGATCCCATCACGCAGGTTCTCTGCGACAGGGTACTGTACATCTCGTGCTGGCTGCAATAGGAAAAACACATTTTCCTATTGCAGCCAGCGCGAGAGGGAATTCCCCTCTGGGAGCATACCAGGCCCTTAGGTCTGGTATGGATTTTGGGGGGGAGCCCCACGTCGTTTTTTCGGCGTAGGGGGTTCCCCTTAAAATCCATACCAGACCTAAGGGCCTGGTATGCCCCTGGAGGGGAACCCATGACGGTTTTTTATTTAAAATTTGGCGTGGAGTTCTCCCTCATGATTCATACCAAACACAGTGCCTGGCATTGGCGGGGATCCAAGGCGGATCCCCGCACCAGTGTGAACCCGGCTTGCAAGGTGTCAATCTCGCCGATAAAAGCGGCGAGACTGACACAATATCAGACAATACAGAAGTTGACCAAACGGTGGTGGTAAAGAGCTGAAAAACCACGTGATTTGGTGAAAGTTGGCTGAAAAAGTTCTGCCGTGTGTATGCAATACAAACTTATGGCTAATGCCCTTTGTACAAAAATCCACGGGAAAGTTTGTACAAAGTCCTATCATGTGTATGGGCCTTTAGTGGCAATTTCTTTTTCCTGACCACCATTGTAAAGAGGAAATTCTTCTCACTGACCACCAATGTAAGCAGTGAATTCTTTTTACTAACCACCATTGTAAGGGGGAAATTCTTCTCACTCACCACCAATGTTAAGATGGAAATTATTCTCACAGACCACCAATGTAAGGAGGAAATTCTTTCCACTGGCCAACAAAGTAGGGAGGAAATCCTTTTCACTGACCACTAATGTAAGCAGTGAATTCTTTTCACTGACCACCATTGTAAGGGGGAAATTCTTCTCACTGACCACTATTATAATAGGCATTCTTCCCATCTTCCCACACCACTGACCACCAATGTAAGAAGGGAATTCTTCTTACTGACCACCAATATAAGTGGCATTCTCCCACTGAAAAGTGAGCATGACTGCATTCCACAGAACATTGGACTTGGCATTAGTTTGTTATTTTAGGTTTTATTTTATTTTCACCTGGTAATCCTGCCAGTAAGTTTATTGTTTTTCAACAGAAGAAGCTCTCCTGTAGAGTCACACCACTTCAACCTGGTAGGGGTGATTACAATACACAGCTTTTACTTATTTATGTAAAGCCTTTAACCCAAAAGGAAACAAAACTGTTTGCTGTAACAGCTTATAAAGTGTTAGCCGGAGTTTGGTTTCAATTTGTTAGTGTATTTAAATCTGATAGTATATCTAACACTCCCCTTCCCTCAGACTGAAAATGCTACTGTGCTGTCCAAAGGTGCCCCCTGTGCTCCTTCATCCAGAATGGGGACACTCTAATGCATGAGGTGTGTTACTGGCCCAATCACCAAGCAAAAACAGAGGGGGGGAAGCTCAAAAAAGAAAATGAATGCAGCCACCACATCTAATGATTGGTAAGCTGCAATATACTACATTTTTTTACATTTACCTCCAATTAGAGCTGCAAGAATAATCATTAAAGAGTCAAGATTGCAATTCAATTCTCCTCATGATCTTAAAACAGCATTTCCCCGATTCTATGTAACAAGCGCAGAGAGTTTTCTGCTCAATCCAGGCAGCCTGCCAAGTTTATCACAACATCAGAAATAAAGAGAAACATTATAACATGTAATTCTTTTAGATCAAGGGAATGAACAATTTAACCAATTAAAGACTAAACCTTTTTCTGACACTTGTTGCTTACAAGTTAAAATCAGTATTTTTTAGTAGAAAATTACTTAGAACCTCCAAACATTATATTTATATATATATATATATATATATATATATATATATATATATATATATATATATATATATATATATATATATATTTTTTTACCAGAGACCCTAGAGAATAAAATGGCGTTTGTTGCAATATTTTATGTCACACTGTATTTGCGCAGCGGTCTTTTAAATGCAATTTTGGAAAAAACACACTTTAATGAATAAAAAAAAAAAAAAAAAACTAAACAGTAAAGTAAGCCCAATTTTTTTGTGTGTGAAAGATGTTGCGCCACGAGAATCGTGAGAGAATCGTGATTCTTTTACCATCTTTCTGTAGCAAGAAACAACTTTTATTACTTCCTGTGGCATAATCACCAAGCTTGAAAATGTCTTGCAACTTCAGTTTCTGGGAACTCAGCGTCTACACATCCCCCAAAACCACATCTTCCAAGAGTCCTGTTTCTATACACATTTTGTGGGCAGCCTGTTGTTGGAAAGAACAGCATGGTTGCTAATAAACTGACAATACTGTATGCATTATACCTATCTATGCAGCAGGTGGCGCTGTAGTATTATAGTGTAGAGTTCATGTTTGCTATGATATAACAGGATGCATTGTCTGTCTCAGTGCATGTAGTTGTTTGCTCCTTGTTCCTGTTCCGTGAGAAGAAATGTTCTGATATTACTCCATAAAAGTAAAGCCGTTTGCTGCTTCCAGTGCATAATTTCAATACTCTGCACAATACCTCTTGCTGTCAAGACACCCCAATTGTTTTGCTGGGAAAGAACTCAATGTATGCATGCAGAGTAGGACAAAGAGGGGTGGGGGACAGGCAGAGTTTGGTAGTCCAGCAGGTTGGGGTGACAACGCTGGTTGGGATTTCAGTCGAGAAAAAGTACTGCTCTGTCAGCTCAAACAGGAATTTAGCATACTGGATTTCTGCCAAATCAACAGGTATTTTTCTGTAAATTATTAATGGCCTCTGGGAACAATATTAAATGGATAAGATCAGTTAGAAGTTGTACCACCATCCAGGATTTTTTTGAGATAAAAGGAATTGGGAGCCTGGTCCCCAGCCAGGTGCTCACCAAGGAGCTAGGGGGCAGTTGGACTATCTTGGTACAATACAATGAAGGTAGGTTCACATATATGAGCAATCATGTAAAAAAAATTATATAAAAGTTTATTGATACACAGTACATGACAGAAATTACAATAATAAGTTAAAAAATATGTGACGGTCCATGTGTTTATCACCAAGATAATACTCCCCTGATGGGAAAGATCACCATGGGATAGTAGGTCACGGACAGTATTTCTACTAGTTTTGCGGACTGAGCCTCTTCATCAGGAACATATCCAAATCCCAGTATGCACAGGGCACAGAACGTCACCAGTAGAGGTCCCCCCGCAGCGACGGGGGAGACTAACTATTCGAAAGGCTGGAGTCTAATTTACAGGTAATGATCAGTAACGGGGTCACGGGAGAGAGATTCCCACTGGAGAGGGATACCTGATAGCAAGTCAATAGAAGGGATACTCTGGACGAGGGGTAAGGAGTGGCACAGCAACAGGCATGAGTGCGGCACCCCCGCCCAGATGCCAGTGCAGGATAATACAGCAGAGATTCTCCTCGGGACTCGATGCAGCCTCAATAAACTTTTATATAAATTTTTTTACATGATTGCTCATATATGTGAACTTACCTTCATTGTATTGTACCGAGATAGTCCAACTGCCCCCTAGCTCCTTGGTGAGCACCTGACCAGGGACCAGGCTCCCAATCCCTTTATCTCGGGTATTTTTCTGTACCTTCCAAATTTTTAAGGGAATAAAACTGTTGGAATATAAAATCAGCTATGAGCTTATGGGGAAAAATGTGCATGTCTTGCATAAATGTACTAAATATGTTTTTTTTATTTTGCCCTGATATAAATTTTAAGGAAGAACTTCATTAAAACACTTGGAAATTACTTAGCAATCAGTAACTGTTTAAACAATAAACACCTTAGTCAGTAGTATGCAAAGTACAGTTAAGCTAACAGAAGTATGTAACATACAACATAATGTGTATTGGGGTCAGGAGTATATAAAGGTACATAGAATGTAGAGCACAAGAGTCAGGTCTATGTAAGGTACAACATATCAAAGTATACAGAATGCAGGAGTTAGAAACTTAACACAGCCAGGAGGACGTTAGCCCCCACCCAACCGTGGAATAGAACTGGTGATCACACTTCTGACCCCTCCAGATTTGTCTCCCTATTTTCTGACTTCTTATATTGCCTACATAGCATACCCTCCTCCTTCTCAATCAACAAAGCAAACCAATTCTTCCAACATTTATGGATATCTTTGAAGCTAAGGTTCCCTTAGCTATTAAATCCTTGAAGCCGACAAAACACCTGGTCCAGATTTTCAGGTCATTATTATAAAAAATATTTCTTGCTTCTAGTTCCACATTTGATTCAAACAGGAGCCTTTCTCTCTACCATCTCTCTGCAAGTGCACATAACTATAAATCCCAAAGGTCCAAACATGGTCTCTGATCCCCAACAGTTTGAACCTATTTTCCTACCTAATGTGGACCTGAAACAGCTGGGCAAAGTCCTTATTTCAATGGACCAATAAATACCAGACTATCCTTAGGGACCATATGGGGTTTGTTCCAGGACAATATACAATCCGGGGCTTCCTCTAACCCCTTGACTTATACAAGTATGATTCCGTCTCCTGGAACTATCTGCATGATGTACTATAGAGATGGGGCTTTGGTGAATCATTACTGTTGTGAATATCTGCCTTATTTTCTACCCCGTCAGCTACAGATACACAGAATAGTATTCTGAAGCATTCCATATCTTCCGATACACGCAACATCATTGTCAGTTATGCCCAATCCTTTTCATCTTGGCCATATAGTCTTTGGCAATGGTGGCCAGGAACAACTCTGACATAACTGGGTTTTGTACTGCTGGACTCCACTACAAGGTTATTTTATTTGCGGATGACTCCCTTTTAGTCCCCACGAATCCTCTCACTACTCTCCCAAACCTCCACCCAACCCTGGCTCAATTTAACCAACTGTCTGACCTTACGATAAACAAAAAAAAAAATCTACAGATTTGAATGTCACCCTTTGATTTCTCACATTCAGTCCCATTTCCCCTACCACTGGATGTTTTCACACTGGACAATCTGGGCATCAAACACCCCTAACTATTCGGAAGTTGCATAGTCTAAATCTCTTGGTCTCGGTCTGATACACGGGTAAGTTAATGTCCCATTTCTTACTGGGTATGGAACATCCAAGGCCCTTTGTCTGGTGGACTACTCATGGCTTCACTCACATATATACGGTATTTTCTTCTACTCCACTCTAAATATACTCACCTCTTTCGTATGTTCAGAAATAGGGGCAAGATTTCACTGACTCCTGGAAGCAGAGGACTGGGGAAAAATCTGATGCAGAATAGTTAAATGTTCTCTGGATGTGGCTTACAAGGTTCTCTTTTGATATTATTGAATACCAGCTCATACTGTCCTGAATTACAGTGGCAGGTGTTTTTTGGGGGTGTGGTCAGTGCAGTGATATATTATGCATTTGGTGGTCCTGCCCGAAGTTGATCGCATTTAGGTCCAGGATGGACCAAAGGACTCACAGGTGGATCTCCTCCACCATATAATTCCAGGTCTCTTTTCCTCCCAACAGAAATTGGCTACTTATTTGTGTCTGGCTGCTAAACAAACAATAACCAAAGTATGGTAGAAAACTACAGTCTATTTTCAAGTCGTTAAGGAACAAATTAATATGATGCTGGTTAACAAAAAACTATCAACGACTCACAAGCCATAGTTCAGAAATATGGGAACCATGGTTTACTTTTTCCTTCCTGTCTTTGAGCTCTTCTGGCTTGAGTACAATTTTTTATTTGTCTCTTATTCTTGATTCCATGATGGATGCATTTTTATGTGTTATTTCCCCTCTACAGACGCCTTTGATTTGGCTTTGTTCTCCAATCTGGTCAGTGGGGGAAGAAAATGTCCTGCCTTTGGCAGTCCTTGGGAGGAAGTATGCCCCAAGGTAAGTGATGAAAAAAGAGAAATGTCCTAGCATTGATGGTCAATGGTAGGAAAAAAAGGTTGCCTGACAATTCACTTCCAAAGCTGGACAAGCCCTGGACCCATGCACTGTGTTGCAGCATGACACAATAGCTTATAAAGGTGCTACAATCTGCAGTTAAAAACTTTTGAATGACATCACATTTAGCCGGGCTATTTTCTGAGAAGCTAACTATCATGCAGTGATGTTCTCCTCAACTCATGGTGACACAAGGTAGAACATCTGTATTCTCTCACTCTTATCCTGGTTGGCACAGACTGGTTCTTCCTGTAGACCGTTACATCAAAACTTTCCCCTGTAGTGATGTGGTAGTCGGAAGGAAGGACCATTCAGAGTTGCAGGATACGCAGAATATCTACACTTTTGGTAGTGTCAGTTTCAAAAGGAATTTCACCTGGGGATCACTCTGCAGTGTTTGGCAGTGCAAGCAGAGGCGGCTCTCTAATTAGGCAAATTAGGCGGTCGCCTAAGGCCCAGAGCTCATAGGGGTCTCGCAGCTCCCTAATCTGCCTAAGAGCCGACTCTTAGGCTGGCCCACAGAGCACCCATGGATGAGACAAAGCCGCCCCTGTCACTCTCTGGCTCCTGTTACGTTTCTAAAAACGCGGCCGCGCACGGGCACGGATTATCCTCCCTCTCTCTCTTAGCTCTTTCTGGCGCTCCCGCTCAGTGTACTCCAGTGCTGTCGGCTAAAGTCTTACAACAAGGGAGGAGGCGGAGCTGCAGCTGACAAGTGCTTAGATGGGACTGAATGGGACGCTGAGAGCTTATTGCCTGGGATCGGAGATCCCACGGGGAAGGATACAAGCAAAGCGAGTCCATTCTGCAGGGTGTGTGCAATGTGGTAAGTTGGCGGGGTTTTGCACGTTTCCAGGAGACATTTCTGTACAGCAAGTTGAGGAAGAGGGTTGAGATGGGGGGGGGGTTGAGAGCAATGTCTGCTGGGAGGTGCGAGACCAGTTCTAGTGCTGTGTGTGTGTGCAGCTAGCTTCACTTCCTCAGTGCATACCAGTGGTCTCTGCAGTGCTGGGGCTTGTTCACACCATATACTTTTAACCCATCTGCACCCCCCTCCTGCACATACCACCCACCCCTATTTACTCCCTGCCCCCCTCCTGCACATACCACTCACCCCTATCCACTCCCTGCCCCCCTCCTGCACATACCACCCACCACCAATTACTCCGAGCCCCCCTCCTGCACATACCACCCACCCACCACCAATTACTCCATGCCCACCTCCTGCACATACCACCCACCCTAAACTACTCTGTGCCCCCCTCCTGCATATACCACCCACCACCAATTACTCCGTGCCCCCCTTCTGCACATACCACCCACCCCCATTCACTCTGAGCCCCCCTCCTGCACATACCACCCACCCACCCTAAATGACTCCGTGCCCCCCTCCTGCACATACCACCCACCACCAATTATTCCGTGCCTCCTTCCTGCACATACCACCCACCACCAATTACTCCGTGCCCCTCTTCTGCACATACCACCCACCCCCATTCACTCTGAGCCCCCCTCCTGCACATACCACCCACCCACCCTAAATGACTCCGTGCCCCCCTCCTGCACATACCACCCACCACCAATTATTCGGTGCCTCCTTCCTGCACATACCACCCACCCCCCCATTCACTCCCTGCTCCCCTCCTGCACATACCACCCACCACCAATTATTCCGTGCCCCCCTCCTGCACATACCACCCACCCCCATTCACTCTGTGCCCCCCTCCTGTACATACCACCCACCCCCATTCACTCCGTGCCCCCCTCCTGCACAGACCACCCACTGCCATACAGTCAGTGCCCTCTCCTGAACATACCACCCACGCCATACTCTCTATTCCTTTCTTTCCTCCTCCCTGCCAGCCCATTTGCTTGGATTATACTATGGCTATTCCTCACCAACCAACAGTATTCCCCATCCCGCTCCAGTCCCATTGACATCCATCTATCCCCCCCCCATGCCAGCGCAAATCCTCTTCCTTTTTTATCCCTATACAGACCAAGATCCCCCAGTTTCACTCCAGTTCTCCTCTACCCTTAACTCATTTCCTACTTACTCCTTCCTTTTTACCCCCGCCTTCTTCTTCAGGGGCTAAGGAAGGACCCTGAGGCATAACATCTTACTACTGCTGCTGCTTGTGTGGGTGGGATGTGTACTGCGCCCATCCTTGCTGACCCCCCTCTCCTATTCATCCCATGTGATTGGCGCAGTACACATCCCACCCACACAAGCAGCAGCAGTAATAAGATGCTCCAGCCCAGGGTTCTTCCTTAAGCCCCGGAAAAGGGTGTGAGTAGGGCCTCATGTCTAAATTTTACCTAAGGCCTCACAAAGCCTAGAGCCGCCTCTGAGTGCAAGCAGCAGGAAAGGTAAATATTCCTTCTGCTTCTTTACATACTTTGAGGAAGCAACAGTCACTTTAACCTAAATTGTAATATGCTTAGAATATCTTTAAAAACTCAACCTGTTATAGGTAGATTCTCATCTGTCACCAAGATACACTACGAAAATAAAATTGTCAATAACATTACAGAATGGCAACTATGAGTCACAAGAGAAGAGTTTGGCAGATAACAGAAAATTCTATTTCAGGTATAAGTTTTTTTTTTTACCAGACAGGCATTCTTGGATAAAAATATATAAGCCACATATTCTTTAAGCATCTCTGCTGAGAATATCCATCCTGAGTATTCTGATGGGATACTTAAATTGTATGGCCCATTTGTGTGCAACATAATAAAAAGCTTAAAGCTAAAGGTATAGTTAAAAATCTTTTTATTCTCTACAGCTTTAGTTACATTACTTAACTGTAATAAAGTATGTCCCATGATGTGCAGGAAGCTGGATTCTGTAGAAATCTTCACTGAAGGACTACCCTGTCCTCTTCCTGCTGCTGAACTTCTGGCGCTGTGGGGTTAACAGCTTTGGGTCTCCGGGCTCAGCTGCACTAAAGCTGATCTGATGGAAATATGTCCTCTGATTTGGCAGGGGTCGAGCATAGGGAACCCAGTGACAAGGAAGCAGGCGATGTGTCTGACTCAGTGGTGGCCCTAAATACGTCCTCTTCAGCGTGGCCAGAGAAACTGTCTGCAGCGGAAGGGTTAGAACATTTCTGAAGTGGATTGTCTGGCTTTTGGATCGATGTAGCATGTACCAGATTTGGTTCCAACAGAGGCTGCTATAGAGAAAGTGAGCACACCGTCACCTGAATTGACTCCGTCACCTGAACCTACTTTATTATCCTATTTTCCAGGAACAAATGAAGGCCACTGTTGAAATGGATACCATGCAGCTGGAAGTGAAACAGCCATCTGAGAAAAAGGACAGTCTGACCCCTGGACAAGTGAGCTACAGACACCCTTTTTTGTCACCAGAGGCACCTACTACTCCTGGTGCTTTGTGGTCAGAAAATTGGGACTCAGGTGATTGTGATACCAAGGCAGCTGCCCCCCTGGGGGAGTATACAGTTCCCATTTGGGCACCAAATTCTTATTTGCCTCAAGAGGTTAACATTTTTTTAACTGCCACAGTGCACACTAATGTGCATCATCCAAAAGGCCTACAGACATACTGCTTTCTCTATGGCCCCTTTAACACATGCAGACCATTTGTCTGTTTTTTATCCATCCGTTGACAGATGGAGAACAGACATCAATGCACCTGTATGGAAAAACAGATGTAAATGGATGATCATCCATTTAAAATAGTATACATCCGCATCCGTCAACATCCGTTTTTTGGAATAGATCAAAGCCCTATTTTTGTTCCATTAAAAAAAAAAAACAAACGAAAAATCAGTTTTTGCATTGGTAAAACTGATGAGAAACTGATAAGCAGTTAATGAGAAACTGATGTAAACTAATGAAAAACTGATGTAAACCGATAAAAAACTGATGTATCTGTTTTTTTCTTTGAAAAAAAGTGACTGAACTGATGAAATGAACAGTCCGCATGTGTGAAAGGGGCCTATATTCCTAAAGGACTGTTTCAGCTCATTGATAAAAAGAGTCAGGAGATCTATGAGCACTGTGTTTAGGATCTCCGTGCGCCAGAACACTTGCGTTCCCTAGAGGTGGATAAGGATATCGCTCACAACTTTTAATGCTGTTTGTGTTAGTTCCGCTTGGGCCAACACATTAAGATGAACAAATGCAGTGGCGGCCCGTAATGAAGGGCGCATGGGTGCCGCCCCCCCCTCCTATTCATGTATCCAACAACCTAAACTACATGCGGGGCGCCGGGTGCATAGACTCCGAAGGGGCTTTTTTTTTTTTTTTTAAGCACGTGATTAGAGCCAGAGGCTGTAATAGGCTTCAAAAAAGGGTGGGCTCGGGGCGCAGAGCACTGCGCCCCGAGCCCACCCAGTAGTGTGACAATAGCAAATTATTATTTGCTATTGTCTTCCTGATTCTCCTCCCGGTCAATCAGGAAGCAGGTCCCGAGACCCGTCACCTAATTGGCCGAGAGGAGAAGCGATCCTATTGGCCGCCTAGGAGGAAGAGGGAGGAGGAGGGAGGAGACGCATGGTGGAATCCGTCGTAATGCAGAGGAGGAGATGCAGGGGAAACCGCCACTCGCCGCCATGAGGAAGCGCTGCCCGTGACCTAGATGTGGTAAGTGCAGGGCTGATGACCGACTGGGGGAGGGGGTTGGGTGGCTGTGGGTGCATTGTTTACTGCCCCCCCCCAGAACATATACCACCAGCCGCCACTGGACAAATGTATACTTGTACGGCTGGGAGAAGAAGACATTCATTTCAAGGGCCATCAGCTCCTGAGGGTGTATTTCCTCCTGCTGTGACCGCTTGTCCCCAGAATGAGATGCAGATCTTCCACCGCACTAACTGGGAAGGGGAAGAAGCTTCGCTTTCCTCCGATATCGGAGGAATCCCCAGGGGCCCCAGTCTCCCGCATGGCGGCCCGCTCCAGGCGCCGTTCCCACATGGCCTCCTGGATGGATCCTATGGAGTCGGCTGACTCCCCACCACCAGACCTCACAGACGTGATCGCAGCTATTGCTACCTGCCAGGCCACGCTGACTGCAAAAATGGAGGCAGTTCAGACGGATGTGGGCCTTCTGCGACAAGACATAGGCAAGCTCCGCTCCAGAGTCACTGAAACGAAACAAAGAGTGGGGCAGACAGAGGATACTGTGGCAGAGCACCACAACGCCATCCACACCCTGCAGACGAAGGTAAAGACCCTTGAATACAGGGCGGAGGACGTGGAGAATAGGAGGAATAACCTCCACATCGTGGGCCTGGCTGAGGGGGAGGAAGGCCAGAACCCGGCCACCTTCGTGGAAGACATGCTGCGCAACCTGCTCCCGGATGCCCACTTCTCTCCTCATTACGCAGTGGAAAGGGTGCATCGTGTTCCGCCTAAGCCTAGACCCCCTGGGACTCCCCCGAGAACCTTCATCCTTCGGATGCTTAACTTCAGGGATAGGGATGAAGTGCTCCGTGCCTCCAGGACTCTGGGAGATTTGCGCTTTCATAATTCCAAGCTGCTGATTTTCCCAGACTACTCGGTGGAGATGCAGAAGCTTAGAAAGTCGTTTGACTAGGTCAAGGCCATTCGTTACAGTGTTCTGTTTCCAGCCCGACTGAGGGTTCAAGACGAAGAAGCGACCCGCTTCTTCACCTCACCAAGGGAAGCCTCAGCCTGGCTGGAGTCCCTGCCATCTCATCGCTGATTTTGTGGATCTGTGAGTGTATCATTGGGAGAAGTCTCAGTTTAAGTTACACTCCCTGTCCTGCTGTGTAGCAGGCCTGTGGGGATGGACTGAATGCCTGCTTTACACCTGTTGTGCCTTCGTTACTTAGTTTCAGTGCACATTCCTGCCTCTGCTTACAGCACCACTGCAAATACCTGACGCATGCCTTGGGATCAGGGCGATGTGAGTATTTTATAATAAGCAAGAAGCACTGTTTAATTTCTGGCTGTGACGGGCTCTCGGGCCTACACTGATCCACCCGAGGGGGAGGTCATAGCGGACTCTGCTACAGTGTTATGGTATCTGTTGCGCCTCCTCCGTTGAGGGACTTTGTAACCGAAGTTGGTGCCCCTGACACAGTCAGGTGATATTCAATACTGTGTCTCATCTACCAGTTTGCACTGTTTTACTTTTATACTTAGCTCTTATTCTTCTCGTTTTTTAATTTTTGCATATGGCTGACTTACCTCAGGAGAATTACTCCTTTCTGCTCATGATTGATCAGCATCTCTTCATCATGGGGGATGCTTCAATTACAGGGAATGACTATGCTGACTCTGCACCCCTCAGAGACTGTCCTGTGGGGGGTGGCTCACCTATGGCACAGGACACCCTTTTGCAGCCAACGAGCTGAAACAGTTTTTGGGAGGTAGACCCTTCCCAGTTCTGAGAGGGTAGGTGGGTGGGTTGGTGGGGGAGGGAAAGTGTTGCCCTGTATGGGCCCATGTGTTATTTGGTTTTATGTTTGTTCTCTATTGCATGACATTACCATTATCTATTACTGTGCTTGGATGTTTATTACTGCCACATAACCTTTACTGCTTTCTCTGGGTCCGGTGGCCTTGGTTGGGTGTAGTGCATACCTTTGCTCCTCAATCTTATTTAATGGATGGCATCTATGTCCTCATTTAACATACTATCTTGGAACACTAGGGGGCTGAATTCTCCATACAATCCACATCTTTGTGTGTTTCAGGAGACACACTTGGTGGGAAGTAGAACTATGGCACTGAAAAGACCGTGGGTTGGGCACCACTACCACTCCGTCTACTCGACTTTTGCGAGGGGTGTGAGTGTACTGGTGCACAAGTCACTCCCGTTTAAGCTCCTGGACCTGGCCCTGGACCCAGAGGGTAGATATGTTATCATTCATGCACAAATACACTCTTTAAAGTTGATTATTGTGGGTTTATACTTGCTGCCTCCTGCCTCTCTTGCGCTGTTAAATAGGATCACGGCGAAGGTGGCGAAGTATGCTACTGACAATATTGTCCTTTTGGGGGATTTTGATTTAGTATTAGACTCGGATATGGACAGGCTGACAGCGACTAATTCTTCACATCAGGGTCTGTCAGAATGGGCAGCTACCTATGGCCTGCCAGATGTGTGGAGGTGGAGGAATCCGCAATATCGGGCCTATACCTGCCACTCAGCTTCCCACAAGACCTTTTCCCGTATAGATTTGGCCTTCGCTGGTGGGTCTGTCCTGCCCCGAGTCAGGGACATTTGCATACTCCCGAGGGGCATTTCAGATCACGCTCCGATGCTCCTGTGGCTGGATACTCTTGTCAGTCCCTCAGACCAACTTTGGTGGTTGTCCAGGTTCTGGATCTAGGATACGACGGTAGATATGAAGTTTAGGGAGGCTATGTCTGGATATTGGGCGGTTAATCCAGGGTCAGCAGGGGAGGGCACAGTTTGCAAAGCATTTAAGGCATTCACAGGGGTACAGTACCAGACCATCATAGCTAAAACCCGTAAAGAAAGAAAGGCTGACTTGATAAGGGCTGAGGCTGCGGCAGAGGCTCAGGAGGCTGCCTACGTTAGGACTCAGGATCCACAGCAGTACACACGGTTGCAATCCCTGAACAGAGAGGTGCTCCAGATTTGTACTTCCCTCACACAAAAAAAGCTGTTATACCAGTTCCAAAGCATTTTTGAACAGGGAGAGAAAACAGGGAGGCTACTAGCTTGGTTTTCGAAGGAACAAGAAAAAGAGAAATCCCCCTTCATTGGGACTTTTAAGGCAACATACACTTATGTTATGCAAAAAGTTAAGTTTATTAGATATATATATATAAAAATCTTTGATCATAAGGATGATCGATACTTAAAAAAACATCAAAGATTGTACAGAAAATATACACATATGAAAAACAGCAAAAACAAAAAACATCAATTTACATAAAAAATATGACAACAAAATAATAATACTCTCCAGTATATAGTAAGCCCGGGTACCCGACGCGTTTCTGGTTAAACACCTTCATCAGGTGTATAGGATAGTAGTAAGTATAGTCATAATTTGTTTTTACATGCAAAGTGATTCCATAGAAGAAATTTGGGTAAAGCGACTGTGCCAGTGGGGGTGTAGATGGGCGCCAACCAAAAAGCGGTGAGGTCTTGGAACAAAAGGTTCCTGATTTAATGTTTGCCCGGTGAGCAGCAAAGAATGGATTCTAGCGATTTGACTGAACAATGTCCATTGTTCAATAAAGGATAGGCGGCTGGTCAGAGCTTTAAATAAGGCTCCAGATCAATAAGTAACACCCAGGCGTCCTTAATCCTATTGGTATATCTCTTTCCATGTAAATATAAACAGGTCCAAAGGTTGGCGTCTCCCTGCTCTGCAGTGCCTCTAGAAGAAACAAGTGGCCGGTATTAGTATACCTCAATTAAGGATCAGACTGGGGATCTTCTCTGTGCCCCAGACGAGATTAACCAGTGTTTCGCCTCGTTCTATCATACACTTTACAGTTCCCAGGTGACATATAGCACAGAAGAGTTGACATCCTACATAGAAACTATAAATATCCCAGTCCTTACAACGACATACCACAATAAACTAGATGTCCCCATTACGGTTGAGGAGATTTTAAAGGCGCTTAGGTCACTGCAGACAGGTAAGACTCCGGGAGCTGACGGAATTCCAGTTGAGTTATGCTGAGGATCTTGCCCCCCAGACTACACACGGTTTACACCAAGTCTACTGAGACAGGGGAGCTCCCGAGCTCCATGCGAGATGCGGTCATTGTGGTGACTAATAGACTAAGCACAGAAATAACTGCGCTGGTCCACCCGGGCCAGACAGTGCCGGGACGTGGTATGGATATAAATATTAGAGGGCTTTACATTTTACACTCACATTGCAGTGGCGCAACAGGAAAACGCAGGGGTGGTGGCCTCACTACACGCGGAGAAGGCCTTTGACTTGGTCGAGTAGAATTTTCTTTGGACGGTCCTATCAAAGTTTGGATTGGTCCTAGTTTTTTGACTTGGATCCAAATGCTTTATGCAAACCCAAGGGCACGAGTTAGGACGAATTGCAGTCTGTCTGACTCCTTTCATCACGACAAGGATGCCTGCGGTCTCCAGCTTTGTTTGCCCTAGCCTTGGAACCTCTGGGCACGCATTCTTCTGAGAGCAGATAGGGGAGTGAGGGGCATAATAGTAGGACCGCTCGAGGAAAAGCTATCCCTTTACGCAGATGACACCCTGCTGTATTTGGCCGATGCCGCATCATCGCTTTGATCGGCTCTGGCTTTATTTGATCTGTTCGATCACTCCTCGGGTATCCGTATAAATTGGGACAAATCAGTACATTTCCCCCCACACACCTCGGTTCCACGTACAGACACACACACACTCCTTAAATGGGTTGACGAATTCACATATTTGGGAGTTAAGGTGACCAATGAGATTACTGATTATTTGGAGAAAAATGTAAATCCTTTATTAACTCAACTGAGCAATAGATGTAGCATTTAGCACAACCTCCCGTTGACACCGGTGGCAAGAGTGAATATATTGAAGATGATCTACCTACCAAAATTCTTGTACTTTTTTAGGAACACTTCGTCCCACACTCCCAAGGCTTTCTTTGGGCGTTTGGAGGGAGTCATAACTTCTTTTTCTTTCTTTTTATCTCATGCACGCTTTATTTTTCTGTTTCATATCCTAGTTATCCTTTTGCAGTTATAAGCAACTGAATAAAGTTTTCCCTAGACTGATTGGATTTCCCTGCCCCTTCAGCGCCCCTGTCTTAAACTTTTTATATACCTTTTAGTACGTACTGAGGCCATGTTGGCCCCATTAATCGGGACAAGTATCGGCTCTGAGAGAGCTGTTTGTCACTAATTAATATTCCTTCTCTTTTTAGTTTTTATTAGCTGCCTCCACTGCAGCCACACCACGGTGGTGGTGGGTCGCCACCCTCAGGGCGGACCTCGTGCCAACCCTGCCGGCTGGGTGCACTGGGGTAGGTATGGGGACTTCTTGGGGTTTTTGGGGTGTGTGTTCCCACGGTGAGTGGGAGGGGTGGGATCTTCAGTACCTTGTCGCCTCAACCCTCAATGTCACCCATTATGTATTTATTTTGTCATGTTATTTTGTAACCCTTTTTCTTTTACAATTCAATTTATGCTATGTTCTTTTGTAGAGTTATATCCATTACACCGGTCAAGTCCTATTCCCCTGAGGAAACCAATGTCTTGGCGAAACATGTAGGGAAGACCTGACCTGCAAATGCATATCGGCCTACACCATTCTGCCCATTAACAAATATTATGTGCTCCCATTTTAATGTTTAATTTGATTAGGAATTTATGTATGTATTATCCATTTTTGATATAATGTTAAAACAATTATAATTTTTTAACAATTTTTGATTGAGTTGTTTTGGCACCGCAATAATCCCTATCCTCCTCGCCCTCTTTTTTTCTCTGGCTTTATTTGATCAGTTCGGTCACTACTCGGGAGTCCGTATAAATTGGGACAAATCAGTACTTTTCCCCCTGCACACCTCGGTTCCACGTACAGACACACAAACCCCCCTTAAAATGGGTTGACGAATTCACATATTTGGGAGTTAAGGTGACTAATGAGATTACTGATTATTTGGAGAAAAATGTAAAACCTTTGTTAACTCAACTGAGTAATAGATGTAGCACTTAGAGCAACCTCCCGTTGACACCGGTGGCAATATGTGAATATATTGAAGACGATCTACCTACCAAAATTCTTATACTTTTTTAGGAACACTCCGTCCCACACTCCCAAGGCTTTCTTTGGGCTTTTGGAGGGAGTCATAACTTCTTCTTTCACCAGTAGTAATGCTGGAGTTAGACACAGGTGTGTTGCACACCAGGATGTCCTTTAGAGTCATGTGCCCATTTGAGAAGGGAGGGCACCACAAAGGTCTTTCCAGGCGGGATACATGGAGACTGAAGATGGGGGGAGGCCAGGATACATTTGGCAGGAACAATGGGTTCTGGTTTGACGTGACACTCAGAGTCAGCAATGTCAAATGATCTGGACAAGGCATCGGCATGAGCATTTTTAGAACCGGGCCGGAAGGTGATGTAAAAATTAAACCTGGCAAAGAAGAAAGCCCATCGTGCTTGCCTGGGATTCAAACGCCGGGCAGGTTGCAGATACTGGAGGTTCTTATGATCGGTATAGATCAGGATAGGATGCAGTGCCAGCTTGATAGCCAGAAGTTCCCGATCCCCTATAGTGTAATTTCTTTCTACATCAGAAAACTTCTTAGAGAAGAAGGCACAAGGACGGCGCTTTCTGTCATGCATTTGGAGAAGGATGGCCCCCACTCCACAGGATGAAGCATCTACCTCCAAGAAGAAAGGCTGGAGAATGTCAGGACATTTGAGAATAGATGCAGAGAGGAAGGCCATTTTGAGCTTGTGGAAAGCCTCAACTGCTTCAGGAGGCCAGGTTCTGGCATTAGCTCCCTTCCGGGTCAAAGAAGTGATTGGGGCCACCAGAGAGTAGTAATCGTGAATGAACTGGCGATAGAAATTGGTGAACCCCAAGAACCACTGTGTAGCTTTCAAACTAGAAGGCTGAGGCCAGTTGGAGATGGCCTGAAGTTTGGCAGGATCCATTAGCAGCCATTTATCCGTGACTATGTAGCCTAGGAAATGAACCTGGGTTTGCTCGAAGAGGCACTTCTCCAACTTTGTGTACAGGCGGTGGTACCGAAGACGTAGAAGAACCGTACAAACATGCGGACGATGAGTGTTCAAATCTGGAGAAAAGATGAGTATGTCATCCAGATACACAATAACACAAACGTATAGGAGAACAGAAAAAACTTCATTAACAAGGTTATGGAAAACAGCTGGGGCATTACACAAGCCAAAGGGCATTACAAGATATTCATAGTGCCCATCTCTGGTGTTAAAAGCAGGTTTTCATTCATCTCCCTCTCGAATCCTAATCAGATTGTATGCTCCACGGAGGTCTCACTTAGAGAAAATTCGAGTCTGTCAAAAAGTTCAGAAATCAAGGGTAGCGGGTATCAATTCTTAATGATAATGACATTGAGACCTCTATAGTCAATGCAGGGCCAGAGTGTACCATAATTTTTCCCCACAAAGCAGGAGAATTGGATTTACGAAAAATTTTCTGCAGATTTTCCTGGACGTATTTAGACATGGCTTGAGTCTCAGGGATGGAGAGAGGGTAGACTCGACCTCGGGCTGGCATAGTCCCAGGTTGGAGATCAATTGCACAATCGTAGGGACGATGAGGAGGCAAACTGTCAGCAGCTTTTTTACAAAAAACATCTTGGAAGGCCTGATAATGCAGAGGGAGCATCAGCCACAGGTACACAGAGAGTAGGGTGAGTGTTTCTGCAACCATGTAAGTCCAAGAATGATGGGACTAGATGATTTAGGAAGGATCAGGAAGGAGACTTCCTCACGATGAAGGATACCGACATGCATAGTTATGGAGGTGGTTCGGAACCATAGTGGGCCGAAGGCCAAGGTAGAGTCATCCACTACAGATACTGATAGCGGCATTGCCAAGGGAACGAGAGGAATGCTCAATTCAGTGGCCAAGGACTGCTCCATGAAATTCCTGGCTGCCCCAGAGTCCACATATGGAGAAACTTGAAACAAGTTTAGGGCCCAATGAATGGAGACAGGTATGACAAATCAAGGGTAAGTGGCGGAGTTCCGGTTCTGGTCTAGATCACTTCCCTGACCGTCAGCTCTGCAGTAAAGACATAGGCCGAGTCTCAGACGATGTGACCGCTCTTGTGGAGTGAGGCGTGTCTGGCCTAATTGCATAGGTTCTTCAGAAGCCGACACATCTGGAGAGGTAGGTTGTTCTGGAGCGCTCTGGACAGCAGGAGCGAAGTGACCCACTGGGGGGCGACCAGGACCAGTCCTTTCCAGATCTCGCTCCTGGTAGCGGATATCGATTTGGATGCTAAGGGTGATCAGGCCATCCAGGGTGGTGGGTAAAGTTCTGCTGGCTAGTTCATCCTTAATATGATCTGCTAGACGCTGCCAAAAGTTTGCAGTAAGGGCCTCATTATTGAATGCCAGTTCTGAAGCCAAGGTGTGAAACTGAACTGCATATTGACCAACAGTCATGTTTCCTTGACGAAGTCAAAGAAGAGCTCCAGAAGCGGATGAGGCCCTGCCAGGCACATCAAAGGTATTGTCTTACGGGAAGCTTGTAGGAAGGCAGGGAGACTGAAAACAGTAGGATCTTGACACTCCCACAGTGGTGAGGCCCAAGCCAGAGCCTCTCTCGAAAGGAGTGAAATCATGTACGCCACCTTGGAACGAAAAAAATGGCCCGCTAGCTTGAAGTGGATCGAGCACTGATTGATGAAGCCCCAACAAGCTTTAGGATCACCAGAGAAGCGAGGCGGCAGAGGCAGCTGGAGTTTTCAAGGACTTCCCTCTGCTGGAGGGACTGCGGGAGCTGGAGCAGCAGGGGCTGAAACAGGAGCCGGTACAGTGGGTGAGCAAGTGGGCACAACCTGCAGCTGATCCAAATGGGAGGAAAGTTCCTGCAGACACTGCATAATCCGTTCTTGATAGGCCTGCTGGATGTCAACTATCTGCGCCAAACACTGAAGTTGATCCAGAAGAGGCTGCGGTGTCTCCGAGGAACTCATGACCTGAGCAAACTGTCAGAAGTGTGTGGTGGTGAGCTCTTGTAGATCGCACATTCAGGGTTCCCCAGGGCATGGGGTCTAACCCTCAGCCTGCTTCTTCACCAGAGCCCCTGATGGTGGGGATGGACTTGCAGCAAGCTGGAACCAGGTTGCGGCCCCCAGGTACACCCAGCTGATGATGCGGAGACCACTCGCGAGTTTAGAGTCTGAGCAGCAGATGGAAGGAAATCCAGAAGACGAGCCAAGGCCAGGACGGGCAGCAAACAAGCACAGATGGTAAACAAAGCTGGGGTCATACACAGGTAGTCAGACACAGTATAGACAAGAGGTACGCAAACAGGTACCTCTTTGGTAACTATTGTTTTCAAAGCACAGGTGGGATACATAGGGCCATATTCAGCATCAGGCACAGTTGGCACATGCCTATGGGCAGAAAGGCAAAAAGGCAGCTTTTCCTTGTAAAATGCTGGCTGCACACATTTTTTCCACCATTAGTAGGAAGAATAGTCATCTCAGATGAGGTTATGTATCTAATGATGTATCCAATGTCACAACCTTCTAAGCCAGGTTAGAACCAAGAAATTGAGGAACTGTTCTGTTTTTAAGAGGGTATTCTAGCAGAGTGGTGTTACCAAGAACATTGAAATTGTGATGATGAAAATACGGCCCCGTGGATGCCTTCATTGAGTATTCTGAGAATGGAACAGTTAACAAGATATCCACATTCACTTTATCACTAGCTTTTATTATTATTTTTGTAGTCTATAAAAGCTTATATTAGGCTTTCAAATGCATGATAATTCAATTTAGCATATATGCAAAGCATTTTTTATTAAAAGGGCAAGGAACTTTATTTGTTAAAGCAAAACAGATGTGGAATTGTTACTCATTGCATTTGGATTTTTATTTTGAACAATAAACTCTGTTTGCTTAGTATGGGCAACAGCCCCACGTCTGTTCAGGTTTCATGTAACATTCAGGTGTCAATGACAGTAAAAGGGTGAAGAAATGTTCCAGTGCTGCCATCTTGTGGAAATGATAAATTATAACATCTATATCTAGCCATATACACCCATATATATTTGAAGCACATTAGTACACGGGTCTCAAACAGGCTGGATTTGTAAGAAACTGTTTTTCAATAACTTAAACCTTTTTATTGTTTTTCAGAGCGTTCTTTAACAAGAAGGCAGGACTGGAGATCCATTACTGAAGCCTATAGACACAAAGCTTTGAGCTAGCCATACACAACTCAAAAATCAATTGATTCCTCAATTCAAGCTAATCAAGCTATTATATTCAGGCAGCAAAGGCACCCATGACTGCTTTAATACAGTGCCAGTGCCAAACAGTGACTGCATCTAATAGGATGCAGTCACTGTTCGGTCAATCATTCTCCACCCAGCTCATTCATGTTTTAAATAGACTTTTATTGAGCTGTGTGCTTGCAGGGTCACCCATAGCTGAAACGTAAGCCATATGGCAGCACAGTGACCTAGAAGTTAGCACTTCTGCCTTGCAGCACTAGGGTCATGGGTTCAAATACCAGACATGACACTACAGGCAGTCCCCGAGTTACGAACCTCCGACTTGCAAACGATTCCTACTTACGAACGGGAGGCGGCGTGACGTTCTGCGCATGCGCAGCCACTTTTGGGTACCTCAGAAAACGACGTCTGCGCATGCGCGTCTACTTGACAGAACATCGGAAAACATCGGAAAACGACGTCTCTGCCGTTCTGCGCATGCGCTTCCGACTTACGAACATATCCGACTTAAGAACAAACCGTAAGTCCCTAACCCGTTCGTAACTTGGGGACTGCCTGTACCTGCATGGAGTTTGCATGTTCTTCCTGGGCTTGTGTGGGTATAGTGTCATTTCTGCCCTCACTCCAAGGACACGCTATCGGTTTGATTAGTCCTGGTATGTATGCAAGGGAGGTATGTAAATTGCTAGTGCTGTATAAATACCTGTAATAAAAATCATCTATGGCCAGCTATAGGCACCCAATGTAACACCCCTCTGCTAGAATCACTATTTTTGAAGCCAATAACTATAGTGAAATAGACATCTCTACTAGGACTAGCAGTAAGTCTTGCACTTGCATCAACACCAATTTTGGTTCCAAAAAGAGAGTGAGAGCGATAACACCAAATTTAACACACTTGCTCCCTGTTCACACCTAAGACTTTGTAACACTAATGAGTCACATGACACTGGGGAGGAAAAATGGCTAATTGGGCCCAATTTGGACATTTTCACTTAGGGGTGTACTCACATTTGTTGCCAGCGGTTTAGACATTAATGGCTGTGTGTTGAGTTATTTTGAGGGGACAGCAAATTTACACTTTTATACAAGCTGTACACTCACTACTTTACATTGTAGCAAAGTATCATTTCTTCAGTGTTGTCACATGAAAAGATAGAATATTTACAAAAATATGAGGTGTGTACTCATTTTTTTGAGCTACTGTATACATTTTTTGATGGATATGTTTTACTGCAGAAAATAAAAAATATTGTTCTGTTTTTTTCCAAATTGTCTGTCTTTTTTTGTTTATAGCGCAATAAATAAAAACCTCAGAGGTGATCAAACACCACTAAAAGAAAGCTGTATTTGTGGGAAAAAAGGACAAATTTTTTTATTTGGGTACAGTGTCGCACGACTGGGCAATTGTCAACTAAAGTAACGCAGTGCCGTATCGCAAAAAATGGCCTGGTCATGAACAGGGGGTAAATCTTCGGAAGCTGAAGTGGTTAAATATGGATCCGCACAGCGATTTCCATGTAAGGCTGACATTTGTTATTTCTTCCCTATCACACAAATGGCAATTCACAAATGTGTTTTTTGATATATACATTTTAAAAAAAGCTACCTGGTAAATCTGGACATTAATCCAAGCCTCACACACACTGATTCTCTGCAGGAAGTATCTTACACACTTACATTTCTGAGTCCTCGGAAAAAAGAGTCTCTTCAGGAAGGCTGGTTCCAATATTTAATAAAATAAGAAACGTCACCGTAGGGTAGCAGGAAATAATGTCGTATGGGACGCACATCCGCAGTGACAAGCGTTCTGCAAAAAAATGTCACAAGCTGAGTTCATTTCCAAGGCAATAACGCTTATCACAAATCAACTGGCATTAACCCTTTTGTGATGACACATAGCAGTGTCCGTATGAGTCACCTAACTTGCCCATAACTCTATTATTGATCTGCCCACCTATATCATCCTTATCAGTTTTCATTTTATATAAGGCTTTTATTGGTACACTGGGCATTGTGCTTAGAATGTTCATAGATCTGGGGCAAAAGGGGAATGCCATTCACTGCACTGAGCCAGGAGAAGTTGGGCTGCTCATCAAGTCCATGCCGCTGCTTGACTCTCGGAGGAGATGGTCACCACCACATGTAGCTGAACTGCATAGGTGCCTTCTGCTGTATGACACAAATGGTTGTAACTGAAAAAGAGCTTATTCCAGGACTAGGATCCTGATACTGGTATCTATTGGCACAGGTAGGTTGGTCTACTGGGCACGGGAGAAGTAGATACACTATATTTCCATAAGTATTGGGATGCCTACTTTTACATGCACATGAACTTTAATGGCATCCCAGCTCAACCAAACTCACTCAAGCAAGCTCATCCATGTCTTTATGGACCTTGCTTTGTGCACTGGTGGGCAGTCATGTTGGAACAGGAAGGAGCCATCCCCAAACTGTTCCCACAAAGTTGGGAGCATGAAATTGCCCAAAATGTCTTGTTATGCTGACACCTTAAGAGTTCCCTTCACTGGAACTAAGGGGCCAAACCCAACCCCTGAAAAATAATCCCACCTCATAATCCCCCTCCACCAAATGATTTGGACCAGTGCACAAAGCAAGGTCCATAAAGACATGGATGAGCGAGTTTGGGGTTGAGTCCTGACCTTAACCCATTAGAACACCTTTGGCATGAATTAAAACGCAGACTGCAAGCCAGGCCTTATCATCCAACATCAGTGCCTGACCTCACAAATGCGCTTCTGGAAGAATGGTCAAACATTCCCATAGACACACTCCTAAACCTTGTGGACAGCCTTTCCAGAAGAGTTGAAGCTGTTATAGCTGCAAAGGGTGGGCCAACTCAATATTGAACCCTACGGACTAAGACTGGGATGCCATTAAAATTCATGTGCGTGTAAAGGCAGGTGTCCCAATACTTTTGACAATATAGTGTATGTTGACATGATAATAAATCCTCAGTTTTTAAAGTGAATGTAAAGTCTGTTTTTTGTTTTTTTTTTAAATAACAAACATGTTACACTTGCCTCCTCTGTGCAGTTGGTTTTGCACAGAGCAGCCCGAATCCTCCTCTTCTTGGGTCCCTCTTCGCTGCTCCTGGCCCCTCCCTACTATCGAGTGCCCCCACAGCAAGCAGCTTTCTATGGGGACACCCAAGCCGAGTCACAGCTCCCTGTGTCCATTCAGACACGGAGCTGCAGCCTGGCCCCGTCCCCTCTCTCTCCTGCTTGGCTAACTGACTGACTGACAGCCACGGGAGCCAATGGCACCACTGCTGTGTCTCAGCCAATCAGGAGGAGAGTCCCAGACGGCCAAGGGACTGGTGGACATCGCTGGACAGAGATGGGACTCAGGTAAGTATTAGGGGAGGCTGCTCCCCTTAATACATAGAAAGAATTAAGATAAAAAACCTTCTGACTTTACAACTCCTTTAAGCACTTTCAGGAGCTGATTTAGACTCCTTTCACACTAGTGCGACTAGTCATGTGACTTTGGACACATAAAGTCACATTAAAAGTCGCAGCCCATTGCTTTCAATGGCACCTGTTCCAATCTATGCGACTTAAAATTGCAGCGACTTTGCAAAGGTTCCTGCACTACTTAGATACATTGTTCTTGTGACTTGAGAGCCAGAGAGTGTAAAGTTGCATAAAAGTCGCACTCAAAATTGTGCGTCTTTGGAGTTGTACTAGTGTGAACTGAGCCTCAATCACTTAGGCTACTTTAACACTGAGGCGCTTTAGCACTAAAAATAGCGCCTGCAAAGCGCCTCTCCTGTAGCTCCAGTGTGAAAGCCCGAGTGCTTTCACACTGGAGCGGTGCTCTTGCCGGACGTTAAAAAAAAGTCCTGCAAGTAGCATCTTTGGAGCGGTTTAGGAGCGGTGTATGTCATTGAAATGAATGGGCAGATCTGCCTGCAAAGAGCATCAGCAGCGGCGCTACCCGGGTGCTATTAACCCCTTCCTTCTGCTTTTCGGGCTCTAGCGGGGCGCTTTTAACCCCGCTAGCGCCCGAAAAGCTCCGCTAAAACAATGGTAAAGGGCTGCTAAAACTAGTGGCGCTTTACCGCCAATGCTCTAACCTCCCCAGTGTGAAAGTGCCCTTAATGACTATTCTTTATCTGCCCCAGGTTTCCTGTTTCAGGGTGGTTCCTTTCTCATGGAGCACCCTATGGAGCCCCTTGCATGTTGGGACTAGAGTTGTGTCTCCCCACACTGTGTGCATCAATAGAAACACACAGCCCTATGACCTAGTATGGAAAGGCATTCCCCTGCATTCTTCCTCTCCCCCACCCCCCCATCCCTCTCCAAGCTAACAGACTGACTGCAGACTGCACTGTCCACTGTTAATGCTTTCCTATAAAGACCTGAAATTCAGGTCAGCAGTGCTGAGAGAACAGAAGCCACTAACATTTTAAACTAAAAGTGCTGGGGTAAGAACTTTAAAGTGTTACTAAACCCACAGCAGTAAAATCAGTCTTTCTATGCAGAATAGCATGCTTGTTATACTCACTGTGGACCTTAAGGGGTTAATCCTCTGCATTGTGTAAGAAGGCTGTTTTATCCTGTATGCATAGATCCTTCCCCTCCTGCACTGTCTATCTGGGGAAGGCCAGCTAACACAGGCAATAACCAACATGCACATGCTCAGTTATGTATTTTATGCTGGAGAGGACAGTTACTTGTTCTCAAAGATATCCAGGTCACATGATACTGACATCACACATGTGGGCGTGTATATAGGCTGCAGTGGAAATCTCCTCCCACCTGAACTCTCAGCACTGGAGAAACTGTGCAGTTTATGATGTAACTGTGGTATACAGATCATCCAAAAAGGTATATAGTGGCAAAGAAGATTTATAAGCTGTGGGCACTGGGGGGGGGGGGGGGGGGCGATGAACTACTTTCATATTACTGGTTTTAGTAACACTTTAACAAATAGTTTACTGGGAATTTTTTATTTTATGCTGTTATTGCTGTAAAAGTGATCATGTAAACAATCACCTTGTAAAACAACCCATTCAGTTTAGAATAGCAATGAAAGGCAAAACATTTTTTGTATAGATATAAAAAATAAAATTATTGATACCGTTTCCCCCTTTTTTTATAAGTGATCACATTCCCTCTGTTCTCAGCTGCATAAGAGGGGAGGAGAAGCAGCAGCACACTGAGCTTGCCAGTGAATGGCTGTGCAGTGGGGCGTGTCAGGACAAGTCTGATCATTGGAGGAGAGCATACTGAGTTCCCAGCAGAGCTAGAGAACTGACCATGGTGTGCTCTCCTACTTAGTGTGGTCAGTTTTTAATAGGAAAGCAAAGGAAGCAATACAAAGAGAACAGGAGTATTTCTCATACAAGTACATGGTACAGCAGGCACCAGTGGCGGAACTACCGCCATAGTGAGCCACGCGGTCGCTATGGGGCCCGCAGCCGAGAGGGGCCCATGGGGAGGATGAGGAATGCATTCTGCAGGGGGGCGAGCACCGCCCGCACTGTCCCCCAACCAGGGGAAGTGAGGAGAGAAAGAGGCAAGCTGTCCGTACAAGCAGAGAGCTCAGCTGTAAGAGCTTTCATTTGAACTTCCAGTGTTCCCGGGGTTCAACGTCACATAGCCCCACATCTTGGCCCGGCGCCTTTGATAGCTCTATTACAGCTCTCTGCTCATATGGACAGCTTGCCTCTTCCTCTGCTCACTTCACCTGGCTGGGGGACCGTGCGGGCGGTACTCGCCCCCCCCCACTTTGAAGCAGCCCTACGCTCACCAACAGCCATTTGAGGGCTGCAGTATGCATTCCTCATCCTCCCCGGTAGTTCCGCCACTGGCTCGCCTTTTTCTCTGCACAGGTGAGGCTGCATTATGCACGGGTCACGTTACATTGGGCACAGGTGAGGCTGCATTGGGCACAGGTGGGCACACTACACAGGGAAGGCTACTGTTAGGGTGACAGAGGTTAGGGTTACAGGGAAGGCTACTGTTATGCCCTGTACACACGATCGGACATTGATCGGACATTCCGACAACAAAATCCATGGATTTTTTCCGACGGATGTTGGCTCAAACTTGTTTTGCATACACACGGTCACACAAAGTTGTCGGAAAATCCAATCGTTCTGAACGCGGTGACGTAAAACACGTAAGTCGGGACTATAAACGGGGCAGTGGCCAATAGCTTTCGTTTCTTAATTTATTCTGAGCATGCGTGGCACTTTGTGTGTCGGAATTGTCCACACACGGTCGGAATTTACACGAACGGATTTTGTTGTCGGAAAATTTTATAGCATGCTCTCAAACTTTGTGTGTTGGAAATTCTGATGGAAAAAGTCCGATGGAGCCCACGCACGGTCGGAATTTCCCACAACAAGCTCTGATCGCACATATTCCGTCGGAAAGTCCGACCGTGTGTATAGGGCATTAGGGTGACAGTGGTTAGTGTTAGGGTTACAGGGAAGGCTACTGTTAGGGTGACAGAGGTTAGGGTTACAGGGAAGGCTACTGTTAGGGTGACAGTGGTTAGTGTTAGGGTTACAGGGAAGGATACCGATAGGGTGACAGTGGTTAGGGTTACAGGGAAGGCTACCGTTAGGGTGACAGTGGTTAGTGTTAGGGTTACAGGGAAGGCTACCGTTAGGGTGACAGAGGTTAGTGTTAGGGTTACAGGGAAGGCTACCGTTAGGGTGACAGAGGTTAGTGTTAGGGTTACAGGGAAGGCTACCGTTAGGGTGACAGTGGTTAGTGTTAGGGTTACAGGGAAGGCTACCGTTAGGGTGACAGAGGTTAGTGTTAGGGTTACAGGGAAGGCTACCGTTAGGGTGACAGAGGTTAGTGTTAGGGTTACAGGGAAGGCTACTGTTAGGGTGACAGTGGTTAGTGTTAGGGTTACAGGGAAGGCTACTGTTAGGGTTACAGGGAAGGTTACCATTAGGGTGACAGAGGTTAGTGTTAGGGTTACAGGGAAGGCTACTGTTAGGGTGACAGAGAAGGTTAGTGTTACGGTGGCCCCATTCACAAAGCGGTATCTACCACTTTAAGAAATGCAGTAAAATACTGCACGTTTTTCAAAAAATCTTTTAGCATTTACAATGAACGCTACTAAAATACCAAATGGGCTATTTTATAAAGTGATGCACTTTGTGTTGGTCTATCACATTTAATCCTAAAAAAATACATTTACATTTTTGGTTGTAACAAATGACAAAATGTGGAAAATGTCAAGGGGTATGAATACTTTTTCAAGGCACTGTATTTCAGCTGTCAGTGGGGAAGCCCGCTGACAGCTGATGAGTCATCGGTTGTTAAGGACGCGGCGGCCAGCTTCCCGGCCCGCTGCTTAACAACCAGCAATTCTTCACACAGAATTCAAATCGGTCAATCATTTTTCGACAGATCCGAATTCGAATCGTTCCGAAAATTTGGAATTTGTTAGAAATATTTAATAATTGAAACGAAATTTGAAAGATGAAATAAACTAAACTAAAATTCCAAAATGAATCAACAAAACAAAATTAGTAACATAACTAATCTATCAGAAATGAAACAAATATTTTTGTTCTGCACATGTCTACTAGTGTTAGGGCTAAAGAGTGGGTTATTGTTATGCTGTGTACACACGAGCGGAATGTCTGACAGAAAAAGTCAGACGGGAGCTTTTCATCATATATTCCGATCGTGTGTACGCCTCATCGGACTTTCTACGTCAAAAATTCTGACGGACCTAGAAATAGAACATGTTCTACATTTTTCCGACGGAACCAATTCCTATCGGGAAAACCGCTCATCTGTATGCTGTTCTGACGGACCAAAAACGATGCATGCTCTGAAGCAAGTACGAGACGGAAGCTATTGGCTACTGGCTATTGAACTTCCGTTTTCTAGTCCCGTCGTACGTGTTGTACGTCACCGCGTTCTGGACGGTCGGAATTTGGTGTGACCGTGTGTATGCAAGACGGCTTGAGCGGAATTCCGTTGGAAAAACCTTCAGAGTTTATTCTGACAGGAAAACCGGTCGTGTGTACAGGGCATAAGGATAACAGAGAAGGTTACAGGAAGTGTTATGCCCCGTACACACGGTCGGATTTTCCGACAGAAAATGTTCGATGGGAGCTTGTTGTCGGAAATTCCAACCGTGTGTAGGCTCCATCGGACATTTTTCCATCGGAATTTCCGTCACAGAAAATTTGAGATCTGGATCTCAAATTTTTCGACAACAAAATCCGTTGTCATAAATTCCGATCGTGTGTACACAATTCCGACGCACAAAGTTCCACGCATGCTCGGAATCAAGCAGAAGAGCCGCGCTGGCTATTGAACTTCATTTTTCTCGGCTCGTTGTACGTGTTGTACGTCACCGCGTTCTTGACGTTTGGAATTTCCGACAACATTTGTGTGACTGTGTGTATGCAAGACAAGTTTGAGCCAACATCCTTCGGAAAAAAATCCACGGTTTTGTTGTTGGAATGTCCGATCAATGTCCGACCGTGTGTACGGGGCATTAGTGTTATAGGTAAGGGTTAGTGAGGGGGTTAAAGGGAGATTTAGTGCTGGGGTAACAAGAAGGCTTAGTGATGGGATTACATAGAAGCTTAGTACTGGGGGAAAATTTGGAGTGTTGCACAGAAGATGTAGGGTTCCAGGAAGAGTTATGTTGTGGGGTTACTGGGAGGGCCAGTGTTATGGATACAAAGGGGTTGAATTACTAAAGGCAACTAGACTATGCATTTTGCAAGAGCAGTTGCAATAATTTACCCCAGAGCTTAGGCTCCATTGACACTTGTGTTACTTGTCATGCAACTTTGGACATCAAAGTTGCATGACAAGTCGTTCCCCATGTTTCCAATGATACCCATTCATATATGTGCAACCTAAAGTTGCGACAACTTCAAAGTAGTTCATGTACTACTTGGGTCGACGTTCATGCAACTTGAGGGCCGTAAACTTCAATGATGACCCTCAGAAGTTGCATGAAAGACGTACCAGAATGTTATACAATGCAACTTGTGTGCAACAGTTGTGCATTATTACTGGTGAAAGCCAAAGTCGTTTCCAAGTTGCACCCATCTAAAGTTGCGTCAAAGTTGCACCAAAGTTGCACTCCAAAGTCGGTGCAACTTTAGAATTGTACAAGTGTAAATGGAGCCTTAGTGAATGTGCTAAAGCTTCACTTTGTAAAGAATACCCATATATTAGACTATTTCCTATGCTGGTCGAATTGTTAATATTATTATACAGGATTTGTATAGCGCCAACAGTTTACGCAGCGCTTTACAATATAAAAGGGAGACAATACAGTTAAAATACAAGAGGATTAAGAGGGCCCTGCTCAGAAGAGCTTACAATCTAATAGGGTGGGGCAGGTGGTACAAAAGGTTGTAACTGTGAGGAATGAGCTGGTGGAAGTGGTAGGAGATTAGTTGGAGACGTAATAGGCTTTCCTGAAGAGATGAGTTTTCAGGGATCGCCTGAAGGTAGCAAGAGTAGGGGATAGCCGGATAGATGGAGGTAGCGAGTTCCAGAGGATGGGAGAGGCTCTGGAGAAATCCTGGAGACGAGCATAGGAGGAGGAGACGAGAAAGCTTGAGAGTAGGATGTCTTGAGAAGAGCGAAGAAGATGGTTTGGGTGACATTTGGAGACAAGATTGGTGATGTAGCTCGGGGCAGAGTTGTGAATGGCTTTGTATGTTGTGGTTAGTATTTTGAATTTAATTCGCTGGGTGATTGGGAGCCAGTGTAGGGATTGGAGGAGAGGGTTGGCAGACACTGAGCGGTTGGTAAGGTGGATAAGTCTGGCAGCATTCATGATAGACTGAAGAGGGGATAGCCTATGGAGAGGTAGGCTAACGAGAAGGGAGTTGCAATAGTCAAGGCAAATGGTCGAATGTTTTTCATTTACAAACAGAAAATACTGACTTTGGTCACTAGATGGTGATAGGTATCATAGGACACTTATGTGGTCTTTAGCGCCATCCAGTGACCAAATGCAATATTTTCTGCTTTAAATCAATGGAAAACATGCATCCAGCACAGGAAATAGACTGAAAACATTTGGTTTTTTTGCCCCATTTTCCCAGAATGAATGCATTTGCACAGGATGAATGTACTTGCACTTTCACTGGGCTAATTGCTATGCATTTTTTCTTTTTTTTGTAAATACACCACTGTCAGTGCGTACATATTTATACAAAAGAAAAAGTACCCGCTCTGATGCTTTTACATTTCAAGGAATACTGAATCTGGTCATGGACTAAACTTTTTCAGAATTCACTCAAGCATGAGATTGGCTTTTTGTTGTTTCTGTTCTGTGGATATTTTTATAGATTTTTTATATGTGGATAAGTTCAGAGCTTTATCTACGTGATTCCACGTTGATCGCTAGATGATTATAATTGTTTTGTGTACTCCGAACTTGTATATATTATACAACAGACTTATTCAGATAATCCTCACATTAGATGAATGGTGCTGCCATATGATGCGCTATCGCTCAAGGAAAAACTACTAATAGATGGAAATCTTCTGCTGAAGAGATGAAAAGAAATCTTTACTGATCGCACAAAGAAGACCATACAGCCTGTTTGATCCTGAGGGGCCCGCCATGTAACCACACGGCGTACCAAAAGACACCCGAGAGTCCGCAATCTGCTGCTCACATAAAGTCATAAAGGGAAAGGTCTGCCAGCTGCGCAGATCTCATCTCTGCTTTTTCATCACAAGATTATCAGAAGATGAATGAAATATAAAAAGCACAGTCTTCTTAGGAGAATGGTAAACACAAATCCTGGGATTTAAATAGCAACAGAAGTCAACAAGTAGACCTATTCAGAGATTTGTTAGCCACAGGGACGGATTGAAATCAGGAGCCTATAGACACAGACGATCTGGCTCTTTAAACCTTAAAGTGTTACTAAACCCACAACAGTAAAATCAGTCTCTGTATATGCAGAATAGCATGCTTGTTATACTCACTGTGGACCTTAAGGGGTTAATCCTCTGCATTGTGTAAAAAGTCTGTTTTATCCTGTATGCATAGATCCTTCCCCTCCTGCACTGTCTATCTGGGGAAAGCCAGCTAACACAGGCAGGGTAACCGACCTGCACATGCTCAGTTGTGTCTTTTATGCTGGAGAGAACATTTCCTTGTTCTCAGAGCTAGCCAGGTCACATGGTATTGACATCACACATGTGGGCGTGTGTACAGGCTGTAGTGGAAATCTCCTCCTACCTGAAGTCTCAGCACTTGAGAAACTGTGCAGTTTATCATGTAACCGTGGTATACAGCAGTGTTGCCAACCGTCCGTTAATTTACGGGCAGCCCGTAAATTACACCCCATTTTCGGGGCGCCCGTAAATGTCCGTTACGGGCAGCGGTGCCCGTAAAAAAGATGGCTGCAGGCCGACATCGCTACTGCGCATGCGCTGTTTTGAAGCCTGCCGAGCTCGGGAGAACTCGTATACGCTCAGGCAGGCGCCACTGGCGGGCGCAAGCGCAGTGATGTAATTTCGCCGCCTGGCGCCATTTTTGAATGGCCAGCGCTCGTTCTCGGCGGCGCCTCACAACAGCAGGGGTCCGGGGAGGTTGATGATGCCTGTGCCTGGCCTGGATAGGATTCCGGAACAGAGCACTGCCACTGACTGTCCATTCATCCATCCTGGTCAGTCAGACCTCAGATTGTGTCTTGTGCTGAAGGTGACCTACCTATACTGAGCCAAGTATGGAGGAGGAAGAGGAAGGACAGATAAACAGAGCGACTAAGCAGGAGCAGAGCCATCCACAGAGACAGACCCCCTCCTGTACCATGTCCATTGTCCGCACAGCCTGAGCCTCTGACCCCTGTACCATGTCCGCACAGCCTGAGCCTCTGACCCCTGTACCATGTCCGCACAGCCTGAGCCTCTGACCCCTGTACCATGTCCGCACAGCCTGAGCCTCTGACCCCTGTACCATGTCCGCACAGCCTGAGCCTCTGACCCCTGTACCATGTCTGCACAACCTCTGACCCCTGTATCATGTCCGCACATCCTCTGACCCCTTGTACCATGTAAATGAAGAAATATGTTTTTTGACTTTTGTTTAACTTAAACACATTGCTAATAGCACTAGCTATATGTTTATAGTTTAAATATTAATATTTGCACTGTTTACCACTGAAAACAGGCATTGTAGGTACTTTTTTGCAGTGGCAGTAAAAAATGTGGCTCCGTCAGTAAATTCCATGTTTTCAGCCAGTAAAAAAATTGGTGGCGTTTGTAAATTTTGGGGTCCTGCCAGTAAATTTTACTTCGGGGGGTTGGCAACACTAGTATACAGATCAGCCAAAAAGGTACATACAGTAATAATAATTGCGAGTAATGCGGTTAACGAGCGTTTCGAGCAATACAAGCTATTATTTCTTAAAAATCCTGACTCAGGTTGTGAGTGTTGTCTCGCAAAACGAGCAGGATTCAAGCCTCTGCGGTGTGCAGAACGGCATTTGGCCAGAGGTGTGGGGGTGCCGGTGACACTCAGAGCTGCTCGGATGCACTCGGAAACACTCAGGAACGGATTATGCTGGTAATTCAAGGTCCCACTGTAGTGGCAATATTTTTATGTAAAAAGAAGATTTATAAACTGTGGGCTGTGGGGGGGGGGGGGCAGATGAACTATTTTTATAATCCTGGGTTTAGTAACACTTTAAGCTAACTATACACTAGTAGAGTTTTGTTCAAAAAATTGAGTTTTAAGAACATTCATTCCATTTTCTAATCGTTAGTGGGATCAGATCGGCATTTATTTTATGACCACAGTAAGGGAAAAATTCTAACGTAACAGGATAGAAAATTTTTGTCAAATGAATGAATTCCTAATGCCCTGTACACACGATAGGATTTTCCGACAACAAATGTTGGATGTGAGCTTGTTGTCGTAAAGTCTGACCGTGTGTATGCTCCATCGAACATTTGTTGTCGGAATTTCCGCCAACAAATGTTTGAGAGCAGGTTCTCAAATTTTCCGACAACAAAACTTGTTGTCAGAAATTCCGATCGTGTGTACATAAGTCCGACGCACAAAAGTGTACATATGCTCGGAATCAGCCAGAAGAGCCACACTGGCTATTGAACTTCATTTTTCTTGTTGTGCTTGTTGTATGTCACCGCGTTCTTGACGTTCGGAATTTTCAACAACATTTGTGTGACCGTGTGTATGCAAGACAGGTTTAAGCCAACATCCTTCGGAAAAAATCCACCGTTTTGTTTTTGGAAAATCCTATCGTGTGTACGGGGCATTACAGTGAATGTGGTTTACGTTCAGAAAACTGAAAGTAGAACTATAGGCAAAACTTTTTTTTTTAAATTTTGGATAGGGTAAGGGAGGATTATAACCTCTGTCAGTTTGTTATATTTTTTGCCATGTGTGTCCCTTTGGGGAGATTTACCTTCACTTCCTGTCCCACTGCCAAATCAGGAAGTGAGAGGAAATACCTGCGACTAGTGGCCCCATTGGACGATTTCCCCTCTATTATTTTTCAGTTGACAACCCAAAATTTGTCATTTTCTTTTACTTTCACTTTCAGTCACGAGCGGTCGGTCCATTAGGGCCACCGCCCTCCCCCCTGCAGAGCTCCGGACTCATACGTTTAGCTTGAAAAAGGTTGGGCTCCCACCCATTTGTGACAATCATGAATTAATAATCGCTATTGTCTTCAGGCTTCTCCTCCCAGCCAATCAGGACAGGAGGGAGATCTGGTTGGCCATGGAGGAGGGAGTGGGGGGGACTATAACTGTGGAGAGCCTGAGTGTGGGCGGACCAGGGGGGGTTTGTTGGGTTTGTTTGCCACTCCCCCCCCAAAAAAAAAATGTTTAGCACCAGCCGCCACTGCCTTCAATGATAATGGTGGTAAACAGGGCACTATTTCTCCCACTGACACCAATAATGGGGCATTATTTACTCCCATTGATACCAGGCTTATTCTACTCACATATGCCCCTGCCTCCCTCCCCCCCCCAATGTATGAAGGACAGTAAACCGGCCCTTTGTCTAGAAAGTTTGGAGACCCCTGCTCTAGATGAAAGAAAAATGTCAAGAAAGACTCCTGGAATGTATGACATAATTTTGGCCTAAGCCATGAACCAGAAAGCTACTGAAGAAATGTGAAAACAAATGTAAAACAAATAAATATGATATACCTTCCTATCTATTTATTAAAGTGGAGTTCCACCCACTTTTACAACTCTTCAGCATCCCTCACTAAACTGTGCTCTGTAAACGAATTGGATATATATTTTTTTTCTCAGCACCTACTGTATATCTGCTGTATTCATTTTTCACTTCCTCCTCCCTGGCCGTGGCCCATCGCATCATTTCCTGTTTGCAATGCCTTCTGGGAAGGGGCAGCAACTTCCTCTGACACTGCCGTTGCTATGGAGACCTGACCTGAAACCTATTACACTGCTTGTGCTGCATTGAGAATGTGCGAGATCTGCAAGGATGAGATCCAGGAAGAAATACAGTCTGGCTTCAGATGCCCAGACTTAAGATGGCCACGGCCTGCTGTAAGTTTATAAAATAACAAACTACTACTATAAACTAACAAAACAGACCTTAGTTTACAGACTAACTTTACTAGAATACATTAAGCTTGTGTATTATAGGGGTATTTTTATTTAAAAAGTATAATTTCGTCCGGAACACCACTTTAATGTTGGCAACATAAGGATTGGATGGTTAATATTGATTGAGAGAGTAAAGTTCTGATTTAACCACTTCCGGTCCGTTTAACGCCGATATACGTCCTAACTTTGAAGAGAAAAATCGTTGTTATGGCAGCAGCTAGCTGCCATAACCCCGGTATCCTCTTCTTCGGCAGGTGGTCCGGTTTCTGATAATAGTGGTCTCTGCGGCGGATTTGCTGTGGGATCACTTTTATCGGCGGCGGGAGAGGGCCCCCCCACTCCCGCCGCTCTCCGGTGGCCTCCACCGCTACCGACAACTCCGGTAAGCGATCTGATCCTTCTCGGTGTTAGGTATGGAGAACAGTGAGGGGCAGATGGCCCCCATCCATCTCGATACCATTGCAGGGCAGAAGCGACATCAAAACTGCACTTCCGCCCATAGCTCTGAAAGGGCCATTTTTATTTTTTTTTTCAAATGACAACATTTTTTTTATTTTTATTGCATTTTAGTGTAAATATGAGATCTGAGGTCTTTTTGACCCCGGATCTCATATTTAAGGGGTCCTGTGATGCTTTTTTTCTATTACAAGGCATGTTTACATTCCTTGTAATAGGAATAAAAGTGACACAATTTTTTTTTTAAAAGAACAGTGTATAATTAAAAAATAAAAGGTAAAATAAATAAGAAAAAAAAACTTTTAAACGCGCCCCCTCCCGCCGAGCTCGCGTGAAGAAGTGAACTCATACGTGAGTAGCGCCCGCATATGAAAATGGTGTTCAAACCACACACGTGAGATATCGCCACTATCAGTAGAGCGAGAGCAATAATTCTAGCCCCAGACTTCCTCTGTAACTCAAAACATGCAACCTGTAGAGTTTTTTTAACGTTGCCTATGGAGATTTTTAAGGGTAAAAGCTTGTCACTATTCCACGAGCGACGCAATTTTGAAGCATGACATGTTGGGTATCAATTTAATCGCCATAACATTATCTTTCACAATATAAAAAAAAATTGGGCTAACATTACTGTTGTCTTATTTTTTAATTCAAAATAATTTATTTTTCCCAAAAAAAAGGGTGCTTGTAGGACCGCTGCGCAAATACGGTGTGACAGAAAGTATTTCAACGACCGCCATTTTATTCTCTTTTTTTATTCTCTAAAAATAGATAATGTTTGGGGGTTCTAAGTCATTTTCTAGCAAAAAAAACTTGTAAACAACACATCTTAAAAAGAGGCTACGTCCTTAGGTGGTTAAGTCGGCAAAAGGGACAGTACTTACTCTACATTCAAAGAGAAGTGTCCCCTCTGCTGATGGCAGCTGTCTTAGTTGAAATTGGAAGTTCTCTGCCCACCCC
The DNA here is from genome assembly GCA_037952925.1 of Lithobates clamitans. Lineage (NCBI taxonomy): Eukaryota > Metazoa > Chordata > Amphibia > Anura > Ranidae > Lithobates > Lithobates clamitans. The sequence goes on along the minus strand of JBBGZY010000996.1, from coordinate 3,548,311 downwards.
TGTACCCGTATAGCTGTAATTCGCCAGTGCTGCGGGGGTTAATATGAGTGGCTGGACCTGTTACAGGCACTCATCAAGAGTGCTGACTGTGCCCGCCCTTTTTTGCCCTCTCCTCCATTCAAAGAAGCTATATTATAGCTTCTATCAATATAAAGCATTAACAATGGAGTCTTAAAGCGGGGTTCCACCCAAATTTTGAACATTATCTCTATGCATTCTCTTCCTTGCCTAGATGCTGACATGCTGTGTAAAAATATTTAAATCGCCGTAATTACCTTTTTTTTCTAATCTTCTTAGCACTTCCTGGTTTTCCTCCCATGGGAGTAGGCATGTTTCTAGCCTCTCCCAGACCTCTCACAGTCCCCTGGGAGCTAGTCTCAGGCTTCCCAGCATGCATTGTGTCATCACAACATCTCGGTGAATGCTGGGAGCACAGCATTCACCGCATCCAGGAAATACATGCTTGTGGGCTTCAAATGCCCACAATGAAGATGGAAACCGCCTTCAGTGAATTTTATAAGTTATTCTTTACAACGAAATCAGACACAGGCAGACTTTTTACACAGAACACGTGAGGGGATAATCATGAGAAGAAAAGTTTGTGAATGAACTCCAAAAAAAAAAAACGATAGATAGGTGGACCCCCGCTTTAAGAACCGATTGACCGAGAGGAGAAGCGACCGTATTGGCCAGCGAGGAGGAGGAGACGCAGGGGAAGCCGCTGTGAAGCTGCCGCCGTCGAGGAGATGGAGGAAGGAGCCGAAGCTGCCCGCAACCTAGATGGGGTAAGTGCAGTGCTGGTGGGCGGACGAGCGAGCGACGGGGGTGATTGATCGAATGGGGGGGTGTTGGGTAGTTTGTTTGCTGCCCCCCCAAAAAATGGAGCACCAGCCACCACTGCTGAGGGCAATAGTTAAGCTTTTGAGTTAGGAATACATACTTGATATATATAAGTATATAATTTATACTTGTATATATATTTTTTTAATACAAGAGTTTAGTGTCACTGTAAAGGAATGGTCACCACACACACTTTCATTTTACAACATTAGCATTTTAATAGCAATGCTAAGAAATAATTATTTTTAATAATTCAGAATAAGCTTACTTGAAAAATCTCCTTTCCTGTTGTTCTGCCTGCCTGCTGGTCTCTTTCCACAACTTCCTGGATTCCCTGCATGTTTCTCTTCTACTGTTTACTTTAAATTGCTAAAGACTACATATCCCATGGTACATTGCTACCTGCAAGCATGATTCCTGTACTGACTCCGCCTCCTGAAACTCCTCCGCTGAGCTCCTGTGTGTGACACAGCAGTGCCTACTCACAGGGCATAGTGAATCCATCTAACAGACTTCAAGGTAGTATATGTGTGTGATTCTTCACAAACCAAGTTTAGAAAACTTAAAGATGGTTCAGATAATAGGAGGAGGCTGGAAATAATTGAGACACACTGTGGAAATGAATAAATGATTTTACTTTTTTTATCATAAATACAATTTAGCTTCCTGTGCTCTCTGCAATGTTATCTCAAAAAATGTTATCAGCCCTGCCACGTTCACTTTTGTATACTATAGACTGTTAGTGAACGTAACAAATACATATTTATCCAAAGTTACAATTTATCCGAAATAACAAATGCCGTAGCTAAACGAATGGAACGTAACAAATTAATAATAATAAACAATAAAAATAGTAATAATAAGTTATTATTATTAATAATATTATTATTTATTATTATTATTGATTGTGTTTTATTCGTTTAGATGGAGCATTCGTTCACTAACAGCCAAATTTGAAAGGAAATCCCAATACCTACAATTTAATAGTTAGGAATAGTTATTATTAGTTAGTTAGTTTTTATTTCGGATTTTAGAATTTTCGGGTTTTAGAATTTTCTTTCTTATTTTCGGATTTTCGGATTTTAGAATTTGCGATTTTCGTTCTTATTTTCAAATTTTCGTTCTTTTGAATTTTTGTATTTTAACCATTTCCCGCCGCTATATAGCAGAATGACGGCGACAAAGTGGTTTCAATATTCTGACTGGGCGTCATATGACATCCTCAGGATGTTAAGCCGCTGCGTGCCCCCGGGGGCGGGCAACGCGGCGATCGTTGTTGTGGTGTGTCAGTCTGGCACACCGCAACTCCGATCTAGGTAAAGAGTCTCTGTCAGAGATCAGCGGTGTCCAATCACGGCTGATCAGGATGTAAATAGGAAGAGCCAGTGATCGGCTTTTCCCCACTCGTGTCTGACAGACACGAGTAGAGGGGAGCCGATCGGCTGCTCTCCTGACAGGGGGGTCTGTGCTGATTGTTTATCAGCACAGCCCCCCTCAGATCCCACCCAGGACCACCATCATGCTGCCCAGGACCACCAGGATGGCCATCCACACTGGACCACCAGGTATGCCCCCCTAGACCCCCAGGGAAATACTAATCTGTGCCCAGGCAGCTGCCAATCAGTGCCCACTCACAATGCCTACCACTGCCAGTGCCACCAGGGATGCCTCATATCAGTGCCACGTATCAGTGCCCATCAGTGCCACGTATCAATACCCATCAGTGCCACCTATCAGTGCCACCTATCAGTGCCCATCAGTACCCAGCAGTGCCGCCTATCAGTGCCACCCATAAGAACCCATCTTTGCAGCCTTTCAGTGCACATCAGTGTCGCCTATCAGTGCCCAACAGTGCTGCATATCAGTGCCACCCATCAGTGCCACCTACCAGTGCCCATCAGTGCCGCATATCAGTGGCCATCGTCAGTGCCCATCAGTGCCCGCTCATTGGTGCCAGCCTTATCAGTGCCTGTCAGTGCCCATCAGTGAAAGAGAAAACTTACTTATTTACAAAATTTTATAACAGAAACAAAAGCAAAACTTTTATTTTTTTCACAATTTTCGGTCTTTTTTTATTTGTTTAGCAAAAATTAAAAACCGCAGAGGTGATCAAATACCACCAAAAGAAACTCTATTTGCGGGAACAAAATGGTAAAAATTTAGTTTGGGTAAAGGGGTGGATGACCGCGCAATTGTCATTCAAACTGTGACAGAGCTGAAAGCTGAAAATTGGTCTGGGCAGGAAGGTGTATAAGTGCCCTGTATTGAAGTGGTTAAGTATGGAGATCAGGTCTTGCTGGCCTACGCCCACTAACTTCTAGAAGTTTCCCCAAACTTCCAGATCCAGGGGATAGTACCAGAGACCTGCCTTTGAAGAGCCATCCAGCCTGACCTGCAGTAACCCTGACCCAATTTATGATTGATAGTTCACTATGAGTCATAACATGAATATATATGAATATATATATAACCTGAAACAAAAATACACAGCAATAAAATATCGCAACGATAATGATAAAATAGTATAAACCAACAGTGTCAGTGCATATAAAGTGCATAAAGTCCATATATGACATCAAATATAGTGACTGTGAATCTGTGTGAATCTGTGTGAACTGGTTGTCTGTAGATAATCCACCACCGTAAGGAAAGGGGCTTACCAGACAGGTGGAACCCAACTAGGCATATGCCTGATGAGTCAACCAAGCTTTTGGTGTAACACACCCAAGGAGGTACAGCAACCGCGACTTCCAAAATAGACCAAATCAGATAGGGATCTGTGACCATCCTGACATCAGTAGCTGTCTATCATAGGAATAGTAACCGGAATAAAGTACAGCATGCTGTATTTTTTGCATGTATCATGTAAAAAATAAATAACGCCTAAAAAACATGCCATAAATGTGAGGCAAACTCATTGGAAACGCATTACAAATGTATGTAAACTTGCATGGGGAACTGTAAATGGGCAGCACAGTGGTGTAGTGGATAGCACTTTTCACCTAGCAGTAAAGAAGGGTTGCTGGTTCGAATCCCAACCACGACACTACCTGCCTTGAGTTTGCATGTTCTCCCTGTGCCTGCGTGGGTTTCCTCCGGGTACTCCAGTTTCCTCCCACACTCCAAAGACATGCTGGTAGGTTAATTGGATCCTGTCTAAATTGTCCCTAGTGTCTATGAATGTGAGTTAGGGACCTTAGATTGTAAGCTCCTTGAGGGTAGGGACTGATGTGAATGTACAATGTATATGTAAAGCGCTGCGTAAATTGATGGCACTATATAAGTACCTGAAATAAATATAATAAATAAATAAGTGCATGCATAAATGCTAGAGTCAAAATAGTCAGCTGAAGTTTTCCTTAAAAAAATGTTTAGTGAAGTTTAAAAAAGTACTGAAGTTTTTTTTTTTTAAATGCAAGGCAGCACGTAAATGCACGTCAATGCACATGCGTTTACATGCACTTAACGCACACATTGAGGTGAGAATGGACCATTTAAAAGGCTCTGCATGTATAAAGTGACAAAGTCTCCTTGGCATTTTGGATTTGGTTTGGTATTTCCCTTTAAACCTCTGTAAAAACTGCTGTATTTTTATTTTCTGAATTTTTCGACGGGTGTTGCTGAAGGGTTACATGAATTGGTCCCCCCACACGTCTTTTGGGAACTCTATCGTCCGGAACAGATGTTATTGCAGAGATTCCACTTCCTCGCAACCTGCAGAGCTGAAGATTTAATTGTCAGAAGGCTAGACCACCCTGTCTGAGATCAAGATATACCGGATGAGGTCACTTACCTCTGTAAGTATTCAGAACAGACAGTTCTTCATAACAGTACATTTAAAATCTGACCAATAAAAATAGTTAAATAAAGCGTGTGTTGCCTATTGTTGTGATGTTACACGTGAATATGATTCAGATTATTAGCGGATTCCACATTTGACACTGCGCAGTATATTCAGGATGCCAGTAAAATGTGTGTGGGTGTGGGGGCATCAAAGGTCTTATGAATGACATGGAAGACCTCCAATTAATATGCCAGGCGAGATCAAACTGTTTGTTATTCCAGGTCTCTGAAGACCTGAAAAAAAAACTATTTGGCAGAAAATTGAGATTGCTCATTCTGAATAAACCTGGCAGTGTTAAATGTGATACTCTCTAATGTTCTGGAGTATTGCCATAAGTAACATAAAAACAACTATATCAAACAATCAGATTGCACCTGTCAATTTTTGTGCGCTATGGTGTATGTTATGTACTGCTACACTCTGTACGCTGTGCTGTACATTACATACTCTGGACCTCTGCATGCTATGCTGTATATTATGTGCATGTGACGGACTGCCTGACACGCAGCCTGGGTGCCTCCGTCAAGACACAGCTTCCTCCACTCAGGAACCAGGTGTTATGAGAATTGCACCCAACAACTAGATGACACTAGCTTACGTGCAAACTGGAACTGAAGCTTTATTGTGAATTCACACAGAAGATATACAACAAAATCAGGTAAGAGCTTGATCACATTATCCTAAACAATGAAAACTGTAAACAGTAATATTAGTACATCTAACAGTACATCTAATAAATCCATTTAAACTGGAGTTACTGGTCCTGTTGTGGGCCTTCACAGAGAAATTCGCAAAGTACCTCACAGGATCAGTGGTAGAGGTGTTCACAGATAACAACCTGCTGGCCTACTTGGATACGGTAAAGTTTGGGGGAGCTGGAGCAGAGGTGGGTCACCTGCCTTGTCCGATTCAAGTACAAAAAGCATTACAAGCCTAGGATGCTTAAGACCCCTTTCACACTGGGGCCGTGGCCTCTTTAGCGCTGTTTAAGCAGCGCTTTTCGGCCGCTAGCGGGGCGCTTTGAACCCCTTGGGCAACTTCCTGTAAGATACTCTGATTGTGTTGTTTGAACTTTTCTCTGTTGTGCCTTAACCATGTTCATTCTATTACTTAGGTTGTTCTTTACTGTGTTGCAATGCCGAGGACAGCATCTATCAAAGGAGAGTGAGTGTAGGCAGGTGCAGTCTGTTTTGTCCACTACAGTTAGTGCTCTACCGCAGCGGCAGTGTAGAAGGAAAGGAAGTCAGGAGGAACATAGTTCATCTAAGGTTTCCTGGGTCATTGAGGCAGCGACCCGGTTGGATGCTGGCAGCCCACATGACCTTGGCAGCCATCTTGGGTCAGGCAGAGTCTATTTAAGACCCTGGATTTGGCACGCATTTAGCGTGTGAGTAGTGTAGGGACCGGTCACCCACCTGTCAGGGACAAGGTTTCAGAAGAGTAGGGAAAATTTAGGGATCTGTCACTTTTCTTGGAAACCTTCCCACTTGGGCTCGGACTGCCCTTAGGACAGATGCTGTCAGCTCGGCTGAGACCTGCTCCACTAAGAACTGTTGTCATCCATGAGTGTTCCCAGTTGGGCTTCCTTCAGCCTGGCTTGTAGTGAACTTTTTTTCCTTGAATTCAATACAAGTTCCATTATATGCGTCCGGACTGAGTGTGTGTTATTGCTGCCGAACCACGATGCACCCAACCACACATAAACTGCAGCAGTCTGCAGAAAATATGGTACATTGTATACTCGAGTCCTCTGTTAATCGTGCTATACCTTATATGCTCCAGATTGCTGCACCCTGTGTACTATGCTGTGTGTTGCATCCTCTGGACTGCTGCACTTTGTACACTGAATTGTACATTATATACTCTAAGCTGCTATACTCTGTACACCATTCTGTATGATACATCAGTACACTGTGATGTGTGTAACATACTGCTGATTGCTGCACTCTACACCTTGCTGTACATTATATACTCTAAACCGCTGTACCCTGTGCACCATTCTGTACTTTACGCACTCCATAACGGTGCAATCTGTACACTGTGACATGCGTAAAATAATGCTGATTGCTACAATCTGTACACTGGGCTGTACAATAAATATTTTCATGTTGTATGTTATGCACTCCATACTGCTGCATTATGTACACTGTTATGTGTGTAATATCTTAATGATTGCTGCAATCTGTAAGCCATGCTGTATATCACATACTCCAGTCTGCTGTATTCTGTATACATTGTTGTTTGCTACTCTGGATCCTCTGCACTCTACACATTGTGCTGTGTGCTACATAATTTTGTATGCTGTAGTGTACATCACATACTCCAGTCTGAGGCATTCTCTATGCCACTCTTTCACATCCAGGGTTTGGTGGAACCCTAGGGTGCCTCCAGAAGTTGCTAGGGTTTCTTTGAGAAATTTGCATTTTCTTTGGTAAAATAAGTAACAACTGACACCAGTTAGTGACCATCAATATAAGGAGCATTCTTTCCACTGACCACCACTGTAAGGAGCATTCTTCCCACTGACCACCTATGTAAGGAGCAATCTTCCCACTGACCACCAATTTAAGGGCCCCACAGAGAGTGAGGATCCCATTCTGCAGCATGCTGGCAGATTTTTCTACTCAAGCTGTAGGTGCTTTCTAATGAAAACCAACAGTAACATAATTTGTAACATCATACACATCATACACATCATACACATGGAATGTATTTAGCTAATTTAAACTAAATGTTCAATTGGGCTTTAAGATTTATAAGACACAATAGGCTCCATTCACAAAAGCAGATGGCATGTGGTAATTATGTGTTTTCCCAAATACTGCATGCGATCCTGAAAATGTCAATTCACTATTGCTGACAGCTGCATGTAAACAAAAGAATAAAAGAAAATTGCCGACATGTAAAAATAAAGAAAAAAAACAGCATGGGTCCCCCCCCCCCCCCCAATCTGTACCAAGCCCTTCGGGCCCCCGCCCCAAAGCACCACCATGTTGAGGACATGTGGCCTCATATGGTTTGAGGATGCATGCCCAGATATGGGTCTGGTATGGATTTTGGGAGGGGACCCCATGGCATTTTTTTACATTTTAGTGTTAGGGTTCCCCTTAAAATCCTAACCATACCCGAAAGAAACCTGGTATGGATTGGTGGGGGGCCCTCACGCTTTTTTTTCTTTTTCTTAATTTTTACATGCCAGCAATTTTTTGTTTACATTTTGCTGTCAGTTGGTAAATATGCGACGGCTGCCCAACCATGACAGTTACTGCTTGCTAAGGATGTTGGCTACCGCTGGCTTTAAAGTACAACAAATTTTACCAACTAAAATATGGCATCACTTCATAAAACAGCACATGCGGTATTTTAGTAGTGTTTTTTGGTGAATTGAAAAAACAATTTGGAAAAACGCTAGGCATATTTTAATGCATTCCTTAAAGTGGTAGATACCGCTTAGTGAATAGAACTCAACGTCTTGTTTTTTAAATTCTCTTGTTTTTGTTTTGTTCAGCTCAATGGATTTATATTTTTCAACCTATTTAAATATGTATTGCACTAGTGAGGCAGCATGCTGTAATTTTTTTATAGGTAGAGCCACTTATCAAACTACTTTCAACTGTAGTTACAACCAAACAAAAGAAAGAAGAGAGGGTTATATGTCTCCGGAATATAAAGAATCTTACAACTCTACTCAACATCCCCACCCACAGTTAAGACTGCCCCCCCCCCCCACCCCTTCCTGCCCTTGCTTAGAAATCTATGTGCTGCTATCTTGGATGGGGTGTCAAAAAGGCTTTGACATAGCTAAGAGGGAAGGCTATGACATGGAGAGGAGGAGGGGGCTAGGATATTGGGCAAGGAGAGGACTATGACATGGACAGAAAGTCAGTACTATGACATGGAGAGGAGGGGATGCCGATGACATAGAGAGGAGGAGAGGGCTATGACATGGAGAGGAGGGGATGACTATGACATGGAGAGGAGGAGAGGACAATGATGTGGAGAGGAGGAAGAGGACAATGACGTGGAGAGAAGGAAGAGGGCTATGACATGGAGAGGAGGAGAGGACCTTTGCCATGGAGAGGAGAGGACTATGACATGGAGAGGAGGAGAGGGCTATGGCAGGCTATAAAAGGAGGAGGAGAGAGCTATGACAGGCTATGAGAGGAGGAGGAGAGGGCTATGACATGGGGAGGAGATGAGGGCTATGTCATAGAGAGGAAGAGAGGACTATGACATGGACAGGAGGTGAGGACTATGACATGGAGAGGAGAGGAAGGTGAGGACTATAACATGGAGAGGAGGAGAGGGCTATGACAGGGAGAGGGGGAGATGGCTATAAGATGGAGCGGAAGAGAGGGCTATGACACGGAGAGCATAGAGAGGGCTATGACATAGAGATAAGGGGAAGACTATAACATAGGGAGGGGGAGAGGGCTATGACATGATGAGAAGGGGAGATCATTGACATGGAGAAGAGGAGAGAGATATGGCATGGAGAAGAAGAGGGGGCTATGACATGAAGAGAAGGAAAGAGCTATGACATGTAGAGGAGGAGAAGACTATGACTTGGAGAGGAGGAGAAGGCTATGTCTTGTAGAAAAGGAGAGGGCTTTGACATGTAGAGGAGGAGAGGGCTATGAAATAGACAGGAGGAGAGTGCTATGACATGGACTGAAGGGGAAGGCCATGACATGGATAGGAGGAGAGGACTATGACAGGTTATGAGAGGAGGATAAGACTATGACATGGAGAGTAGGAGAGGGCTATGACACAGACAGGAGGAGAGTGCTATGACATGGACAGAAGGGGAAGGTCATGACATGGAGAAGAGGAGAGGGCTATGATAGGTTATGAGAGAAGAAGACTTTGACAGGAGTAGAGGAATTTAACATGCAGAGGAGGAGAAGACTTTGACATGTAGAGGAGGAGAGGGCTTTGACATGATGAGGAGGGGAGATCATTGACATGGAGAGGGATATGGCATGGAGAAGAAGAGAGGAGTATGACATGAAGAGGAGGAGAGAGCTATGACATGTAGAGGAGGAGAAGACTATAACATGGAGAGGAGAGGATTTTGAAATGCGGAGGAGGAGAAGACTATGACATGGAGAGGAGGAGAGGGCTATGGCATGTAGAGGAGGGGAGGGCTATGACATGGAGTGGAAGAAAGGGCTATGACATAAAGAGGAGAGGAGTGCTATGACATGGACAGAAAGGCTGTGATATGTAGAGGAGGAGAGGGCTATGACATAGAGAGGAGGAGAGGGTTATGACATGGAGAGTAGAAGAGGGCTATGACATGGGGAGGAGGAGAGGACTATGACATGGAGAGGAGGGGAAGGCCATGACATGGAAAGGAGGAGAAGACTACAGGAGGGAGAGGAGGAAGAGGGCTATGACATGGAGAGGAAGAAAGGACTTTTGACATGGGCTATGATTTGGAGGGGAGGGCTATGGGATGGAGTGGAAGAGAGTACTATGATGGGCTATGAAAGGAGGGGGGGGGGTTATGACAGGCTGTGAGAAGAAGAAGACTATTGCCTCGTACACACGATCGGTTTTACTGTCAGAATAAACTCCGAAGTTTTCTCTGACGGAACTCCGACAGAATTCCATTCAAGCAGTCTTGCCTACCAACCCAAAGTCCAACCAAAGTCCGACCATCCAGAACGCGGTGACGTACAGCAGTATGACTGGACTAGAAAAAGGAAGTTCAATAGCCAGTAGCCAATAGCTTCCGTCTCGTACTTGCTTCAGAGCATGCGTCGTTTTTGGTCCGTTGGAACAGCATACAATCGAGCGGTTTTCCCGATAGGAATTGGTTCCGTCGGAAATTTTTAGAACATGTTCTATTTCTAGGTCCGTCACAATTTTCCAAAAATAAAATCCGATGAGGCACACTAACGATCGGAATAGACAATGAAAAGCTTCCGTCTGACTTTTTCTGTCGGACATTCCGCTCGTGTGTACGCGGCTTTAGGGCTATGTTAGAGAGGAAGAGAGGGCTATGGGATGAAAAGGAGGAGAGGACTCTGACATCAAGAAGAAGATAGGTCTTTGGGACGGAGAGGAGGAGGGGGCTATGACGTGAACAAAGATTGTTAAAACAATTTTTGTGCCTTTAACTGGAATTGTTTAAACTTGGTGACAGGGTCTTTGTAAATCTGGCCACACTATTTACAATCTGATTGTTCAGTCTCTATTAGATTTTCCAATCTGAAATGATTTGTATTAGCCGCCCTTGTATTACACAGTTTAGGTGAATCTAAGGGAGTTTGTACAGGGATATGGATTAAATAATGAGACTTTAACCAGTTTGGCTAGATTTAGAAAATCACATTTATGAGTAGTCCGCTTATTTTTCACAACTCAACCTGATTATACCAGGAACAGACAAAATGCAGCTAATGTACGTGCCACTCTGCTGATGGCACGGCTAATACGTACGCATTGGCTTCTCTTGGCTCAGAATAGTAATTGCAGTAAATAATAAATGAGCATGTAGTTCCTCTTATAATAAACTCAGTTCAGTGTCTCCGCAGAATGCATTAATTTGCAGCACAATAAAGTACATGTCTGTAATTCATTTTCATGTCTCTGGATGCAGCCAAGAATAAATACATCAAAACATCATGAAAGGGGATGCGGTTCCCTGGCCAGCACTTACCTGCAACTGCCGTACCGATATCTCTGCTCCATCACCAGTCTGATTGAGAAGAAGTAACACAGCACTGGAGGGGACATACTTTGAGGACACGGGGTGGAGATACAGTATTCTCGTGATGGTTTAACTCTTTCCCATAGTCTCTAAACACGCTGTGTTTTATATAGCAGCAGATGTCCTTTAGTCTACACCAATAAAATCGGAGTACTTCCTCTACCGTATTATAAATTATAAAGGAGATATCGCCTTTATTTCATGCTTGGTAAGGAAATACCCCTAGTATGTATCCTTACCGTCCTTCTTCTTCTAAATTATTGCTTTGATATAAATCCTACATGGTCAAAGCCGGCTACACACATCACAGTCTAGTTGCAGAATTCCCTTTAAGTTCACCACACACATTACAATCTAATTGTACAATCTCTTTTAGATCTACCAACAATTATGTAGTGCAAGGGCCTTCCTTGTATACAGAATGATTGAATAGATCGGGTAGGTCCTCTTATTACACAGATTTGGTAAATCTAAAGTTGATTGTACGGCCGGATTGTAATGTGTTTGGTGACCCTTATGTTGATCGACAACTGTATTAAAGTATATCTATGCACAAGGTGGTAGAGTTGCCACCTCATCGTTTTAAACCCAAACACATATGAATTACACAGGTTCTGAGGCTAATTTAATGCAGATAAGGCACTAAGTGAGTTTAATTACAACCTTAATCAGCCACAGAACCCGTGTAATTCATATGTGTTCGGGTTTAAAGGGATGAGGTGACAACCCTAGCACATAGGTCAAAGATATACTTTAAATGGGTTGCTTAGGTATACCCCTGTACTACAGAGTTACTGGTAACTGTAAAAGAGATTGTGCAAAGATTGTATAATCTGATTGTAATGTGAATGGTCCATCCTAAGCAGTGTAGGTAAAGCTGAGCACTGGCAAACAACTATAATACATAGGGGACAGGTTATAAAAAAATAGTTGGAGTCTGACAAGCATTCACCCAAATTCTGGCCATATTTTGCCTAATACAGTCAGCTCCATCTAGTGGCCAAAATGCAGTATTTTTTTTTTAAATGCCGCAATTATAAAAATACCGTGTTATGTCCACTAGTGGGAGCTGTATTAAGCAAAGTACGTCAGGGCTGCACAAATGCTTGTCATATTTGTTCAATTCTTTTTTTTATAAATAGACCCAGGGCCCAGACAAAGGGTGGGCAGGAGGGGCGGCTGACCTAGGCACTGTGGTGAGGTGGGGGGGGGGGGGGCACCACAAGGTGATTGGGGGAGAGATGTGTTGAGAAGGGGAATTTGGGGGCGGCACAGGGTAAGAATTGTTCTAGGAGGGCAAATTTGGGGAGATGAATGCGGTTAGCCAACAATTAACAGAGTAAATACAGTCTCAAAATTTATTAAAATTATCATGCAAACATAAACAACATGAATCATAGCCAAGCCACTGAAATGATACGTACAGTAAAAAATGTAATTACCCGTATCATGGTATGAAATGTAAATTGCAAAGTATACAGGGATGAAACATATCCCAACACGTTTCTCAAGACCATGCTCGCTTCATCAGGGGTAGATGCCTGTGAAGTACATCTGTAGAGGGTATAATGAACCAAATAAATATCAACACAGAGATGGTATTGTGACAATTAGTCAAGAGTGTCCAAAACGCATGGCCCTATACTCACCAGAGGCTGGATCAGACTACCAAATGCTGAATACCCAGAGGCGGCAGTAATAAGCGTCCGGCTCGGGAGCTGAGGAGGCAGAGGAAAAACCAATCCAACAGCACAAACGGGGGGCAGACATGGCCGGGATTGGGGAATATGTCACCAAAGATTTCCCAGTATCTATTAATGTCAACTGAAACATGAATGCATATGTATCAATAGATGCTGTCATAACAGCATAGAAGTAAAGTATGTATATGATATAAGTATTTATATGCATGAAACAATCTGGTTCAGTAATGGTATGGGCTTAGAATCTAGGGGACAATAAGGGGGAAAAAAACTACACTCTATCACACTGTTTTTGTCATATTTTTTTATTTACACATTTTATTTATTTATGTAATTATTTTGGGGTTTTTTTGTTTCTCTATTGTCTTATTGTTCAAATCTATTGTACTACAATATTTTTTTTTTTTTAGCCCATGGCATGTGAAACACACTCGAAAACTTTGCCCGGTGCCAAAAAAATGTGCACACACATAAAGAGTGAAAAACAAAAACGTGCAACGGGTACACAAGCCCTCTAAAATCAGAGGGCCTTGCCCTGATTCCCGGGCGTTATGCTCCAGACAGGGACTGGGGTACTTACACTTGGTCCCTCTGGCCGAAACCAGATGGACCCCTTCCTCTGGAGGGTCTGCCGAAACAGACCCACCCAAGTACTTGGTGGGGCTCCCCCAAAGGGAGACCCCGTGAGAGAGGGTGAACCAAGCCAGTAGGCCATGTCCACCCCCTACCAAAAGGCCTGAGAACCTACACCCTACCAGTCTCACATGCAAAAACCGTGTACAAACATAAAAATACAAAAAGTGACAAAAAGGGGCTTAAATAAAAGAAAGTGGGGGAGAAGGAAGTGGAGAGGAGAGTGAAAAGTGGTCATTGTGTGAACCAATGACCAGGCCCTCCAGCCAGGAATCAAAAATTCCTCTGGTCCCAGCCAAAAGGCCTGGCCCAGGAGGCAGGTGGAAAAAAAGTGTGGTATGGTACAGTGACCATGGTGCCATAAATCAAAGTGACCCTCACTCACAGTGATATTATGGCACCCCTGGACTGCCACTCCAGGGGCACATACCCCATGGGCTTCTTTTCAGGTCCGACCCTCAGCCGGACCAGTGCGGCCCTCCATCCCTGCCAGATACAGAGCCCTTCCAGGTTTTCTCTGGGAGAGCCGCTGACTATAAAGCAGCCTCCATCAATAAGTATGTTCACACAAATAACAGCATAATGCAAAGAAATATAGCTCTAATTTATTCAGGCTGCTGCTCCTCCCTCACCCATTGTATATTTTTCAGGGAATCAGGGATATAATGACAGGTTCAGGTTCTTATACATTAATGCCAGCAGTTGAGCTTTAATATATGAAAACTACACAAGTCTCATGCCCAATATAGACTTAATAGAATAGATTGTAAGGGTTTGTTTTTTTTAAAATTTAAAATAACAAACATATCATACTTACCTCCACTGTGCAACTCGTTTTGCACAGAGTGGCCCCGAACCTGCTCTTCTGGGGTCCCCCGGCGGCTCTCGCGGCTCCTCCCCACATCAGATAACCCCCTAGGAGAAGCGCTTCCACAAGGGGGTTACCTTGAGGGCACACTTCCGAGTCCAGCATTCGGCGTCCATAGCTGCCGAATGTATGACTCGGACCCGCCGCCCGCGTCATTGGATTTGATTGACAGCAGCGGGAGCCAATAGCTGCGTTCCTATCAATCTATCCAATCAAGAGTTGAGAACCCCAGGCAGAGAGACAGCGCGTCCCCGGCGGGTCAAGTTCCAGGGCTCAGGTAAGTAAAACGGGGGGGCTGGGGGGCCGGTCACTGCCAGGTGTTTTTTCACTTTAATGCATAGGACGAAAAACACAAAGGTTTACAACCAATTTAATTCAACCCAACACCTGAATAAAGAACTGTCAGTATAGTTTACCCCAATTGTCCCTTTCATTCTCAGAGTGCAGGTTATAAAGTGGATGGGAAGTACAGATAGGTCCCAATGAACAATTCTGCCATTCTTTGTAGGTTTTCTGACAAAAGCAGAACTTGGGTCAAATTGAGACGCAGGAAAATGGTTTAGAATAGGGAGCTGTTGAAATCATTATAAAGGAATCACCATTTTATCTTATTTTCCAATCAGATCAGACAAAATACAGTTCTGAAACGTCTCTTCCCATTCCACCCACTGATAATATACAGCGCAGTGTCTGACACCAGCACCTGTTATGAACAGTTCTGGGAAGTAGAGGCGTAGCATGAAGCTTGTCACCCCCAGTGCAATGGGTGACATAGGGCCCCACCACCACCCGCCGCTTCCACAGCATGCTAAGATACTCCGAGAGGGTCATTCAAAAGATTTTGGAGAACCTGTGCACATTTTGACATACAGTATCTCTTCAATTATTTTGGATATCCTGGAGCAGGGGTAGTCAACTCTTGAGAGGTGGAGATCTGTGTAAACTACATGAAAGAGATCACTACGATTTACTTGGCCTTTTTTTTCCCCTTATATATATATATATATATATATATATATATATATATATATATAAAGAAATTAAGAAGCAAAACATAACTAAATTGCAAGTATAACTTGAAAAAATATAATAAAACAAATGTCACTGTACATATATAAACTTAGCCTACCTTAAAGTCATATTTATATCTTGTTTTTTTTAGTTTAAAAATAACAAACATGTTTACTTACCTGCTCTGTGCAGTTTTTTTGCACAAAGCAGCCCAGATCCTCCTCTTCTCGGGTCCCTCGCTGGCGCTCCTGGCCCCTTGATTGGCCCCACAGCAAGCAAATGGCTATGGGGGCACCCGAGCCGCTGCTCTGTGTGTCCATTCAGACACAAAGCTGTGGCTGGGCCCTCCCCCCTCTCTCTCTGCATTAGCTCACTAACTTTGATTGACAGCAGCGGGATGCCAATGGCACCCGCTGCCATCTCAGAAAATGAGGAAGGAGAGCCCCCAGACTTTGTGGCTCTCGTACAACATGCTGGATTGAGATAGGGCTGAGAAAAATAATTTGGGGGCTGCTACTCACAAAAGGTTTATTATCTTAATGCAAAGAATGCAATAAGATAAAAAAAAAAACCTTCTGCCTTTACAACCACTTTAAGAGTGGACAGTGTCAGTCAATAGGGCAGTGGACATATCAGTATGGCAGTGGATAGTGTCAGTAGGATAGTGGAAGGTGTCAGTCATTTCTTAATTTTTGCTAACTTATTTTTTACCATTTTCTTAGTTGATTTATTTTTTTATTATATTTCTTTTATTATTTTTTACTGTTTTTTTTTTTTTTTTTAGCAGCCCTGTTGGGGGGTTTTGGTGAAATATCAGGGGCCTAAACAGATCCCTAATTTCTCACTTTTGAGACGGAGAATGAAGATTGAGAACACAGCCCGCAATCTCCATCAATGCAGCCTTAGCTGCACAGAGTGAATGAACAGGAATAGCTCTGTACAAAGCTTCCTATTTATTCACAAACTGAAGCAAAGTAAACAATATTTTTTATGCTTCAGTTGTGAATGAACACAGTGAGTGATCGGTATCTATCACTCACTGTGTTCATTCAAACAAATGAAGGGGCTGGTAAATTACATGTCTACTGGCCCCTTCCCCACTCTCCAACCTGAAACTTGCACTGCAGCAACAGATGGGAGCAGGGGGGAGGAAGCTGGCAGTGCTGCAGGGAGACTAGGGGAGCACACAGGGGTCCAGCCAACAGAAATAATAGTAACTTGGACAGGAGGGGCTGTGTGGGTGGCATATACAAGAACCGATCCCCTTCATTTTTCTCCTGCAGCTGCTGAATGCCAGCACACAAGAGAAGAGAAGCTGGCTTTCAGCGGCTGCAGGAGAAAAATGGGGGGATCGGTTCTTGTATATCCCGCCCCCACCACTCCTCCTGCACAGGTGTAAAACTGAATGTGACAGGGAGGCCCTCTAGAGCAAGGCCAGGGTTGCCATTGCAACCTCTGCCACCCATGAAGCTACACCAATACCGGGAAGTGTTTTTAGTGGCAGGTTTTAAAATTGTCCGCTGACAAATGTCTGTTGTCAGATTTTCGGAGCGTGTGTACACAAGTCCGTCGGACAAAGGTCCAAAGTACAAACACGCATGCTCGGAAGCAAGGACGAGCCACAAGCGGTCGGTCTTGTAAACTAGCGCTCGTAATGCAGAATTAACATTCGTGACGCAGAAAATTATGAAATCTCGAAATGCAGCGCACAATTCTCTTCTTTTCTAATGGGATAATAATGAAGCTCCTTTGCTGGTGATACTGATGGAGTTATTGCAAACAAATTTTCAAAGGCTTTTTTTTTCTAGTGATATCAAGAATAATATTATTATGCTTTTTTTTTTTTTTCAGGCAAGTTACCACAACACAATTATCCCGTAGTTTTTAAGATCAAAGATACAACTATGTTGGTGTCCCTTGTCAATTTTACATTGTATTTTTTAAATGTAACTTCCTACTCCCAAAATGTCATTTGAAGTAAAACACATAGCCAAGTATTATTCTCCACAATTTTTTTTTATTGTGCATTAAAAAAAAAAACAAATAAAATTAGACATGCTATCTGCCAATAGAACTTAACCAAAAAGTGCATTCTATGCATCCAAAAATATAGAATATATAACAAATCAAATCATTATTATTCAACCAAAAAATAAAATAAAAGCCTCATGCATGTGTCCTGCTTCCTAATTTAGGGGGTCAGCAATGCCAAGAGTTGGTGAAAGCAGGAGACCGTCATCCAGAGATAATTCCGAAAATCATCTGAATTATTCTCCTGGAGCTCCCGCAGCAAAGGCATATGACATAATTGGTCACGATTAATAAAGCAACCAATTTTTGGTCCAAGAACTCCTCCTCCTGTTCCTGGACTGGACTTGGGTCAAAGCAATAACTCCAAGGCCAATAATAAATAACACGTTATCTCCTCCGATTCCGCAACATGTCTGGTTGACGAACGGCCGTCCAGAAATGAACTGAAAAGCACAAAATAAAAAGTGCGAAATGAAAAGTGCGAATCAACACTCACCAAACTTCTACTAACACGAAATTAGCAGAAGGAGCCCAAAGGGTGGCGCTAAAAAGCTGAAAAACCACGTAGTACATCACTACGTTCGTGTTTATTGGCCGACAATTCCTTGCCGTTTGTATGCAAGACAAAATCCTGGCACACGCCTTCGGACAAAAATCAGAGGTTTTGTCTGCGGAAAATCCGATTGTGTGTACGAGGCTTAACTCTATTCAAAAATGGAAAAAAAAGTTTTGCCTTTAGCTCTACTTTAAGATTTTGAGTGTTCATTTATTTTTCTCTTTTATAAATATCCAGGCCCATAATAGAATTTATTCTGTGTGATCTGTGGACCGGTTTGTCAGGAAACACTTTATTTAGCATCTTAAATCTTTGTTATGTTTAGCAGCACATCTTTGTCTCTGGCTCATAGTGCTACGAAAATCCACAGAAGGCAAACTGAATATTTTTTTCCTCACATTGTCACAATAATTCAATGAAAATCTTCATTTTATTGCAGGGAATGGAGCTAATTTTACACCATGCGCACTGACTTAGTGACTCAGAGCTCATTATGCAGTGTTGTTTCTTGGTAGCAATCTGAATCAGGTGCAGCAGGATTTCCGAGGTATAATTAGAAACCGCAGTGGCCTGTGATCCAATAGGCAATCATTGCTATGTGTAATGGGCATGTTCTGATCATTTCCGCCACATCACAGGCTAATCACCCCTGGGGTAATTCCAGGGAACGGCTCAATGAATAATGAAATGTGCGATGTACTAATAACACATCAAATTGGCACCCAGAAACAAATGAATACCATTGAACATGAACTGTTTATAGTTCACTGAAACCAAACTTGGTATTTCTGTGTTGGGTCGTTGCTTGTGGGCTCAGTCACCCACTGCATTGATTTATTTTTGGGTCTCCAATGGTATAGGCTCTGGCAGGTTTTTTTTTATCTTATGTAGCACTGGCCCTGACCTCCAACGGTCTAACTGGACCTCCAGAATTAGGACGAGCTGACATCCCTCCTTGTAGAGTGGGTTACTAGGCATAGTGGGTGTAATGCAAGATAAAATGATTGGGCACCAGTCACTTTTTGGATGCAAATAGAAGAGATTTATTTTCTTTTAACAAGAACTGGAGGAGTGAGGGTTATGGCCAGGACACCCTTAGGCAGATGCAATGGTAATTGGCAGACTCCGAGACAAAATAGGCAGACAGCTATATTGGTTAAGGACCTTCCAGACGGATACGGTCCCTGTATTTGTAGAACTGCTGTCTCCTATGGCAACTGAACTAGCAACAGTCAGTAGTGATCCTTACATGTACAGTAACTCACATGACTGGTTTATAGCTGATGTCCCGTGTGCTTCACCTACACCATAATACCTCCAACTACTTGCCTTACTTTACTTATTAAAATAAAACACCCCCCTACTGGATTAAATGGCCATCCAGCCCCTTTATTAACAAATACCAAATTTATAAAAATAAACTCCATTTAAATATATATATATATATATATATATACCACCTATATAAACCCAACTTTTAAAGAAAAGTATATCTACCGCATCGGCCGCACAACCACCATCTCAGCATCCTGGCCCCTAGCTGTGATCCCACTAGCACAGGGACAAACTCTTGGCACCTTCTTGCCACTGCAGCCCGATGACCGGTAGCCCATTATTTCCATCTAGGGAGGCTACCCATACCGAGATAGGTCCAACCCATCCCCACACCATATCCTCAGGGCCGGATTAGCCACAAGGCCACCGAGGCCAGGCCACGGGGCGGCAGTGGTGTAGGGGCGGCGCCGCTCCTGCAGCGACTTCGCGGCCGCCCCCCCTTTCGCGCTGCCGATTACAGTCTATTATGGGCACCAGTGCCCATAGAAAAGATGGCCGCGAGCCGACCACGAAACTGCGCATGCGCTGTTCCGAAGCTGGCCGGGCTCGGGAAAGCTTGTAAGCACTCGGCCGGGCGGCGCATGCGCAGTAGCGTGATTGCGCCGGGCGGCGCATGCGCAGTAGCGTGATTGCGCCGCCCGGCGCCATTTTTGAAAAAATAGCAAGAGTAGCAAGTAATGTCAGTGGTGCGGCGGCGGGGGAGAAAGATGACATCTCTCATTGCCCGCACCGCTGTTCCGCCCTCCTCCTTCTGGTGGCAGGCAGCATGGCAAGGGACATCCCAATCTGGTGGCAAGTGACATCCCCATCTGGTGGCAAGTGACATCCCCATCTGGTGGCAAGTGACATCCCAATCTGGTGGCAAGTGACATCCCCATCTGGTGGCAAGTGACATCCCCATCTGGTGGCAGGCATGGTGGCAAGTGACATCCCCATCTGGTGGCAGGCAGCGTGGCAAGGGACATCCCCATCTGGTGGCAGGCAGCGTGGCAAGGGACATCCCCATCTGGTGGCAGGCAGCGTGGCAAGGGACATCCCCATCTGGTGGCAGGCAGCGTGGCAAGGGACATCCCCATCTGGTGGCAGGCAGCGTGGCAAGTGACATCCCCATCTGGTGGCAGGCAGCGTGGCAAGGGACATCCCCATTTGGTGGCAGGCAGCGTGGCAAGGGACATCCCCATCTGGTGGCAGGCAGCGTGGCAAGTGACATTCCCATCTGGTGGCAGGCAAGGTGGCAAGTGACATCCCCATCTGGTGGCAAGCAGCGTGGCAAGTGACATCCCCATCTGGCGGCAGGCAGCGTGGCAAGTGACATCCCCATCTGGTGGCAGGCAGCGTGGCAAGTGATATCCCCATCTGGTGGCAGGCATAGTGGCAAGTGACAAGAGATGGTGGCAAGTGACACGCTCAGGGCTCCCAATGATTCTGCATTATGGTGAGTTGAACTATTTCAGTTTATATTACAATGTAATGATAGGAATAATGTGTTTCAATCATCCTGACACCATAACAACCATGGTGCCGGGGATGATTAAAGCACTAACACCAGCCATTGCCTTGAAAATTTGCCTGCGAAAAATCCTTACCCCTCGCGCGCTTACCCTGAAGTATTTTTAGTCTGTACAATTAAAGCCAGTTATTTTCAGTGTTCTCATGTATGGAGATATGTTTTTAATTGATCTATTGTAGAAGTCATCGATAAAGGACGTTGTGTGTGTGTGTGTGTGTGTGTGGGGGGGGCGGCATTGAAGGACCCGGCCTTGGGGCGGCAAAGGGAGTAAATCCGGGCCTGCATATCCTGTTTACCTTTCACCATTCCAGCCTTCCCGAACCAGAGACCCATGCCCACATAAACCAATACACACAACATAACCCACAACCAAACAACAGGGAGGTTGTTTGGTTGCGGGTTATGTTGTGTATATTGGTACCTCACTTCCCATTGTAACAACCTGGTGCTCACCCCACAGCTGTCCCCAGTCATGCTAGCCCTTTGCCCAAGGTTCCCTTCAGCTATGGGCCTGTTCTGTAACTTGGTATAGATCTTTTCTTACATCTCACAGTGTCCTACTGTAGATCTTCACTCACTGAACTCCCAGTCTCTCACTAGACCTCAAGATCGCAGTCGTCAATGGATCCTCTGAGCTCTTCCACAGCTAACCCGCTGTATTCTCCTCAAGCGTCATCCCTGCTAACCCACTGGGTCCATGGCTTGGCACTTGCTGAAGCTTTTCCACTTCTTCACTGTCCCCGGCTAGTGAATAAGGCTGCTCTGGTACTTCTTTCAGACTTCCATAAATTGGCCTCTGATACAGGAAGGATGGTCCCTTTAGTGGCGACTGCTTTCCCTTTACCTCTGGCCTTGATCAGTGATTGCCGCTGGCAACCGGAATGATAATTCCCGATAGCAACAACTTGGTTCCCCATCCGGCTGAACCTCTGCAACTTGGTTGGACTCCAAGTCTGAAGTCCCAACCCCGTGCTGCTTCTCCTACTCCTGTATAGGCCTCAGACAGTCTAGCATAAGGTGACCAGATTTTTAAAATGAAATCCCGGGACATATTTATTTATTTTTGGCAAATAGTAAACTATTTTATAAGCATATTTCCCTCAAATGATATATGCAGTGTATGTGGTATGTGTTTATATATTGATTGTATGATATATATGTTTTTTCTGAAAATTATTTCATACCAGCCCCATAGCATTATTATACCAATCCAGCCTCATAACGTCATTATTTTCTTGTTCAGAAAACCATGCATTTTAAAGCACATTTGAAGAGTGTATTATACTCAGCAGTAGGGATGGCCGAACAGCGAACAATTTTGGGTGTTCGCGGCAAATTCGAAAGCCGCGGAACACCCTTTAAAAGTCTATGGGAGAAATCAAAAGTGCTTATTTTAAAGGCTTATATGCATGGTATTGTCAGAAAAAGTGTTTGGGGACCTGGGTCCTGCCCCAGGGGACATGTATCAATGCAAAAAAAGTCAGTTTTTTCAGGAGCAGTGATTTTAATAATGCTTGAAGTGAAACAATAAAAGTGTAATATTTCTTTAAATTTCGTACCTGGGGGTGTCTATAGTATGCCTGTAAAGGGGCGCATGTTTCCCATGTTTAGAACAGTCTGACAGCAAAATGACAAGGAAAAAAAGTCATTTAAAACTACTTGCGGCTATTAATGAATTGTCTGTCTTAGTAGTTTTAAATGACTTTTTTTCCTTTGAAATGTCATTTTGCTGTCAGACTGTTCTAAACACGGGAAACATATGCCCCTTTACAGGCATACTATAGACACCCCCAGGTACAAACTTTAAAGTAATATTACACTTTTATTGTTTCACTTCCCATTTTAAAACTTCTTTTTGCATTGATACATGTCCCCCGGGGCAGGACCCAGGTCCCCAAACACTTTTTATGACAATAACTTGCATATAAGCATTTAAAATTAGCACTTTTGATTATTCATGTTCGTGTCCCATAGACTTTAACGGTGTTTGCGTGTTCGAACACATTTTTTGCCTGTTCACAAGTTCTGCTGCAAACCGAACTGGGGGGTGTTCAGCTCATCCCTACTCACCAGTGCTCATCAGCTCAGCTTCACCAGTGCCCATCAATGCAGCCTGTCTAGTGCACATCAATGCAGCCTGTACAGTGCCCATTAATGCAGCCTGTTCAGTGCCCATCAGCTTAGCCTGTTCAGTGCCCATCAGCTCAGCCTGTTTAGTGCTACTCAATGCATCCTGTTCAGTGCCCACCAGCTCAGCCTTTTCAGTGCCCATCAATGCAGCCTGTTCAGTGCCCAGCAGCTAAGCCTGTTCAGTGCCCATCAGCTCAGCTTGTTCAGTGCCCATCAGCTCAGCCTGTTCAGTGCCCATCAGTTCAGCCTGTTCAGTGCCCAGCAGCTCAGCCTGTTCAGTGCCCAGCAGCTCAGCCTTTTCAGTGCCCAGCAGCTCAGCCTTTTCAGTGCCCATCAATGCAGCCTGTTCAGTACCCAGCACCTCAGCCTGTACAGTGCCCAGCAGCTCATCCTGTTCAGTGCCCATTAATGCAGTCTGTTCAGTGTCCATCAATGCATCCTGTTCAGTGCCTATCAGCTCACCCTTTTCAGTGCCCATCAATGCAGCATGTTCAGTGCCCAGCAGCTTAGCCAGCAGCTCAGCCTGTTCAGTGCCCATCAACTCTGCCTGTTCCCATTAATGCTATCTGTTCAGTACCCATCAATGCATCCTATTCAGTGCCCATCAGCTCAGCCTTTTCAGTGCCCAGCAGCTCAGCCTGTTCAGTGCCCATCAGCTCAGCCTTTTCAGTGCCCATCAGCTCAGCCTTTTCAGTGCCCATCAGCTCCGCCTTTTCAGTGCCCATCAATGCAGCCTGTTCAGCACCCAGCAGCTCAACCTGTTCAGTGCCCAGCAGCTCATCCTGTTCAGTGCCCATTAATGCAGTCTGTTCAGTGCCCATCAGCTCAGCCTGTTCAGTGCCCAGCAGCTCAGCCTGTTCAGTGCCCAGCAGCTCAGCCTGTTCAGTGCCCAGCAGCTAAGCCTGTTCCATGCCCATCAGTTCAGCCCGTTCAGTGCCCATCAGTTCAGCCCATTCAGTGCCCATCAGCTCAGCCTGTTCAGTGCCCATCAGCTCAGCCCATTCAATGCCCATCAGCTGAACCTGTTCAGTGCCCATCAGCTCAGCCCATTCAATGCACAGCAGCTCAGCCCATTCAGTGCCCAGCAGTTCAGACTGTTCAGTGTCCCTCAGTGCAGCCTGTTTAGTGCCCAGCAGCTCAGCCTTGCCTGTGATCAGTGTAGCGCGAGCAAGGATAGGAGACAGTTTATACAGAGTGGGCAGGGTCTCCTGTTTACCCTGCATGGCCGCTGTCCTCAGATGAAGTCCTGCCTCCTATGATAGATGTCAACAGTGTTTTGGCTATCATAGGAGCTAGCCCAGGAGGCGGGACTTCGTCTGACAGCTGGGTAAGTGGGAGATCCCCGCTCTGTATAATTCGGTGCCCCCTCCCCCCCATTCCCCTGCAGAGACAGCCCAGCGGGACCTATGGTAGGGCCGATCCTGGATGCCCCCATCTGCACCAGCTCGCTGTGCACCCATCCAGGAAAAAAGCAGGTGTAACCAGGACTGTAAGCTAACCATTTTATTTAGTGGCAGGAGCTTTGACGTGTTCAGGGAGCTTTAACAAACCGTGTCCGAAGCCTTGTTTTGAAGCATGTGTAAAATAGCTCTTAAAGTGCTGGTGTCAGTGCTCTCTATCTCAGTACTGGTGTCAGTGAGGGAGGAAGCAGCGGAGAAGCCAATCAGCAGGTGGTGCCAGCGCAGGATGCGGATCACCCGGCCCATCGTGGCTGAGGATCAGCATTGGACAACCCTGGTGTATCCTTTAAAGAAAAAAAAAAGACACATCTAATAAACACCTCTATGTAAAAGTGCTTAGTAGGTTCCACCACTAATCGCTTACCATTAACCGCTTGGCTGCAGAAGGGGGTCGTGGCATGGTGATAGCTGGCTGCAGAAGGGGTTTGTGGCATGGTGGTAGCTGGCTAGAGAAAGGGGTTCGTGGCATTATGGTAGCTGGCTGCAAAAGGGGGTCGTGGCATGGTGGTAGCTGGCTGCAGAAGGGGGTCAAAGCATGGTGGTAGCTGGCTGCAGAAGGGGGTCGTGGCATGATGGTAGCTGGCTGCAGAAAGGGGTCATGGCATTATAGTAGCTGGCTGCAGAAGGGGGTCGTGTCATGGTGGTAGCTGGCTGCAGAAGGGGGTCGTGGCATGGTAGCTGTGCCTCTACCTGCAGCTGGAGCCCTGGATCCCCCCTGCATGGCTCCGTTCTCTCTCTCCACTTCCTGGCCATGGAGCTCAAAGGCAGCATTAACCCGCTGCTGGCCGGAGCGCAGCGCCGCAGCGGCATTGTTGTCAGCAGAGGCGGCTCTTCAATTAGGTAGGCGTGGGGCCCCTGTGAGTGCGAGGCTTTAGGCGAGAGCTTAATTTGCCTAATTAGAGAGCTGCCTCTGCAGAGCTGCACCAGATTTTGCACTCTCCAGTTTTATTAAATCAACCCCCACTGTGTGTGTGCACTATTTTTGAGTTTACTGACTCTGTGTGTGCTCTGTCTGTGAGCTCTCTGACTCTGTGTGTGATCTGTCTGTGAGTTCTCTGACTCTGTGTGTGCTCTGTCTGTGAGTTCTCTGACTCTGTGTGTGCTCTGTCTGTGAGTTCTCTGACTCTGTGTGCTCTGTCTGTGAGCTCTCTGACTCTGTGTGTGCTCTGTCTGTGAGCTCTCTGACTCTGTGTGTGCTCTGTCTGTGAGCTCTCTGACTCTGTGTGTGTGATCTGTCTGTGAGTTCTCTGACTCTGTGTGTGATCTGTCTGTGAGTTCTCTGACTCTGTGTGTGATCTGTCTGTGAGTTCTCTGACTCTGTGTGTGTGATCTGTCAGTGAGTTCTCTGACTCTGTGTGTGCTCTGTCTGTGAGTTCTCTGACTCTGTGTGCTCTGTCTGTGAGCTCTCTGACTCTGTGTGCTCTGTCTGTGAGCTCTCTGACTCTGTGTGTGCTCTGTCTGTGAGCTCTCTGACTCTGTGTGTGCTCTGTCTGTGAGTTCTCTGACTCTGTGTGTGCTCTGTCCGTGAGTTCTCTGACTCTGTGTGTGCTCTGTCTGTGAGTTCTCCGACTCTGTGTGTGCTCTGTCTGTGAGTTCTCTGACTCTGTGTGACCTGTCTGTGAGTTCTCTGACTCTGTGTGATCTGTCTGTGAGTTCTCTGACTCTGTGATCTGTCTATGAGTTCTCTGACTCTGTGTGTGCTCTGTCTGGGAGTTCTCTGACTCTGTGCTCTGTCTGGGAGTTCTCTGACTCTGTGATCTGTCTGTGAGTTCTCTGACACTGTGTGTTCTCTGTCTGTGAGCTCTCTGACTCTGTGTGTGCTCTGTCTGTGAGCTCTCTGACTCTGTGTGTGCTCTGTCTGTGAGCTCTCTGACTCTGTGTGTGCTCTGTCTGTGAGCTCTCTGACTCTGTGTGTACCCTGCCTGTGAGCTCTCTGATTCTATGTGTGCTCTGCCTGTGAGCTCTCTGACTCTGTGTGTGATCTGTCTGTGAGCTCTCTGACTCTGTGTGGGCACTTTGCCTGTGTGTTAAATTTATCATTACAGAAGAGTGGAAGGGGAGAGGTCCGCACTGTGCAGAGCAGAGTTATATACAAAAACCGTGCTTTGAATAAAATGTTCAACTAAGTCTTTGCAACATTGGAGTTTTTCAATGGATGGACCTCCCAGAGCTGGAACAGCCTGAACTCTGTACTGTTCAGATACAACATTACAAATATAGCCAGGTGCATGCACTCAGCTGCTTGTACATGGTTTAGCTTGGATAGAGTACGGGCAGCAAGGAGCCATTAGGAGAAGCTTGCATCTCCAAAACAGACTTCTATTACTCTCGAAAATGCTAGCTGCCTGGCTGGAACAAGCAAGTGAAGTTAGTTCTTACAGTGAGGGGAAAAAAGTGTTTGATCCCCTGCTGATTTTGTACGTTTTCCCACTGACAAAGAAATGATCAGTCTATCATTTTAATGGTTGGTTTATTTTAACAGTGAGAGACAGAATACTAACAAAAATATCCAGAAAAACTTTATAAATTGATTTGCATTTTAATGAGTGAAATAAGTACTTAATCCCCTATCAATCAGCAAGACTTCTGTCTCCCAGATGTCTTCTATACAGGTAATGAGCTGAGATTAGGAGCACTCTCTTAAAGGTAGTGCTCCTAATCTCAGCTTGTTACCTGTATAAAAGACACCTGTCCACAGAAGCGATCAACCAATCAGATTCCAATCTCTCCACCATGGCCAAGACCAAAGAGCTGTCCAAGGATGTCAGGGACAAGATTGTAGACCTACATAAGTCTGGAATGGGCTACAAGAGGTTTTTTTACATGAACATTAGTAATAAGCTCTGCATGGTTTGAGATTACAAGGTCCAGCAGAGTATCATTCCTAGTCGGGGGCCTCTATGAACTGTACTATAAAATTGTCTTGTAATAGGTCATTGGCTAAGAGCATTGGAAATATCGGTGAAATTCTGGTGATGGGTATTAGTTTTTAATGATGGCAATGTATGGTGAATTTCGTGTAAATTTTAGATTCTACCCTTTATAAATGGATCCTTATGTCCAGAGGCTAATAGAACAGAATGCCTTGGGGTAGAAATGACAACTAAGGACTGTTGGCAGGGAATAAAGATTTTATTGCAACTCCTGGAATAAAGTCTTTATTTAAAAAAATATTTCTCTTATACAAAAACATCCAAATTCCAACTGCCATCACCGTCTGGATATGGATGTACCTGTCAATAAAGCTCTGAAATTCAGCGGCGGAGTTGAATGAATGTGCGGCACGGCGCGTGGGCATTCGTATGCAGAAAGTGAAATGAAAACCAATAACAGCAATGTTTTGTTGTCCCTGGTTGTTCTGCATCAATTACTATTAAACATCATTGATTTCAGTCTGTATGGAGAGTGTTCACAGCTCCCCCTTCAAAACATTACTTTACAATCTCTGGCGGGATTTGTTGTCTAAAGGAAATCTTTCACACAGAAAACTTCAGTTTAAGCAGTGGTGGCTGGTGGTATATTTTTTATAGTTTTTATATTTTTTTGGGGGGTGGCAAACAATCTGACCCCCCCCCCCCCGGTTCGGTGGGTCGCGGGCAGCCAGCGCTTCCTCCGGGCGGCCTCTCCTCCTCCTGGTGCTTCATGGCAGCGAGTAGAATTATAGGGGTCTGATAATGTTGAGAGATATATATCACTTTATATATATATATCACTGTCACTTTAAGAATTGATAACATGCTTGATTTGTTTACTTTCCCTAGATGTTCTCCTTTTTTCTTTGTTTCAATCCCTTGGAAAACAAAACTACAGGATATGTGATGACACAAACACTGATAAGAAATCCAGAAAGCTGCTCAAAATAGGCCTCCATACCAAAACCAGTCTGAACTGATCAGGTACTGCTGAATCTATTTTATTTTTTTTAGTCACATGATGTAACCACCCATTTAACTGTTCCCTTGCTACTAAGAAGATATGAATGCCAATTGGACTAAACTATACGATCACACCTATAACACGCCTACTGCTTATGCATGTTCATAAAGTATAAATTGTATAACCAGTAGATGTAAGCTCAGAAACACTTTCACTTTTGATCACATATAGTAGCCGAGAACTGTGTTGTATTTCTCCACTGCAGTGAATAAAAAAGCACCTTATCTTATCTCAAGATCTAGACTCACTATCTCATCATCTGTCTTGTTTTGAGACCCCTAAATCGGATTTAACAAATGGTGCCTTTCGACTCGGATGCAGTCCAGTGGGCTCCCTGGCCGGAGAGACAAGAAACTCACGCTGAGCAGACAAGTGGCCACGGTAAGAAACTGTTATTCTTACTTATTCTGCTCTTCGTGGCGAGTAATTAGTTGGGGTCCATTGGCTGAAGGAATCTTATGCTGTTGATGAGATGGTGAGATTAAGCGTAAATTAGAGTAATGTTGATTTTACACAGTTTGACCCAAATAACACCTTAACTTTACCTGTTGCAGAAATAATAGAGCCGATAATAATTATCAGTATTGATGTTTTGTTTCTATGCTTGGGGTGTCAATAGATTTATGAGACTTGTGAGAAGGTCTGACCAGAGGACTGTAGTAGTGAGACGTAATGTGGCGAGTAATGCCTATGCGGCAAGTGTACAGGCCTGTGTGGCCAAGTGTAATAAAGTGCCATTTGATGGCTACTGTGTGTAGCTCAGGAGAAATTTTGGGTGATGACCCACAAATTTTGTAAGTAGAGACTCGAGAGTGAGGACTCTAGATTGGAAGTACGGCGCTCCCATTGACCTTTCAAGCCGAGAAAGGTAGATGTGGCACAAGTAAGTCCTATGACTGACATGACAGACAGAAAGATATGGACAGTGGTTAAGAAATGACACCAAGACAAAACAGAGCTGATCTAATACCAAAAGGAGTTATGATCAATTTGGGTTTCTGTGTATGTTAAATTTTATGGCAGATTAACAGAGTTGGATAATGTGATTAAATGTGTACAATATTGGATTTTTAAAAGTATGAAATGTGATGAAACTTTAACTAGTTATGAGCCTGTCAAAGTTTTTATAATGCATATCGCAGATGGAACTAGCAAAAAAAAAAAAAGGGACTAGACCAGACAATGAAAGCGTTCTATAAATTAAGAAATGCTATGCATGGATGATTCAAAAACACGGAGATGAGAAGCCTGCTAGTTTTTTTTTTGTAGATTCCCCCCCCCCCTTTGTCTTTCAGAGAAAACGGTGAAGTGCACTCCCCTTTACATTCCTGTGTTATGGTGTTGTTGTAGGAATATGATCCTAATTGAAATTGTTAATGTTTACTATATAACTTTAGGATTATTTTAAACAAAGAAAGAAAATAGCTGATTACGGCTAAGACCCTTTTAAATTCCTAAAAAGGTTTCACTCACTGATAAGACCTGGTTGATTAGTTATTTTAGCATGCCAGAATATTAAAGGATTTATGCAAATTGAGAAACAGGCGGTTTGCAGATATTTTCTTAAAAAAGATTGTGCCCATCTGAAGCCAGAGATTTTTTTGTTAAAAAAAAATCTAAGTACAATAGAAAATTGTAAATGAGAAGAATGAACGATACAGAGGAGAGAAATCAGAAGTTTATTGATGGTTTAAAGAAGTAGATAGGAAACATGAAAGTGAATTGCACTAGAAGAAAGTGGACAGAATGTTGTAGAATTATTATCAAGTGGCTTGATGGATGTGAGACAAGAAAAGGCTGAGGATGTTTTTGATTACTTTAAACGTGTCCAGACCATGGCAGAGACAATGTTACTGCCATAAAAAAACAAGGATCTGAATGGGCTTTGCTAAGAGAAGTGTGCAGTAGCATTAAAGCTCAGAGAGAGGAGAGAAAAGACAATACAATAGACTTGATGCTTTTATAGCCCGCAATGATAGGCAATGAGCTGTTTCTCAGAGACCAGAAAATGCAGATTGCCTGACAGATGTAAGCAGAAGAAAGAGGGAGATGATGATGATGAATATGTTAGTAAAGCAGCATGAACTTTTTGAGCACACAGAAGTTAATTTGTGCATCTCTGAAACGGATGGTAAAGACGCTTTTGTAACATTATGCTTTCCACAATTAACAGATCAGGAAATTGCATGCTTAGTTGATTCTGGCTCTGCCGGGACTATAATTCAAAAGTCCGCCTACCAAAGGACATCCCCCTTACATCTGGGCCACTAGCAGTTGGAGTGGGAGGGAAATCTACCCCTCTCAGGGAAATGCCCCCCATACATGTGGATTGACAGCAATTGAATTACAGCATAAGATTGAAGCTAATATTCCACCTGAAATTGTTGCTCAAATACCCGATATTCTCTAGGCCAAAGGAAAAATATGATGTAGGACTTCTACAAGTCCCTCCGGTTAAAGTCAAAATTAAAGCAGGAGCTCAAATACATTGCATACAACAGTATCCACTGTCACCAGATCAACTCGCTGGTGTACGAGTACATATAAAAGAATTACTTGAAGCAGGTGTCATAAAGAAAACAGAAAGTAGAGCACAGACGCCATTATGTCCAGTAAAGAAAAAGGTCAAAAAGGAAGAAAAGCCAGTATATCGAATGGTACATGATTTAACGGCCATCAATCAAATCATTGAGGAAGGCTCTCCTGCTGTCCCAAATCCTAGTACTTTGCTCCATGACATACCTACAGGAACACGGGTGTACACCGTAATAGAACTGG
This sequence comes from Lithobates clamitans, assembly GCA_037952925.1. NCBI lineage: Eukaryota > Metazoa > Chordata > Amphibia > Anura > Ranidae > Lithobates > Lithobates clamitans. The sequence goes on along the minus strand of JBBGZY010000996.1, from coordinate 3,516,958 downwards.
CAAATGTTTTTTTCAATGTCGGCTTGCATGAAGAGAGCCAAGAACTCTTTGCTTTCCGGTTTGAAGGAGCAAATGTTTATGCTCATCTGATGCTAGAGACCAGCAACATGAAGAAAAAGATGGTGATGAAGGCAAAGATGGGACTGGTGTCAGTACTTTAGCATTAAGTTCAACAGAGAGGTGTCCAATTTTTCTGAACAGTCTTTTCCCTGGAAGCTAGCTTTCCAGAAGTATGTTGTCATGTTTGCTGTACATCAGGGGTCTCAAACTGGCGGCCCTCCAGCTGTTGCGAAACTACAAGTCCCATCATGCCTCTGCCTGTGGGAGTCATGCTTGTAACTGTCAGTCATGCAATGCATCATGGGACTTGTAGTTTTGCAACAGCTGGAGGGCCGCCAGTTTGAGACCCCTGCTGTACATCCTGCATTTTTAAATGGTGTGAAACCTCCTTATTCCGCCCTGTTGACTGCAAACCCTTTCAAACCGCGTATGAAATAGATCCAGTTGGTGGATGCACCAAGATCCATGTTGTGGCAAGAACACAAAAAGAAAACTACAGCTGCAACCTGTGCCAGTGGTGCTGTATGAAAGGGAAGATATGTTTTAGAATGGATGTTATGAAGAAATATGCAAATGAAATCTTGAAAAGAGCAAGGACAAAACATTTGTCATCAGGAAGGCTGAGCAAGTATGAAGCAATCCTGCTTGAATTAGGAAAAATTGAAGTGAAAAGATGTACTACAATCAATCCTGCCAGCTTTTTCCTAGAGAGAGACCTCGAAGAGGAGGGTTACCACATCTGCTTAAAACTTATAGAAGAAGAAATGCAGCAAATCTCCCCAGTAAAGGACACTCCTCTTGAAAGTTCTGATCTGATCCTGTTTGCAGAGGGTTCACGCCTGTACAAAGATGGAGTGCCCAAGAATGGCATATGCGGTGACAACATTGGAGGAAGTGATTGTGATCCAACTACTCCCTTCATCACTTTCAATGCAGGTTGCCAAAGTGGTAGCACTCACCAGAGTCTGTGAGGCCGTAAAGGATCAAACAGCTAACATCTACACTGATAGCAAGTATGCTCTTGAAGTAGTCTATGATTTTGGACCCATAAGGAAGAACAGAAGATTCACAACTGCTGCAAGAGAACCAATTCAAAACTGGAAGAACTTTTTGAAGCAGTCACCCTCCCAAAGGAAGTAGCCTTCCTGAAGGTGATGGCATATACTGCTGGGAAGACTGCTGAAACACCAATGGAAGCAATCATGACCCTAATCACTGATTTTGCAAAGGAATAAGAAGCCCGTAACAGATTGAAGAAAAAGAAGAGAACAAATACTCAAAGTAAAAGAACTGATTAAGAATGTGCACCTGATGATTGGAATGAAATCATGGAAAGGGACAGAGCAAAGAAGAACTTTTGTGCAAGGAAAATGGAATATGTGTCCCACCTCAAACGGAGAAGATGATCATGCAACTAGCCCATGGCCTGAGTCGTGTAGGCCCTAAGGCAGTGGAGAAAAACATAAGCAAGGCTGGATGGTTTATTCGATACTCCAGAAATGCATGTCAAGACTTTGTTGAGGGATGCATATTCTGTGCTAAAAAAAAACCCAGGAAAACAGACCAGAGTAACACAAGGACATTTGGCCAAACCACTTTTCCTTTTCCAAAGACTTCAGATTGATTACATCTAATTGCCAATATCAGGCCAATATCAATATGTTTTGTTGTGTGGAGACATGTTTTCAAGCTGAATGGAAGCCTGCCTGGTGCCTAAAGCAGATGCTAAGACAAGCCGCTTTGGAGTCCCTGAAACCATAGAAAGTGACAGAGGAACACATTTCACTGGACAGATCATGCAAATTATAAGCAAGGACTTGGCAATTGAGCAGGCTTTCCATGCCCCTATCACTCTCAGAGTTCAGGGAAGGTAGAAAAATATAGTGGAATTGTTAAAGAAAGGCTAACTAAATGAATGCAGGAATGGGAGGAAGGGTCAGTAAAGAAACAGTGGCCAGGACTGTTGCCTTTGGTTCTTTACAACATCAGGATTACCCCTACTTATAGGTCAGAGAACTTGAGCCCTTATAAGATTTTATTTGGGGCCCACCTAAGACAGGGTTGTATTTTCCACATCAGACTGCTGTAATGTATAATGATTGTGTTTTTTTATGTAATTGTGTAATATAAGCAACTAACTGTGATGCACAAGTTTGTTTTTGATTCAATTTCAGATCCAGAACAAGTAACTGGAACACATGATTTACAGCCAGGTGATTGTGTCCTAGTAAAAGGACATGTGAAAGTATCTTTGGGACCAAAGTTTGAAGGACCCTACCAAGTGTTCCTGACAACTACTACAGCTGTAAAGTGACGTGGATATATGCCAGCCATTGCAAGAAAGTACAGCTAATTTCAAAAGATGAGTAAACTACTGTTATGCCTGTGCTTGATCTTAGCAGTCAAGGCTATAGAGGAAAATCACCTGTACAAACACACATGCTAACAGGCATAAGGAGTCATTTGAGTAATTGCTAGATATGTTTACATAGGCCAGACAGTTTGGAAAAAAAAGGAAAAAGGAACACACCTGGTGCCCATTTACTTTCATTTTGAGTTTAAGCCATACAAAGCTGCCAAAAATACCAGTATGTCTAGAAATACCACAAATGTTTTATTATTGTGAAAATACATTTTATGTTAAATATAACTTAAGGCCTTTGGGAATATCCCCTTGTTTAGTAAGGGAAAGAGGTATACAATGTGACATTATGATAGGAAATATGACAAACCCAGATTACACTTTGTTTAGAAATGGTAAATTTTCATGGATTCAACAGATATTTTTTTTTTGTCCTCATAGGAATCATCGTTATAGGGTTGCTTGTTTATTTATTTGTTTTTTTCAGGTGTGCTAAATGTGAAATACAAGGATTATTACAATGGTAGTTAGAATTGAAGAAGATGGCCTCAAGGAAGAGATAGAATGTTTTTAGAGTCAGATTAGCAGATTCCTATGATGCCAGGATGGGTGATACGAATGAGATATGTATCCACATGCACCCTAAGAAGAACTTTACTCCACATAGATGTGAAGTAGTACTGTGGACCCTCTGGTATCATACTAGGTAGGGAAGATATGGTAGTGACCCCACCATAGGTGTCAGGAGGAGGGAAATGAGTAGAATTATAGGGATCTGATAATGTTGATATATATATATATATATATATATATATATATATATATATATATATATATATATATATATATATATATATATATATATAATGTATAAAGCGACTGTCACTTTAAGAATTGATTTGGTTACTTTTCCTAGATGTTCTCCCTTTTCTTTGTCTCAATTCCATGGAAAACGAAACTACAGGATACACTGATAAGAAACCCAGAAAGCTTCTGAAATAGGCCTTCATACCGAAACCAGTCTAAACTGACCAGATAATGCTGAATCTATTTTTTTTGGTAGTCACATGCTACTAAAAAAATATGAATGCTGATTGGACTAAACTATACGATCACACCTATAACACGCCTAGTGCTTATGCATATTCATAAAGTATAAATTCTATAAACCGTGGATGTAAGCTCAGAAACACTTTCACTTTTGCTCGCATATAGTAGCCGAGAACTGTGTTGTATTTCTCCACTGCAGTGAATAAAAAAGCACCTTATCTTATCTCAAGATCTGGACTCACTATCTCATCATCTGTCTTGGTTTGAGACCCCTAAATTGGATTTAACAGCAGCTTCCCCTGCGTCTCCTCCCTCCTCCTCCATGGCAGCCAATAGGATCACTTGGCCAATTGGGTGATGGGTCCCGATTGGCCAGGAGGAGAATCAGAAAGACAATAGCGAATATTAATTCGCTATTGTCACACAACTTGGTGGGCTCGGGGGCAAAGTATTCTGTGCCCTGAGCCCACCCTTTTTTGAAGCCTATTAGAGCCTCGGGCTCTAATTACATGCTTAAGTAAAAAAAAAAAAAAACCCCATTGGAATCCATGCGTCCGGTGCCCTGCATGTAGATTAGGGGCAGGACGCATGGATTAGGGGGGCTGCACCCCTGCGCCCTGCATTATGGGCCGCCACTGAGTTTAAGACTGAGCTCTGGCCTTCCCTTTAGTCTTGCATGGCTGTACGAGCTTATCTCCTGTAATGAAATGGCTTGCTGTGATTCCACTGCATATATCAATACTAAGTGTTGCGGTAATAATTGATAAATTAAACACAAATTATACAAAGTAATATAATAATAATATTATTATTATTATTATATTATAGTAATTTAAGTAATTCTATCCAGGTTGTGTCTCCTTTTTCAATATCTATTATTAGACGTCATCATGCCATGTTTTAATTAAGTGTTATTAAAGAGTTGCGCTATGTGGAGCATATGATTCGCTCTTTACCGGTATTCATCTACGTGCATGGATTTTCGAGTGTGAGGCGATTTTGCTGATGCTGATTTTGCTGTCACATATACGCCTAATGCTGTCATAAAGGGGTTAAGTAGAAAATACAAGATGCAGTGAAGCATTTTTTTCACTCCTTATCTTAGGAGTATTGATTTGTGCACAGCTGCAAATCTTCCCAGTGTGTGTGTTTTTTTTTTTTATGCTGTTTCTTTATTATTATAAAAAAAAAAACCTCACTACAAGGACTAGAACCTGCATCCTCCCTGCTGTAGAATAGTTTTGTTATATAGTATATTGTTCTGTATATAACATGTATATACCGTTCATGCAGGTTTAACTATCCAGCTTCTACCAAAATCTAAAATGTCACTTACAGGAGGCCTCTGAAAGGAGGAGGTGCTCTATAGTTCGCCAGGGGAATACTCAGGCAGGGCTAACAACACTATTGAGCTTTCAGTGCAGCAGAGGCAGAGTTGTCAACACACTACAGGTAGCTAGGAGCTCTCTGGATTCCTGGCAGGATTAATAGATATGTTGCTTTGTAGGCAGGTGCAGTCTACTTTCTCCACTGCAGAGGGCACTCAACCACAGCGGCATTGCAGGGGGAGAGGTAGTCAAGAGGAATGTGGTTCCTCTCTGGTTTCCTGGGTCATTGGGGAAGCTATCTGATTTGATGCTGCCACCCCATGTGACTCTAACAGCCATCTTGGGTCAGGCAGAGCCTATTTAAGGCCCTGGCTCCCAGACTTGGCGCACATTTCTCGTGTGGGTAGCACAGGGACAGTTCAGCCATCTGACAAGGACAGTGATTAGCGCCAAGGAGAGGTTCATCCATCCTGGAAACCTCCCTATTTGGGTACAAACCGGCCAGGCCGCACCCTGCCTCTCAAGACTGACACTGCCGGCACTTATGAGACCTGCTCTGCTTCACATTGCTGTTATATCTGTGAGTGTTCCCGGCCACTCCCCCTGATGATGTCTGTTTTGACAAAACGCATCGGAAAGGGCCAGTGGAGGTGACGCTATCACGCAACCTGAGACCTGGAAGTGGGCTTTTGCCGACAACGAGCGGAGGATTGGATGCTATTATTTCAACAATATGTGATACTGCTTGCCTGGCCTTTTTGTCTTGTATTTTTAATCATTTTAAGAAATTGGAGAATCAATCTTACTACATTATGAGAGTTTTTTTATTCATCCCTAACTCTGTGGGTACCTTTGGAGCGGGCTGTGTGGGGGAGCATTTGGAAATTCAGGGACATCCCGGTGTTGATTTTTATAAGAGCGCAATTGACCATTCCTTTATCGGTGGTCATACCATCTGGTAAGGTTCATTGCACACACCGTGGTGTTTGGTGAAGTGTTTCTTCTCCTCTTTCTGGTTGGTGGAAGAACTATTTAGAAGGCTCCATTACTCTCAGCCCAAGAGTAGTATTATTATATGCACTCTTTTCTGTGTATCATGACTTTGGGACTTTTTTGATGAACTTTTTTGATGAACTTTTTTGATGAACTACTATTGCAGTAGCTCTGAGCTCAGTGATGCTGCAACAAAGGAGATGGTGGAAATGAGCTGTAATAGCTGGGAGTGTCTTAAAATGTCCTAGCAACAAGGCTGCACAGAATGATGCCACCTCTGGGAGTGTTTCAGTCAAGCTTCAGGAGGTGCATACCGTAAATGGCCTATACCTATTGCAAGGGCACTATTCAACTTTAGTCAAAGCTGCATAGTTTGTTTTTATCTACAGGCACCCCTTACCTGCATAGATTAATCATCTAATCCTTATATACATCACACTAAAAAAGGAACAAAACGAATGTAAACAAATAAATCATTGACTCAGCACTAGCTAATTTTAGGTTCTAATTGATGTCTATTAGGTGTCAACTAGAAAAAAACAAGACTAAAATCTCCAATAATCACATAAGACACATAGAAAATGGCTTCATCCCCCAGGTGTGCCTAGGCAACGTGATGTCCAAATATTGCCTACTGCTACATATATAGGTGAAAAGGCGCATTTTTCTGTTGTCATGACTACCTGGCGTCTGGGATTTGTCTGGCCCTGGTCATCCAGACTCTGGATCTAAGCTGTATCATATGTATAGGCAATTCTGTTTTGCTTGCCGTGTTTCATTCCACTTTCCCCTTTCCAGACATGCCCTTTGGTTGACCACATTAATTTCTTCCCCGTATCTGCAGACACTGAACATTCCTAGAAATTGTTCGGAGAATACGGTAACACTCACAGTTTAATTAAAACCTAAAGCTACATTTAAACAAGGAGTTTCTGTGCAAGAGGAATTTAATGAGTAACCCTGACAGACATTCACTCTCAATTCAGCTATAGGCTATTTGATACTGTAATTATGTTTTCAGATACGTTTCCGCTTAACTGAGTTGGAAGAACTTATCTGAGATATGTGAAGGTATCGGAGAAAAGCCCACGTCTTGAATGTATTCGTGCTAGAAACTAATCAGATAGGATCACAAAGAGACTCGGCTGAATAGACCTTAAGGCTTTAAATGCTTAAAGGGAATGTGTAGTGGTTGTCCTCATATTTTCATTCTTTATTATGGTCAGTTCTAAAAAATAAATGTTTCTTTTTGTTGTTTAGTTTGGTAAATATAAATATTGCATATTGATATGTAGTTTACTTTCTAGACAGTAGATGGTGATGTTGTTTCCTTTTTACATAGTCAGCTATATCACCTTTCATCTCTGCTGATGGAAACCCCCAGTCTACAGAATTTGAATGAGGAAGGGGGATAGACACAGGAAGCGCCAACCTGAGTGTAGTATATTAGATACGATTTATTGGCAAATCGTATCTAATATACTACACTCAGGTTGGCGCTTCCTGTGTCTCTCCCCCTTCCTCAATCTGTTTACAGAGTTGGCTTTTCTCTTAGGACAGCTGCCTCCTGCTACCTCACCCTAAGAATTGTTGCTGTATGGACTATTGAGCCGTTATTGCTCTCATATTGCCTGCTATATTACTCCATGCACAAAAATATTTGCGCTTACAGTTTTTTCTTTTTACAGAATTTAAATGAATGATCTGAGAAGGCAAAACCCTCTCACTACCGAGTTCAATAGGAGGTTTCAGTCAGACGAAGGGATCTGCAAAGTAAATAGCATCTACCTATGCTGTGTTTTTTGTTTTGTTTTTTTTTTCTACGCTAGTTGCCCTGTTGGATCCAAAGCTGGAAACCTGCCATACAAAAGCACAGGACACCCATCTGATCAGATGTCTTTAATCATTTGAGGTTTTATAGTGACAGACCTTTATGGCAGAGCTTGACAAATTTGTTTTGAATCTAGGAGCCAGCTAAAAAAAGTTAGGAGCCATTTTTTTTTAAATTAACAAATCTTATGGATGGAACATAACATGTTCCTGAAGGTGAACTAATCCTTTAATCCCTTCACAGGCAGAACAGTTTTTGTGTTTTTTGCACACATTTTAAAAAAATCACTTTAGGCCTGAAGATTACATAAACCCCCCAAACATTATATATTTTCTAAAAGCGGACACCGTAGAGAATAAAATAGTGGTAGTCCCAATTATTTATGTCACACGATATTACCACAAGTTATAGCGTGAGTAAAAAAAACACATTAAAAGTTAATTTTAGGGGGCACAAAAACGCACTAACTTACCCAATTTTTAGGTGAACTATAAAAGCCGAGGTTGCACCGAGTACATAGATACCCAACATGTCGAATCTTAAACATGTCAGTGCCCTATATTTTCCATAGGCGATGCGTTTAAAAGCCCCCTATAGGTCATCAGTTTAGGAGGCCTGGAGCTAGAAATTATTGTTTTCATTTCGGCATGTGCTGCGATATGTAACATGTGTATCGCAATCAACTTTTTCTGGCGTAGGCACCCTGCCGCGTGTATTTAAGTTTGTTTGTGCGTATATGTGGGGGTGTGAGGCCTCCATTTTTTTGGAGGGGGATTTATGTGCTTGGGAATAAGATTTTATTTTTGGTAACATGTTCTTTTAAATGAGACATGTAGGGTCTAAAAGACCCTGCATGTCTCCCCTGTGCTTCACTGAATGTAATGCAATGCACATCACACTACAATACATTCTTTCCCGGCCTTGTTGACTGGGGAAACTGTCAAAGGGGACCGGGAAGTGATGCCACACGTGTGTCTGCTCTCCTCCCTCCCCTCTGCCCAGCGGCACCCACTATGCTGGTCCTGGGCCCGCAGATGGGCAAGTGAAGTCCAGAATACATAGCTTGGGGGCACACGCAGCATGTGGAAAGCATTCGGGCAGCAGCCCAGGCTCCAGGACGAAACTTCTTGTCGCAATGCGACCTGGCGACCGGGGTTTGTCAAGCGCCGCTTTATGGCACCATTGTGATAATACGAAGACCACAAATGGACAATAAACTGGCAATTGTACCTTTACAATGAAGTGGAATTCAAGCCTAATACTAACTATTCTTAAAAATGTTCCCTCCCCCCATACTTATCATGTCTACCCTATATCCAGTCCAATCATGTGATCCAGCAGCTCAGGCTCCCCTGTTTTAGTGAGTGTCGCCTACAGGAAAGAGGAGGGAGCACCAACACCTACTGGGCCATGGGAGCCTATGGGTGGTGTCCCTATTCCCAGAATTCCCAGCCATTGTTGAGTGCTCCATGACACAGGAGAGTGGGAGCTGCAGGCTCAAGTGACCATCCTGCACAGGAGTGACATCATCCCGTGCCGGGCAATCATAGACCCAAAGACCAGCATCCAGAAGAAGCCAGCGAGAAGATGCAAGCAATGATGGGGGCCTCTCAGGCAGCGGACAATTGATGCAAAGGTGAGTATAACAGAGTTTATTTCAGCTTTAAGAGTAACTATATTTTTGCATAATTGTCCTTTTAAGGACAAAGTAACAGTGTCTGTGCAAAAGACATTCATTCCTATGGAGAGGCTGTCCATCCTTAGAGTGCATAATAATCTCCTTTAACACCACAACACTTTACCTTGATGCGTCAGAGTTTTTGTCACCATGTCAAAAACCGAAATGGCTGCTAAAATGAAAATGAACTGATCATCTAAAGCGGACCATACACTGCTAGATTTCTCTTGTTCAACCTGCAGACTGAATAAGAGAAAATCCAAATATTCCATTCATGCTAAACAACTGCCTGGTGTAATGAAGCAATCTAGCAACCTTAGCTGCCAGGTAATGCTAATCGGACCACCCGCAGCTCAAACTGAATCAGGACGGGTTCACACTGCCCCAACATGGAAGTCAGACGACTTCCACTCCAACTTTGCCCTAGGACTTCATGTCCGACTTCCATGTGACTTCAATGAACGGGATCCGACTTTGATCCGAAAATACCAGACCCTTTGAGTCTGGTATGAATCTTGAGGGGGGGAGGGGGGGACCCCATGCCAAAGTTTTAAAAAAAACAAAAAAAATGGCATGGGGTCCCAGTCTGGTATGGATTTTAGGGAGAACCCCCATGCCAAAATGAAAAAAGATGGCGTGGGGTCCCCCTCAAAATCCATAAACAATCATACCTGCATGCTCAGATAAGGGTTTGGTATGGATCTTGGGGGCGAAACCCTTGCCGTTTTTTTTTTTTTGGGGGGGGCGTGGGGTTCCCCTTTAAGATCCTCAAAACACAAGTCGCATGCCAAAGTCGGATCAGTTAAGATAATGACCCGACTTCAATGATATTGAATGGGCTGAAGTTGGACCAAAGTAGTGCAGGAACCTTTTTCAAAGTCAGACTGACTTGTGCCAGACCAGTTAAGACGGCTCTCATAGGGAACTATTCATTTATACACGTCATGCGACATGTGCTCCCAAAGTCGGAGCATATATCAGTAGTGTGAACTGGGCCTCAACAGTGTATACAGGGGCGCATCTACTGCGGGGCAAACAAGGTGTTTGCCTTGGGCGGCATTTTTCAGGGAGGTGGTGCTGTCGCAGGTAGAAGGGATAATACGAGCAGTGGCGTCGGTGCGGGCCGCACCTGGGTGACACCTGCTAGAGGGGTGACACCTAGGGGTGGCCATAGACTGCCATCTTGGCAGCCTCGCTACACACAGCTGGTAAAAAGGAGCCGGCGGGCTGCAGGAAGGTGAGAGTTCAGTGTAGTTTTTTTCTCTCACCCCCTCTCTCTTTCTCACCCCCCCTCCCCCACCTCTGAAGAGGTGGAGCTCTAATAGAAAAAGGTGGAGCCTAAAGAGGAAGGGGTAGTGTTTACAGATGAAGGGGTGGATCTTAAACAGGAGGGGGTGGAACAAATTTAGATGGGGGGAGGGGTTCTCCATTTTAGTCTTGCCTAGGGCAGCACAAAATCAAAAAACACCACTGAGTGTATGGCCAGCTTAAGACTAGGTGTACAAGAGTGATATTTTCTATTTCATCGATCACCCAATTCATCATTCATTTGCTAGCGATTGTTACACATAGGGTACAATGGAATGCTACATTTAGTAGTGATTGACTCCTATTAGTAGCACAATGCTCCAAATTTAAAGTGATACTAAAGGCATTTTTTAAATAAAAAAAGAGGTTATACTTACATGCTCTGTGCAACAATATTGCACAGAAAAGCTGCTTTCCTCCTCTTTTGGCAGTCACCACCTGCGCTGTTGGCTCCTCTCTCCTTTAAGTGCCTCCTGTAGCAAACTGGGTGCTAAGGAGGTACCCATGAGTGCATGCTTCGGTCCTGAGCTGGACTTTGACTGATGTCAGCAAGAGCCCACGGCCACACTATTCTTAGTTTTTACGGTGAAAGCTGCAAGTGGGGGGGAGCAGTACTGGAGCGGTGACATGGAGCCAGGTAAGTGTTTAGGGACAGGGGGTAGGACAGGTAGTGGGGTGTTATTTTACCTTAAAGTAGAAGAAAACGCAATTATTAAAAATGTTCCCTCCCCTCCTCCTACCTATTCTGTATAAAATGATATGTGTATTTTTAATCAGCTCCTGTCCAGTCATGTGATCCCGCAGCTGTGGCTCCCCTGTGCCAGTGAGCGGCTGTTGCAGATGGAAGGAGGGAACGCTGACAATAGCTGGGCCATGGGGGCCTATGGGTGACACCATTGCTCCTGGAATTCCCAGCTGTTGCCAGCGCTCCCTGAACTGGAGCTGCAGGATCATGTGACCGGACCAGAGCAGATTAAAAAGAGGCAAGTATACTGATCTTCTTTTTACATAGGATAGGTAGGAGGCTGGAACATTTTTAGGAATATACTTTTGGGCTTTTCTTTCACTTTTATTCACAAAATGCATTAAAGTAGAACTATAGGCAAAACTTTTTTTTTTCATTTTGGATAGAACAAGGAAGGGTTATAACCCCTGTCAGTTATTTTTCCTCCACCTGTGTCCCATTGCCGAGATTTTCCCTTTACTTTCTGTCCCATAGCCAAACAGGACGTGAGAGGAAATCCCTGTAAATTAAGGGTATTCCTTGGGGACCCCGAGGTCACCAGTACTAGTGTCCTCATTGGTAGATTTCCCCGCTATTATGTTTCTGGGGACAAAACTGTAATGTTTATCCTCATGACATGTCACAGGAAGCACCCTCATGGTTAACAGAGGACAGAATTAAAAATAGACTTGAAAAACTCAACATTAATAAGTCACCGGGACCAGATGGCTTGCATCCGAGGGTCCTTAAGGGACTCGGTCAAGTAATTGCCAGACCATTGTTCCTAATTTTTACGAACAGTCCACTGACTGAAATGGTACCAGCTGATTGGAGAAAAGCCAATGTAGCACCAATATTTAAAAAAGGGCCAAGATACATCCCTGGGAATTACAGACCAGTTAGCCTAACATCAATAGTATGCAAGCTCTTGGAGGGGATAATAAGGGATTATATACAAGATTTTTGTGATGACAATGGTATCATTAGCAGTAATCAGCATGGATTCATAAAGAATCGTTCTTGCCAAACCAATCTATTACCTTCTATGAGGAGGTGAGCTGCCATCTAGATAAAGGAAGGCCCGTAGACGTGGTGTATCTGGATTTTGCAAAAGCATTTGGTACAGTTCCCCATAAACGTTTACTGTACAAAGTAAGGTCTGTTGGCATGGACCATAGGGTGAGTACATGGATTGAAAATTGGCTACAAGGGCGAGTTCAGAGGGTAGTAATAAATAGGGAGTACTCATAATGGTCCGGGTGGGAAGTGGGGTCCCCCAGGGTTCTGTGCTGGGACCAATCCTATTTAATTTATTCATAAACGACCTGGAGGATGGGATAAACAGCACAATCTCTGTATTTGCGGACGATACTAAGCTAAGCAGGGCAATAACTTCTCCGCAGGAGGTGGGAACCTTGCAAGAAGATCTGAACAAATTAATGGGGTGGGCAACTACCTGGCAAATGAGGTTCAATGTAGAAAAATGTAAAATAATGCATTTGGGTGGCAAAAATATGAATGCAATCTATACACTGGGGGGAGAACCTCTGGGGGAATATAGGATGGAAAAGGACCTGGGGGTCCTAGTAGATGATAGGCTCAGCAATGGCATGCAATGCCAAGCTGCTGCAAGCAAAGCAAATAGAATATTGGCATGTATTAAAAAGGGGGATTAACTCCAGAGATAAAACGATAATTCTCCCACTCTACAAGACTCTGGTCCCGCCGAACCTGGAGTATGCTGTCCAGTTCTGGGCACCAGTCCTCAGGAAGGATGTACTGGAACTGGAGAGAGTCCAGAGAAGGGCAACTAAGCTAATAAAGGGACTGGAGGACCTTAGTTATGAGGAACGGTTACGAGCACTGAACTTATTCTCTCTGGAGAAGAGACGCTTGAGAGGGGATATGATTTCAATGTACAGATACCATATTGGTTCCCCCCAATGGGGATAAAACTTTTCCGCAAAAGGGAATTTAATGAAATGACTAAATTCACTAGAATTAGAAGAAAAGCAGTTTAACCTTAAACTGCGTAGAGGGTTCTTTACTGTAAGAGCAGTAAAGGTATGGAATTCCCTTCCACAGGCGGTGGTTTCAGCGGGGAGCATCAATAATTTAAAAAAACTATTAGATAAGCACCTGAACGACCACAACATACAGGGATATACAATGTAATACTGACATATAATCACACACATCGGTTGGACTAGTGTCTTTTTTCAACCTCGCCTACGATGTAACCCAAAATGTAAGATTTTTTTTTTACTTTCACTTTCAATGATAATGGTAAACAGGACAAAATAGAGAGGGAGAATCTCCTTAACAGAGACACAGACAGCAATGAAAACTGACAGGTGTTCTAGTTCCTCGCCACTTTATCCAAAACTAAAAGAAAAGTTTTGCCTTTAGTTATACTTTAAGGTTAAAAAAAAAAAAAAAAAAGGTTGGTTTAGTTTTTTAACCTACTTTAGGTCTGCTCTTAATGCATTTTTTCAGGCACGTTTTGTAGTACGTTTTTAAACCCTCTTTTTTTAATGCATATTTGCATGTAATTTTCATGCATTTAGAGTTTTTACTTTTTTTGTTTAAACATACTGTAAATAGCTGGTTGCGAAGGAGCAGACCCGGAAGCCGGCCGCCATGTCCTTAACCACTTCAATATCGGACACTTTCACCCCTTTCCTGCCCAGGCTAATTTTCAGCTTTCAGCGCTGTAACATTTTGAATGACAATTGCGCGGTCATGCAACAGTGTACCCAAATTAAATTTTAATAATTTTTTCACACAAATAGAGCTTTCTTTTGGTGGTATTTGATCATATCTGTGGTTTTTTAAATTTTTTGTGCTATAAACAAAAAAAGAGCGACAATTTTGAAAAAAACACAATTTTTTTTAACTTTTTGCTACAATAAATATCCCCAATTTAAAAAAAAAAAAATATTTTTTTCCTCAGTTTAGGTCGATATGTATTCTACATATTTTTGGTAGAAAAAATTGCAATAAGCGTATTTTGATTGGTTTGCGCAAAAGTTATACTGCCTACAAAATAGGTTATTGATTTATGGCATTTTTTATTATTATTTATTTTTTTTACTAGTAATGGCGGTGATCTGTGATTTTTATCAGGACTGTGACATTGCTGCGGACAGATCGGACACTTTTGACACTATTTTGGGACCAGTGACATTTATACAGCGATCAGTGCTATAAATAGCCATTGATTACTTTATAAATGTCACTGGCAGGGAAGGAGTTAACACTAGGGAGCAATCAAGGGATTAAATGTGTTACCTAGGAAGTGATTCTAACTGTGGGGGGATGGGACTGACTGGGGGAGGGGACCGATCGGTGTTCCTATATACTAGGAACACATGATCTGTCTCCTCTCCCCTGACAGGACATGGATCTGTGTGTTTATACACACAGATCCATGTTCCTGCTCTGTCAAGAGTATCGGCTCCTCCTATACCGGCGTGAAGCTGAGGACATCATATGACGCCCGCCCAGAATGGGAGAGCCCATCTGCGGACATCATTTTACTATGGTGGTTAACAAGAGATGATGTCACAGGGGGAGGGGTCTCCGGGTAACCTCACCGGATGGCCATGCCCCATGGCTATATAAGAAATGGCAGACAGCTGGAGCTGACACAACAAAGGCAGCTAGCGTTAGAGGAAGAAACCACTGGAGAGATAAGAGGGAGAAGAAACACTGGAGGGAGAAGAAGCACTGGAGGAAGAAGACACGATTTTTAATAAAGGACTCGTCAAAAACTGTCTCTTGTGTTCTGTAACACTACACTACTTTTTTTTTTTTCTGGTGAAAGGGCAGGGGCAGGGTAAGGGGAGAGTCCCCTTGTTAAAGGGGGCTTCCAGATTACGATAAGCTCCCTGCCCACAGAACCCCCCACAACCACTGCCCAAGGTTGTTGGGAAGAGGCCCTTGTCCCCATCAACAAGGTGCTTCCTGACCTGCTAGGCTGCATGTTAGGATAAGGGTCTGGTATGGATTTTGGGGGGACTCCACCCCATTTTTAAAAAAATCTGGCGTGGGAGTTTCCAGCATCAGTAATTGAGGATTTGGATGAGTTGGCTGTTTTCATAGAACATCGGCAGCGTATACACTACTGTACGTGATACGAGTGGAGATTGTCTGCCCAGAACTAACCAACAACAACTTTTTTCTTCCTTACCCGGTGTTCTGTGAAAAAAGCCAACTCGTCGAAATCTCCAATTATTGCTGCTAGAGAGTCACCAGAAGTGATGTGGTTGGAGATTTTGGTGAGTTGGGAGCAGGGGCGGACTGATAACTCATGGGGCCCCCGGGCAATAGGAGATTATGGGGCCCCCAGGCAATAAGAAATTATGGGGCCACACAGTATACACACACAGTATACAATCACACAGTATACACATACATGTATACACAGACAGATGTAAAAAAACACAGATTTGTACATACTGTCCCTGGTTTTACTGAGGCTGGCAACCCTCATGGGGCCCCCTAGTGGCCCAGGGCCCTCGGGCAGTGCCCGAGTGGCTCAATGGTCAGTCCGCCCCTGGTTGGGAGTTTTCAGCAGAACACCTGCAGACATCGGTCTGCCGGACCTGCTGAGTGGCTCCTGCTATGTCCAATCACAGCGGGAGTGTGTCGCCAGGCGGCACGCCACAAACCCAGAAATGCAAAATCACATACCTGTACGTGATTCTGCGCAGAGGAGCCGCCGCCCAACAGTAAATGTACGTGGGGTGGTCGGCGAGAGGTTAAAGCTGGAGTAAACTGCGGCTGGTTAAAAAAAAACACCTGTAAGACAATTGCATATTCTGCTAGTATGAATCACATACTAGCACATTATGAAATACTTACCTTGGAAAAAAACTTCCAGCGGCACCCCTGTCACCGCTGACATCTCCCCCCTGTCTTTCTCCCGGGTTGGTGCGATCTGGCTATGTAATTGGCCAGAGCTGCGATGATGTGACGTCACTCCCTGCGATGACATCACTCCCTCTGTGTCGGTGTTCTATCAGATAGTGCTTGTCATCGGAAAGTGCCCGCGCATGCCCAGTATTGAAGGGCACTCCAGTTGATTTGCCGATCAGCTGGCCTGACGTAACCATGGCGCATGCGCACATAGTAGGAGGTATCTCTTGATGGGAGATACCATTTCATGGGCACAATTGAAACCTATACAAGCAGCGGAGGGAGACTGTAGTTGTCAGATTGTGCCTCGCTGTTGCGAGGCGGCTTTACAGTGTGCTTATGGTCCAGTTTTGGCTGTGTTGCAGGGCGGGTTTGCTGTGTTGAACGGCCGGTTTCGTCTGTTTGAAAGGACGGGTTGCAACACAGACAAAACCAGCCCTTCAATACAGCCACAAGCCGCCCTACAGCAGCAGCGATGCACAATCTGACAACTACGGTACGGTCTCCCTCTGCTGTTTGTATAGGTTTCAATTGTGCCCGTGAAATGGTATATCCCGTCGAGAGATACCTCTTACGATGTGCGCGTGCGCCATGGTTACGTCAGGCCAGCTGATCAACAAATCAGCCTTTCCATACTGCGCATGCGCGGGCACTTTTCGATAGCGGCCACTATCCGATAGAACACCGGCATGAAGCTCTGAAGGTACTCCGACAAGGTATGTCAGACCTTCAGAGTGCATGTGCCGGTGATGTCACCAGCTGCACCCGGGGTGAATGAATGTCTCCTAAACGGTGCACGTTTATATTTATTTTACCTACAAGTGAGCCTTATTATAGGATTACTTGTAGGTAGGTAACAGTCACCAAGTGTGCTTTACTACCTTTTTAAAAATCAGCAGCTACAGTATTTGTAGCTGCTGACTTTTATGTTTTGTTTCAGAGTGAAGAAGATCCTCTTTGAGGTGATTAGACATCCCGGTAGGTAGGATATGCCAGATCCATCCCTGCAGGCTCCTCCACCTCCCCATCATCATTATCAGCAGCCTCTAACACGCTGCAGAAAGAATAAGCAATCCCGCCTGTGCAGTTTGTAGTATGAAGAGGATGATGATTGGTCAGCTGTCACGTCTCTGCTTTACGCTGCGTTCTCTGATTGGCGGAGGCGGGTTCGGCGTCTTCCTCTTAGTAACAATCACTAGGGTGGGATCTCGCTTATTTCCTGCTTCCTCTTCTCCCGGGCTGATCGCTGAGTTCCCGGCCACTGCACGTCCAGACACGTGTACCGGGTAATACACCGAACTCTCCTCTCCATAGGACTTCCCTATCGGTCCCGTGTGTAGCCCTAGTACGGGGTGGGGGAGGCAACCCTGATCACACCATACATGTGGTGAGGAACGAAGTTCAGTAAGCTGCATGTGCCTTGTATAGGCCTGAGGCTTCATACACTAAGGCAAGGCTCACAGCTGTGCATTGTGGGAAGGTGTGCAAACATGCACCCCCTTTTCAGGTGCACAGTGGTGACATTAAAGGGGTTACTTCTTATCTTAAAGGATAAGGCTGCCTTTTTAACCAATTCCATACCGGGCAGTGGTGGGCCGTCCATTAGGGGCACCCGGGTGCCGCCCCCCCAATCCATGAGCCTGGCCCCTAATCTACATGCAGGGCGCCAGATGCATATATTTCTATGTAGGTTTTTTTTTTTTTTTTTTTTGAAGCACATGATTAGAACCAGAGGCTCTAATTGGCTTCAAAAAGGGTGGGCTCGGGGCGGAGGGTTTCTTTGCTGTGCCCCCCCCCCCCCCAAAACATTGAGCATCAGCCGCCACTGATGGCGGGCAAATTCCAGCATTCCTCTCCTACATGTAAAAATCATAATTTTCGTGCTTGAAAATTACTTGGACCCCTCAAACATTTATACATATTCTTATACATATTCTGGAAAAAAAAAAATTCATGAATGAAAAAAAAAGAACAAAAAAGTAAAGTTATCCCAATTTTTATTTTTGTATAATGTGAAAGATGATGTTACGCCGAGTAAATAGATACCTAACGTGCCTCGCTTTAAAATTGCGCACGCTCGTGGAAGGCCGCTAAACTTCGGTACCTAAAAATCTCCATAGGCGAGGCTTTAAATTTTTTCTTTTTACAGTTTACCTGTTTAGAGTTACAGAGGATTTCTTGGGCTAGAAGTGTTGCTCTCGCTTTAAAGTTCGAGGCCATACCTCACATGTGAGATTTGAACGTCATTTACATATGCGGATGAAACCTACGCATGCGTTTGCTTCTGCGTGCAGGGATGGGGCTCTTTTTAAAAAAAATGTATTGTTTATTTTTATTTAAAAAAAAAAAAAAATTCTGATCACTTTTATTCCTATTACAAGGGATGTAATAGGAATAGGGCATGACAGGTCCTCTTTACAGAGAGATCTGGGGTCTATAATAGGGGTCGACCGATATTATATTTTCAGGGCCGATACCGATTTTTATTTTTGGCTGCAGCGCTGTCAAGATCAGCCTTCGGGGCCCTGCTGTAGGGGCGGAGCAGCGGTGATGCGAGGCGGGCAGTGACAGGTGATGTCATCTCTCTGCTGCCTGCCGCACCGCTGACAGAGACCGCAGCGAGCGCCGTGCAGGGACAGGAAGGAGGGCTGACCAATATTGTACACTTCTGACCGATACTAATAAATTGAAAAATGTGAATATCGGTCAACCCCTAGTTTATAAGACCCCACATCTCTCCTCTAGCCTGGAAAGACTGAGATCCAAAAAAAAAATTAAAAATAAACCATCTCAGCCGTCCCAGCCGAGTACACGGCAGTGTTTACAATTGCCAGGGCCGGACATGAGAAAACGTCGCTCCCAGCCTCCGAAGGTCATTCATAGAGACTGCCGGGGACCATCTGGTCTGTGGTATTCTCTATTGTGAAATTCTGCCACGGACGGGCCAGTAGAAGCCGCTATGATTGTTTTAACATTGCAGGGAATCGCCCGTGGAAATGAATGATATCTGAATGATGCTTGCAGCTTCATTCAGATACCCCCACTCAAAGCCCAGGACGTCATCTGATGTGCTGTGGGCGGGCAGTGGTTTAACCTCTTCAAGCCTGGCTTATAACAAAATGACAGCTGGGCAGTGGTTCTGTTATCCTGACTGGACGTCATATGACGTCTTTCAGGATAACAGCCCACGGGAGCACGCAGGGTGGCGATCGGCTGTGCTGTGTGTTAGTCTGACACACCGCAACACCATTCTCGGTAAAGAGTCTCCGACGGAGACTCTTTACCTCGTGATCAGTTGTGTTCAATCACAGCTGATCGCAGTGTAAACATTTCCTCACTCGCGTCTGACAGAGTCGATCCGCTGCTCGAAAGAAAAGAGAAACAGGGGCCCACCAGCCTTGTGCATTAACTTTTAAAACATTTATTTAATAAAAATAGTAAAAAAAAACAACTCACAAGCAATTGGTGGAGGAGGCACAGCATAAAGTGTACCGACAACCAGCATGCGACTTAGGATGAGCGATACCTTTCAAAGATCGTGGAGGGACGCACAGACATCACAATCGGCTAACGCGTTTCGAAGGGAACGTCCCTTCTTCGTCAGAGCTATGCCCTGCTCCGCTGCTCTCCTAACAGGGGGGGGTCAGCGCTGATTATCGCTCATTGGTGCCACCTCATCAGTGCCCATCAGTGAAGGAGAAAACTTACAAAATGTTATATCGGAAACAGAAATTTTATTTATTTATTTTTTTCAGTCTTTTTTTATTTGTTTAGCAAAAAATAAAAACCCCAGAGGTGATCGTATACCACCAAAAGCAAGCTCTATTTGTGGGAACAAAATTATAAAAATTTGGTTTGAGTAGAGTGTTGCATGACCGCATAATTCTCAGCGCTGAAAAGTGGCTTGGGGGGAGAGTGCCTGGTATTGAAGTGGTTAAAGGATGAGTTCACCTTTTTAAATATAATAATAAATGCACATCTTTTTGCAGGTAAAAAAAATCTACATTATTATTTTTTTTTGGGAGCCTGGAAAGCATTGCAGATCAGCAGATCATCATGGATGCTATGCAGGGCTCTTGCAGGCTCTATGTGTAAGCTGTTTGGCCGTAGATCATATGACTAAGCATTTACACGCAAACAGGAAACATCAATGAATTACTACAAAGCTCAACAGTGCCGTGGTAATTCATTGAGAACTACAAGCCGAGCGCCGCAAAGGCTGCCGGATCTTGTAGTTTTCCAAGATGGCAGCTTCCTTGGCTGTAAAGGGTAGGAGGGTTTAGTTCCACCTTAAGCAATAACAAGCACAAGAGACAGGAGAGTTAAAATGATAAAGTCATTATTATGGTTACACAGGATTCACTAAATATAGCGCCAACAGTTTGCACAGCACTTTACAATATAAAGGAAGATAGTACAGTTACAATACAACTCAATGCAAGAGTGTTAGGAAGGCCCTGTTCCAGAGAGCTTACAATCTAATAATCCTGTTTTCTATATAGGGAACAAACTGATCTGCTTCTCTACTAAATCTGACCATCCCTGAAGACATATGAAGGGATCTCGGCGGTATGTGATCCATAGAAGGTTTGTCGATGGATACTTGAAAAATCAAATCCCTTTTATCTGGATTTTACATTGCTGTTTTGTTTTCTATTGCAGCTCTGTGGGCTTTATAGTTAATAGGTATTGAAGAGCGGCAAGCAAATTGCATGCTCATAAAAATGTGATAATTGAGAGCTAGAGCTGCATGATTCTGGCCAAAATGAGAATCACGATTTTTTTGCTTAGAATAAAAAGATCACGATTCTCTCACAATTCTCGCGGTGTAAAATCTTTCACACTATACAAAAAAAAAAAAAAAAAGGGCTAACTTTACTGGTTAGTTTTTTTTTTTTTTTTTTAATTCATTAAAGTGTAATTCTTTACCCCCAAAACTGCATTTGAACGAAAAAACCAAAATATATATATATATCTCTATATATATATATATATATATATATCTATATCTATCTATCTATCTATCTATCTATCTCTATATCAGATAGATAGATATAGAGAGAGAGAGATAACTGTGTGTATATGTGTGTGTGTATATATATATATATATATATATATATATATATATAATGTTTGGCGGTTCTAAGTAATTTTCTAGTAAAAAAAATAAAAAATGATTTTAACAAATGTCAGAAAAAGGTTTAGCGTTTAAGTGGTTAAACTTCCCTCATTTACACACCAAAGTGTATTCTTTTGATCTAAAGGACAAATTGTTACAATGTTTATACTTCCGCTGCTAAAAAATGTTGTGATTCTTGGCAGACTGCCTGTGTTTTTTTTTTTTCTTTTCTTTTGACAGCTGTCGGCTTCAGCAGAGCAGAGAGAATTCTCTTCTCTTTGTCAAGATCGCAAGGGGGGAAAAAAATTGTGATAATGGATAATCGTACAGCTCTCTTCTGTGGTTGTATGATATAATAGGGCTTGTAAGAAGCTTCTAATACCAGCCCAGGACTACAGTGAAACCTGAGGACATTTTTTTTAATGTTTGGCAGCTCTGAAGTTTCCTCCAGCCTAATCTGTACATGCTTGCCCTTCCATATTTTGTTGTTGTATTAATTAATTTGCGTCTGCCCACAGTAGTTGTACTGCAGTAGGGCGGCATCTGCAGGCTGGACGATATGCCTGTACGCCACGCCCACTGCCGTCCCGTGCTGTGATTGGACACGGCACCAGTTTGGCAGCTGATTTCAACCAATGATTTTGGCTGAAGTCAGCTGATCGGCACAGAACTCTGTGTACTGTGAACAGCGATCTGGCTGTTTCTTCTCCCTGCAAAGCAGGGAGAAAAAAAACAGCCATATAGTTAGGTGAAAGCAACACACATTACATATTATTAGGCACACAGTTAAACCTTTGCCCATAGATGTTAACCCCTTTCCAGACAGTGTCCTTAGTACAACGACAGCGTATAGCATTATTACTGATCACTGTAATAGTGTCACTAATTATGTCAGTGTACCTCCCAGCCAGTGGCAGCGAAGACCAGATTGCCCGGAACACTATCACAGTCCCACTATAAGTTGCTGATCACTGCCATTACTAGTATAGGGTCATAGCTAAGTAAATTCCAGTTTATATACCATAGTTTGTAGATACTATAACTTTCGCACAAACCAATTAATATACACCTATTGGGATTCTTTTTTTTTTTTACCAAAGACACTTAGCAGAAAACATTTTGGCCTACATTTATGAAGAAATTTGGTATTTTTTTTTTAACTTTTTTTTTTTTTTTTTTTGGATAGGTTTTATAACAGAACTTTTTTTCAAAATGTTCGGCTTTTTTTTTTTTTTTTTGTTTATATCGCAAAAAAAAATGAAAAACCCAGTGATGATCAAATACCACCATAAGAAAGCTCTATTTGTGTGAAAAAAAAAATGTTGAACATTTCATTTGTGTACAGTGTTGCATGACGGCACAATTGCTAGTTAAAGTAGCACAGCGCTGAATAGAAAAAAAATGCCCTGGGCATGAAGGGATAAAACCTTCCGGAGGTCAAGTGGTTAAAGATTAGTAGAATTACCACTAGAGGGAGCTCTCTTTTTAGTTCGGGTTTATTCAGTCCCCCCTAGTTGGCAGCTGCTAAGATAAGATATCAGCCGCAGAGGGAGTGCATGGTTTTCAGTTGGTCAACAAATTCATAGACTTGTATTATGACACTATGGCAGTAGGTGAAAAGCAAATATAGCTGCCACCACTTGCAAACTATACATAGAAGCAAAATATATTAAAAAAATTAACACTGATGACATTTTTATCAAAGACGTATAATAAAAAAAAAAAAATGAAGAGACTAAACCATCCTTTTAAAATAATCTGTAAAGGTGGCTGTTCTTTGTTGTTGGTTCCCATTTAGTGCCTTGAACATGCCATTACCTAAGGCTGCAAGCATACTCCAGCTGACCATCTTTGGTAATTTTTTACGGGCCTTTTTTTTTATTTTATTTTTTGTACAGGCATTTTGAGTGTGTGTGTGTTGTGTTTTTTTTTTCTATTATTATTATTATTATTATTATCCAATGGAAAACTTGTTGTTGAGGGGAAACATGTTTTTGGCTGTTTTTATGTACATTTTTAGAGATGCAAGCTTTAAGTAACACTATGTTCAGCTGTGAACAGGCACAGTTTAAAAGCATGGGATTTTGGACGTTGAGTGTTTTAGAACTTTGAGCTACAAAACCCTCCAGATGTGAATGGGTCCTGACTTTGGAAACAAAGCGCATCCCTTTGGCATCTTCAAGTAGGATGTGCCTCTACCTACATCAGCACTTCTTTGAGAACACAGGCAGGCATCCAGCGCTGTACAACTCTTTTTTTTTTTTTTTTTTTTTTTTTTATTGGCTGCCAATATCATTGCATGGAAGACCTGGCTGTGCCAGGCAAGCACCTTTCTTGCAAATTCCCTTTAACACCCTGTTCCTCCTTTTTTAATTTACTGGCTTACTTATTGAGGTGATCTGGGTCAAACGCCCTTTCTCCCAGCTTCCATTCTGGTAAACCAGAATGACGTGTCCCTGGTCCTGCAGTCTCCTTCGATACTTATATCACATCTCCCAAGAGGTTACAGGATCAGGCCCACATAAATAATAGGGAGGTACATTTTTATTTGTTCATAAACATGCCTGCATATTATATTTTAATTTTGAATGTTTAATTGTTTGCATAGGCCCAACTGTCACAGGTTCTCTAATATTATGAACCTCTTAAACTTTGTCTTTAGGTGGTACATATGAACATTTCATACTCAGACCAGAGAATTTCATAATGTTGTCCTCAAGCTCCTCACACAGGTAAGAATACAACAGTTTGTAATGCAAAGCAGGTAGTAGATTTATTTTTTTTATTCTTTATTTTACTTTAACAGCCACAGCAATATAAATGTCCTTAGAATAAAACATTTATTATAACAAACAAAACGCCATATAGTGTCAGCACAGGATAGTGATGATCACTGTATAAGCAATAATTTTTACTTTGTGAATGTCATCCATTCATGTGCCATTTGTGTACTTTTTTGGTAGCTGTGATTGGCCACAGCTATCACATGGTACGGGCCCGTTATTGGCCCTGAGCCATGTGATCACTGTGACTGATCACAATTGTACACAATGGCTATGAATGACGAGTTATTATATACAACTGCTCACAGCGACCACATGGCACTAGGGCTGCATACAGCAGCCTGGTACATTGAACTGTCTTCTGCTGTGTTTGGTTACAGCGGGTCACAGATTACACCACTGCGCGGCCGCTAGGGCATGCACAAGGCATGCGACTGAGAGGACACCATATGACATCCACCCGTGATAGCAGTGCTCCCACCCATCCAGTCAGGAAGTGGTTAAATAAAGCCATGCAAACAAAGATTTCAGTGCTGCTACCCATATAGTCCACCATCAGTAGAGCTCACAGGTGCCTGATCAGCAGTCGCCCATCTGAGAGTAATGATCCAAGATGATCCACACAACGGATATTGCTCTAAAATCTTACTTTTATTTCAGAAACCACAGTGTACAGTACGCAGATACAATCAGTTGACGCGTTTCAGCCTACACGGCTTTAATCATAACTACAATAGAACATGAAACTTTGAAATATATAGTTGCTAACGTATCAAAGGCTCCACCTACTAATTGATGGAAATAATTGCAAAAAACTAAAACTGCTAATGCAATAGTAGAGGTGCCGATGTAAACGCCACTATACTTCACAAACAGACATCATAGAAAGACAGTATACAAAAAAACATATGAATAAAAATTAATAACAGTAGGATTAAATGGTTGTGTGATAAAGGGAGAGGTAAGGGAGAGGTAAGGAGATAATAGACAAAAGCATGCTGTAATTGTATGCAGAGAGGAGGAAACCGGGAAGAGAGGCAACCTAATGTACATGCAGGTCCAGATCCCATCTCATGTTTAACCCTTGAGATCTAGTCTTTAACTGCTTCAATACCGGGCACTTTCACCCCCTTCCTGCTCAGGCCATTTTTCATGCATGCAACGCTGTACCCAAATGAAATATTTAATCATTTTCTTTACACAAATAGAGCTTTCTTTTGGTGGTATTTAATCACTGCTGGGTTTTTAGTTAGGTGGAGCCTTTCATACTATAGCCACTATATATTTCAACGTTTTATTGTAGTTATGACTGAAGCCATATAGGCTGAAACGCGTCAACTGATTGAATCTGCGTACAGTACAATGTGGTTTCCTTAATAAAAAGCAAGATTTTAGAGCAACAGCGGTTGTACGGATCATCTTTATGGATTAAATACAACCATGCAAATATTTTATAAGATTATGCATTAATAAAAAAAAAAAAAAAATATATATATATATATATATATATATATATATATATATATATATATATATATATATATATATATATATATATATAAAATTTTTTTTTTTTTTATTAAAGATTAAGAAAATACATTTTTAGAGGAGTCAAAGCCTCAATAATACTAAGACACATGTAAATATGAACAGTACCACTAGCACAGTGTTTACCTACAATTTCCTCATAACAAAAGTTGCGCTCAATATAGTACACTCAGAGGCGTTGTGACACGACCAAATACGTGGATAGACTGATAATAACGCATATCATGCTAGTGTTTCATGGTAAGAACTAGAGTACTATGTAAATATGTATCATTCAAGAAAAAGACAAATATAACTAGCACCAGTAATTCACTAAACACAAACAATAAGCAGACTGTAATTATTGTTGTTGGAATTGTCATAAATCAAATATCTTGTAAGGGAATCCCAATGAGCCTATTTAGAATACAAGGATTTAAGACCATGACTATTAAGGGCTAAGAAATTTTCATATAAGTAATAGGTATTAACTCTACAAATCACCTCAGTGAGGTTAGGTGCGTGCCTAGTGTTCCATGCATTAGTTAGTTAATCTTGCAGCTATAAGAAGATGCAAAATTAGGGTTCTATATTGTACAGGGAACTGGTCTATCGTTCGGCCCAATAATGCTAAATGAGGAGACGGGAAACAAGAATGGGTCACACTAATCTTGTTGACCAATGTGTGTTGCCATTCCTTATCAGAGAAAGTTTTACTAAAGTCTTTTTCCCAGCTCACCATATGAGCTGATTTAATAGAAGGGGCAGAATATTGGAGATACTTCTAAAACCATGAGAGACCACCTCTTTGGTCCTGGCTGTTGTAAATATTGCCACATTTGTGCATCGACCGTAATAACTGTAAGAGGGTGTTTTTGATGGAAGGCCCATATCCATAGGTAAGTACCGCTGTCTGTGATCTAAGATCTTAAAAGGACGTAAGGCCCATTTGGATCCATGGGGTAACAGTAACTGATTGGAGCAGATGTTCCTAAGCTCTTAATAGAATTCCCATCTGCTTGCTGGGGTGTTGAGGATTAGGGTGGTTAACCATGAACCCCCAGCCTCCATGAAAATGGAGATAGAAGGTATGGGGTGTAATGGGTTTGTAGATCCATTTGGTGTATAATGACTGCAAGTTGTGGTTAGGCGTCATGGCCCTCTCAATATTAACCCAATGCTTGTTCTGAGGTAAAAAAAAACAGGCCTTAATCTGATCCTTACGATTTATGTATGAATAAGACAGAAAAGGAAATCCTGGCTTTATTACCCTTCCTTATATACTTCTTAAGCAATCCATCAATGGTGCGTAAAAAGACCTTAGGAACCTGAATGGGTACTGTGCGGAAGTAATATAGTGTCTTGGGCAAAATCAACATCTTATATGTGGTTACCCTACCTAACCATGATGGTTCAAACATTTCGATAGAATTCAATCAATAAGAGAAAACTCTTTGGCAATGGAATGTAGCAATGTCTTAGGCTAGGTTGAGCATGAATCACTTAGAAAGGTATTGCTGTATAGATGTCAACCTGTGGATAATGTTCCTGAAATTCACAGTGCAGTCATTTCAAAGTTTGGTCAATTAAAATAATCACTGCAGTCTTTAACAGCATCTTCCATGCTTGTTATGGGGGATAGCAGTGTCCCCCTAATCTCACAGCCTCAGTGTGTCACCTGCCCCCTTAGAAGAACCAGAAGCTGCACTGGGCAGGTGCTGCTTACTGCCCACTCAAGCATATCTTCCATGCACAGGGAAGCTTGACATGCTATGCAACATTACCTGTTTTCCTAGTTCCAACCGACATGTTTCAAGAGCCTACTACTCTCTTAGGGCTAGTCTGGTGAGAATGGATGTGTGAGATGATCCTTCCTGTACAAGGTGTATGAGGGACCACGGTGACTTGATCCACATGCTAGGGAGGTGCCCTAAATTGCATATCTACTGGAAGGAGGCGTTGGAAACCATTAAACTGTGCTTGCTGGGAATTATAGACGATATCCCTGAGGAGGAACCATCTAGACTAGCCATAGCTAGGGCTCTCTTCCAGGCTAGGAAATTGATCTTGAGACACTGGAAATCAGTAGACCCCCCCCCCCCCCCCGGTAAAGGAATGTCTGACTCAAATGGGTGCCACTATAATGCCCTGTACACACGGTCGGATTTTCTGACAGAAAATGTGTGATAGGATCTTGTTGTCGGAAATTCCGACCGTGTGTGGGCTACATCACACATTTTCCATCGGAATTTCCGACACACAAAGTTTGAGAGCTTGCTATAAAATTTTCCGACAACAAAATCCGTTGTCGGAAATTCCGATCGTGTGTACACAAATCCAATGCACGAAGTGCCACGCATGCTCAGAATAAATTAAGAGATGAAAGCTATTGGCCACTGCCCCGTTTATAGTCCCGACGTACGTGTTTTACGTCACCACGTTTAGAATGATTGGATTTTCCGACAACTTTGTCTGACCGTGCAAGACAAGTTTGAGCCAACATCCATCTGAAAAAATCCATGGATTTTGTTGTCAGAATGTCCGATCAATGTCCGACCGTGTGTACAGGGCATTAGGCTGGAAAAATACATTTATCAACACTGGGAGTGTGAAAAAATTCAACAAAATCTGGGCGCAATGGCTAGACGTTCCTGGACTGGTTCCGGTTGATCTAATTATGGACCGACTACTTCTGTAGAGGGGAGGTGATAGGCACTGTAGGGTGTATGGCACCCAGGATATCCAGTCCTCATAGAAGGCCTCTTTTCAAATGGTTTCTTTTTGCCCGATGCAAGAAGTGTGATGCTGTATTGAGTAGAAATTATTTGTTGCTACATACCAAAGTTTTGAAGGTGTAAGTCTTAATATGTACAAGATTTTGTAAACTGTACTGCTTATATTCATCTATTGTTCTTTCAATAAAACTCTTTGATTTAAAAAAAAAAAAAAAAAGAAGTCCCCTAATTAGTAAATAGAGTCCACCTGTGTGTAATTTAATCTCAGTATAAATACAGCTGTTCTGTGAAGCTTTCAGAGATTTGTTAGAGAACCTTGGTGAACAAACAGCATCATGAAGGATAAGGAACACACCAGACCAATCAGGGATAAAGTTGTGGAGAAGTTTAAAGCAGGGTTAGGTTATTAAAAAAAAAAAAAAAAAATCCCAAGCTTTGAACATCTCACGGAGCACTGTTCAATCCATCATCCGAAAATGAAAAGA
This sequence comes from Lithobates clamitans, assembly GCA_037952925.1. Classification (NCBI taxonomy): domain Eukaryota; kingdom Metazoa; phylum Chordata; class Amphibia; order Anura; family Ranidae; genus Lithobates; species Lithobates clamitans. The sequence continues at coordinate 3,488,055 of JBBGZY010000996.1, read as the reverse complement.
GTATGGCACAACTACAGACATACCAAGACATGGCCGTCCACCTAAACTGACAGGCCGGGCAAGGAGAACTATTGGTCGTGCTCTCCACAAATCTGGCCTTTATGGAAGAGTGACAAGAAGAAAGCCATTGTTGAAAGAAAAACATAAGAACTCCTGTTTGCAGTTTGCGAGAAAATATGTGGGGGACACAGCAAACATGTGGAAGAAGGTGCTCTAGTCAGATGAGACCAAAATTGAACTTTTTGGCCTAAAAGCAAAACGCTATGTGTGGCGGAAAACTAACACTGCGCATCACCCTGAACACACCATCCCCACTGTGAAAAATGGTGGTGGCAGCATCATGTTGTGGGGATGCTTTTCTTCAGCAGGGACAGGGAAGCTGGTCAGAGTTGATGGGAAGATGGATGAAAACCTGTTAGTCTGCAAAAGACTTGAGACTGGGGCAGAGGTTAACCTACCAGCAGGACAATGACCCTAAACATACAGCCAGAGCTACAATGGAATGGTTTAGATCAAAGCATATTCCTGTGTTAGAATGACCCAGTCAAAGCCCAGACCTTAAAATTTGTTGGATAATACCAAAAAGGAAAAATAGAAAATAATTCAACCAATCTGGCAGAAAATATCTAGGATGGCCTCACAAATCCCTTTCCCCGACTTAGTTGGGGTAGGCGGAACACTTTGGTGGGGGTGGGCCAGCCACACCTCTTGACCTCTGGGGACATGCTGACCTTTGACCTTTTGGAGGATCCAAATCCCTAAGTCCTAACCTTGTTCTTCAAGGGGAAACCCTAACCCTAAACCCTAACCCTAGTTCTAGTAATCTTTCTCCTTCAATATGTTTACTATTTTCTCCAATTTCAGGATTGTCCTCCTCTTCAGGACAATTAATCCATATGTTTTTCTGTTCCAACACTATGGGCCATTCCATTTAATCGGAAGAATCCTTCTGTATTTTTCTCACAAATTAAAGAAAGAATTAATGCCATTATGCTATTAGAAAAAATGTGGAACATTTTCAAAGGGTGTGAAAACTTTAAGGCACCTTAGATTGCCAACTAACCTTTTGGGCTCTTGTATTCTACAAATGTATCATATAAATGCCTTCTGTTGTACATTACACATATATATATCTTATGTTTTCCTCTGCTGATATAACAGGCTCCTGTCCCTTTTGAATCAAGCACTCCATAGTTGCAAGGAAGAGGAGAGGCAGCTTGAAGAACAGCTGAGGCGCTACCACAAAATCCTGGGAGACTGGTATGAATAAAACCATGAATGACTTGTAGGCTATGCACAGTTTTGGGGGTTAATCATCTTGCAGTATCTTCTTAAAGAAGCATCCAATGAATAGCTATAGAAATATGTGCAGAAGTTATAATATTGTGTCATATCTGCAGCTCTTCTGTACTGAAGATCTTCTCCAACTTACACTGATCAGCCATAACATTATGACCACAGACAGGTGAAGTGAATAACATTGATTATCTTGGGACAATGACACCTGAAAGTGGGTGCAAAATATTATGGAGCAGGTGAACATGTTGTCCCTGAAGTTGGTGTTGAAGTCAGAAAAAATGGGCAACTGTAAGGATTTTAGTGAATTTGACAAGGGTCAAATTGTAATGGCTAGATGACTGGGTTGGAGGAACACAGCAGTTCTTGTGGAATGTTCCCGGTCTGCAGTGGTCAGCACCTACTAAAAGTGGTTCAAAGAGGAACGGGCAACAGGGTCTTCTGTGGTCAAGGCTCATTGATGCATGTGGAGAGTGAAGGCTGACCTGTACAGTCAGATCCACTAGAAGGGCTACTGTATCTCAAACTGCTGAAAAAGTTAATTCAGGCTCCCATAGAAAGGTGTCAGAATATACAGTGCATCACAGTTTGTTACATATGGGGCCTGGGTGCCCATGCGGACCTGTGTCCACAGCCAAAAGCACCTACAATGCACAAGTGGGCATCAGGACCAAACCACAGGGCAATGGAAGAAGGTGGCCTGGTCTGATGAATCGCATTTTTCTTTTACATCCTGTGGATGGTCGGGTGCATGAATGTCTAGTGGAGTCCATACCTTAATGGGTCAGGGCTGCTTTGACAGCAGAGTGGGGACCTACTCAATATTAGGTGGGTGATCATAATGGTATAGCTGATTGGGTATATTCACTAGGAAGAGGTTGCAGGATCCTTCAGTTTAAAGCGGAAGTAAAGTGCGCTATATGTTTATATTTTTTTTTTCCCCTAATGCCCCCCAGGTGGGTTATGTCATAATGTACTAGTATGAACAGCATTTTAGTACATTATGGCAGACTTACTGTCATATGGTGTCCTCCCAGCACAGCACTGGGACTGATCCGGAGGGCCCCCCGGCGCTTCCATTTTCGCCCGGTCTTCCTTCTGGGTCCCACGCCTTCAGCCACTTGATAGACCAGGCCATGATGATGCCTCTCCCGCGCATGGGAGTCATATCACCGCGGCACGGATCGGGGGCCGACCTGGGCCATAAAAGTTTGCTGAGCTGCGCATGACAGGCAGGAGAATGCATTAATGGCATAAGAGACCAATAGGGTCTCTTCTGTCATAAATATACTGCCTGTCAGAGGATTTTAAATACAATGAGCTCCTCTTTTAATATGTTCCTATACCTGGTGTAATGATGTCACACAGATTGCAAATCTTGGAGGCACCTACAAATTCTTCTCGTAGCACCTCCAGTAGCTTAATATCTTTGGTTGCTTTATAAAGAAAATGACGACCACAGCCTTTATGAATCCTCGGTTTACCAACCCAGTCATGCTATTAATGCCTTTCATTGGCCAACGATCTGCCCTCACTGGCCAGTAGGAAGGAGCAGGAAGGGATGGGTCTACATGGTGGCCATATGCAGGCTGTAGATTCAGTGCCGTTTTATAGAGCTCCTCAGGATTTGAGTCTACTGGGGAGCTCTATGAAAAGGCTGGAATTGCTTAGAGGTATCTGGAGGAGGCTGTTCTACAGATCTGCAGCCTGTTTACTATTACCTGATACCACTGGTTTAACTTAAAGCTGCAGTACAGTGACAATGAAACTTTAACACCGCAAACAGCTCCGGGACAGAACTGGAAAAGAAAGTTGCCTTATGCTTAGGCATGACGCAGTACAGGGTTCATTGAGAGTTTTTCTAAATTTAGCAGAGTTGCAGTGTTTGCAGGGGGGAATTAGTAGATTGCTGATGGATGTTACTTGTTGCCTGGAGATACTCATTAAAGTCCTGAAATAATGTATCTTAAAGTGGAACCTTACTCAGAAAATGAAGTCCTGATAGATCACGTCAGGCTGGCCCCTTTTGCGGGTATGTAAAATCTTAAAAAAAGGGTGCCCATACTGTTTAAAATCCAGTAGTACACGGTTTCACCCTGTTCTGCACATGCTCAGTTGCTCTCTATTTTTGGTATTGGCATTGTGCCGAAAATCAGTTACTGGAGGCTGATCTGCTGACAGCCTAAAGATTTACTGCTGCTCAGGGACTCTGGACTTGACATAATAGCAGCCTCTGGCAAAAAGAAACAGGAGCAATGCTGGAGGCAATTTACAACACGCATTCCTTTTTAAGCATAATTATTGGGGATTGTATGCTCCCTGCTGAAGAACATAATTTTTTATCAAGTTGTTATAGGTAAAGTTCTGCTTTTAAAGGGATATTAAAGTCTTGCTTTTTTTTTCTTTGAAATAACAAACATGTTATAGTTACCTGCTCTGTGCAGTGGTTTTGCACAGAGCAGCCCAGATTCTCCTCTTTTAGGGTCCCAAGACGGCGCTCCTGGTCCCTCCGTCCTGATGATTGCCCCCCATAGCACGCAGCTTGCTCTGAGGGCACCCAAGCAGGAGAGCGCCCGACCCGCGGCTCGGTGTGTCCATTTACACATGGAGCCGTGGCTTTACCCAGCCCCCTCCGTCTCCTGATTGGCTCACTGGCTGTGATTGACAGCAGTGGGAGCCAAGTATTGGGGGGCTGCTGCACACAGGTTTTTTAAGTTCATGCATAGAAGGTAAAATACCTTGTACCTTTTTTACAACCACAAGTTTTTGGCCCCTGGGCGTTGCAAATGTCACACAGACTTAAGCAGAGTTAACACCTAGTGTGTAAATCACATATTATAAACTCCTCTCCAGTCACTAGTTGAAATCTTTCTTTCTGTAACTGCACTTTTTTTAGGATGTCTCCACCCAAATTTGAAAATTGTGGGTGCTACGAAGTTGATTGGCAAGCTTTTTATAGCTTTTAGGAACCCCAACATTGAAATATTTCTCCTGGTGATATCCATTCCGCTCACCTGTTGTGTTTTTATAGTATCAGTTGATGCTGGCCCACCTCGCTCCATTTATTATGCAGAATATTAAATGAATAATTGCAGACTAAGGGATGACCGACTAGGAACGGAGGTGAAGACAAAAAGTACTGTGTCTAAATTTTACCACTGAGGCACCCTAAAAGATATCAAACCAGTTCATGATTCATCTTGCCAGAACTTATGTACTTACAAGCCCTATGCACACTGTTGCTCCTAAGCTCATGTTTTTGGAACTTTTGGCGTTTTTTTTTTACCAAAGCCCCTGAAAAGCAACTCAATAAAAGCCTATGTGTCCATACATTTATAAGCTTGTACCAGAATTTAGGAGTAGCAGCATTTAGAGGCAGTAAATGTTGTTTTCCTGAACACAGAGGAATCGCATTCAGGAGAGGAGAGTTTTGGCAGAAAAATGCTAGACACAGTAAAAACGGGTGTAAACGTGCCATTAAGCACCTGAGTGTTAATTCATTTCAATGGTCAGAATTTTGGTAGACCTTCACCGTGCTACATCCAATTATCTATACATTGAAATCATAGAAGACCTATAGGTTTGATAAAGGCAGACTTTGCCAGCACAACATGAGGCAATTTATATATTTTATTTCTCTAAAATCTAAAATATTATGATTAAAAACCAATAACGGCACCCTCTACACATGAAATACATGAGGATCAGTACCAGAGTGATACCCAACCCAGAAATGGAAATATTCAATAGGCATGTAATAATATATAACAGTAATTAGTATTGTATTACTGAAAGTGTAATTATGGCAAGCAGGTACAATGTCCATAATTACTCCATTCTGGCAAGTCAATGCGTTTTGCAAAGTTTTTTCACTTCCTCGGGACTGGTTGGGTGGGTGCTGGTGGGTGCACAACTAAAGGGAAAGGGTAGCACAAGTCTTGGGGGCGGACACAGGAACCCCTCAGGTGGAAGGGTAGGAGTACCCGCTGCCCCCCAAAAAGGAAGGAAAGCTCGGAAACTTGGACAGCCAGAGATTATCCACTGCACTTGTCCAAAAAAAGCACTGTTATCATACGGGGCAGGTATAGTATAGAACAGTGATGGCGAACCTTGGCACCCCAGATGTTTTGGCACTACGTTTCCCATGATGCTCATGTACTCTGCAGTGTAGATGAGCATCATGGGGAATGTAGTTCCAAAATATCTGGGGTGCCAAGGTTCGCCATCACTGGTATAGAAGATGTAGGTTGAGATTGTCTCCGGGAGGAATTGATAAGAGATGTCTTATTGCCACTTGGAGTAAGGGCAGAGGGGGTGGCATAGCAGTTTAAGATGTATTTCAACCGGTCAGTATAAAGATCCAGCAATAGATTCATAGACTAAGCACCCCTTGTGTGAAGCCTTAGAATATCCAGGGATCCAAGGGGCCTCCTTAAACATTAACTGATGGTATCGTCTGCGGTATGTAAGACGATCAAATGTTGGTGGGCGACCACAATCTCCAAGATGGTTCTCTATACATCCTCTGTCCAGGCCATCATTTCAATGGTTAGAATAAATTATTTATTTTGGCTAATGCAGTGAATTGACACCAAAGTAATTGACGCAGCTAAACGTGGTATACACGTTTACCAGTGTCCAGTGTTTTTTTTGCTGCCAGGAGAAAAGCGTCTAGGGAGCGTCCAGTGTGTATGAACCCTAAATCAGAAAACGGTAGGTTTTAGTAGAGTTGGCTTTTAAATCTGTAGTTTTATAGCCTTTTTGCTGTTTACAGTCATTTCCGCTGTTAATCTCTAGGATAAAAAGAACCACTTCTTTTTTTTTTTTTTTTTTTTTTTCCCCCTAGAAGATGAAATGTATAAGTGTGCAGATCTTGGCAGCATGTAAATGAGCAAGTAGCGGTATAATAATAATTTTATTTTTAGTGATAGAGGAACCAGTCCATACTAGCAGTGCTATATTTAGAAGCTAATCTGAAACGTGTAATAATAATCTTATAACTGTCAGACAGCCAGCTAAAGACATTTGTATTCATCGAGATATGGTTAGAATGACATCCAGCAGGCAGGAGACGTCGGTGGGGGTGTGGGGAGTCAGATGTGGGAACTTTCTGACCACCAAAACCTCTGTCTTTACATTTTTTTTTTTTAGAGAAATATAAATGCTTGGATTGCTGGGCATGAATATTTATGATCGTGCACAAAGGAGGACTTCTATGAGGACATAGAAGTAAATAGTCAATAATATCACCTTGAAGCCGATGGAAAAACCGGCTGCCTCCTTGGGATGACTCGGCTCACGTCAACTTCCGAATCGCTGCCAACTCCACAGCTTGGCCCTGCTGGATACACCACACAACTGTTCAATGACAGATCCACACAGCATATCTGATGAACCAGATGGTTTACAAAAAAAAAAAAAAAAAAAAACGAGAGGGTTTTTATTTTTATTTATTTATTTTTTTTTTTATCAAGATTTTTTTTCACCCAAGATTCACACATTTTCTACATGAGACTCTATTAAAAAATGTGTAAATCTTGGGTGAAAACCCAATCTTGATAAATCTTCTGGTTCATAAGATATGCTGCATGGATCTGCCATTGAACATTTTATAGACTCCATAGATCACAATGCTAACAATGGTGTATGAATACCATGATGCATTTAATACTGCAGCGCTCAGATAAGACTAATCGATTTGGTGTGAAACACATCAAGACATTCAGACATTAATATTATTATTATTCAGGATTTATATAGTGCCAACAGTCATTCTTGATAACATTGTGATTTGGTTCTTTGGATATTCTGCGTAGACTTATCTTTGAGATATCACCTTGAAGGAGGTTGGCTTGAGGAGTTCAGCTCTCCAATAGCACCCATAGACATGAAAATCGCTGTCTGATCCAAGTGATAGCTTCTGCATTGGGAGATGATCATCTCATGCCTATGGGCACTTATGGATAATAAATTACAGTTGTCTGCTCTGGCTGGTTAAGGCTCCATATACAGTGCATATAAAAAGTTTACACACCCCTGTTAAATTGTCTTTTTTTTTTTTTTGTGATGTAAAAAATGAAACGGAGATAAATAAATCCAAAACTTTTTCCACCTTTTTAATGTGAGCTATAAACTGTAAAACTCAGTTGAACAACAAACTAAAATATTTTAGGTGAAGGGAAGTAAAAATGAAAAACTAAAATATTATGGTTGCATAAGTGTGCACACCCTTACACTAATACTTTGTTGAAGCACCTTTTGATTTTATTACAGCACTCAGTCTTTTTGGGTATGAGTCTATCAGCATGGCACATCTTGACTTGGCAATATTTGCCCACACTTCTTTGCAAAAACACTCCAAATCTGTCAGATTGCGAAGGCATCTCCTGTGCACAGCCCTCTTCAGATCACCCCACAGATTTTCAATGAGATTCAAGTCTGGGCTCTGGCTGGGCCATTCCAAAACTTTAATCTTCTTCTAGTGAAGCCATTCCTTTGTTGATTTGGATGGATGCTTCGGGTCATTGTCATGCTGAAAGATGAAGTTCCTCTTCATGTTCAGGTTTTGTGCCAATATTGACTGGTATTTGGAACTGTTCATAATTCCCTCTACCTTGACTAAGGCCCCTGTTCCAGCTTAAGAAAAGCAGCCCCAAAGCATGATGCTGCCATCACCATGCTTCATGGTTGGTATGGTGTTCCTTTGGTGATGTGCAGTGTTGTTTTTGCACCAAACATATCTTTTGGAATTATGGCCAAAAAGTTCAACCTTGGTTTTATCAGACCATAACACATTTTCCCACATGCTTTTGAGAGACTTCAGATGTGTTTTTGCAAAATTTAGCCGGCCTTGGATGGCTTCCATCTTGCCACTCTACCCCATAGCACAGACATATGAAGAATATGGGAGTGTACCACAATGCCAGTACTTGCCAGTACTTGCCAGATTTTCCTGCAGCTCCTTCAATGTTGCTGTAGGCCTCTTGGCAGCCTCCCTGACCAGTTTTATTTTCGTCTTTTCATCATTTGGAGGGACGTCCAGATCTTGGTAATGTCACTGTTGTGCCATATTTTCTCCACTTGATGATGACTGTCTTCACCGTGTTCCATGGTATATCTAATGCCTTGGAAATTCTTTTGTACCCTTCTCCTGACTGATACCTTTTACCAATGAGATCCCTCTGATGCTTTGGAAGCTCTCTGCGGACCATGGCTTTTGCTGTAGGGTACAACTAAGAAAATGTCAGGAAAGACTTACTAGAACAGCTGAACTTTATTTGGGGTTAATCAGAGGCACTTTAAATGATGGCAGGTGTGTACTGACTTCTATTTATGCAGAGTTCGCCTGGGTAAAAAAAATGTAAAAGTCAGCAGCCTCAAATACTGCAGCTGCTGAATTTTCTGGTACAATTTTTTTTTTTTAATTGAAATATATGAAAAGCAAAAAATAGCTAAGGTGATCCCATGAGCAGTAAGTGTATCATTTGTACAACTTAAGGTTACATATTGAAAACCTGTTTTGCCAAACAAACTGTTGAACAACCATAACCTTCCGGTCGAGACTGGGGGTCACCTTAGGGTGGCTGAGCTAAATTGCTCGGGGGTTGGGGAGTGGAACAGTACACAAAATTTTGAAAAGCAAAGCTTGGACTGAACTCATACGAACAAACGGGGGGGACGGGACAAGACAAAACAAAAAAAAAGAAAAAAAGGGGGGGGGGCCAGGTGGCAGAGGAGGGAAACGGGAGAAGAGAAGGAAAGATGGGGAAAGGAAAAGAAAGTGGGAAATAGAGAGGTTCCCCCAGGCCAGAGAAGATCAGTTAGAGAGGCCTAGGCTGGTCGGATGAAGTTGGAAGAGCGTAGGACCACGAGTGGCTCCACACCTTTAAGAAATTTGGCTTCGGAGTCGTGGAGGATACTAGGGATTTTCTCATTAATCATGAGTCTTTAAGATGCTCCTCACCTCTGCAAACGAGACAGCAGCTGACTTTTAATATATGGACACTTACCTCTCAAGGGAGCCCGCAATGTCGGCACATGAAGCTGACCCTTCCCTCGGCTCCAGATGCAAGCGTCTGCATACTTACTAAGGGAAACCTAAAGTGAAGCTTTATGGCTTCACAGCCTGTTTTCCTACTGCGCATGCCTGAGTCGTGCTGTGCTTTGTGAATGGTTTTTTTTTCATTAGGGCTGATAAAAAAAAGTGCTATAATAGCACTAACAGTGGTACAATAACCCTACAATGCACAGTAGCATCAAGTGTATTATGCATATTTGTTAATTTAACAGATGCGAGGTAGATTGGGTAAGATATCAAGCAATAGAACCAGAACAAGAGAAAATCTACTTTATAAATTGACTCTCATGTGACAATGACATTGTCATTCTATTTTATTTTGTTTGCATGCAGATGTTACTGTGGTAATTGCTTCTCCATATACTGGTTATATATTTATGTGCAGCAAATGTCACTGACTTGTAGATCTAAATCTGTAGATTCTGCTGTAAGGCACACAGCACTCTGTTTTTGTAAAGAATCTTACACTGCCTGGTATGTCTGCAGGAAAACTGACAGCTGTGAGGATTTCAATCAGGATGAATCTCCATGTGAACAGCAAGGTGAGCAGCAAAAATAATCCTTTTAGTCTTCTCTACTATGAACATGCTTATGTGTTTCTCTGTCAATACGCATCCTCTACATACATCTCTTTAACCACTTCCCCCGGGTCGCTGTCCTATGACGTCGGGGACTTGAAGTGGCAATATCTGAATGATGCCTGCAGCTGCAGACATCATCCAGATATCTTTTGTTTTCAGCAGGCGATTCCCTACACTGTAAAAACAATGTTAGCCGGCGGTGGACGTTTACCTTGGAGCATTTCTGACCCTCGGAGGCCGAAAATTACGTCACTTCCAGCTCCGGCAAATGTAAACACTGGCTTTTTATTTTTTTTATTTATTTATTTTTTTTATTATATTTTTTTTTTTTGGAAAGCCTGAGATCAGTTTATTTTTTTTTATCTCAGACTTTCCAGCATAGAGGAGAGATCTCGGGACTTGTAGACCCCAGATCTCTCCATAAAGAGGACCTGTCATGCCCCATTCCTATTACAAGGGACATTTACATTCATTGAAATAAAAACGATCAAAAAGTAAAAAATTAAAGGGAAAGTGTAAAAATAAAAAAATATTAAAATAAACGACAAAATAATTTTAAAGTGCCCCTGTCCCCGCGTGCTTGCACGCAGAAGCGAACGCATATGTAGGTCGCGTCCGCATAGGTAAACGACATTCAAACCACACATGTGAAGTATCGCCTTCAACATTAGCGTGAGCGCAATATTTCTAACAGTAGACCTCCTCTGTAACTCTAAACTGGCAACCTGTAAAAATGTTTTTTTTTTTTTTTTTTTTATTCATGGAAGTGTTTGTTTGTTTTTGTTTTTTTTTCACAAAAATCACGTTTTGAAAAATAGCTGCTCAAAATGCCGTGTGACATAAAAAGTTGCAACGACTGGCATGGATGGTTATCTTTAAGGCTGGTGGTGAGGGAAATATTTGCTTTCTGAAAGAGCTACAGTAGCCGCTGATGTCCAACGATACCTGATACTAATTTGCGGAGCATGGAAAACACCCTATTCCAATAATTCCTAATTTTGGGGCATTCCCACCAAATGTGGAGCATGGAGCCGCATAACGCAGAACCTCTGAAACACTGGCGAAGCTGTCTGATGCATTCTGGCTAGGCGAGTGGTGAAACCATGTTGTCTCAACATTGTCTCTTCAACTGCTTGCATACCTTTTTTAAAGCGGACCTTCAGTCGTTTTTTTTCAACTTTCCATCTATTAAATATTCTGCACTTGTTTTAACTTTGGATAGTAAAACATTTTTTTTTCTGCCAGTAAATACCTTATACAGCCCACTTCTCTCTCCCTCTCCCGAGAGTTTGCCAGGAAGGGAGGGGGGATGACTCATAAGAGGCCCAATGAGAGTTCTAGAGCTGGAGGTGTGTCTGTGTAAATCCAGGAAGTGAACAGGTAGCAGCTTCAGCTGCCCACAGTTAAAATGGATGCAGCCAGACTCAATGGAGGGAGATTTCTGCAGCATATTTGGCAAGTACAGAATCACAGTATATATAAAATAATATGCAAAGGGGGTTGGAGGGAAGTTTCAGAATGGCAAAGATGTTTTTATTACAAATCACGTGAGCAGACTGCAGTTCCTCTTTAAAGTGTTTCTAAACCCACAACAGTAAAATCAGTCTATATGCAGTAATACATGCTGGTTATATTCACTGTGGAACCTAAGGGGTTAATCCTCTGCATTGTGTAAAAGGGCAGTTTCATCCTGTCTTCTCTGATCCTCCCCTTCTTCCACAGTCCCCAATCCATCTCCTTATACGATAGAGCCTTGGGGGAAAGCTGCACATGCTCAGTTCGGTGTGTGTGTTTCTAATGAGTTGTTGTTTTTTTCTTGGGAAAGTGCATGTGATCAGTGCAGGGCAAATCGGCACTGTCTAGACAGAGGGTCAGGGGTCCTGCAGTCTCATAGGACAGTCAGGGGAGAATGAAAACTCCTCCTACAAGCTTTAACCAGACACTGATGGAAGTCACAAGACTGCTATATACTGCTGTGGATAAAAGGTATTTAGCCGTTTATATTTACTAAAGCTATTGCATTTCCATGTTCTGTGTACTGTGATAGACTAGATATAGTGAATGCAGGTCCTGGGTTTAGTAACACTTAAAAAGTGATTGCAAGCTGGCGTTCGGCCCCTCCCCCTCTCTCTCCTGATTGGCTAACTGACTTTGACAGCCACGTGAGCCAATGACGCTGCTGCTGTGTCTCAGCCAATCAAGGAGAGTCTGGGACCGCTGAGGGATTCGTGGACATCGCTGGACAGAGGGGCTCAGGTAAGCATTAGGGGGTGCTGGGGAGGCTGCTGAACACAGAAGGCTTTTTATCTTAATGCATAGAATGCATTAAGATAAAAAAAACCCTCTGCCTTTACAACTAACATTTATATAATAAGAGAATCATATTTCTTTGGGTAGCATAGTCTACTTAGACATGAATTTACCCGCATATAAGTAATTTTATATATACCCAATTGGGCGTTACAATTCATAATCTATATCCATACATGGTTTCCTTGTATCAATTCTAGGTCCCCGTTGGTGTAAATAATTGGACTGATGGGAAGTCTAGTCTGACAATATTCTGCACAGCATTGAGAGTTGGGGGTTTAGATATGTCTGTTTAGATATATGACTCGACGTTCTCATTTTACAGCAGGAGGAGGGAGACTCTCTGTAGTTCAGATCTTTCTAATTTAATAATTACCGAAAGACTTCAGTAGACTAAAGTCCTTGCCCTGTTGCTCTTTTTATTTTTGTTTTGTTGTTACTCTTCTGTTTGAGCGATACACTTGTAAAATATACCTTTCTTGTGAATTTCGATACTTAGATAAGATATGTATGTGCATAATTAGTCACAATGTGTCTCTCTCGCTGTTTGTGTACAAATGGAAGAAGAATTTTAGCTTCCCAATATTACCAGTATAGAACTTTTATGTCTATATTTAAATCTGAATTTAAATCCAAATTCTAACACATGTGTTGAGAGATATATATATATATATATATATATATATATATATATATATATATATATATATATATATAATATAATATATAATTCATGCCTTCCATACATGGATATAGTATGACATAGGTGTTGGGGAATTGGGGCCGTGTGATTCTCCACAGGTGTGTCCTTTTTAACCCATGATTGTTTATTGATTTAATTGATTGTTGCCACCAGTTCTCTTATTGGTTGGTTTTTTTACCTTTCTGCTCTGTATATCTGTAACCACATTTGTTCACACTTTAGCTATGAGTAAGCATCTCTGTATGTGAAACGCGTTAGCTATTGCTATCTCCTAACTGCTATTGATGACTCTCGTTGGATTTTTATGATGGAATAAAGATGACTGTTTTCAGAGTGCAGCAGTCCGGATTTCCTTTTCTGACACAGACTTGCGCACAGTCTGCACCTGACTCTCATCAAGGGTGGAAGGTCTTTTTCTTCTATGGTCCGCAGGGCTTGAAGAGCGGCATTACCTTGCTCTACTTTTAGTGTTAGAGCCATGTTATTCTAGCAGTCCTGTCAGCGGTGGCAACAAGCCAGTGACGGAATCACTAATAGAGCGGAAAGAACACTCATCAGCTCCTACAAGACTTCTCCCGGCATGGTTTTGCTCCATCGCTCTGCAACATTTCAGCTAGTGAAGGAGGCATTCCATAGAAGCAGGTTAGGGATCTCTTCAGCAACCCTGTTGCTGTTGACATGACACCAGTGATAGGATCGTCAGTGTGACATGGGCCTTAGGAGCCCTGCAGAAAATTCTGTTCTTGGCACAAAGTACACATCTATTCTAAAGATCCCCTTGGTAAATCCTTATATCTTTATTTTCAGCAAGGGCACCTTATCCTATATATTCTTTGCATTTAGCCATATGTACAATACTAATAAATCCATTATTTTACGAAGCAACCACATTACAATACATAAGGGAAAGTTATTGACTAGAAGCCAGATTTAATTAAAGCGTAAACCCCATCTGCCCTTTTAGGTACCTAATTTGGCTCAGTAATAAAGAGGCTTTCATGTAAGGACTGTATTAATGTGATGAGGAAATCACTTTCCGCCACCTTTCCATTTGATAATTTCATGCCTGGCTACATCAGTTGGCGTGTCCTGCTGAGAGTCCCATTCTTTGTACATAGAAAAACTCTTCACACCATGCTGATCACACTCTGATGTCACTTGAAAAGTGAAAATTTGTTATCTGCTGGCAGAGATATGACAAACAGGTGGCATGAAAGACAGTTATTATGGAACTGCAGCAGTGTGAATCCCCCTTCTAAAATACAGAATATTTTGTCTGTAGGCTCTTTTAGGTTATGCTCACAAAGGATGCTTTTTTTATTTAACAGCATACAGCTGGTATAAAAAGTCAATATTTCAATATTGACCTTTTTCACGCTAGGTTGCGTTAAAGGAGAGTGTCGTTTTCAGTACATACTATAATGCACCCAAAATCAATTTCTGTAGGATACTGTGCAAATATCCTTCAGCTGTTTCCGATATGGGTTGCCACAGGCTGTGCGTGACACTTCCTTGTTCAGATCTGATTAAAGGAGAAACCTACCCCAAAAATCCCCAGCCAATCAAACCATAAAAAAAAGCCGTTTTGTTGCAATACCCGCCTTCATTCTGGAGGTTTCCCTGCAGTAAATCTTTTTCTCCACTAGATGTCCTTAGTCTTCTAGTTTGATGCCCATGTCCCTCGGAGCCCAGGCTGTCAGGGACGTGCTCCCAACCTGTGACTGGACCGTGAAAGAAAAAGCAGTGCAATGATCAGCTCCTCTTTCTTGCACTTTGCTCGTTCTTGCTATCAGCATGTTTCTTGTCAGCACATGAACTGGTTATTATTATACAGGATTTAGATAGCATGAAAAGTTTGTGCAGCACTTTAAAATCTAAAGGGAGATGGTACAGTTACAACACAATGAAATTCAAGCGGGTTAGAAGGGCCATCCTCATAAGAGCTTACCATCTAATAGGGTGGGACAAGTGGTACAAAGGATAATAAGTGTGGGGGACGAGCTGAATTAATGAGTGGCTTGTATAGCGATACCTATGCGAACTGAATCGCCTCAGGGGGCTTTTTGCAGCCGGTGTCCATCTGCGGTATAGCGCAGTCCTTTACCCCATAGGGTCCCGGCGCGTTTACAATCACACACACATATTTTGGCCAATTTTTAGACAGGGTCTAATTAACCTAGCTGATGGAAGAGTTAAAAGTTCAGTTGTTGGAGGCGTGGTAGGCTTACCTTAAGGCCTTGTGCACACTGGACGTTTTTGGACCTTTTTACAGCAGCTGTTTTTGGCTTCAGAAGTTTTTTCTACAGTCAAACTCCCCATCATGGTATCCTATGTGTCCATGCACACAGTGGTGAGAACATTTATGATAATGTAGATACCCCAGTGTGCCACATCCCGTAAAGCACAAAGAGAATATTGGAACCCCTGAGGGTGAGACTTTAAAGGCACTACCAAGGAGAAAATTTGAGTAAAAAAGATTTGTTTTATTCAAGAAAAGATATATATAAAGTAGTGAACATGGTCATGAAAACTGCAAAATCAAGGTATACAACATATAGATACACTATCCAATACTCAACACGTTTTAGAGGTAACTGTTGTCTCCTTCATCAGGGCTTACCAGGATTGTATATAATCTATGAAATTAGAATGCAGATGGTTAAAGTTAAATTAGTGCATCTATTTAATGGCATACAGGAATGGGAAAGCCAAATTTTAATAGCAACTCACATCTTAGTTGTATATACATGAGAAAAATCCACGTTCATATTTAAAAACAGTGTCATATGGAGTCTCCGGCAGCCCTGCCCGCATTGTAGCTGTTTGCAAAGAGTATCTGTGATAAGACTGCTTCAAAACTGAAAGTTGATGGAAAAATTTGGTAAAGGGACTTCGGGGTTGTGTGATAGATCCCTAAATGAGGCTAAACCACGGATACTGGGGCCTGGAGAGGGAGTCCTGGGGAAAAAAAAGCAAATAAACATATAAACACATATATGTGTAGTGTATATATAAAGCCATAGAAACAAAAGACTGCCTGATGGTAACACATACATGTGAAGTGCCATCTAGGCCAAAGGCAACAGGGCCCGGAGATGCTAAAAAAGATCCTACAAATAAGAATAAATATATATAGTAAAGATCACTGCAGTAAGCAGCCATCGTAGTGAACCCCAAAATAGCAGGGAGTCAATGCTGAACATCAGCAACCGCCCCATGTGAGTTGGGTATTGGATGCTAAGTAACAGTATACAGGGTTCCCAAAATTACTCACTGTTGCGTAACGTTCAATCTATGATAAGCATCTCCAGCTCATCCTCCTGGTGGCCATGACACCATGGAGGTGAAGCCTAGAGTATTTAAATGCCTGCTAATTTTCGCCGCACTGCCCACCTGATTGGTGAGAGCTATGTGCGGCCGAAAATGATCCGGGGCTTGTGAAAGACCCCCTGAGTCACAAATGCGGCGGGTCTCCATGTCGCACATGTGTGACATGACGTCATACGCACGCATTGCAGAATGACACTGCGTGCGTATGTCCCACCGGCACGGAGGAGTTTCCAGGAGACCAATAGAACGGTCGTCGCCAACGAAAAGAAGTTGCAGGTGGAAATGTCTGCAGACAGCCACTACCAAAAGGCTCCCTAAAAAGAGCGTCTTTGCCATGCTGGGCATGCGGGGCTGAGCCAAATATATATATGAAAGAAATGACAGAACAGACAGATCCACTCATTAGAGGCAAATGGGATTTAAAGATTGTATGTGTGTGTCTAATATCCCATATATCGCAGCAAAGCAGGCAACAGGTGAGTAACAATCAAACACAAATTGACATTTGTGAAGGTATAAGTGTTGGCAACTGAACCAAGTCGCAACCAGGGGAACCGAGACTCCATGTGACAATGTGTACATCAATATATGCCGCAAAAAAACGCTCAAAAACACAGGCAAACATGAGCAAAAAAGAATATTGTTATATACATATGTAGCAGAACAAAAGAAAAAAATAGAGAAGGAGTTCGTAGATTTTTAAATGCCAAAATAAAAACAAATAAAAAGGAAAGAAAACAGAAGAGTGAGGAAAAAAAAGGGGTCTCAGCTGTAAAAATCTGCTGACATGCCAGATGGATGACTACTTTTGCATTCCCCCTGAAGCGCCCTCAAAAGGGCTAGAAACAGACCACCTTTTTGAGTCCCGGGGGATATGTAACCCTCAAGGTATATATCCAACGCAGCTCCAGCTGGAGGAGACCTTTGTACCAGTCTCCTCCCCTGGAGCTTGGATACGATCCAAGATCAAGAATTTGAACCTGGGGAATTTACCTTGGTGGACAGTGATTGTATGTCTGCCCAAAGGTAGATTAGGATTGCATGTCTGCATGCTTCTGATATGTTGCTAAGCTCGCTTCCAAAACCCGAGCTTGGTCTTGCCAACATAAAAGAAGCCACAGTCACACCTTAGCATGTAGATCACACAAAATGTCCTACAGTTTGCAAAATTTCTGGGTCTGAAGATCCTGCCATCCGATAGAATTGGTTTCTTATTTTGTATACATGTATTTGCAATAACCACACGAACCACACATGAAGGTGCCTCTCTGTACTTACAATGTTCAAAGTCACTTTTGAATTAACTTTTCACTAATTTGGAAGCAATAGATATTGCTCACTTAAACGTGAAGAGAGGAACCTCTGTGATCAAATGACCCAGAGAAACAATTTTCCTCATCTCGAGATGCTGGTTACAGTACTTGGTGATAATTCTCAAAGGATTGTCCTGACTTGGGGATTTATGAGAGTACAGAAGATCATATCTAGTGTGTAGTTTGGTACGTCTGAAAGCTTTCTTGAGAGATGTACGGAAATAACCCCTCTGCAAAAGTCTGTCCCGCAATTTGCCAGCTTCCACCGCAAAAGTAACAACATTAGTACAATTCCGTCTCACTCTGAGATATTGGCTGTAAGGTATTGATCTCACTAAGGACTATGGGTGAAAGCTTGAGGCGTGCAATATAGTATTGCCTGCCGTAGCTTTACAGTACAGACCGCTGCAGAGGGTGCCATCATCTTCCCTAGAGACCTCCACGTCGAGGAAGGAGACCTGGAGGACATGGTAAATGTCAAGTTAAATTCATTTTTATTCATTCTCTCCAGACATCGAGACCGCAACTCCAGAAAACCATCCCACGCAGCGAAAACGTCATTGGTATACCTAAACCATATAAGAAAATGGTCAGTGTATATCGACAAGGCCTAGTCGGTGAGGAACATCTGCTCCCACTCCCCCGGGTACAGGTTGGCATACGATGGGGCACACCCAGTGGTGGCCTGTCCATAGGGGGCGCACGGGCGCCCCCCCCCCCCCCAGCTGTCTGTTTCAGGGAACCCGACAGTGCTGTCGGCACCTCTGTGGAACGCACGGTACAAGCGGAGCTGCCTGTAAGGTAAGTGAGGCTCAGAGCAACATTAGACTGGGCACAGTGAGGCTGCATTTGATGGGCAAAGTAGCTGTATTTGGCACAGTGGCGGCATTTGATATGGCACAGTGGCTGCGTTTGATGGGCTCAGTGGCTGCGTTTGATACAGTGAGGCTGCAATTGATGGGGGTTTTTTTTTTTCAGAATTGTTTAGTTTGCGCCCCCCCAAAAATTTTGAGCACCAGCCGCCACTGGGCACAACATGTCCCCATCGCTACTCCCTGCACCTGGAGGTAGTGGGAGCCATTGAAAGTAAAGACATTATAATGTAATATGTAGTCCAGAAGAGACAGGATGACCTTGTTATAGCCCCAATCCTCATCTCCTCTTTGGTAGATAATCTGTTTTAAAGCTGCCATTCCCTTTTCATGGGGAATGGAGCTATACAAAGCTTCCACATCAATTATCACAAGATAAGCATTCTCCGGAATTGTAAGGTTATCAATAATCTGAAGGAAATTAATTGTCTTTGACGTGAGATTGTAAACTTATAACTTGCGGCTGTAAAAGCTCATCAATTAAGCAACTTGCATTGATCGATCCTCTACCCGATATGATTGGTCTTCCAGAGGGTTTGCAGGTGTCCTTGTGGATTTTAGAGAGGGAATACAATGTGGGTACAATCGGAAAATTGGTTTGAATGTATTCCCATGTGGTTTTAGTAATGGTATTGTTGAAATATGTCAAATCAACTAATTGATAGTATTCTTGATTCCATTTTTCTACTATATTAGTTGTAATTTTTCATTACCAATTTTTGTTTTTCAAGATTTTATTGCACATGTATTTAGTTGTTGATGATGTTGTTGATGTTAGTCAATCTGGGGGAGTAAATGTTTATTTTGTTTGTCAATTTCTACGTTCACTAACCTCAAAAAGGCCGAGGAATTGGGGTTGGAGCTGGAAACCTGGCAGATTTTTTTCTTTAATTTTGATCCAAAGGTGGGATCTTCAACTGACCTAGTGTTGACTTCCTCTGAAAGAGAAAGAACCTTCGGTAGATCAATGCGATCAATAAGGTCTGCGGTTTCGCTCCCCTCCAAGAGGGAGACCAGCTGATCAAATGCTCTATTCTCTCTGGGCGTTAGATCTATTTGTGCACCTGGTTTGTGATGCATGTTCTTCAGGATCAGCTTTTGTGCAAACAATTGCAGATCCTTGACAAATTCAAATTTATCCATATTCTCGTTGGGACAAAAACTGAGACCCTTATGAAATAACTGAGTTTCATCTGAGGAAAGTGTGTAGGAAGAAAGATTGACTATGTTCAATGCCTGTTGGGATTCAACGGCATCTAGATTAGGTGCGGACGGATGCCTCCTTAAGAGCCCTTTCACACTGGGGCGGTTTGCAGGCGTTATTGCGCTAAAAATACCACCTGCAAACCGACCCAAAACAGCCTCTACTGTTTGTTCAGTGTGAAAGCCCGAGGGCTTTCACACTGAAGCGGTGTGCTGGCAGGAGAAGAAAAAAACTACTGCAAGCCGAATCTTTGGAGCGGTGAAGGAGCGGTGTATTCACCGCTCCTTCACCGCTCCTGCCCATTGAAATCAATGGGGCAGCGCAGCTTTACCGCGGCTATAGCCGCGCTATGCGAGCAGTTTTAACCCTTTTTCGGCCACCAGCGGGGGTTAAAACCGCACCGCTAGCGGACGAATACCGCCGCAAAAACGATGGTAAAACAGCGCTAAAAATAGTGCTGTTTTACCGCCGACGCCCCCACCGCCCCAGTGTGAAAGGGGCCTAATTCTGCATCTAAAATGCATGTGTTGGCTTTGTGCTGGTTAAAGTGCTTCCACAAAAGGGGAATGATCAGATCTATCCAATTCCTGTATAGTCTGAGATCTTGTATTGGGATGAGGCATGGAGCTCCCCCATGTGTTTGTGTTGGTAAAGAGACAGATGAACCCATTACCAAAGTTGGCACCTTACCTGATGTGATGCACACATGGGCTGTTATCAGCAGTTTTTGGCTGGGGCGTTTTTTGGCTTTAAAAAACCCCCAAAACTAGTGGGTTCTGAGAGGAGTTTTTCAGCTGTTTTTCGCAGTAAAAACGCTGATGAATGCTCAAATGCGGCTCACCAGTGTTTTTTTAACATTTTTGATCCATTGAAAAAAAACCCGCTGGACACTAAAAAAGCTAATAAACGTGAAAAAACGCTATTGCAAAAAAGTTAAACGTTGAAAAACTCACTGCAAAGCTACTGGCGTTATAACATTATGAGGCCTAATAGATGAGTTTTCAGGGTTCGCCTAAAGGTGCCCAGAGTGGGAGGTAGCCGGCCAGACTGGGGTAGAGAATTCCAGGGGATGGGAGAAGTCCTGGAGACGAGCATGAGAGGAGGAGACTAGAGAGCAGGAGGTCTTGGGAGAAGCGGAGAGACGGTTTGGGTGATATTTGAAGACAAGATTGGTTTCTTATCCCTCTTTCTTTCTGAGCTCTGCTGTACAGGGACTGCAAGAGGATGTTACCAAGTCAAATATGTAAAGGGGAACTAATACCATACACCCTCCCCACCCCCCTGGTCCCCACTGTATTTACCTCTATGGTGATGTGCTGTCAGTGACTACGCAGCCAGTGCAGCAGTCTGGGGATTTGTAATCCCCGCTCTTCTTCCCCCTCCTTTCTGTAGGGCTTCTGGGATAGACCAGAGCAATTCCAAATGGTCATTGGGGTCACGTGTCGGCACTGACCAATCAGAATCGCTGCGATTTGTCCCAGAAGCCCCATGGAAAGAAGAGCGGGGATTTCAAATTCCTGGACCACTGCACTGGCTGAGTGGGTGCTGACAGCACATCACATGGAGGTAAGTACAGCATGGACTTCCACCTTTTAAACTTTTTCAGAAAAGGGGAACTTTAAACTTTTAATTAATACAAAGAAGCACTCATTTGTGTCCTTTTATATTTTCCTGGAATTTAACTGTAAAGAGAACCAGTCACGAATAGGCTCATGTAAGTGTTGGTAATATCAGCCATAAATTGCCATACATAGTCAGGCTTACCTATAACAAATTTATATTTGCTCTCTTGCGTGCCCTGAGAATAGATCTAGGCTCTGGGATTCAAGCTGGCCATACGTTTTGACATCTTATTTTACAATCTCTGTTCAATAGCCTTTAGATTTAGACAGATCAGCAACTTCCTGCTCAGATATACGAAGTAATGTTAAAGAAGTGGGAAAATATAAATCATTTTTGGTCACAAAATTTCAGACTAAATGTTTAGATTCTTGCTTAAGCCTAATTGTGACTACTTATAGCAAGGCTGAACCAGATTATATTTGGATATACCATGTGCTCTCCAAAAACGGAAGTTCACACAAAGAACCTACGGTTTGAGGGAGGATACACATTGTTTGGCACCTTTTGCTTCATTTTTAGGGAACCTGCACCTCCATTATCAAGCTTTAACACCAGAACCCTACCACCAAGGGTGATGAGTTCCTGGACTACCCCCCAACAGCATAGAGGATGACCAGGTACTACTCACCAAGGTCTGTGTGGGGACAAAATGCGAGTGTCAAGGTTAGCTAGTAGTAGTAAGCCACATTCAACTGGACCTGTTCCATAATGTTGAAGTGGTATCCCTACTTATCCAAGTAGCTTCTTTGTTTCTGAGCTTACAAGATGGCAGATCCCTTTGTGTGTCTCCTACAAATGTCAGTTGATGGAATCCTTTTTTGCGGAAGGCCACTACTTCATCTGGAGAAATACTTCTCCATTGGATCATGTGTCAACAGGCTTTAAGCTTGTAACAGTGGGCAAATGCAGCTTGCTTCTAGGGTCATTTCGATTGCATTTAACATCAGTTTGAGAGGCTTTTAAGGTCATTGAGGGTTCATTGACACTTGACTTGGAAAAGTGAAAACTTAACACCTTTAGTGGTAGGAAATCCCAGAGAAGCTGAACATAAAGTATCCAAATGTAATGAGCACTATGCAACCCGGACTGGATGGTAAGGCGTTGTAGCCCTTGGAAGATCAGGGAATCTTTAACTGTACAAACAACAAAGGGCACAAGTGCCTAGTGCATTATCCACAGCACTTTATTAAAAGGTAAAAGATAGAAACCCAAACCAAATGTAAACAATACAGTATTTTAGATCCAAAAGCCAACCCTCAATCTCCATAGTGTCAGGTCACCTGAGGCCAGGTGACAGGTGAACACTGCTGGGGTTAGGAGCGCACCGCTAAGGTCGTGGACCCTTCGACTGACTGCTGCGGATGGCGCTCTGGGTGCTTCAGGAAAGGAGCTCCAACACAGATCAAACGGGGAGCTAGAGTCTAAGAGCCAACAGGTTTTCCCCAGGGCCTCCGATGGTGAGGATGGACTTTGCTGCAGCTGACTCCAGATCGCGGCCCCCTGGGTCTCCCAGCTCACAGTTTGCTCTGGTGGGTAAAGAGGAAGCAGCGGGGGCGTGGCCAAGATGGCGCTGTGAGCGGCGGCTTTTTTAGAGAGCTCCGCTCATCCGATCTCTAAATCCGGATCCATCGACCCTAATCTCCCTCAAACTTCACCCCAGCTGATCAGGGGGGACCCAGGCAAGCCCTATCCAGTGAGGAGAGAGGAGGATTTTTTGTTCCCGGGCCGCGATCGGCGCCGCTGTGCGCTCCCGTTCGACTAGGCCGAAGCCGCGGCCTTTCCTGACGGCCCGTGCGGCGGGCCGGGAGACCCCTGGCGCGATCGCCCTTCCTGCAGCAAACAACCGGCGGCGGTGGATTGCGGATGGGGGCGGGTGAGCTGACCCCGGACTCCAGATAGGCTGTGTTCTGGGCCTGATCTCTCCTTTCCCCCCACGTGTAACTAGGCCGCAAACGCGGCCTTCTCATAAGGCCTGGATTGTCAGATTGACTGGGGGAGTTCCTGATCCTGGTGGCCTGGAGGCAGAGGCCTTGAGAAGAGTGGGGACATCTGCCTGTGCAGGGGAACTATTTCTGGAGCACCTTCACCCCTTGTCCTCCTGAGTGTGGGGGTAGCCAGCCAGCCTGAATGCTCTCATAAGCCCCCGGAGGCCTGAAAGTGAAATACTTCTACATAATATCACTGCAGGTGAGAGGAGAGTCTATTAAAGGGACATGCACTGCCCCATATCTACTGCTTGACTACCCCTGACCCTGCAGACAGGCTGCCGCAGTCAGTTACTGACTACTGCCCGGTTTGGGCCCCCCCAACACCTGAATGAGACGCAGGAACTCCAGCGCCAAATATAGTAAAGGGGGTAAGAGGTTGACCTTTCCGTCACAGTTGGACTCCCCTCAGACGCCTGCCTGCCTCTCTCCGGAGGACCTTCCTACACGCAGTGCCCACAGAGCCTCGCAGACGACCACTATGGAGTCGGACGACTCTCGACCCCCCTGGCTGGCGGAGGTCATGGCGGCCATAGCCACTTGCCAATCCACGTTAACAACAAAAATTGAAGCTGTCCAGCTGGATATGGGTTTAATCCGCCAGGATATAGATAAAATCAGATCACGAGTCACCGAGACGGAACAAAGACTGAGTACCACCGAAGACGCCATTGCGGAACATGGGGTATCACTCCGTACGCTTCATACCAAAGTAAAGGCCCTTGAATACAGAGCCGAGGATGCGGAGAACAGGAACCGACGTAATAATCTTCGCATTGTTGGTCTACCCGAGGGGGCGGAGGGGAATAATCCTACTTCCTTCATAGAGGGTCTGTTGCGTGACCTGCTACCTGAGGCCCGCTGGTCTCCCTATTATACGGTGGAGAGGGCGCACCGCATCCCGCCTAAGCCGGGGCCTCCTGGATCCCCTCCCCGCACCTTCATTCTCCGTCTCCTCAACTTCAGAGATAGGGACGAAGTTCTCCGCACTTCTAGAAATGTCGGGGACCTCAGATTCCAGAACACTAAGCTAATGATCTTCCCGGACTACTCGGTAGAGACTCAGAAACTCAGGAAATCTTTCGACCAAGTTAAGGCGGCTTTGCGATCACGCAGCATTCGCTACAGTGTACTCTTCCCTGCTCGCCTCAGAGTCCAGGACGGCGAGACAACTCGTTTCTTCACTACACCGAGAGAGGCCTCTGCCTGGCTGGACTCCCTACCACAGATTTGATGAGGGTCTACCTGGTATGTGTTGTTTAACCCCTTTTATCGTTTACCCACCATAACCTGGGCCTAGGTCTGGGTTGCCGCACGAACTTCCACATTGAGGATTTCGTTATGTTGCACAGGTTGTGCCCAGTTCAATCCATGCTGTGTGCGGATTTGGGGGGGATGCTCACTATCCTTACCAGGGAAACTTTAAGTTAATGCCCCTGCCAAAGAACTTGGTCAGGAGACCGTTAAGATACGCAGTTCCTGTACACTGGCTGGTTCCATTGAAGACTCTTGGAGTTTTTCCCTCTTTTTTTTGTTTTGTATATCCTCTTAAAGATGGATCGACTTTACTGTGAGGCCGCATTATGGGCTAATCCCCTTCGTCTAACATTCTAGGTCCTCACAGCCTGCTGTATCACAAGTGGAGATCTCGCGTGTGGAAAGCCGCTTGAACTGCTGCTTCCTCCCCCCGTGTGAAGCCTCGGGGGGGTGGGCTCGCCTCTTCCACGGACCCCCTGTTGCAGCCGGCGAGCTGACTAAGTTAGGGACTGAAACCCGCCCCAGTTCTGGGGGGTTGGGTGGGGTGGGGGGTGGGGAAAGTTCCCCTAATGGGGCAAGTTTTATCTACCCTAGATACTGGTATCCTCTTCTTGTATTTTTTAGTTGGGTTTTGTTCTTGTTTTATAATTGTACTAAAATACATGACTTATCAGCATTGCACTGTTTCCAGATGTGTCCGTTTTGGGTCCCGGGGTCCGGTTCAGGAGCCATGACCAACATTACTCCTATCACTCTTATTATTCTTGGTAGACATGTCCTCCCTTAACATCATCTCCTGGAACACCAGGGGACTGAACTCCCCAGTTAAGCGTTCCCTGGTGTTCCAATTCATTAAAACTTATAACCCACATATATGTGTGCTCCAAGAGACACACCTAACAGGATGTAGGGTTCTGGCCCTAAAAAAACCATGGGTGGGTCACCATTACCACTCTACGCACTCCACCTTCTCTAGGGGTGTTACTATTCTGGTACTGAAATCACTTCCTTTTCGGCTTCTGGACTTGGCCCTGGACCCTGACGGTCGGTATGTTATTGTTCATGCTAAAATATATTCTCTAACATGGACTATTGTGGGCTTGTATTTGCCTCCTCCGGCTTCCTTGCTGGTGCTCAATCAGATCACCCGCAAGATGGCCGAATTTGCATCTGACAATAATGTTATATTGGGAGATTTTAATCTAGTCCCTGACCCGGACTTTGACAGACTAACTCCTGCGGGACATCACTGTCCTGGGTTGGCTGAGTGGGCGGATACCTATGGCCTGACGGATGTCTGGAGGTGGCGTCACCCCCAGACCAGGGCATACACATGCCACTCGGCCTCCCACAAAACGTTTTCCCGTATAGACTTGGTCTTTGCAGGGAGCCCGGTCCTCCCACGAGTCACGGACATACAAATACTCCCCAGGGGAATCTCCGACCATGCACCCTTGTTGCTGTCCTTGGACCTTACCCTGGGCACAGTGGAAAGGATGTGGAGGCTCTCCAGATTTTGGATTTCTGACACTGCAGTAGACTCCCAATTTAGAACGGAACTGCTTGACTTCTGGGCTGTAAATGTGGGCTCAGCTGACCCCACGGTTGTGTGGGATGCCTTCAAGGCCACGACGAGGGGACATTACCAGACCATCATTGCCAGAGTCCGTCGGGAGCGTAGGGCGGACTTGGTTGAGGCGGAGAGGGAGGCTGGTAGTGCAGAGGCTCTCTTCTTTCGCACTCGAGACCCTGTGCACTATTCGCATCTACAACTTCTGACGAAGGAGGTGGTTCGTCTCCGTACCGCTCTTACCCAGAAGAAAATGTTGGCTCAATCCCAACGGATTTTTGAGCAGGGAGAGAGGTCAGGCCGGTTGTTGGCCTGGCTATCCAGGGAACAGGCGGGTGGGATGAGCATTCCACATATTAGGGACTCCTCGGGACAGCTAATCCATACACCGGAAGGGATCAATGCCTGCTTTGCGCAATTCTATGAGTCTCTCTACAGGTCCAGGGTAGACTACACAAGGGAGGATCTTGTAGCGTACTTAGATGACATTGACATTCCAACCCTTACAGTAACATATCGGAACAAGCTTGATGCCCCAATTACGACCTTGGAGATTCTCCGGGCACTTAAATCGATGCAGGCAGGGAAAACACCGGGACCTGATGGCATCCCTGTTGAGTTCTATAAACAATATGCTACGGAACTAGTTGATAAACTTCAGGGCCTTTTTTCTGCGTCGACGCTTCTAGGAAAACTCCCGGACACAATGAGCGAAGCGATTATAGTGGTGATCCCTAAGCCAGGAAAAGATCCCACGTTATGCTCCTCATATCGCCCTATATCCCTTCTGAACGTGGATGCAAAGGTACTGGCAAAGGTGCTGGCCAATAGGCTCAACTTGGTCATTACTGCCCTCATCCACAGGGATCAAACGGGCTTCATGCCCGGGAAGGGAACTGACATTAATATCAGACGCCTTCACACTCACATAGACAGGGCAGACGAGGTGACTAAGGGAACGGTGGCCTCACTCGATGCGGAGAAGGCTTTTGACTCCGTCGAGTGGGGCTACCTATGGGAAGTGCTGTCGCGATTCGGGTTTGGCCCGGGGTTCACGGGATGGCTCCGCTTGTTATACCAGTGCCCCTCAGCTAGAATACGTACCAATGGATGCCTATCGGGGAAGTTCCGACTGTTTCGTGGCACGCGACAGGGATGCCCCCTCTCCCCGGGCCTATTTGCTTTGGCGATGGAGCCCCTGGCTGTTTTGCTGAGGGCTGACCCTGGGGTGAGGGGACTTCAAGTGGGTCCAATTGAGGAGAAGATATCGCTGTATGCGGACGATGCTCTGCTCTATTTAGCGGATGCCTCGTCCTCTTTGCAGACCGCACTGGATCTGATTAACCGATTCGGTGGCTATTCGGGGATTCGCATTAATTGGGACAAATCTGTTCTTTTCCCGCTCCATCCCTCGACCCCTAGGGTGCCACACCCGCAGCTCAAATGGGTGGATGATTTTAAATACTTGGGGATTAAAATTAGCGCTAAAGTCCAGGACTATATAGACAACAATTTGCGACCACTCATGACACAGCTTACGGCTAGGTGTGCTGCATGGCGTTCCCTTCCACTGACCCCTGTTGGCAGAGTCAATTTACTAAAGATGATTTATCTTCCCAAATATCTTTACTTCTTCCGTAACACACCCATACCCATCCCTAAGGCTTTCTTCCGGAGGCTGGAGAGTCTGCTGATACAGTTTGTCTGGGCTGGGAGGCCACCTAGGGTGGCCAAGCAGATCTTATATCTCCCGCTTTCGGGGGGGGGTCTGGCACTGCCGAATTTCCAAATTTATTATTGGGCAGCTGTTCTGGTCACGATTCGGTGGTGGTTCTCCCAACCCACACAAAATCCGGCGGTCAATGTAGAGGCGGCCATCCTGGGCTCCTTTGCTGCCCTTAGCAATCTCCCGTTTCGTGGACTCAGGGCCAACTCGTCTATGACGACTCTGATGCGAACCACCGTGAGGGTCTGGCAGGAGGCTAGGAAAATATATCGGAAGCCCAATCATTTTTCACCTCACATGCCCCTATGGGGTAACCCTATGATCCCCCACTTCTACAGCTTACCGGACCCCTCTCTATGGGCGAAAAAGGGAATCCTTACATTAAAACATGTGGTTAAAGATGGTAGGCTTATGACTTTTCAAGCCCTGAAGCAATCCTTCGGTATTCCGTCCTCCTTCCAATTTAGGTACTGGCAGCTGAAACACGCCTTTGAAGCGCAGTTCCCAGCCCCCATCATTCTGGAACCAGATTCCATTGAACGGCTCTTGACTTCCAGTGTGATGGGGAAGCCTCTCTCAACATTATATCTGTATCTTACAGTGGAGTATGATGCCAAATTAACTAAAACCTGGGAAAAGTGGAGGATTGATATTCCCTCTCTGGATGAGGAGGAATGGAAGGAGTGTTTGATCTCCTACATTCCCTCCATGATCGCTGCAAAAGACAGGTTCGTACAATTTAAGTTCCTACACAGAGCGTATTTCACCCCACAGAGACTGGCGCGCATTTACCATCAAAGAGATCCTAACTGTCAGAGATGCAGGCAGGACGTGGGCACGTTTTGGCACATGGTCTGGTCTTGTCCCAAAATCCGACCCTTTTGGTCAGCAGTTGCCTCCACACTGAGCAAAGTCATAAGCTCGGACTTACCGGTGGATCCCCAAATACTATTGCTCAGTCATCTGGAGGATGTTGAAGGAGATAGGTACAGCAGACTGTGTCTAACCTTCACATTGTACTATGCTAGGCGAGAAATTTTACTGCGATGGAAACTGGTAGAGCCTCCTACCCTGGCCTCATGGATAAGATCGGTGAATATGGTGCTCCCCCTATATAGATTGACCTATGAAAGTAGGCAGTGCCCGGGGAAGTTCGATAAAGTCTGGTCCTCCTGGGTGGACGCCTCCGGGGACCCTGAACCCCCTACCCCATAACTAGCACATGAAATAAAGTAGAGGACATCCTATTTTTCAGGTCTATTCTTTTTATGCCGGTTCCCCTTCCTTCCTGCCCCTTCTCCCCCCCCCCTTTTTTTTTTTTTTTTTTTTTTCTTTCCCCCTTTCTCCCCCCCCCACCCCCTCCCTCCCCCTCCCCACTGTCCCCACCAGACCTGATTGATTATTGGTTATTTACTTTATACTTTCGAAGAATTCATAAGGATGTAATGCCATAGGAGTATTGCTAAGCGAAACTTCTGACTCTTAAACCACTGGAATAGCTGATAAATAGTGGCTATTGGTTGAAGATAGATCTTATTATCATTATTATTACCACAATGACTGTACTAATTTTTTGTATTGTAATGCTGATTTGTTTAATAAAAATTTTCTGTTAAAAAAAAAAAAAAAAAAAAAAAAAAAAGAGGAAGCAGCAATCCAGGCCAGCAAGGAATAGTCAGGAGGACAAGCCAAGGGTCGGGGCAACAAGCAGACAGGGATGGTCAGGAGAACACACCAAGGTCGGGGCTACAAGCAGACAGGGATAGTCCAGGATAACAAGCCAAAGTCAGTACATGGAGTCCAACATTGAGCACACAGCAAGAAACACACAGGGAAGCCTTAACACACTATTGCTTGGGCAAGGCTGGCTTGCAGTGCATGGAGTTAGGTAGTGTTTCCTGTTAGAGGCTGGGTTGGAGCCATGCTGAGAGAAGATTACTTAAACATGCAGGTGTGAGAGCGCAGTCCTTAAGCTGATACACAGACCAGAGAGGTAAGCGCACAGACAGGGCATGAAACATTACTGCAAATTCATGACACCTGGATTTAAACGGATGATGCCAGCAGTCACGTTTTGGGAAACAAAGCCCTCTTCCTTAGAGCAAAACTTCTGCTCTTAGAAAGGGGGCTTTGTCGCCAAAGCATGTCAGCTGGTAACATCATACGTTTGGACCTATGGGGTTCAAGGGCTGGTTTCTGGATCTATGATATGCCATCGTTTACGCTTGGTGTGTGAGTACAATTTGTATCTTTTTACCTTTTAATAAAGTGCTGTGAATAATGCGCTAGGCATTTGCTCCTTTTTTTGTTTTTGTTTTGTAGAGTTCATTGACGGGTGCATTTGATCTATAGTTGACCACCTCCTAAGCGGCATCAGGCTGATTTTGCATTTTCATTGACTTGTATAGGGAGAGAAGCAGTTCTACCATGAACAGTCCTTCGACACATGCCCTTAAGCAGGGTATACACGGGGAGTTTTTTTTTTCATTCAACCAGTGGGTTGAGTGGGACGGAATCCCACAGCCGCACAAGAGATATGGATGCAGGGATCTCCAGATCTCCCCCCGCTGCGCTATTTTATTCTGACAGCGGGGACTCCGCCTCCTGATTTTCCAGCAGGACCATTCCACAGAAGCTGATCTAACGACTGACTTCTGTTGAAATGATGGGTACACACGTACTGAAATGTGGCTGTGTTTTCCTGTTGAACTGCCTAAATTTTGAGATCTGTATACCCAGCTTTAGAGTTAATACCCATATCATCGTATCCCCTGTATTTCCTGCCCTTTTTGAGGGGATCTTCATTGAATACCTTCACAGCAAGTGCAACGGCGGCTCCCATGTTTGGCCAGATTCATACAGATCTTTCTTGTATTTCCCCTACTGCATTTATTCTCCTCAAATATATGCTACCATCCAAAACAAATGCTGCCAGGGAAGCAGAAGGGTTAATTCTTGTTTTATTACTGTAATAAGTCCAATATTTTACTGCAGGGAAAGCGGAGCAGCGGGGTAGTAATCTCGCTTCCAAAAGGCTATTGAAATCCATTTAATTTCACTCGAACTTTCTAATATTGCGGAGAGCACATCGGGCGCCGTCACAATGAAACCTATCTTCCAGACAAGCACTATGATACGTGTTTAGTGGAGCGCCAGCTAATGTATGCTAATTCCTCGCACAGTGATGATCTCCTTTCTCTCCTTCTGCACTTGGATTGTGAGCAGAATACGCTATCGTCTGCATTCTATTTATAGGCCCAATTGTCTGGAGAATGAGAAGCTTTCATCAAAATATTCTCATTTTACGCCTCGATGTAATTCATTTTTAATTCATTTTCTCTCAGCTGGCATTTTCTTTGCTTTTTTTTAATTTTTTTTTTTTTTTTTTTTAACAAAACACCAGTAAAGTTGGCACCTTGAAACCTTTAATTATATTTTGAAGACCTATATTATGCTCCAAAATGATTTATTTCTGCAGTTGAGTAATTTTTTTTTTTTTTCCGATACGCATTGCATAGTAGTCATGCAGTTTGACCATTAGGTGGTAGTCTTCTATTACCCCAAATTAAAGCTGAACTCCAGGAACAAAAATGTTAATTGAAATATATTTTTTAAAGGATATAAATTCACTTTGTGAACCACATGCTTATGCAAATTCAGATATTAGTTTGTGAAGTAGCAGTTCCATCATCACTGGTACCTTTTAACCACTTAAGGACCAAGCCTATTTCTGACACTTGCGATTTACTAAAATTCGTATTTTTTGCTAGAAAATTACTTAGAACCGCCAAGCATTATATATTTATTTATTTTTTTAGCAGAGACCCTAGAGAATAAAATGGAGATTGTTGCAATACTTTGTCACACCGTATTTGCACAGCTGTCTTACAAATGCAATGTTTTTGTTTTTTTTTGGAAAAGATGCAATTTTTTACATTAAAAATTAAGAAAACGGTAAAGTTAGTCCAATTTTTTTTCTATAATGTGAAAGATAATGTTACGCCAAGTAAACTGATACCTAACATGTCATGCTTCCAAATTGTGCATGCTCGTGGAACGGTGACAAACTTTGGAACTTAAAAATCTCCTCCATAGGTGACATTTCAACATTTCTGCACTGAGGCGGCACTGATGAGGCAGGACTAATAATTAGAATTGATGGGCACTGATGGGCTACACTGATATGCGGCACTGATGGGCAGCACTGATGGGCACTTATAGGTAGCACTGATGAGGCGGTACTGACAGGCATTACTTAAGGGCACTGACAGGTGTCACTGACAGGCGATACTGATGGGGCACTTTGGACACTGATTGGCGACTTGGGTGGGCACTGACTGGCAGCTGATGGGCACTGATTTTCAGCTCTGGTGGGAACCTCTGATGAGGGCTGCGCTGATAATCAATGTGCTGATTATCAGCGCACACCCCTCCCCCCCCCCTTCTGACAGGAGAGCCGCCGATCGGGTCTCCCTGCCAGCACGAACTGAGAAAAAAGCCAATTTTACTGGCACTTCCTGGTTCATGCTGTGATTGGTCACAGCTGATCAGGTGGGAAAGATCCTCCGTCAGAGGAGCCTTACAATGATCGGAGATGCAATGTGTCAGTGACACACCACCGATCACCACACTGCGCGCCCCCACGGGCGCGTGCTGGCTTGTTATCCTGAAAGCCGTCATATGACATCCAGTCAGGATAACAGAACCACTGCCCAGCCATCATTCTGCCTATAGGCAGGGGGCTGGATGTGGTTAATGTGAGATCTGGTGTCAAAAAGACCCCAGATCTAACATTTACACTTAAAAGCAATGAAAAAAAATAAAGTGATGTTTGCCGTCATTCGGGTCCTCCAAGGGCATAGTCAAGTGTGAGCCATCTTGCCCTCAGTCGACCTACTGCCCATCCATCCCGAGGATCGGATAGTTGCCACCACTACCAATGGCTCTGTTAAGCGTTGGAGACTACCGGGAAGCAGCGGGAGGGGGCACCTCTCCCGCTGCCCATAAAAGTGATCTTGCTGCGAATCCGCTGCTAAAACCACTTTTATGATAAAGCGAACGCCCCGCCCGCCGTTTAAAAAAAATACTGGGGTTTTGGCAGCTATCTACTGCCATAATAATGGTATTTAACGTCAAAGTGGCTACGTATGTCCACAGTGGGCTGTCCGGAAGTGGTTAAGAAGGGGTGGGCTCCTTCTAAGTCCACCTGCCCTCTACCTATCCATTAAAATGCATGTGCTCTCATTGTGGAGACTCTCAGAAGTTAGAGTTAGGACTACAGAAAACAGGGTACCTTGACGGGGCCTGCAGCTTATGCATGTATTTGCAAATGTGTGCAGACTAAACCCCTGTTTTTATACGCATATTGTTAGACAGGTCAATTCGGTTGGTCCCAGGCTGGTTGTTAAATTTGAGCTTGGAAATCTCTTTGTATTTGACATATGTCACCCTTCCAGTGCTCCTTGCAGCAAACACCAGTTATAGGTGGGGGCAGTGGCCACTTGTTTGTATGGTGCTGTATATAGCCTGTCCAGTGAGCAGAGCTGTGAGCCCAGCAAACCCCACCCTCTACAGGCTGCCTGCAGAAACTACAGGAAGGGGCGGAGACTAGACCAGTCACCCTGTACAAGTAGAGAGAGCAGCAGTGACCGGTCTTCATTACAGGAAGCTCCTGCACAGCGGTAAAGTTTCACGTTAGATTATTGCATAGATATGGAAGAAATACACAAAGTGCATCAAGATTCAAGAAAAAATACATGTGGCTCTTGTATTTAACTCAGAGTTCAGCTTTAATGTTTTGTGAAGATTTGTTCCTGGGGTGTAAATTGGCAGTGGTCCAGATTAAATTCTAAGGTCTGTCAGTTTTTGGCTGAGCCGCGGTAAGGGGCGGTTTTATGATGCACATTTCAGGGTATCACACTGTATTGTTGTGTGTTTTTTTTTTTTTGTAACTTTTGTTTAATGTGCACAAAGCGAGACTTCATTCAAATCTCCGCACAGCAGCGTGGTGCACTGCTGTGCTCTGCGGTAACATACGGTGCCTAACTGTGCACTGTGCTAAAATGCTACATGTTTGCATCCTATCACAGCAGTGCAAACTGGGCACATAAAACTATTGTTTTCTGTGTGCCCTAGCGGTGACTGGTGCTTATCCTGTGCCGAAAACAGGTCACCGCAATGTGTGAAAAAGCCTTAAATGTAACAAGCCTGGGCTGAACATCAGTGTCATTATTTTCCTTATTCAGATGCAAATGTGAGCACTGCAAGAGATGATCTATTAACACCATCTAAATTATGTCATTTTTTTTAATGTCTTTTCTATGTCTTATTCTATAAAAGGGAGGTGGGGAAGCTTCTAGTAATGATTAGACATTTCCATTCGCTTCCTATTACGCAACAGAAAGTATTAGACAATATCTCCAATAGGGCTGGGAGATTTTCTTAAAAAAAAAAAAAAATCGATTTTTTTTTTTTTTGTGGACACCGCGCCGGTCACGAGGAGCTGCGGGCAGAAATTTTTAGGTGCGGCCGCGGCTTCTCCCTAGTCTGCGGCGTCCGGCCTTGCGGACTAGGCCGAAGCCGCGGCCTCGCCTAAAAACTCCTGCCCACAGCTCCTCGGGACCGGCGCGGTGTCAGCGCTGGTCCTGGGGAGCTGCAGGCAGGAGTTTTTAGGCGAGGCCGTGGCTTCGGCCTAGCCCGCGATGTCCGGTCTCACGGACTAGGACGAAGCCGCGGCCTCGCCTAAAAACTCCTGCCCGCAGCTCCTCGGGACCGGCGCGGTGGAAAAAAAAATCGATTTGCTTAAATTTTGAATCGATTTGACCTCTCAACTCAATTGAAGATTTAAATCGATTTTTTTCCCCAGCCCTAATCTCCAATAAGGGGAATCTCTTTTAAAAGTTGTCAGCGGAACAGGTCTGTCAATTGTAAGGCCACGTTTACACTTGCAGCGCACTATCTGCAGTCGACAGGATACTCGGAGGTGACAAGTTTTGAATGCCTAGCCTTTAAAAGCCTGCCCACACTGCACCATTCGACTCCGTTGCTTGCAGTCCCATTCCCTTGAATGAGTCACATTTAGTTGTGGAACCGCCTACCGACCATGATGTTCTGTAGCCGTGAAGCAAAGTATTGCTACCACAGCATGTGTACCACCTTCCTCCTTCGTCTGCTATATTAGGTTAAGGAGAGTGGTCGGGGGATTCAACCACCAATATTTACCACTCCCTGACTGCCAGGATAAATTAATTTATGATTTGCCCTCTGTTCCTGTTCCAGTGACCACTGATTTCTCATCCTTTTCCATCTCAGACACAATGATCACCTTAACACACAGAAAAGGTGAATTTCCCCAACGGAGACACAGACGCCCATGCAAACCTGACAAGGGTCCTAACATTACCCACTCTATCCAGAGCAAAAAAGAAAACATTTTGGCTTTTAATATACTTTAATAGGTAAAAAAAGATATTTCTAAACTCTGCTTTGTGTATCTTCCTCTTAGAGAGTCAACCATCTCCAAAGGAGGTTGAGGAGGTGGAATTATTGAACAAAGCCCTAGAGAAAGCATTAAAAGTGCGAGAACGTATACAAACAGAGTCGCCTACCCCTCCCGCTACGCAGACCATACCGGCTTCCTCAACAACCAAAGAGAAGACAGTCAAACCTTTACAAAAGATTGTAAATACAGGAACTAAACCCAAGACCTACCAGCTGAAGCCTCCATACAAGACTATGCCGGAGATGAGAAGGGTTAGAGGGTCTGCAAGACCAGCATTGACTACCACCACCAGAGCACCTCCATTACAACCGCTAACCTCAGAAAAAGGCAATGTTGGAACAGACAGGCCAACAGAAAACAAAGAAGTTCCCATCCGGACAGACAAGACTCAGAGAAACTTGCGACCTTCTACAGCTCTAGAAACAGAATATGTTGCCAGCAAATCAACAGCTCCAAATGTGAAGTCTTCCAAACAAGATGAAGTGAGACAACCAAAAGCTTTGACCCTTAAAGATGTAGGGTAAGATACAAAGTCTAATCTATATACTTTGGTTTATCCATGTGAAGTGTGCTTACTTCAGAATCTACAGATTCTGCAAAAGTTTTTTGTAGTTTTTTTATTTTTTTATATATACAGTGGGGACGGAAAGTATTCAGACCCCCTTAAATGTTTCACTCTGTTATATTGCAGCCATTTGCTAAAATCATTTAAGTTCATTTTTTTCCTCATTAATATACACACAGCACCCCATATTGACAGAAAAACACAGAATTGTTGAAATTTTTGCAGATTTATTAAAAAAGAAAAACTGAAATATCACATGGTCCTAAGTATTCAGACCCTTTGCTGTGACACTCATATATTTATAGGTGCTGTCCATTTCTTCTGATCATCCTTGAGCTGGTTCTACACCTTCATTTGAGTCCAGCTGTGTTTGATTATACTGATTGGACTTGATTAGGAAAGCCACACCTGTCTATATAAGACCTTACAGCTCACAGTGCATGTCAGAGCAAATGAGAATCATAAGGTCAAAGGAAGTAAGAGCTCAGAGACAGGATTGTGGCAAGGCACAGATCTGGCCAAGGTTACAAAAAATTTCTGCTGCACTTAAGGTTCCTAAGAGCACAGTGGCCTCCACAATCCTTAAATGGAAGACGTTTGGGATGACCAGAACCCTTCCTAGAGCTGGCTGTCCGGCCAAACTGAGCTATCGTGGGAGAAGAGCCTTGGTGAGAGAGGTAAAGAATAGCCCAAAGATCACTGTGGCTGAGCTCCAGAGATGCAGTCGGGAGATGGGAGAAAGTTGTAGAAAGTCAACCATCACTGCAGCCCTCCACCAGTCGGGGCTTTATGGCAGAGTGGCCTGACGGAAGCCTTTCCTCAGTGCAAGACACATGAAAGCCCGCATGGAGTTTGCTAAAAAAAAACACCTGAAGGACTCCAAGATGGTGAGAAATAAGATTCTCTGTTCTGATGAGACCAAGATAGAACTTTTTGGCCTTAATTCTTAGCGGTATGTGTGGAGAAAACCAGGCACTGCTCATCACCTGCCCAATACAGTCCCAACAGTGAAGCCTGGTGGTGGCAGCATCATGCTGTGGGGGTGTTTTTCAGCTGCAGGGACAGGACGACTGGTTTCAATCGAGGGAAAGATGAATGCGGCCAAGTACAGGGATATCCTGGACGAAAACCTTCTCCAGAGTGCTCAGGACCTCAGACTGGGCCGAACATTTACCTTCCAACAAGACAATGACCCTAAGCACATAGCTAAAATAACGAAGGAGTGGCTTCACAACAACTCCGTGACTGTTCTTGAATGGCCCAGCCAGAGCCCTGACTTAAACCCAATTGAGCATCTCTGTAAAAATGGCTGTCCACCAACGTTTACCATCCAACCTGACAGAACTGGAGAGGATCTGCAAGGAGGAATGGCAGAGGATCCCCAAATCCAGGTGTGAAAAACTTGTTGCATCTTTCCCAAAAAGACTCATGGCTGTATTAGATCAAAAGGGTACTTCTACTAAATACTGAGCAAAGGGTCTGAATACTTAGGACCATGTGATATTTCAGTTTTTCTTTTTTAATACATCTGCAAAAATGTCAACAATTCTGTATTTTTCTGTCAATATGGGGTGCTGTGTGTACATTAATGAGGAAAAAAATTAACTTAAATGAATGATTTTAGCAAATGGCTGCAATATAACAGAGTGAAAAATTTAGGGGGGTCTGAATACTTTCTGTCCCCACTATAATAGAGATATCTCTCTCTCGAGATAGAGATAGAGATATCTATCTAATTTACACACAGTGTATATTGCAAAGGAAACATGCTCAACTGGTATTGGCAGTGGTTAACCATGCATGAGACCGGGACATCTAGGAGCGGTCCGAGCATACACCAGTCAGTGAGCGTGTGTATGTATATCCAATTGGCGACCGCATTGTACTGTGGAGGAGCAGCTGCTGTAGGCAAAGCGATGTACTTTTACGTCACTGCCTACTTCCGCGTTTAGGGCGTGCTCATGCGTGCCCCCCAGTCACCTCCTGCTGTGATTTCCTGTCAGCAAGTCCAAGCCAATAATTTTTGTCTGGGACATGCTGATGGGCTGTGTACATTAACAGCTGAGAGCTCTGTGTTGACATTCAACAAAGCTATCTGTACACAGGGAATGATCTCTGTTTCTCATCCCTGCATAGCAGAAACCTAGAGATCAACTAGTAAAAGCAGCACATTTTAGACATATTACACATAGGCACACATTTAACACCTTGATCACCCTAGGTATTAACCCTTTCCTGGCCAGTGTCATTAGTACAGTGACAGTGCATATAATTAGCACTGATCACTGTATTCGTGTCACTGGTGATGTTGGTGCCAGTTAATCAGTTCCCGCCCAGCTTCAGTTAGTGTCAGATTGTCCGCTGCACTATTGCAATCCCAAATATTTTTGCATGAAACGCTTTTCTCTGCTCGCAAAATCATAGCCAGATTTTGTATGAGACCCACTCCGCCGGAATTTGTGCAATGGCTAATAGAAATAAATACAGTTCTGCCATACAAGAAACTAATGTGCTCTAATAGAGGGTGTGTCCATCCAAATATAACAAGATCTGGGATAGGTGGCTGAAAACCCCCGAAACGTGTATAATCAAAAATCCGAACATGACAGATTAAACTGCCCCCCCGTTGACTAAACTAAATATGGTGGATCACAGATCTCTACTGTTTACTTCCATCCCCTAAAATTTGACCGCACAATGGATATAATGAGTGTTAATAAAGCCGATTTTACCTTACCTCGAATGTTATATAGAGTCGAATGGCTGTATACGACACAAATAATATTGTACTAGGCCAATATTCGTAGAAGTAAAGGTACACCTATAATTGATAACCTTGTTTATTAACTTAGATGACTGTCAAGATGATCGATTGTATGTAATCCTCTCTTTTTGTTCAATAAAAAGATTTTGCCGGGAAAAAAAAAAAATGACAGTATATATACTATAGTTTGTAGGCGCTATAACTTTTATACAAACCAATCAATATACAACATATAAAACATGTAGCAGAATACATTTTGGCCAAATTGTATGAAGAAATTTAGATTTTTATTGAATTTTTTTTTTTTTTTTCATTTTAGATCGCAAAAAAAAATAAATTCCAGTGGTGATCAAATACCAGGAAAAGAAAGCTCTATTTGTGTAAAAAAATTATATACATTTTGTTTGGTTACAGTGTTGCATGACCGCGCAATTGCCAGCTAAAGTAGTGCAGTTCCGAATAGCAAAAAATGGACTGGTCATGTAGGGGGTAAAATCTTCTTGAGCTGAAGTGAATATATTGAGTGTAGGAAGTGTTTGCAGGTTGTCCAAACAAGTATAGAAGTTATTGTTAGATTTAACTAATGACTTCTTCACTTATGGAAAACCTGTGAGTGCCTGCTACATTCTTTTTGTTATATTGTAATATCTGTGTGAGGACTTTTGCATACTTTTTTCACAAATGGCATTATAAGGACATAGTACTTTGTTAAAGTGTATTTTTTTTCTTTTACAGACCAACACTTAAGCTGCCAGTAGAGTTTCAGAAACGTTACATGAAGAATAGCAGGTGAGGTGTTAATGTCCCCATACAATGCTGAGAACAATGTCACGCAAGCAACCATGTTGTTAGCAATCTTGTTGGAAATTTTTTGCTAGGAAGCCACTTACCATCTCCCATTGTTTTGCTGACCGGACTATCCGCTAGTAAGCGAGATTTTACAACATTGCAGGCCAGCAAGGGAGCGACACCCGTTGAGGGATGTGGCTGCTACATCTTGGCGATTTTTTAAAATTTTAAAATTTCCCTTTTAGGATTGAGGAGCCAGTGTGCACATTTAAAGTGACAATAAACGATATCCTTACTCTGCAAATATAGTCAACACACAACCAGTACCTAATAGCCCTGTATTCTATTTTTCATGAAATTTTTTTTTGTTGTTTGTTTTTTTTTTTTTGCCTCCTTGTAACGTCCTCCCGTGAGCTCTACTCTATGCACACTACATATCACATAGTTCATAATCCATCTCAGGAGTGAACAACAGAGGGTGGCTACGTTCCTACATGAATTGGGACCATGTGGAATGAACATAGCCACCCTTTAGCACAGGGGTGCCCAACCTTTTGAAGAGCGAGGGCCACCTAAGTGACTTGGTAACCAGTCGTGGGCCACAATGAGCCAAGCAAGCGGATGACAGGTCAGTGTCCACTCTGCATATGCAGAGCGGACGCGGACATGGCCCACTGTACTTTATGGGCCCTCTGATCCATTCCGCTTTTTTTTTTTCCTGCAGATCAGAGTGGAGGTAGGTGGGTGTAAACAGACATAAGTCCATTTACATCTGCCATTCCATAGAGGTGAATATAGGGTCTGATTGGGTCAGACCGATCGTGTGAAAGGGGCCTAAGGCTGCTTTTACACTGATGCAATGTGTTTTACCCACATCGCGGGTGTAGCGCAGTGCACTTGCGGCTTTCCTGCAGGTTAGCCGCGCTTTGCCATAGACTTCTATTATATCCTTAGTAATTAAAAATGACTGCGCTGTCCCAAATACTCTGATATAAAATGTGATTTATAATATAATTGAAATATTTATAGAAAGAAAGCAGCGACTTACTGCAAGATACACACATCAATCAACAATTTCCAACGTCAAGTTGCGCTATATTTCCATAAAGTGAATCCGTGCTGTGAATTGAAATACTTCAACCTTTCTAAAGTGAATATTATAAATAAAATTGCTCAAATTGCAAATTGTAAACAGTCCACTCTTATTGCTAGTAGATCTCCACTGTGAAACACACAATGCACCCCGGAATGGTGATGAGAGAAAAGATCTGCCTTCCACCTCCACACACACTGCCGCTTACCGACTCCTGTTGATCTCTTATTATAGAAGATCGCAAGCGCTTCTGGCTTATTACCCAGCCCGGGCCTTTTATTGTTTACACCGCCAAGATCCCAGCGTCTTCACAGGAATTGTGGCCCTTACAGGTATGTTTTGCTTCTCATAAAAGAGTGATAGAAGCTGGCAGGAATGGTAGAGGGTCACTGCAAGGGCCTTTTCACACACAAAGCAACTATGGAGAATCCCTATCCCATCGTTGTCTTCATTGATGAGCTGCAGCTCCGTCTGAACAGTATGAAGAAGCTTTCCACAGTTGCTTCCATAACTCTTTTATGGGAAACATCCGGCAAAACATACCGTATATACTCGAGTATAAGTCGTTCCGAGTATAAGTCGAGGCCCTAATTTACCACAAAAAAATGGGAAAAACTTATTGACCCGAGTATAAGACGAGGGTGAGAAATGCACAGCTACTGTAAGTGGAAAAGAGGGTCAACAATGCCCATTTGCAGCCATAGGTCCCCTGAACTTCAAACTCGGTAGTTAAGGGTTCCTAGATGCCCCCTAGCTGCAGCCAAAATTTGGGGTCTCTGAACCCAAAGGGTCCCGAAATGACATTGCTGCAGATGGACACAGTTGACCGAATTTGGGGCCCTGTATCTTAGGGCCACTTAGTGCTAAGACCCCCAAATTTGGTGTGCAAACCCAGTGGAACTAGCAGCATAAAATTTCCAAAGCTGGAGTTTCTAGCACCAAGTGGCCCCGAGATACAGGGCCCCAAAAATCAGTTCAGAAAATGTCAAGCACTTTTCTGCAGCAGAGAATGACATTTTCCGAACCCATTTTGGGGCCACGTATCTCAGGGCCACTTAGTGCTAGGAACTTCAGCTTTGGATATGTTGTGGTACCAGTTCCACTGGGTTTGCACACCAAATTTGGGGTTCCTAGCATCAAGTGGCCCTGAGATATGAGGCCCCAAAATCGGTCAAGCACTTTTCTGCAGCAGAGAATGACATTTTCCGAACCGATTTTGGGGCCCCGTATCTCGGGGCCACTTAGTGCTAGGAACTTCAGCTTTGGATATGTTGTGGTACCAGGGCCACTGGGTTTGCACACCAAATTTGGAGTTCCTAGCACCAAGTGGCCCTGAGATATGGGGCCCCAAAGTCGGTTCGGAAAAATGAAATTTTTTGCTGCAGAAAAGTGCTTGACTCGAGTATAAGTCGAGGGGGGCACTTTCAGCACTAAAAAATGTGCTGAAAAATT
This sequence comes from Lithobates clamitans, assembly GCA_037952925.1. Lineage (NCBI taxonomy): Eukaryota > Metazoa > Chordata > Amphibia > Anura > Ranidae > Lithobates > Lithobates clamitans. Next base: position 3,446,044 of record JBBGZY010000996.1, on the reverse strand, counting down.
CGACTTATACTCGAGTATATACGGTACCTGTAAGGGCCACAATTGCTGTGAAGACGCTGGGATCTTGGCGGTGTATAGAATAAAAGGCCTGGGCTGGGTAATAAGCCAGAAGCGCTTGCGATCTCCTATAATAAGAGATCAACAGAAATCGGTAAGCGGCAGTGTGTGTGGAGGTGGAAGGCAGATCTTTTCTCTCATCACCATTCCCGGGTGCATTGTGTGTTGTTTCGCAGTGGAGATCTATTATATCCTGCAGGTGTACAGTGCACTCTCTGAAAACGCACCAAACCCGCAGGTAATAACAGAAGTCTATGGCTCATTGTAGGTAACCGGCAGGTGCACTGCACTGCACCTGTGGACCAGCAGCCCAGTAACCACTGCAGAACACATATGCACATATATGCACTGTGATTTAAGTAAAAAACGTACCTTTTAACAACAGTCTTCCATTCAGGTATCGCAAGCTGTTGCTGTCCAAGGCAGAGTGCATTTAGTATCACTCCATCTGTGACAGGACCGGCGCTATACAGGAAGCATTGGGTTATGCAGCTCCTCTCTGCAGCCTTTTGCTTCGTCTACTGCCAGCTTTGTTAACAACAATGATGACCTGGGATGGTGTGTTGGCAACTCGCAATCTGGACTTGGCAACCAGCCATCCCAGTGCAGGAGGTTGCAGGCCACATCAGAGGGCTCCGCGGGCCACATGTAGACCCCGAGCTACTAGTTGCACACTCCTGCTCTAGCAGGAACTTGGCTCACAGCAGCTAACCAATTGAAATTTGGAGGGGGCTGAGAACAATAGAGGGACTTTTGCATTATTGAAGTGGATGTAAACCCGGTTCATGAAATTTGACCCGGGCACCTACAATATCTCACAAAAGTAAGTGCACCCCTCACATTTTTGGAAATATTTTATTCTATATTTTCATGTGACAACACTGAAGAAATGACACTTTGCTACAATGTAAAGTAGTGAGTGTACAGCTTGTATAACAGTGTAAATTTGCTGTCCCCTCAAAATAACTCAACACCCAGCCATTAATGTCTAAACCACTGGCAACAAAAGTGAGTACACCCCTAAGTGAAAATGTCCAAATTGGGCCCAAAGTGTCAATATTTTGTGTGGCCACCATTATTTTCCAGCACTGCCTTAACCCCCTTGGGCATGGAGTTCACCAGAGCTTCACAGGTTGCCACTGGAGTCCTCTTCCACTCCTCCATGACGACATTACAGAGCTGGTGGATGTTGGAGACCTTGCGCTCCTCCTAACTAGAAAATCTCCTAACAAGATCTGAACTTTCTAAAGAATGTATAAACCTGAAGACAGCAGATATACATGTCAAACTTATGTAGGGAGATTTGTTTCATCTCTGGTTATTATCTGAGGATGTTCACTTCACTGGCTATATGTGGGGGTTAACATCCACTTTAAATATAATTATTTTGTAAACCAAAGTTTTTAGTATCACCTTTTTATTTTTTATTACCAGACAGAGAGGTAACATACACAGATCATATCAGCACATGCATTTTCAATAGAAATACAGTATAGAAATAACCTTAGTGTCAATTTAAACAGTTAGGGAAGATGTACTTCCAGCGACAATACCAGACAGGGTTTTTCAAATTTAGGTGCTGGCTGTATTTTTAATAAAATTATTTTTACTGATAAATTTAAAGTTCAGCAATAAAAAAGCCTATTACAAATATCTTACTCTTGTTGCCTCTCATTGCAAACAACATCAGCAGAATGGAAGCATTGTACACATAAAAGTTTGGATACAAAAAAATACAGGAGACAGGAAACAAATGTTGGCGTGGGCTAGGAAGTCAGAACATAAAATGGACAAAGTCACAGAATCAAAGCTACCTTGAAGTGGACTTATGCCTCCTCTCCTTTTACAGCCAAATAAGCTGCCATCTTTGCCTCTGTTTGATCTGCTGTTGTCATGGTGCTGCACATGTGATCAGTTATGACACCAGCCATTTGATGGCTTGACCGTTCTGTTGAAAGCAACTGTGATGTTTATCATTCACGGCATTTACTTTAACTCTGGAACAACGAAGGTAGATTGTAGTCACTGGTCCCAAACTAAAATGATGTGAGTGATCTGTATGATCATTAGTGAGATTATGAAGATGTAACAATTTGAGTCTTCTAGTCTCCCAGAGATGGAGAAGGGTATTTCCTCCAAGTTAACGAATTAAAAATACATAAATTAAAAAAATAATTAAAAAAAAAATATCCTATCTATAGGGAGAGAATTTTTTTTGGTGGCATAGAGATTTCTCAGAAGACTTTCAACATGGGAATCGGTTCCAATACCCCCAAAAGGCAAACTAGGATTACAAATGTTGGGAAGGCCCAGGAACATTTCAAGGAAGCTAGTTATTTCTAATCCACATCTAGCTGTAATGATTGGGTTAATTTCATATAATTTTTCTAAGATTTTTTTTTTGTTCAATTCAAAACGAAGGTATTGATCATTGGTGAAATTGGAGACAGTACACCTATAAACTGAACCTGTTCTTTGTTCATGGAGGGCAAAGCTGTGGCTTCACTTCATAGCAGCACTTCTTTGCCTTCCCTTTGCTCTTCTGCTGCTAGAGGTAAGCACTGTGTAAGCTCTGACTTGCTCTTTTCAGAGCTTAGACTAGGTTGAGGACTGTTTCCCTGCCCCATGAGATAGGGCTTGGCCATTAAGCACCAGGACTTTCACATGAGAGGAAGGGGAATAAACTAAAATAAAAAAAATAAAAAATAAAAATAGCAAGCTTAAGCCCGCTGTCAGCTGAAAATGGGTCACAGGAGAGCAAAACTATTTGCACCGATGTGATCAGCAAGAGAAGTACAACCAAACAGACTTTGGCTGTATTTCTCCTTTAATAAATCTATCACACGACCTGTCTCTCTGCTCCTGTTTGCCATTACTTGCAACAATTGATAAATGTTCCCATTTATGTTGTGAACTCGCCCTCCAAGGCCCAGGCAGGCTCTTCCTCAGCCCAGGCTTTAAATCCAGGCTCTTTCTCCCTGAAGCTGGAAGGTCCTTCAGGCACCCTCTTTCTTAGTGCAGAGGGCCTCCACAACCCCCCTCTCATAGTCCAGGGCCTGCAGACACATGCTGTCCTAGTCCAGGGCCCCCAGACACCCCCTCTCCTAATCTGGGATCTCCAGGCAAGCCCTCACCTAGTCCGGCATCCTCCTTGTACCCCCCCCCCCTCCATCCAGGGGCCTTTGCCACAACGACCATCATTTCCTAGTCAATGGCCTTCTCTGCACTCCTCTCCCAGTCCAAGGCCTCCTTTACAGCCCACCCCAACTTAAGAGCCTCCTTTGCACCCTGCTCTCCGAATCCAGGTCCTTTATCAACCCCACTTTTCAAGTCCAGGGCCTCCGGTGTACTCCCCACCTAGTCCAGGGCCTCCTCTGCATCCCCTAGTCCAGGGCCTCCTCTGCATCCCCTAGTCCAGGGCCTCCTCTGCATCCCCTAGTCCAGGGCCTCCTCTGCATCCCCTAGTCCAGGGCCTCCTCTGCATCCCCTAGTCCAGGGCCTCCTCTGCATCCCCTAGTCCAGGGCCTCCTCTGCATCCCCTAGTCCAGGGCCTCCTCTGCATCCCCTAGTCCAGGGCCTCCTCTGCATCCCCTAGTCCAGGGCCTCCTCTGCATCCCCTAGTCCAGGGCCTCCTCTGCATCCCCTAGTCCAGGGCCTCCTCTGCATCCCCTAGTCCAGGGCCTCCTCTGCATCCCCTAGTCCAGGGCCTCCTCTGCATTCCCTAGTCCAGGGCCTCCTCTGCACCCCCCAGTCAATGGCCTCCTGTGTACTTCCCTCCTAGTCCAGGGCCTCCTCTGAACCCCCCCCCAATCCAGGGCCTCCTCTGAACCCCCCCAATCCAGGGCCTCCTCTGAACCCCCCCCAATCCAGGGCCTCTTCTGAACCCCCCCAGTCCAGGGCCTCTTCTGAACCCCCCCCCCAGTCCAGGGCCTCCTCTGAACCCCCCCCCCAGTCCAGGGCCTCCTCTGAACCCCCCCCAGTCCAGGGCCTCCTCTGAACCCCCCCCCAGTCCAGGGCCTCCTGTGAACCCCCCCCCAGTCCAGGGCCTCCTCTGAACCCCCCCCAGTCCAGGGCCTCCTCTGAACCCCCCCCAGTCCAGGGCCTCTTCTGAACCCCCCCCCAGTCCAGGGCCTCTTCTGAACCCCCCCCCAGTCCAGGGCCTCTTCTGAACCCCCCCCCAGTCCAGGGCCTCCTGTGAACCCCCCCCCAGTCCAGGGCCTCCTGTGAACCCCCCCCCAGTCCAGGGCCTCCTGTGAACCCCCCCCCAGTCCAGGGCCTCCTGTGAACCCCCCCCAGTCCAGGGCCTCCTCTGAACACCCCCCCCAGTCCGAGGCCTCCTCTGAACCCCCCCCCCCATCCGGGGCCTCCTCTGCATCTCCCAAGTTAAGGGTCTCCTCTGAGCCCCCCCCCCCCCCAGGTTACGGCTTCCTGTTTACCCCCCCAAACCGGGGCTGGAGCCCACCCCTGCCCCCCCTAGTTTCGGCCCTGTTCTCACACACCACTTGGCCAGTTTTCAAGCACCAGTGTTGTCACACAAGAGGAAGGGGAATAAATCACACGGTCCTTCATATTTAGAAGTACTTTAGAGTTATTTTCTTTCTTCCCAGCAGATGAACTGAATATTGGGGGCGTGAAAGAAAAGTGAGCGTATACTGCTGGGCAGAAGGCAATAAGGATGCACAGTTGTTCTGTGCATCTACAAGCAGGCAGTCCTATCCGTGTCTATTGGGACACAGCCGCTGGTCTGCATTCAAGGACAAGCATCTACAGCTGCATGGCTGTCAACCAGCTAGAACCAGAGCCTGTGTTTGTGCAGCTGCTGTGTCCCAATCAATATGAATGGGACTGCCTGCTTGCAGATGCACAAAACACCTGTGCATTTCATGCGGGCAAACACAGCCCTTCGCAGGGATGTATGCTTAAGCTGCCCTTACGTATATTTAAATTCGGGCAGTCCCTGCTGAACTGGGATACATGTGTGGCTACTGCGGTTGAAGAGGAGTCAATCTACTGATCAATTTCTGTTCAGCCGCCTTGCTGAATAAAATACTCCCGATCAGCATTGCAGGCAATAGACTGCGGCACTGATCTGTGCATTCTGACAGCGGGGGAGTCTCCCCGCTTTCATAATACAGTAACGCAGTGGGGAGGATTCCCCCTCCACATCAAAAATGTGGGTGGGGGAATTGGTTCAGTTTCTTTTTTTTTTGTTAAGCCTTCCTGCTGAAAAAATTGAACCATGTATGGCCAGCATTAGATATGCCCATGTGAACAAGACCCTAAACTAACCTGCTGCTTTTGGCTTCCACAGGCAAAGCACAATCTTGGTGTAAAAACTGGAATTTTTTATTTTACAAGCTCAGCAAGGTGCACATCAACTTTTTATTTAAATTGGTTGTAAACCTCAAACATGAAATATGAACAAAGCATATCCCTCTAAAGTGTGTATGTGTCCCAGTTAAGAGCACTAAATGTCATTTCTGTCTGATCCTCGTTCCTCTGCTACCAACATGAATAACTTCGTTTTCCTGACACCAAGAGAAAAAAGGTGACAGGGGAGGGACCTCTAGCTGATTGACAGCCTCAGCTCTGTTCGTGTGTGAAGGGGGGGTCCCTTTCCTCCCCTCCAATCAGTTATCAAAACCCTCCTCACAGAGCTTTGTAAAATGTAATGTCAGCTCTCCGCCCCCTTTCTCAGAAAAGCTTTAAAATTATGGACTTTGGCTGTAGAAGAGGGGGGGGGGGGGTACAGATAAACAGGTCCTACTTATGTAGGAGGATTTGTTTCATCTCTGTGTACCACCTGAGGCCAGTCACTTCACTGGGTATATGTATGGGTTTACATCCACTTTAAGTCCTCTTAAGCTCACAGTAATCTCACACAATGTGTTCAGTAATATCCAGCTAAACCCTACCTCTTTACATATAAATCATCAATAAAATATTCCCGTATGTTAATTGTGGTCGTGATTTTATGTTTTTTTTTTTTTTTTGTGTGGGTTTATTTTTTTTATTTTTTTTTTACAATCCCTACTATAATAAGACTGCTGTACGCAATGAAAAAAGGTGGAAAAACACTGCTGTAGGCAGATATATAAGACGCACTTAATTATGTTACATCTTTTCGTAATCATCCCTTATATACAATATAGGTTAATTTTGGTACATTGTTTTGGAGTATGGTATGCTGTCGACACTTGCTGTAGACAGGATGCCATAACTTCAATGCCAAGAACCTGTAGACACATTCTTGAACAATTATATGTAAAAAAAAAAAGAAAAATGGCATTGTTTATTACTTCCTTACAGTGTCGTATTTGACATCCGGGTCATGCTCAGGGTCTTCATATAGGACCAAGATCAAAACCTTTTTTGTTCCTCCCAATCAGGATCACCAAAGAAGAGGGCTGTAAGGAAATGGCATGCATTCATTCTGTGTCTCGATAACTATACTGTCTTCCTGTCTTTTTTTGTAGATTGTGGGAGAAATACTTTGAGATTCAGTCCCGTGTTCCTGCTTCCAGGCCCTCCTTTATCCAGCAGCTGCAAACAACAGTATCCTTTTCCTGCTGCTTGACGTAAGATGGTCCTAGGAGAATAATGCACCGTTTGTAGTCAGATGTGGCTAACAGATGTACAGTCCCGCTGACCAGTCTGTCACATTGTGAACGCACTCCGCACATAACACGTGACGGCGACTTTTATAGACCTGTTAAATCTGTCTTTGTTTGCATCTGCGGATATTAATTTATGGTAATATTTGCCTCTCTCTCTTCAGGCTCCCTAACTGCAGGTTAACAGCTGTAGCAGGCCTCGGCGTGACTGTGCATGTCAATACGTGTTGACGTTTGTCTTCAACAAAATGATTGCGATGGCTCTATTACATTTTTAATTGGCAATGTTCAGAGGGGATTTAAGCGATCTAGAACAATTACTAATACATAAAGGTAATCAGCCCCGGGAACAAGGAACAGTTTGCGCAGTGTTCAAGTTGAATAAATGGTATTTTATCAATAACGCTGAAGGGGGGATATGCTTGATGCGTGGCCAGCATGTTTAAGTTTGGAAGATCTGATTCTTTTATTAGCTGGGCTGCCAGTGATGATTACACAGGGAGACTGGAGGTAAGATACGTCCTTCAGGTATAGACTGAAATCACCTCCTTGTATCTGAGAAGTCTTGAAGCAGACAGTTTGAAGTAGCTGTAAACCCATACATGGTTAGATTTCTTGTTAGAAAATGATCATGTTTGTTCAGTTTTCTAATGTCGCGTACACACGAGCGGAATTTCCATCTGAAAAATCTTGGATGGTTTTTCCGACGGAATTCCGCTCAAGCTTGCCTTGCATACACGCGGTCACACAAAAGTTTATCAAGAACGCGGTGACGTACAACACTACGACGAGCCGAGAAAATGAAGTTTAATGTTTCAGAGCATGCGTAGGAATTTTGCGCATCGGAATTGATACAGACGATCGGAATCTCTGATCAGAACTTTTTCCGACCGAAAAATTGAGAACATACTCTCAATCTTTTGCTGGCTGGAATTCGGCCAGCAAAAGTCCGATGGAGCATACACACGGTCGCATTATCGGACCAAAAGCTCTCATCGGACTTTTGCTGGCGGAATTTCCGCTCGTGTGTATGGTGCATAACAGTTGATAACGCTACACTATTTTTTTGACCATAGTGAGCCTAAAAAAAAAACTAAGGAGAAGGGTGGAAAACTATTTTTAGTTTATCTAAAACAGGGGTCTCCAAACTTTTCAGAGGGCCACATTGTATATTTTACAAATGCATGCAGGCCAACACATATCCGTTTTATAAATGAATGAATAACATTTAAATAAATGATTAAACAGTACAAGGAACAAATTTAACATTGTATGTCCCCTCTTGCCGTCAGAAGTCATCTCTTCCCATTGCCGTCAGAAGTTTTCCCTCCTTGCCGTCAGAAGTTTTCCCCCCCTTGCCGTCAGAAGCTCTCCCCCCCCCCCCCGCTGTCAGAAGCTCTCCCCCCCCCCCCCCCCGCCGTCAGAAGCTCTCCCCCCTTGCCGTCAGAAGCTCTCCCCCCTTGCCGTCAGAAGCTCTCCCCCCTTGCCGTCAGAAGCTCTCCCCCCCCCCCCCGCTGTCAGAAGCTTCTCCCCCCTTGCCGTCAGAAGCTTCTCCCCCCTTGCCGTCAGAAGCTCTCCCCCCTTGCCGTCAGAAGCTCTCCCCCCTTGCCGTCAGAAGCTCTCCCCCCTTGCCGTCAGAAGCTCTCCCCCCTTGCCGTCAGAAGCTCTCCCCCCTTGCCGTCAGAAGCTCTCCCCCCTTGCCGTCAAATCCCCCCCCCCCCGGCCATTTAAGCTCCCGCTTCACCATCAGAAGTTCTCTCCCCCCCCCCCGGCATTGAAGCTCCCTTTCACATCAGGAGTTCTCTCCCCCTGCGCCATCAGAGTTCACTTCTTTCCACCAGAGGTCCCCTCTTCAAATCAGAGTCAACCCCCCTGCACATCACAGCCTCCCTTTTTACATCAGAGTTCCTTCCTGCACAATAGAGCCCCCTTCACATCAGAGCCTCCCCTTCAAATCAGAGTCCCTTTTCATATCAGAGCCCCCTCTTTCACATCATAGTCCCCCTTACACATTAGGTTGCCTACTTCAACTTCACTTTACAGTCTTCTTATAACATCAGAGCCCCCTTTTCACTTCAGAACCCCCCATTACATCAGAGCCCACTCTTGCACATCAGAGCCCCCCCCCCCCCCACCTCTTTCACATACAAGGCAAGTTGCTGCATACCGGGTAAAATCTTCTAACGTACTGGATGTGGCTGCAGGCTGTAGTTTAGAGACTTCTAACAGTCAATGTATTTCAACAGTGAAATCTATCAAATGAAACATTACTAGATGCGGAGTTGTGCTCCTAGTTACCTGCCCATGCTGATTGACAATTCTGTTGTGTTATTAGCATGTAGACACATATGGGTTATTAGAATATGAGAGCAGTGACAGAAAAGAACTCCTCTGACACCAACCACAGAAACACACATTTACTTCTGCACACTCCCAAAGATTTATGGGATATGTAGTTTATAGCACAGGAAGAGACGGGTGGATCCACAAATTCCACTCTCTCTGTGTAGGCCACAACATAACGTCACAGGCACTTTTAAAATATTTTTTTCTTTGTAATTGCCTTGTTATCTGGGTGTAAAGAAATGCTATAAATTAAGCTTGGTGGACTTTGAACTTTAACTTTTTGATGGATATCTTGGAGGTCCTCTTTAAAGAAGATGCTAAGAAGATCCTTGAACTGAATGACACTTAAAGTGTTAGTAAACCCTTCTTTATACCCAGTGAAGTGACTGGTCTTAGGTGATATACCAGAGATTAAACAAATCCTTCTACATATATTGTACCATTTTATCTGCAGTCTTCTCTCTACATCAGTTCAAAGTCCAGAGTTTATAAAGCTTGTCTGAGCTGTCAAAAAAAAGGGGCAAAGAGCTGAAATGACACTCTGCAGAGCTCAGTGAGGAGAGCTCTGAGAGCTGATTGGAGGGAAGGGGTATATCCCCTCTACACAGTAAAAATAGCCAAGTCTGTCAATCAGCTGGAGGTACCTCCCCTGTCACCTTTTTTTTTTTTTTTCTCTTGGTGTCAGAAAAACCTGTCGGAAGTGATTCATGCTGATAACAGAGGAACAAAGCAGCAGACAGAAAACAGAAATGACTGCAAGTACACACTATAGAGGGGTATGCTTTGTTCATATTTCATATCTGAGGTTTACAACCACTTTAAATCCAGTCCTGAAGTTTTAATACTTCTACACTCTATTCACAAAAAATTGAAGTATTCTGTTTGCTTGCTGCTCCATATTCAAATGTAGCATTGAATGAACAGATCGGAGACTGTATAACCAGATAGACTATGGTGAGGTGGACTAAAAGGTACCTAAAAAAAAAAAAAAAAATACGCTAATTTAAAATGTAGCCAAGTGTGCTTTCTAGATCAGATGTTTTATTTCCATCTTGTATGTCGAAAATTCCTAATTTCAGGGTAGTGAGCAGAGCCATACAAATCATTCCTTTTATGCAGCCAAAACTTTTTAGTTGTGGATAACATAGGGAAGGGTTAAAATCACTTGCACTATGCAACAGGAAGTTAGAGAAAATCTCCGAAAGTGAGAATTCCCCTTTAAAGGGCCACCCTGTAAAAAAAACAAAATTACACCAAAAATCCCTGAAAAAAAAAAAAAAAAAAAATTTGAAAGAAAAAAAAAAAGTTTTAAACTTGCCTAAACCCTTGTTGCTAGGCAGTCTTCTTAATCTGCCTCTTCCTTTTCCGCGGCGTCTTCTGCTCCTCGGTGAGCGGACCCGTTGTCTTCTGGGAACTGTGTGTGTTCCCAGAACACCACGGGGCCATTCACAGAGCGCCGTGCCACTCGCGCGTGCGCATTAGGAAACTGGCAGTGAAGCCGCAAGGCTCCACTGCCTGTTTCCCTTACCCAGGATGACGGTGCCGGGACCCGAGAGCCGAGGGACGTGTCGGCCTCGGGTGGCCGACATCGCGGGCACCCAGGACAGGTAAGTACTTATTTAAACACTGTAGAAACACTGTAGCTGCTGACTTTAAATTTTTTGTTTTTTTAGGCTGGAATCCCGCTTTAAGGCCTAATTCACATAAGGCGATTTGAAAGCCAAATAGCAGCAGAATGTGTGTTTGGGTGCCATTATTCCTAAAGGCACCCCAAACGTGGTGCAATTCTTCCACGACAAAGCGTGATTAAAAACCACTTGTCGCCCACAAAGAAGTAGGAGCTCTTTTGGTTGACAATCACGCATACTGCAGCTCCTTGAAGTAAATGGGCTGCTCTATGCGAGACACACATTTCCACATGTAAGGTGCGCTTTAGAAATCATGAGTGGAAACGCTCGCTCCCGCTATGTCTGAACGGAGCCTTAGGCCTCATTCATACTAGTGTTGCCATCTGAAGAGTGGTCTGCATTTGGCCCTCTTCAGGGTGCTTGACAGGCCTGCTTTAACCCCTTAAACCCCCCATACTAGTGCACCGACATGACGTGCATTGCACGCGATTGCAGGGTGGTTGCAGAGCAGCCCCATTTAAATGAATGGGTTGAAATCAGCAGGTATAACTCCTGCTACAGCCACCAAGCAAAGCCTTGCGGTCACGGCATGTGTACGCCTCTGCAGTTAAAGGGAGAACGGTCAAGAGGGCTCGTAAAAGTGTGTCTCAACTGTGGGGTTTTACTGTCCCCCAACCGCCAGTGTGAACGAGCCTTAAAGTATAACTAGAGGCAAACCATTTCTTCTTTTTTTTTTTTTTTGGATAGAGTGCAGAGGAATTAGAATGCTTGTCGTTTTTCATTGATGTCTGTGAAAGGAGATTCACCCTCTCTATTTGTCCTGTTTTCAATTATCAATAAAAGTGGAAGTAAAAGAAAATCCCATATTTTAGGTTGTCCCCAGAAAAGTAATAGAGGGGGAAATCTTCCAATGGGGACACGTATTCTGGTGACCTGGGGGTCCCCAAGGAATTCCCTTAATTTTCAGGGATTTCCTCTAACTTCCTGTTTGGCTATGGGACAAGAAATGAAGGGAAATCTCCGCAATGGAACACAGATGGTGAAAAAAAATCTGACCAGGGTTATAACCCTCCCTTACTCTCTCCAAAATTAAAAAATACGTTTTGCATAGTAGTTCTACTTTAAGATAGTTTGTCATGTATCAGGTGTCCCTATTGGAAGATTTCCCCTTCATGTTTTGGGGATAATTCTAAAATGTTGGCTTTCCCATTTTCTTTCTTGATGACAATGATCACCAGTAAACAGGGCAGCCTTCAGAAATTTTGGGGCCCCTTCTACAGCTTTAGGCCTGGGCCACCCCAGGCCTGCCCACTAACATTCCCTAGGACCCGCCCACTGGCCATCCCACCGAGTCCTTCAGTGCACCCACTTTTATTTTAATACAATTACAACTTCATATATCCTCCATCTCATGTCCTCCTCCATCCCACGTCATCCTCCTCCTCCAGTCTCATCTCCATCTTACGTGCTCCTCCTCCTGTCTCATCTCTTCCATCCCACGTCCTCTTCCAGGCTCATCTCCTCCATCCTATGTCCTCCTCTTCCTCCAGTCCCATCTCCTCCATCCCATGTCCTCCTTCTCCTCCTGCTCCTCCTCCAGTCTCATCTCAATCCCACATCCTCCTTCAGTCTCATCTCCATCCCACGTTGTCCTCTTGTCTCTCCTCCTCCAGTCTCATCTCCTCCATCCCATGTCCCCCTCCTCCTCCTCCTCTGATCTCATCTTATCCATCCCATGTCCTACTCCTGTCTCATCTTCTCCATCCCACATCCTCTTCCTCCTCCAGTCTCCATCTCCATGCTGAAGCCGGAGCACTGAAAGTAAAGAAGCTGTGTGTGCCATTCTGTGGATGCTTAGAGTAATCGCTGCAGGGTAAGGCGGTCCTGGTTGGGGCCCAGGTGCATCGGGCCGCCTGTCCCCCTACATGTTTATGGGCTGTACCCCCCCCCTGATGGCGGCCCTGCCAGTAGAAATGGAGAGGATGAATATACCCCATAGGGACACACCGCTATAAAAACTTGACAGAAGGTCTAAGCCTTCCACACTTTATCCAAAACTAAAAAGACCGGGACATCTCTGGATTGAAGGTGCATATTGCTGCAAAAGCTGTTTTTTGTATTTTTTTTTTTAATGGACTATTCATTTTAATCTTATTATTTTGTCTGGAGTTTCGCCTTCACTTCCTATCCTGTAGACACAGCAGGAAGTGAGAACAAGTAAGAGAAATACCCTCTTAGACTATTGTCAGCAGAACAAGTGTCCCCATTCCAAGATGTCCCTTCTATGCCTTTTCTAGCAACAACCCAGAGTTTTTCTTTCATTCCCGTGACACTGGTTAACAAGACAGCTTCAGAGAGTGCCTATCCCTAGCAAGCTCACAGACAGCAATAAATGCCTGACCGGTTCCCACACACAGACTTTTGATGGAGACTACAGGTGGCTGTTTTCATACACAAGCAAAGTCCACAGTTGTCACCATTAGGAAACCCACCCTGAAAAATGCCACGCAGCCATCGATGGAGCGCATGTAGCCCGGAAATGGGTGTAAAGAGGCTGTAGATCAGCAACACTGAAATGGGAAAAAAAAATACGGTGAAAACAAGTATTTTATTTGAAAAATAGGCAATTGTTTGATACACAGTGCTTTACAAACCGAAAGGCATTTAATGAACGTGTAAATACTAACTAAAGGAGTTTCCTTTTTAGCATCTGGTGAGCCACAGGTTTCTATTGCCTCAACAGATGTGGCTGAAAATGGTGTACGATTTAAGTTTTCATGCTGATGGTTGTCTTCCTTAATTATCTATCAGTTTATACCGGAAAGCCCCGAGCTAAGCTTGTTTGAGATAGAGGAGGAAAGCGCACGCTTGCAGAGAGCAGTCAAGCACTTTGAGGAAT